>JAWNKY010002104.1:0-600000 GCA_035041765.1 Drosophila algonquin | reverse complement strand
ATCTACAGCCACAGCAATAGACCACGTCCATGATTGGCTGGCCGCCAGTTATATGAGCACGTCTCGACGGCCTGGCCAACTTTCTTTCTGAGACTCAGACTCTGGCTGAGACTCAGGTTTGGACTCCGTTTTGGAGTCTGTGCCGTCCCGCATCCAAATCACAATAATCGTGCTCAAATTAGTCAATATTTGAGCGCCAAAATGCTCAAACAAAGGATTATTATTTTATTTCATATTTCTGTGAGTTCTCCCCCCCTCGACTCTCTCTCTCTCTCTCTCTATAAAGTAATTTCTGCATCTTAAACATGATTATTAAGTAAACTACTAGGCAGGTTGCCGCAGCAGCAGCAACGGCAGCAACAGGTTGGTTTCTTGCCACAAATGATTACGCAGAGTCTTTTCGGTCTTTTGGGTGAAATTTTCAGAGCTTTGCCATATTTTTGGGCCGTCTCGTCTGTGGCGATGGCCGGGCGATAAGCCACGGGAAAACACTGGAAAACGAGCTCACCTTAAGAGCCTGAAAAATGTTAACTGACCGCTTACCAAATGGACTGCACTTGTTGCCGCTTTTGCCTCCTCTTTGGCCTGGTCTTTGATCAGGTGTTGATGCTGCTGCTGCCTGCTGCTGCTGCCTGCTGCTGCCCCCATGCCACCAGTTTGATTTCTCCACAGATATTGCACTTAAAAGTCTCTAGAAGCAGCGGCATCTAAAATATTTTCCAGCAGCGGCATTTTCTCCACGCTCTGCCCTTATCTAAAGTATGCAGAGCCGGAGTACGGGTACGGGTACGGGGTACTGGTACGACTGCGACTACACCAATGCAATGCAAATTTGTTAAGTCATTTCTGTTTGTGGTTCTCACGCTGCCACGCTGCAGCAACAGCAACGCCGTAAGGTCCATTTTTCTATACACATATACGAGAACGAGAACTATACGGACGGACGGACGGACGGAGTCTGTTTCCAGCGCATAAATAAATGAAAAAAAAAGAGTCAAATCAATTTGACAATTTGAACATTTGGCACATTTGCTAGAACACGACTTGGGGGCACAACTAGATACAGATACAGCCAGAGCCACAGTCGCAGATACAGATACAGAAATGGCAAGCGGCCCAGCGCGCTGGACTGTCAGTTCGATCACCTTAGGGGCACACAACACACATGAGTTGTATATTGTATGTAGTTCTGTGGATATGGGGGGATATACAGTAGCCCATATCAGAGTTAGCTGTCTGCAAGATACAGCGCAGGGCAGATGAATAGGATAAGCGAACATTTGTTTGACAAAATTTAATTCTTTTTCCCCCTTTGCAGTTTTGAAAAGCTGATGAATGCAGCTTAATAGCGCACCCAAACATTTTGTAGCTGCAGCTAACCGTCTGGAGATTATTAAGCTTCTTAACTCAAATTTGAAACATTTTTTACGGTATATTTTCACGAAATTTTTACTTTAAGTTCCCTCAGGAAAAGTCGATAATACATATTCCTTGGTCTGAATTTTTGGTTTTAGATAAGAACATTAATTAGGAGTCGGTAGGAGGAGTTTTTAACTGTAAACTGGCATTTGTGATGGTACCGAACGGTACTTAAGACTCCTATTTCCCTGTCCACCACTGTTTTTTGCCAGCTTCTATTCTAAATGCCCGGCTCGTTGTCCGTCTTGCCAAATCTATGCAAATGAAACAAGCCAAAAACTGAGAGCAGCAAGAATGGGCCGCAAAGTAGGGGGGAGGGGAAACAGCCGAAAAAAGAGAAAAAAAGAAGATAAGAGAGGAGAGGAGGGAGAAAAAACTGTCGCAATGACAGGTTGAGTTTGGTTTGAGTTTGGCATTAGCCAAAGTCCAAGTGCGGCAAGAGATTTACGAGGCGGGCACGCCAAATGTGTTTACACTTTGTCACCCTTCTGTCAGCTTGATTTATACGTTTGCAGATAGCCAGCTAGCCGGCTAAAAAGCCAAGAGCCAAGCCAAGCCAAGAGCCAAGCCAGGCTCAAATTAAAATGCAAGTATGGCCGGAATGCAGGCCCAGGCAATGCGGCTAGAATGAGCGAGCGAGTGAATGACTGATTGACTTAAGTGGCCGACTGACAAGTGGCTTTAATCAATCGCTGTGTCAGAGCAGAGAGTGCTGCTCTGCGTGTGTGTGTGTGTGTGTGTGTGTGTGTTGGCCAGAGAAATGAAGAAACCAAAAACGAAAACGAAATCACAGCAGAAATAATTTACACGTAATTTTCCTGGAATTTCTTCCCCTTTTACTTATCAACTTTCTTTTGTTCTTTCTCTTCCGCAGTTAACCAACACTGACCAACAAGCATCTCTCGCGTTAGCCAACACTTGTCGGCACTTAAGGCGCTACTCTGGCGCTTCAGGCTCAACAAATGATCGGCACTGAGGATATGTCCGCATCGGCTGGCATGGATATAAGCGAATCCTTTCGTGCCGAGGATCTCTCCAAAGCGGACTTCTTCGACTTTGTCACTGGCCCCGACATGGGCATCGGCATCGGTGTGGGCGTCGACTCCCTGGGCGTCAGCCTGCACCACCAGCAGCACCATCAGCAGCAGCAGCAGCAGCACCACAGTCAGCACAACAGTCACACCACCAGCCACGTCCAAGTGGTGCACCAGCCAGCCATCTCCATCTCCACCCAGTCACCACAGCAGGCCCTGTGCGGCGGTGGTGCGAGAACCAACAGCAGCATGATCCACGATGGTGGGGGAGGTAACGGTGGAGGTGGAGGTGGAGGCGGTGGGGGAGGTGGCAGTGGCATCGTGATACCCGTGGGCAATCGAAATGGTAGCAGCAATGGAGGAGATCCCACGTTACAAGGCTATGAGGTGGGTCCAACTAATCCAATATACTTGACACGTTAGGATCCTTATGGTCATCAACTTATTTATAACTCCTCCTATTTATCTTTTGATCCTTTCAGTTCTGGCACCAGGACAAGGACAGCAGTCGCCTCGATTCCAGCTCCATATTCGAGGACCTCGATCGCTACTGCTGGCAACAGCAGCCGGTCACAGGTGGCGCCACAGCCACCAACCAGCCCAGTCCCACATCTCCTCAGTCGCACCACCACCAGCAGCAGCAGCAGCAGCAGCAGCATCCACATGCACACCAACAGCAGCAGCAACAGCAGCAGCAACAGCAGCAACAGCAGCAACAGCAGCAGCAGCAGCCCAATCCCAGCAGTTCCTCGGCCGCCTCCAGTGGGGCGGGCAGCAGCAGCGACACCATCAGCAGCCTGGACACCACCGACGGACAGATCTACACCCTGACAGTATTAAACGGCGGCGAGCCCTGGCTGAAGCGATCCGAGGCGGAGCAGCTGCCGACCAGCCTCGATCTGGACAGTCTGCTGGGCAGCTTTCCGGGGTACATCAAGTCGGAGTATCCGTACGACGACAGCGGCTTCAGCACGGACGGCAAGGATGTGATCGTGAATGGGGCAGATGCCAACGGTCTTAGCAGTATTTCCCAGGTCCCCTCGCAGACGTTGCCCTCGCTCGTGACGGCCATCTCCATAGCGGGGGGCAATGATCTGGGCCAGCAGTTGGCCCAGTTCCAGAACAACAACAACGACTGGCACATGGCCGATCACAATGCCGAGACGGAGCAGAGTACGGCGGAGTCGCTGCTGCGGAGTGCGCTCCAGGGCAAGGGCTACTCCAAGGGTCTGCACATGCAGAACGGCCTGGCCATGCCCGTGGTCAAGGAGGAGGACATGCGGCGCCTGCTCTTCACGGACGATGCTGCCGACGCCCTGGGCTTTGCCGACTCCACGCTGAATGCCGCCCAAATGTTTGACGAGGCTCAGGGCATGGCTGGTGTCCACCTCACCACCCAGCAGCAGCAGGTGCAACAGCAGCAGCAGCAGCACAATGGCAGCGCCAACATCATTGTGGACGACATGTTCCTGTCGCTGGAGAACGCCTTCAGCGATGACTTCGAGAAGATCAAGCAGTTCTGCACCGGAGGCTCCTCCACGCCCACGCCGGGCACGGACTACAGCAGTGCCGCCGATGTCCTCATGCAAATCTCCCCGAATCCGGCGGCAATCACGACGGCCAATCAGCTCCAGCCGCCGCAGCCACTGAAGCCGGAAGTGAGCACCTCCACACCGCCCACGGGGGGCTCAGCCTCGTCCGGCAGAGCTGGCAGTGGCATCTCGAAGCCCAAGAAGCAGTACAAACGGAGCAGCAGCAGCAGCACCGCCAGCAACAGCAACAACAACAATCCCAGTGTGGCTAACAACAACAACAACAGCAGCAGCGGAGGCGGAGGCGGGGGAGCAGGAGGAGCAGCACTGGGCGTGGTCATGGGCAGCAGTGCGGGCAGTGGTGGCAGCTCCTCATCCAGCGGCAGTGCGAGCAGCAGCAGCAACAGTCCGCCCGCCAACTCCAGCGGCTCCTCGTCGTCCGCCAGTGGTGGTGGCCAGCGGAAGGAGCGCTCCCTGCACTACTGCTCCATCTGCTCGAAGGGGTTCAAGGACAAGTACTCGGTGAACGTGCACATACGCACCCACACGGGCGAGAAGCCCTTCGCCTGCTCGCTGTGCGGCAAGAGCTTTCGGCAGAAGGCGCACCTGGCCAAGCACTACCAGACGCACATGACCCAAAAGAACAACGGCAACCTGATCAAGGGCAGCTCCTCCAAGCACCAGAGATCCAGTGGGGGTTCATCTGCGGCGGCGGCAGCAGCAGCAGCAGCGGCAGCATCTCTCAATCAGCAGCGGCAGATGACGCCGTCGCTGCCTGGGATGATCAGCAATCCGAACACTCCGCCCGGCATCCTGCCCCCAGCGAACGGGCTGCTGGCGAATCGGTAGTGCAGTTCCCCGCAGAAACGAAACTATTTCTTGTTCCTTACACACACAACGACAAAAGCTAAATGAAAACTATATATACAGCTATATGTATATGCCACTCGAATACATACATACTCCTGGAGGGATGTACTCCACTCCGTCTCGAATTTACGTCATTGAAGAATTCCTATATATTCAGCTTTCTGTGCAATTCCTATATACCTACCAAGCAACCGACACAACTCGAAGCACTTCCAAATAAAATACTCAACTTAATGTACATTTACGAACCACAAATTAAATTTAAATGTGCCAAATTTTGAAGATTTTAATTAATGCTACTACCAGTTAGAATCTACGATTAAACTAAATAGCGATGTAGTTGTAGATGTAATCAAGCTAATGAAGCAATTCTACGCGTGGTGATATCAAAATGAGGCCAAACGCCCTTCCCCACTTCCCTGCTAAAAGTAAATATTTACCCCACAAGAACCGAAATCCTGAAACTCTTAGAAAACATCAATCGAAATACTGAAACTATTAGAAAACCAAGAACCGAAATCCTGAAACTCTTAGAAAACATCAATCGAAATACTGAAACTATTAGAAA
Organism: Drosophila algonquin; assembly: GCA_035041765.1. Classification (NCBI taxonomy): domain Eukaryota; kingdom Metazoa; phylum Arthropoda; class Insecta; order Diptera; family Drosophilidae; genus Drosophila; species Drosophila algonquin. The sequence continues at coordinate 594,577 of JAWNKY010002104.1, read as the reverse complement.
ACCAAGAACCGAAATCCTGAAACTCTTAGAAAACATCAATCGAAAATCCTGAAACTCCAATCCACAAATCAGAAATGTCTTCTTTTTCCTGTAAATTAAAAGTATTTTGTTTTTCTTAGTTGCATTGTTGCCCAAATTAGCATAATTATTTCAGTGTATATAACTATGATAACTAATTAAGTAATTAACTAATTATATCGAAATTATGTAGTTGTTAGGGAGCCAGCTAAGGGAATGCCAAAATGCTTGAGTCCACTGACCCAGGGCCAGTCTTTACTTCTATTCCTGCCAAGAACATTCCAGACTCCATTCTCTCCCCCTACTCTCCCCGCAAGGATCTCCCCCCATCCAGTGTTTGAGGCATTCTTCTTCAGTGGAGATTAGGGCACAAGTTAATACATTACTAAAATGTAGACTACGTTTAAACGCGTTCAACAAAACTCAACTTGCACTTGCCATTATTTTTGTATTTGATAGAACACGAATCGTAGTACGACCTACCATATCTAATAGTAAAAATAAAGCCTCTAAATGTATAGACAACGAAAGAGAGCATAAGAGAGAGCATAAGAGAGAGCATAAGAGAGCATTAGAGAGAGCATAAGAGAGCATTAGAGAGACCTTTAGAGAGACCTTTAGAGAGAGATTAAGCTTAGGGCTAAGTATATGTAACTAATGGTTAATTAAACTGCCAATTATTTTGTGATAGTTTTTAAAAAAGGTAATTCCATTATAATACTATATGTATACCTATACTATATATATGTATGTATATGTAAGTGCATATCTTCAATGGTGTTTGGGTTATGTAACATTTAATCGATTTGTTATAAACTGTGTGTAGTATTTTTCTTCTAATTTATTGAATTTAATAGTTGTACATACATATCGATCCTTGTTTTATATTGAAGCCTAGGCTAAGCCACACACACACACACACACACACACACACATCGACAACAACAACAAAAAATCTTAGTTAAATCTTTGTTAGTTATTATTTATGCACACACACACACACTCAACACACACACATATCCATTTGCGTTTAAGTTTTGCATTAATATTTTTATTAGTATTGCAAGCATTAAAAAATAAAGTAATCTAAAACGTTTTATTGACAATTAAGATTCGCCTCGTGATTCGCTTCGTGTCTGCATTGATCCTGCCTTTGGGTTAATTAGTTTCAGCCGCATCTGCCACTCGTTACGGAGTGGAGTCGAGTCGCACATGAAAGCTCATGCTGCAGCAGCTGCGCATGTCAACAGGAGACGCAACGCAGCCGGGGGGGGCCACAGGCGGCAGGCGGCAGGCGGCACTTGTCAGTCAAAATCAAAGTACTTGGTGCCTGGCTACCGCCACAGTCGCAGCCTGAGCATCAGTGCCTCATTTGGTGGATGGCCGCAAATGCGTGCCGCAAACGGCTAACGCCAGCAGCAGCCATCAGCGTAGATTAGAGAAAATTTTTCACCCGAAGAGATCAGGCACCACACGACCGAGACACACAGAGAGCGACTGATGCCACAGCTCCAGCTGCCGCTGCTGCCGCTGCTGCCGTTGCGGCAAAAAGTCATTTGAGATCGAAACATGTCGATTAGGGAATTTCAAGAGGCGCCAGTGGCCGTCGCACAGGTGGCTAACATCACGGATGCCGCTGCCGCTTTGGGGGGGGAGCGGGAGCTGCAACAAGCACGCGTCTTAATTGCTTTTGATGTTTGAACTCTGAGCCAGGCTGCGGCCAGTACGAGTACTTGAGTATATTTGCACAATGAAAATCGGGTAGCAGCCAGGCTTATCTTCATGGAAACGAAAGTTATCTGCGTATCCATAAACCAGGCCTTACAAATATTAGAGGGTTGCCTTCATTTAACGAACCTCCCCGCCTTGCCCCTTCTGTGTAGTCTATGCCTGACCACCTCCAGTAGCCAGACGATTGAGGCGAGCGCCGCCATGAAGGCGAAACCATACCAGACATACTGCAGATCCATTAGCTGCATGGCCCGGAACTCCCTGTGGGGACTCAGGTCGAGGAAGTGCAGCTCCCCCGCCTCGATCAGCTCCGAGAAGGCGCTCTGCGTCCAGTGCCTGGTGAGGCCCGTCTCGGCCAGTTCCATGATGAGCGTGAGAATCGGCTCCATGAACACCGAGTTCTCGTGGATGGGAAAGCCGAAGGGGACGTTGTTGAAGAAGCAGAAATCGTCACGCATCCGGAACAGGGGCTTCGAGAAGACCTTCTGCTGCTCGGTGACCACCATCCACTTGGTGGTGTGCATCATGTAGCCGTACCTGGTGTCGAAGGAGTCGCGCATGCTGATGTAGCGACTGAACTCTGGCACCACCAAGAACATGGACTCGTACTTCCGGAACTCGGCGAGCCGCCCAATCAGCTCCCCATACTCCGGCGTCCAGGCCACGACCTTCATGCGGGAGGCGAGCAAATCATCGTAGCTGCGATACGGCAGCTCCTTGGGCGCCGTGGTCACGTAGGCCGAGAAGTAGGAGTTGTACCAGGCCGTGATGAGGATACCCAGCACGCAGATCTCCAGGTAGATGCCGCGCACCAGAGTGGGAGCTCGACCAACCTCAACGAAAGACTGACCCAGCACTCCCCGCAGGCAGCTTTCGTGCAGGAGGAAGTGATACGGAGCCACCCGATAGCCATGGAGCCACAGCGTCATGGCCAGCAGAAACGAAATCCCCACCAGCGTAAACAGGGTCAGCAGGAAGGCCTGCAGATCGAACACCCTGGTGTAGTACTCCGGCGTGGGGACATCCGCCTCGACGGGCAGACTGAGGCACCAGCTCAGCAGCTCGTACGGGTACGTGTACCCGAAGGGCGGGATGGTGGGAAAGGTCAGCGACATGGCCATCTCCACGGTGCTGTTGCGCACAGCGGCCACCGTCTCCATGGAGGGGGCAAAGACAGTCGGGTTGCGCGACAGCAGCGGCTGCACCAAGCTGCAGTTGTACTTCCGCTGAAAGAAGTCCATGAAGTGGCCCACAGTGCCCTCGTACACCAGCTTGCCCCGCTTGTAGTACGCTATCATCCGGGGCGAAGTGCCGCCAATGATCACGGGCAGCCGATAGCCAAGAAAGTTGCGCAGACGATTCGGAAAGATGGTCAACGAGGAGTCATCATAGAGGGCCTGCTCTATGTGAAGATGGGGAAAAGGCGAGTAGCGATAGAAAGTTTGGGTTCTCTGGAAGATCAAGGAATATCTTCATTTAGTTTTACTCTTCCCCCTTCCTCTACCCACCTCATGATCCGCAAACATGACCAGGACATTCAGTACCTTCCTTTTCCAGCAGAGCCCAAATATATCCAGAAGTAGTCCTTCACTTGCCGGCTCCACTTCCACCAGCAATACGACCCTCGAGGTGGTCATGTGTCTGAGATTGGCCACCAGCGCCTTGAGCAACCCGTCGTGCTCCTCCAGCCTGCCGCTGCTCAGGTAAACCACCGACACCAGGCGACTGCTGATGCCATTGTGGAGAAAGTAGCTCACACTCTCATCCAGCTGCAGCACAGGGACCCTCAGCTCATCCATGAGATCCATGGGCAGTGTGCGGCCATTCCAAGCTGGATCCGGCACCGTGGCATTCCTGTTCTTCATCAGCAGCAGGTAGTCAAAGTGCGACTCCTGCCGTATCCTGTCCAGCAATTGCACAACCTTCGAGGCACTCGCCCCCTCGAAGCACAACAACCACAGGCAGCCAAGGACCAGACCGGGACAATCCATCACGATGGACGAGGCACCACTGCATGACACTGATTGATGCCGCTGCACATTTAAAGGGTTGCTAATGAACGCCGACGCGGCTAATGGCCAATTCCAATTAGCAGGCCATGTTAACAAGTCCCAAACAGAAAAACAACCGAAAAGAATCAGTCCCCTGGGACTACAAGGCAACAACTGAAATCACGCCACGGTACTGGTGTGGTACCCGTACAATAGTTGTGATATATTTTTCTCTGAGTGCATTTAAGTCCAAAAATCGATGCCGTCGTACACTAATTTCTATGCCACATAAACCGACCGACTCTCACCCTCAATTGATGCCGCCAAAACCACATCAACTCCAGCAGAAACACTCCAATGGCCAGAGCCATCATCAAGCCAAAGGCCAACGCAACCTGTTGCAAGTCCATCAGTTGCATGGCTCGAAACACCTTGGGCTTGCCCCGATCGACCAGACTCAACTGGCCCGCCCGGATCATGTCCGTGAAGGCCATGTTCCGCCAGCGATTCAGGAGACCAGTGGCCAGCGCCTCCTGGATGAGGCGGTCCAGGGGCTCCCTGAAGATGCTGTTCTCCTTGATGGGAAACACAATGGGAATGGCGTGGAAGAAGCACAGATCCTCCCGCATCGTGAAAAGGGGCGCACTGAAGACCTTCTGCTGCTCGCTGATCAGCCGCCACTTCTCCAGCGGCAGCATGTAGCCATATCTCGTATTGAAGGACTCGCGCAGCTCTAGGAACTTGTTGTAGTCCGGCTCGAACTGGAAGATGGACTCGTACTTCTCCATGCTGCTGAAGAAGCCCAGAAGGATACGGTATTCGGGGGTCCACACCACGATCTTCGTGTGGGAGCGCGCAATGCTGTCGTAGCTGGTGAAGGGCGGGCGACGCGGGGCACTCGTCACGTAGGCGGAGAAGTAGGAGTTGTACCAGGCCGTGATGAGGATCCCCAGCACGCAGATCTCCAGGTAGATGCCACGCACCAGGGGGGGAGCACGAAAGACCTCCACAAAGGACTGTCCAAGCAGACCCCTCAGGCAGCTGTGGTGCAGGAGAAACTCATTGGGCGTCACACGATATCCATGGAGCCGCAGGGCCAAGCCCAAGATCCCAGAGATGGCCACCAGAGCCAGGAGAATCAGTAGAAGGGCCGGCCAATGAAACACCATGGAGTACAGTTCGCTGGGCGGAATCTCCTCCGGCACAGGCATCATCAGGCACCAGCTCATCAGCTCGAAGGGATACGTCAGGCCAACAGCGAGCCCCTGCGGATAGTAGGCCGCCAGGGCGAACTCTGCGCTGCCGTTGCGCACTGCCTCCATCGTTTGCAGAGCCGGCGGAATGGCGGACTCATTCAGCGGATGCGGCTGCAGCAGACGGCAGTTGAACCGCTGCTCGATGCACTTCATCAGATTGCCGACCACCCCGGAATATATGAGCTCTCCATCGGGCCCTCGGTAGACGATTAGACGAGGCGATGACCCGCCCACAGCAATGGGCACTCCATAGCCGTGTAGATCCGACATTTGAGGAGGGAACAGCCTGGTGGCATTCTCGAGGCGTCTCTCAATGAACTGCAGAATGGGGAATGGTCTGTAGCTGTAGAGGGTGTGAGAAGATTGCTGCAAAAGGTGTTCCGAAAATTCTAATGTTTATTTTCCTATTTATTTTGTTTTACCTCAAAATCCTCATAGATTATCAGGACATTGAGGAACTCATGCAACCAGAACCATTCCAGCAGCGGTTGCACTCGCATTTTCCGCTTTCTCATCACACACAGAATCGGTGCCGCGTTCAGCATGTCCAAATTTAGGTGGATAACCTCCAGCAATCGATCGGGGGAGTCATTCACAAAAGCAATGCTCAGGAAATTCTTCGAATGAAATTCACTCAGATTGAAGCTCCACTGGGGGGGGATCTGCTCATCCATCTGAATGACGGACACCGGCAGCTGCCACAGGCTCGTCAGCCAAATGGGCTCCGAGCTTCCCAGCAGCAGAACAAACTCAAACTTCAGCTCGCTTTTCAGTTGCCGCAGAAACTGCAACTCGTAGCACTGCCCCCAGCCAGGACTAAGGAAAGCCACGAGGACTAACTGCAAGAGCGGTAGCTGCCTCATGCTGGAACTTTCTTTTCTGAGGGAGAAGCTGATTGCAGCAGTCGCTTTTATGCAGGTCCCAGTGCAAGCATTTGCCCACCCTCCAGCCGGCTGCAGCCCCTGGGGGCACACTGAGTGTGATAAATTATCGCACACAACACGTGAGGTTTTTGCACAGATATATTTTCATCGCTTAATCAAATGTATTGATCGGAAAAAACTTGCATATTCTCGGGATACTTCTCTCCGAGGGCACACAGATTCTTGTACTGGGTATCGCGGCGCTTGCAGAGCGTGCCCGGTTTCAGGGCGAACTGGTAGATGGCCCTCTGCTTCATGGCGACGGTGGAGAAGCAGCAGCTCAGGTAAAAGTACTTGTCTCGGTCCTGGGTGAACTTGAAGCCAGAGCAGCCCACATGCGTGTTGCGTTCCGACATCAGCAGAACCGCCTTGTATGTGGACCTGGGGATGGGCTTGAAGAAGTGAGATTGAAAGAGGAAAACATATCCTTGGAGCATACTTGGCATCCATGCGTTCTTCAAGGTACGCTGTCTGCGATCTAGTCACATATTGTGCCTCCAATGTCCACTTGTCCATGATCTTCAGGACCACTTCCATGTTCTTCTTTTCCTTTCCCTCATAGGCATCTGTGTCGAAGATGCTGCCAATGTTGGGTATATTCGGCGATGTCATGCAGGGGCGTGGCAGGGGCATGCAGGTCATGAGGTCAGTCCGGGCGAAGTACTCGAGCTCATCCGACCAGCTCATGCGAGCCATTCTGCCGGCCGGCAGCAGATATCGCGTAATGCCGGCAGCCGCCTTGTTCCGAAAGGTATTGAGTGCCCCAACGATCTCATTCTGGTGGTGCCGCAAGTTCACAAATTTACCCGTGGGGTTGCATTGAAAGGTGAAGTTCTAGGAGAGGCATTGGAAGGAGGATTGGAAGTACACGGAGGAAGTTATTCGATTCTCATATATCTACATTCTTCACACAAACTACGTTGTTCACGCCACAGAACGGCAGATCGCAGTAGAGTTCGGCGTCAAACTTGAAGGCCGACGCACCAGCAGCCAGCAGAAGCATCAGCGCCAGGCAGCCACAGCCCAAGGACATCCTGGCTGGGGAACTTGCAGAGAACTGAGCTTCTCCCCGCTGCAGGTTGGCTTTTATAGCCGAACATTTACTATAAAAAACACATGTGGTCTGTCCGTTATTCAGTATTACTCTGTTATGGGAGTTTTGCGGCTTTTTCTTCGAATTTCACCAACTGGCAAAGTCGGAAAACAACAGATCTAATTGACATACATTTACGAGTAATCTAACACATGAATTCACTCGAAAAAACTATGTAGAAATAGATTGAACGAGGGAGAACTTTGTGAATCGCGGCAAAGGCTGCGGCTTTACTTTACATATGTATATGAGCTATATACTTATATAAGCTACTACAGACATATATGAGCTAACGATTTATGTAATTCAGACGAATCAAATTTTAACCAAAATAAGAATTTCAAAAAATTAAGTAGAACCCTATGGGAGAGTTTTATATATTAGATGTTATTTGTTTCCATTTTTGCTTACATGATTTTTACATCTGCTCCTACATATGCACATGTACATGTATAACTACATATACGAGACGTGGAAGTGTGTGCGAGAGAGATAGGGAAGCGCTTTCATTGCTTCCTTCTGGCTATAATAATGATCCAACCTGATCCAGATTCGGCGTTCTGGTAGTTACTGCCATTTGCCACGATTCTACGTTTTTGGTTTTCTCGTTTCTTAAAAATTGTTGATTCCACACATTTTTCATCGCTTTTTTCTCTGGGTGTACGCTATAAGTTGTTTACTTAACTAAGAAATTTATATCATATCAGATTATCATATATCTTGCTATAACATTAAGTAAAACATATTTTCAATGAAAATGACACAACAGAAACGTACCCTGTAAAAGAGCAAACCGAAGGTAGTTTCAAATCTCTAAGAATTTCCCTTCAGCACAACATTAATCTTGCCTCAGTCAATGATCCATTAAGAGATCTCAACAAGCAGAAATTAAATTAAGAAAATAATTGCGGAACGCATCGCAGCCATAACTGTGAAACGAGGCAGAAATCTCGCTGGACCGAGAGCAGCAGCATTGCTCATTATACGAGTACATTTATATTTCTCAAGCACTTGCAACTTTGGCTGCACTCCACTCGATTTGGCAGATGCGTCAGCACTTGACCCGGCCACAGACTCAGACTCCTCGTAGAGTCTTTGCCATATCCCAGGCTGCATGCCCCATACCCCATGTATGTTGTCCGCCAAATTGAGTTGACGTTGACGTAATGCCCCGCCACTTGAATGATTCTCACTCGCTCGCTCTTTTTTATCTCTGTCTGTCCTCCGTTTCTTTTTATTTTTGGGCATTTTTTTGCTTGTTTGTTGTTTTGCTTTTTATGAAGTGCATCATCGTCTGGGTCTGGGGCTGGGGCTGCCTTGGTCGGTCAATTAGCTGCACATACCGAGAGTATCTCGCGGGTCGGGCACAAAAAGAGTGGCAGCGTGGAGAGCTTTACATGGCAGGGCTGCAAATCTTGTTGGTGTCTTCTCTTGGTCTTCCCTCTTCAGTTTCAGTTTTTATCTCCAGTTTTGTTTCGGCCGGAGGTCACGTAGAGTCTTTAATTGGCTGCGTTGCAACGAGATGACAATTTACTGAGAAGTGAGCCTCCAATGATCAGAAGTGCGAGCACTTGTGCCTGGCTTATAAAGCGATTCTTTTGCAATCCTGTAACCCAGTTCGAACCCATTAAGAAACCCAAATAAAACAAACAAATAACGGGTTGCTTTTAGAACATTTGCTTCAAGATACCGATCCATTTTGAGAACTTTGATATAGTTTATTCTGTCCGTAAAATATTAAAAAAATTCTGTATTTTACAACATATTTCTTGGTTTTTTCAAATTTCTATCTTTTTCAGTTTTTGGTGGTCGCTCCATCTGCTTGATATTCACCAAAGATCCACAGTAAACCTATAGGAATGAATACATTATATCTCAAGTATCCTTTTAGCACCCTGAACATTACAACTTCCTGGCGATCATGGCCCCCTTCCATGCGATAGGCAGACTCTCCACTCGCCTACAGATTTGCACATGCCCCAGGAAAGTAAAATATATATGAGAGGAGGTGGAGTGAGGTGCAGGGGAAAGCTACAGCTCGAACTGTACATCCGACTGTTTCGAGGAGGCTTTTGTTGTCCAGTTGCTGGACACGAGCCATGCCATACGCTCCCAGCTCCTCCCCAGACAACAGTTGCATGCCACCAAAAACGGTAGCCTTTTTTGGGGGAAAACAACAATGAGGCCGGACCTGGTACCTCGGACCTGGTCTCTGGTTGCATTGAAAAGCGAAAGATGGCCAAATGGAAAATGGTGAAAATGGCAAAAGGCCAAAAGCGGACTGACAAAATATTTTTGTATATGATAAATGGCACAGTTTAAAGTAAGTCGAGCACTTGCAATTGTCCATGTCCATGCATCATGCGGCAGGCAGCAGGCAGCAAGCAGCAGGCGGGCACAATGTAAATTTCCACTGCCGACGCTCTGACCATTTGTGAGTGGCCAAGACGGTACTGTTGCCTGTTGCCTGGCCTAATGGTGCCACACTAACCGTAGTTCAGTCATAACCTAGTACATTTTTCGCTAGGTCGTCGCTGCAGTCCAGCATGCAGCCTGATTTATGAAAGGGTCTCATAATTTACCGCAAATATGGTCATAATTTTTTTTGGCTTTTACTTTTTTGGGGGCTGCCGCTGCTGCTGGTCTCTACTAATGAAGCTGCAGCCCCCCAAAAAAATAAAAGATACCAAAGCAAAAGCAAAAGCAAAAAGGAGACAAACCAAAAGCAAAAAGAGACAAAAAGTAAAGAAAATGTGAAGCAAAGAAACTCATTTAAGTGGATGGACAGCCGATGGCCACTTGTTGCCATCGTTTCCTAGCAATCAGCAAACCGCAGCCGCAGCCACAGCCGCAGCCTCAGCCACAGTGGTGGAACGTGTCATTCCTAATAGACCAGGACCAGACCGGAGCAGACCGAGCCGTGCCTATAATCATCATCAACATTACCAACAAGCCTCAGTTGCAGCCTCAGTTGCAGCCTCCAATGTGGAGCAATCACGTCCTGGACTGTGCTGGACTCTGCTGGACTCTGGCCAGGGGCCCACTGTTCCAGCCATGCTTCAATAAATGTCACTCCTCAAGCTTTGCATCTAAAAATTGATGACAATAATTTGTTGCATTCGCCCGAGGGGGTGTGGCCAGCTCCGATCTGCTCCGATCCGCTTCAGCTTCAGCCAAAAATTGTCTTGGACAGACTGAAGCTGGCTTCAAGCTGCCACTGCCACTGCCTCTGCTGCTGCTGCTGCTGCTGCCACTGCTGTTTTCAACACAATTTATACAAAGTGTCGCAGTTTTTGGCGCTTTGCATTTGTTGCTGACAGACTGCCAGCCGCAGCCGCAGCAGTGCCGTGCCGTGCCCCCTGCAACGGTTTGCACTTTGCCGATACAAAAATGAAGCATAAATTTCGTCATTTTGTCACAAGTCGTTTGTATGCGATACCCCGGCCGGATAGAGGCAGTGTTAGGGGAGGAGCCTTGGACTGGGACTGCGGCTGGAACTTGGGCTGGGCTAAGAGTTGATTGCAAAGCGATTTGGGGAATTGTTCCCCCCACAATTCCATAAAAAATCAACACACACTCCTCTAAGACCTAACCAAACCCCAATCCCAAACGGACTGGACTCGGGACTGGACCGTAGAGGCGCTTTGATTTGATTTCGATTACACATTTTTCAATTTGATAAATTTATTGGGCTCCGGCTGCCAAACAAATCGCCTGAGATGCCAGATAAGAGCTGGGAAACTTAATACACCGAATATAATGAATCCAATGGCATCTCCAGCTTCTGGCCACTTCTTGGCTCCTTCTTGGCCACAGGAGCACACATATATGTCCATGGACATGGCCATGGCAATCGCCTTGTAAATGGCATCAATTGCGACCTTTTGGCATTCTTACGGAAACATTTCGCTAATGAAACCGATACCTCAAATGTCAAGACACGATCCGGTCCGGTTGGGTTCGGTTTAGGTTCGGTTTTGGCCTGCCCTGTCCTGCTCCTGACCAGTGGCAATGGCCAGCAGCATTTACCACATTCTAGCCAACTTATGGCAGCCATAAAAATGTTAAGCACAAAACATTTGCCACATTGGCACCTTTTGGCCAAAAAGTAAGCGAAAAAAAAGCGATGCAGCGAGCAGAAAGAAATGGAGCACGCACGTGGCAAATGCCCCCGAGGCGAAATTGGATGCTTCTACCACTCCATAGTGATCGCAGCTGCAGTTCGTTATGCGGAAGCTGAATCCAATCATAATCTGAAGACGCTTTTTTGTTGGTTCGCTTAAGTTATGAAGACTTTCCAGAGCCATCATAGGACTGGTGCGAAATGTAATTACTACAGAGGTGCCAGAGGAATTGCCAGATTGAATTACCTATGCACCCAGGAAAAAATAGCTCTTTGCAAAGAGATTTTAAAGAGTATTCAAAGAGTAGGGTCGAAGATGTAGGTGCCCTTGAATTCGAGCCAATGGACTCCTTCATGCTCTTTTCAAAAAGCAAGCAGTTGCATTTGCGCTCTCTTAAATATGTACTCTTAATATCATTCAAGAAAAAAGTATAAAAAGTAAAGAGAACAGAATTTATATCTTCTTTCGCTTACCCATAATCTTGTGCCGTTAGATGTTACTTCACTGTTGTTTTGCTGTTGAGAGACAAAGAGAGAAACCGCACGACAACTACGACGAAAACGCACCGAAAACGCCAAGGAAACGCAAAAAATAATTTCCAAGATTCGCACAAACACAAGGCTGATTAATTAAAGGCGTGGCACTATGGGGCGGAAGTTCGTGTGAACACATTAAACCAGAGAGAGTCAGAACGCCTTAGATTTCGGCACTAGAGCATTCCAGTGTACACTAATAATTTTAGTATACCGTGTCTGCTACTGCAAAAATCATGAGCGAACGGTTGTTGTTGTGGGCATCTGTTAGAGTGGGAGTGAGATGGAGAGGGTGTTGAGTGCGTGCAGGTTTAATCATGTTCACATGGGGATCAGAATGTAATGTTTAATGTAGTAGAGATTGAGATGGCTATTTTAAGTAGAAAACATAGATAATTCAATATTTATGTAGATAATTAACAAAAATTAACAATAACGGAAAAGGATTATAAACAAATCATAAGATTTACAAGTAAATTTCCAAACTTTTTATAAGGAAAACCACATCCTCCCTCGTAAGCGTATAAGCCCAAAGGCAGGTCAAAGACCAGCTCAGGCTCCGTTTATAGGATCGACCATTAAGTCATTGTAATTGTAAATATTTTACTGCCTCACTTAATTATTTCTTTATAAAACAGACAACTCTGAAATTAATAAAAAATAATTTGTTAACAGCACACACTTGATGCCAAAGCCAAGAGATGATGCTGTACTGTACGCTGTGGTGGTGCCCCAAAGAAAACACGTCAAGCAATCATTCAAAGCTGTCCCAAAGCCGTGGATCGGGGATCGGGGATCGGGGATCGGACCCATGTTGGAGTGTGCCGTGGCGTGGGCGTGCAGCAGGGGCAGCAACAACAAAAGATCTGTGGACACACATAAACAACATGCGACGCTCGATGTTGGCTGGACGCCAATTTCGTGGTACTCATGGGACCCCAGAGCAAAGCAAACCCAACGTACACGTATATAAACGTGTACGAGTGCAAGTACGAGTCAGTGTACGAGTGCACATACGTACTACGTATGTATACGTGTTTAAACAAATACAATTTGCAATTATATGGCAAGCAAATCAAGCTGAAATCAGCATGCGATTTCCACCTGTGGCCGGCGTCATAATTCGTGGCTATGTTTTTGGTCATAAATCTAGCGATTTACAATTATTTTTTTGTTTGTTTTTGTCTTTCTGCAGGTTTTTGTGTCTCTCGTTTTGGGAAATAGAGAAATACAGAAAATGCATTTCGTGGCACAGCGGGCCTGGACTTGGACATGGACATGGCCAGTGCCTGTTGCTGTGGCTATTGCTGTGTGGTTCGTGTGCAGCAACAAAAGGCACCACACAACTGCTCCTAATGGCCATTATGGTCATTTCGTTATCACTTGCAACAAAGCAGGCCCAAAGCGGCAACAAGGAAACGTTGCCACAGCATCGATGCTGAGGCGGCCGAAGGAAGCCCAAGCCAAGCTGAAACCAAAGTCCGTGATCTGCTGACAGTCATAAATTTGCATAGATTTTGCAATGCAATGCAATGCTCACTCGAAACAACAACAAAACTAATGGAAAATGGAAAATCTTAAGCTAAAGACTGACCAAAAGAAGACGAGAAAAATTATTTACGATGACGCTAACGAGCGACGACAGGTGGCGCTACGCACTATCTTCCCCTCCAGCCCACTCCAGCAGCCATCTCTCTCTGTCTCTCTCTTCCTCACGCACTGTGATAACGCCGAGTGCGTGGCTGTTAATTGATTTTACGGCGCCGCCCGTGTCCAGGCCCCCAGGCCCCAGACCCCAGTCATCTCTCTAACCATTCAGCTTGTCTAAATTATGCAAAAGACAAGTGAAAATTTGCGTTAAGCGAAGTTTTTCTCTGTCTCCCATCCCATCTCTCCCCTCTATTCAGCCCGCTCTCTCACTTGATCGGTTATAGTGATGGGACTTCTGTCGAGCTGTTCCTCGTACACGAAGCAAATCACGTCCCGTTCGCATCTCTAATCTGTTCGGTTCCCTCTCTCTTTCTTTCTACAGCCGTCTCCCGCTGTCAATGGGGCATGCATTATATAAAATCGGCTTGAGGGATTAGCATCGCGTACGTACGACGACGACTATATGTAATTAAAAGTGAAATTGTTTTGCCTGCCAAGGGGTCCTAACGAGTTTCCCCCAACCCCCAGCCCCAACCCCAAACCCCAGCTGGAAAATGCAACTGCAACTCGAACTGCAGTTTTGCTCCACGATATGATTGATGGATGAGTTTGAGTTTGTCATGCAAATTTCAACAGTACGGACCGTTTCGTTCCGTTCGGTCGGTCGTTCGTTGATGATGATGTTGTCTATGGAGCAGGAGGGACCCCCACTTCTGTCCTCTATCCTCTAACCAACCAAACAGCCAAAACATCTATGAGTCGTTTGGGGCTAACGAGCGGCGCGTGGTACCTAACCAGTGGAAGTCTGGTTCGGATTTTCTTAGCCATATTCTGATATCATAAATATGAAGCTGTTTTTATTAAAAATTGCCTGATGCTCGAGACCTGGCCTAAGCCATTGCCTGTGCGGCATGTGTGTGGCATATAAATTGCATTGCGCTGGAATTTTAATGACAGCCTTTGGAAATTAATCTAACGCGTTCGCCGGCCAGGCAACCAGAAGAGACCCGAGCTCTGGCTGTAGCTCTGGGTCTAGCCCAGTCCCACATCAACATCTTGTTGGGAAACGAGTTTGGAAAAGTGTCGCAGATTGTCGTTGTTGTGGCTGATATTGATTGTTAAGTGATTTGCTGGGCCTGACTGAAGCTGGTGGCCCTGCCAACGCTCGCATGGCTAGAGATGCGGATGGAGATGCAGATGGCGATGCAGTGGGTCTCTGATTGGTATCTGGGGATATAAAGAAGCCACCGGCTGTGGATGCGGCTGTGGCGGCGGTGGCTTTCACTTGTCCCGCATTTGCATGGAAATTCCGCGCCAATTTCAGCGCAATTAATCGCACAGCCGAGTCCGATCTAGAGACGCCCCCAACCTGGATCCCCATCCTGACTAAAAGAAAAACCTGTTGAGGCTCATTTGCATGGCGGCTTAATTAAAACAGTCTGTGGGTGGGTGGCTGGGTTGGCGTTGCCTTGGTGGGTTCGTTGGTGTCTTGCCATCACAGCACCCATCCACTGCCTGGCTTTCTCTCTCTCTCTTCCTCTCTGTGTGGCAGCCACCGCCACTCGTCTTTATTTATGTGAACAAAAAATTTCGTGGCACATCTGCCCGGCCTCCATTTAGTCAACGGCAAAATTTACTAGCTCATAATTTAGTCAACGGCAGGCAAAAAACGGAAAATACAATATCAGCTAAGACAACGCAGGAAAAACTTTCATGGCCAAACGGTGGCAAGAGTGGGCGAGCCATGTGTCAGTCATGGGAAAAGCGGAATTTCTCCGCCGATGGAGCTGACTGATTGAGTAGTTACACTTATTTCCAGGAATGGAGGGTTATGGAAAGTCCACCATCCTACCATCTGCCTGGGAACAGAAGTGAACATTATTATAACGAGTTTGAGATATAATTCCTCCCGAATTATGTTTCGTATGTCCGCTTTAAAGGTGTTGAAAATTGAGTTAATATTGGAACAAAATTAGATTGCTCAATCCAATAGTTTCTCTAAGATTTGTCATGCCTTGGTTAACCTTGCACAGCACCTGAATGATATGCAAGATTATCTAGTGCAGCGCATTCCGCCTTATAAACAGATCAACAACTGAAAGCTGGGTGTTTCCACCCGCCCAGACAGGCATCTTGTCGGGGGCTGGCTAATAGATCGACCATCGTTAATGTGACAATTGAAATGCTTCGGGTTTCTTTTTGGCCAGAACGAATTCGGTGGCAACAAGTAGAGGAAATGGCCCAAAACCGAACAACGGCAGCAACAGGAACAGCGACAACAACGACAACCGACAACCGACAACGAAAACGACAGAAAACGTTGTCAATTGATTTTCTGCACTATTTCAATTTGACCTGGGAGCCCGAAGCAACGGTAGCCGGAGGATTGCTTCAAACCGGGGAGTCGCCACAGAGTTGCAGAGACAGTGCAAAATGAAACGAATTAACAATTTGATGTAACTGTGATTTTTTTTGGTTTTTTTTTTGGTTTCGTTTTGGCCACAGTCGCTCTCGCACACGCCCTCAACGAAGCGAATTCAAAAGAAATGCTTATCGTGCTTCAAAGAAATCCAGGCAGCAACGGCAAGCGGCATGCGGCAAGCGGCAAACGGCATCGACTGGCCAGCCAGCCACAAAACATGAAATTGAAAATGGCAAACGCTAAGAGAGAACCCCCCACACCCGCACCCATTCCCCTCCCTAGCCTACTCTCCGCACCAGATAGACAATGTAGAGCTTATAGTAAAACTGTAACGAAACCCGATTGAACCCGCCATGGGTGGCGGTGGCTTTGGCTGTGCCTTTTGCCAGAGCCACAAATATAACAAGTAGGAACCAAATAGGGGACATTTCGACTATGGGATACCCGTTAATTGGGCAGATTATCTTAGAGATGTTGAAACCAGAAGAACACTTCGATATCCCTTGAATTGTAAGCTGCAAATCCGTTGGTTCTTCAAGATCCATGCTAGAACCGCTTTAGTATTCAAATAATATACCCCTTGTGGTTCTACGATTACCGGGTATTACAATAACAGCAAACGGCGGACCTGAACCTGGGGACATGGACAATAACATGTACGAAAAAATTTCATTGCTGGTGCTTTTGCTGGTGGTTTTTGCTCTATGGCGGCCGGCCACGATCCCGATCCGGGCCGGGACGGGCCGTGGCCGAGCGAAAAAATCTCTGTCAAAAAATCGCTGGCGGGCAGCTGCAAGGCCCTGCCCAAGCACATCCTCACGAGGCAACACCACCACAAACAACTGGAGGAACAGCAGCCGCTGCAACATCGACGACTGCAACGACAACAGCAGCGACAACAAAAGGCCGAAAAAAAAGAAATAATTAATATGCCTCAAAATATCCCGGCCAGGTTTTATGACAGGCGGCAGGGTTTCGAAGGGAGACAGGAACTGGAACGGAGACTGGAACGGGGATTGGGATGGGGACTGGGACTAGGGGATCCATGCAGCTGCACTCGGATGCTGGCCGCTGGACGCCGCCGGCGGCAGGAGCAGCAGTTTAACTAACGGCTTCTGTGCTTGTTGTGCTGCCGTTTCCGCATCTCGGTGTCGCCTCAGAATGTGCACGATTTTCCCTCAGATTCAATTTCAAGTGCAGCAGTGGCAGTGGCAGAGGCAGTGGCACTGGCAGCAATAGTTGCTACAGCTGAAACTGCAACAACAGCAGAGGCAGCAGCAAGCGCCGCTATTAAGTCGACGACAACAACAAGCAATAACCCTAACCGATGGAGCCGCCAGCGGTGCTCGTCGGTGTTTTGCCTGCTTGCCACTGTCTGCCGCGCTTCTTGCCGAGATTTCTATCTTTGATCTCTTACTCCACATGGAGCACTCGTAGCGGCAGCAGCAGAAGCAGCAACAGCCTTTTGCCGCATTATGTGGCAGTGCCAGCCAGTGCTGTCTGCTTGTTAAATTGCTCATTTAAACCATAACGAAATGGTCTGCTGTGCTGTGTACTACGGGGTCTCGTCTAGTCTGCTTCGATCTGCTCCAGAGCATGTGCCTTCCTAGAACTGGCCTCAGCACTTGTCTTGCTCTCCCTCCCCGTTCCAGCTGGCAGTGCAAATTGCTTGGAGTCATGTGGCCAAAGGCATTTTTAATTAGCATCCAGCGGAAATTAGTGGCCCAATCTCAGAGAGGGAGCTGCTCCAGTCCCTTCCCCAATAGATTTGTCTCCCCATTCCCCCCATCAAATGTTAGATTTGCGTCATAAGCCTGCGTCAACATAAATTACGGTCTGTGGCTATCGGAATTTATCGGTGACATTGCGATAACGAGCATTGTCCAGGCCCCCCGACAGCTTCTCAAGTGGCCGCCGCCAGACACGCAATTATATTTGATATTTTTATGGCATACGAGTATTATTATGTTTTTCTCAGATCTGTGGCAGGGTAGCAGGGTGTCATGTTGACATAGAAAGCTGACAGAGACAATAAGCGCAATGTTTAGCGTTTTTTGTTTTTGGCAAGCAATGAAAGAATTTGTCCATAATTAAGAAGATTGCCCAGGGATGCCATATCATCAATGACAGCATGAGTATCTGAAAGATACAAGCAGGCTCTCTGCTGCAAACTAAAGTATCCAACGGCTTATTTTATTAGGCCTTAAAAATCTGCATATCTATGCCAAATTGATGTCACAAACTCCAAATCATAAATCAAGCAAATTATTATGATTTTTTTTTTATTATTATTGGCCAGCAGCGCATCTGTGGCAGCAAGCGTATATATATATGCCACATATAGAGATATCTTTGAACTACAGATCGTAGAACAAGCGCCAATCTCTCTCCCGCTTGCCCCTCTTTCTCCCCCTCTCTCTCTCTTCTCTGCCTCTTCTTCTACTCTAGGAAAAAGACCATAAATCATGACAATACCCCAAAGCCGGCATCCCCATCGACATTGCCACAGACACAGACACAGCCATCCTCCATGCTTCACTGGACAATCATAATAATCACAGCCGGCTGCCGCACCAGCAGCAGCCGCAGCATCCAGCAGCAGTCGCAGCAGCAGCAGGAAAAACAGCAACAAAAGCTACTTACTATGTCTATGTCAAGCCGATATGCAACTGATAAAAGAAAAACTGGCCAGCAAATATATAAGAAAAAGAGACAACTCGAGCCGCAGAAATACACTAAGCTACGAAAGGAGTATCGAAACATTTGGCTAAGCCAAACTGAAGCCTGATAAATTGCTTGGTTATTGGTACTTACTTTTGAAGAATATTGGAAGAATGTTTTGGGTATGGCTTTGAATATGGTTAAAAATTCTTGGGGCAATATTCCTTCCATACTGCCTTGAGTATTCCGAAAAGAGGAAAGAAAAGAAGAGATATGTTACAGATGAAAGAAAAAGTCAATTCTTTACCATGAATAATATAGATGTTTAAATAAGGGATTATAAAAACTGATATATCCAGAGGAAAAACGCTTTAAATTTCAATATTTACACTAAATTTTTGTAATAAAGATTTATTTGCATTTGCAACATGCGCATTTTCGATATCTTCTTGAATTCGTTTGTCTGTTCTCCCTGTTCTGAATGTTTCTTCGTAAATAACTGGTATATTATCAAGATAAATATCAGAAAACTTGAAGAATGCTAAGAATTTTGTTAAATACTTTTCAGATTGCCAGTCTTTAAAAGTTTTAAGCTAATTTAAAGAATAATACTGCTATAGCCTCTTTCCATGTTCAGTTCCACTCTTTCTTCGTTCTTCTTTTCTTCATCTGAAGTATCCTTAAGCGTATCGCAACTTCGTTGTGTCTAGCCATCCGCAGAGTTTTTTTCCTCCCCATTGATTGTTTTCTTTGTTGCGCCTATTTTCCATCTCCCCCCTCCTGCTCTCCATCCCCAACCCTGGCGAGTTGCAGGAAAATTGACAATTGCGCACCTGCTTCATTTTCCTCTGCTGCTGCTGCTGATGCTGTGGCTGTGGCGGCTACTTCTGCGGCTTGCGGCCAGACCAACAACAATGCCACTGCCACTGCCAATGCCGCTCGGCCATCGTCGTCTGGCTAATGGCATTTAACGGTCACCAAAATGCCCGCTGTGTAGCAGTAAACTTTCCCAAAAAAACAGAAAAACAACAAAACAAAACAAAACAACAAAAATAATAATAATAGAAAAATCGTTGGCCGAAAAGAAAAACTATATATTTATGTGGCCATCGAATGTGGCCAATGCAATGCTTATGGCTGGTTTATGGCTAATATCAATACGGATGCTCGCGTGAGCGCATTCAGATTTACATTGTAACGCAAACAATTTGCATAATGCCGCAGCTACACACATACATACATACATATATATACATCTCTATGAGGCATGGGCATAAATATTTCATAAATTGCATAAACCAAAGGCTCGGATCGGATCGGATTGCAATGCATTGCGCATTTGCTCTAATTGTATGCTAATTCGGCCATGCCCCAAATAAATCAAAGGGGCCCCTCCTGCCCCTCCAGTCCCTGCTTGAGTTATGACTGGCTCTGCGCAGGCCTGCAGCTGGTCGGCATCCTTTGTTCGGGGGCTAGCCAGTCCAGTCCAGGCCTAATTAAAAACTGCTTATGGGGCCTATCAAACGGCCATCACTGGGCCAATTAAGCGCTGCTGGCCAGCGCAAAATATAAGAAGTGAGCCCCGACCTGACCAAAAGATCAATGAGTCGTTGATGAAGTTGTTTTGATAACAACAACAGCGGCAGCAGGAGAGGCTAGTGCCCTGCCTTAAAAAACGTGCGCAATTTATCTAAATCAGTGCAGGGAAAGAGAGCTCCAGCTCTCTATCTTTTCTCTCTTTCACTCTGACAATTGGCATGGCAGCAGCAGCGGCAGCGGCAGCCATGGCTTCTGCTTCTACTTCTGCTGGCCAAGATAACCATCATAAATGCATTGAAATGTCATTGCCAACTTGTGCTATCAGTCCATGGTCTCAGGTTGAGGCCAAAAACAGCCACAACAGCGATGGCGATAATAACAAGAAGTAGGAGCCCAAATCGATGGGCATGGGTTTGGCCAGGAGCTGCCACAGACAGACAGACAGAGAGAGCAGCAAGTGCCGTTACCCTTTATGCAATTACAAGTACGTGCAATTGGCACAGAGCTTAATTAGAAGCGCATAGAGCAGGGCAGCAGGCACTTGACTGACTGACTGACTGATGATTATTTATCACCGTCGTGAGTCGTGCGACAATGACACGAGATAGCCACAAAGAGCCGGAGCCAGAGCCAGGCCAAGACCTAAAGCCAAAGGCAGCAGGCAGCAACATCGTTAGCAACATTTTGTCTGCAACAAGTGACTGACACAGCCTGTGCCCCTGTGCACTGATGGACAGCCTGGATGACGGACTGCCCGGATGCCTAACTGCCCGACTGGCTGACTGGCTGGGCGCGCACTCAATCTTTCAATTTGAGGCTGCACTTCAATCGGTTCAGGGCCCTGTCATCTTTACGGGGCCCTGACGTTCTGTGAGAACGAAATTAGTTTGCTCTGTGGAAAGCAGTACATTTTCCAGCAAATACTCGTAAATATTGATATTGAACTTCTCAGATTACGATTGAGTAATCCGCAGATGGCAGATCAATCACCAGCTGTTGTTCGAGTTATATTTCCAGCCAATTCAGACTTCCAGTCAGTGCCAATGGAAAGCTCTGGCGATTGACGGATCAGTAGTAGCTTAAACCTTAAACTATGCTCATATACGCCACGATTTTGGCTCTTCTTAGTGCCTTTCCAGAGCAGGGAATGGCCAAAAAAGACGGAAAATTATTCACAGCCTTCACTATTCGACAAGGTGGAGTTCTACATAAGTAATATCCGATCCGAACCCATCCAAGCTCCAATGAATTTGTTTTTTTTTTTCCGCACACAGAGGCTTGCCTGTTTCGACCCGTTTATGGCCGGTGCAACGGAAACATCAAGGTCTATGGCTACGATTTTGAGAACAATGTCTGTGTGGAGTTCTTCTACAGCGGCTGCGTTGGCAATGCCAATCGCTTCAGCTCTTTGGCAGAGTGTGAGGAAATGTGCCTGGTGACCAGGGAGAATGCAATCAAAGACGTCAAAGACAACGACCCACACCCGGTGAATTTTCGAGACAAAACGAAATGGCCGAAAGATGAGGAGGATCAGGAGGATGAGGAGGATGAGTACGATTACGATTAATTTGGAATGTTACGTATCAAATATAAAGTCCAAAAAGTATTCTTATCAACGATCGAATGGTTTAATTTCTGATTCGGCTTCTGGTTGGGGCCAGACTGGACTTTGTCTTCGGAACAAGAGGCCACAAGTCCTGGAGTACTAAAGGAACTAGAGGACCAAAGGAGCTTATTGGTTCCCTGATCTGTCGATCAGTTTGTGGGAGATCTTCAGGCCTGTACACATAAACAGTATATGGATCGAAATGAGCAGTTCCTGACTGAACCATATATGGCAGATTCTGAAGCCCTTGGCAAAGAGGCAGTCGAGTGCTTGGCTCCTGTTGAGGTAAATCCATCCAAAGTTTGGACAAATCATAGATTATCGCCAAAGAGTCTTGACCATCTTGGAGGAGCAGATCGCAGCTCCACTTCGGCTCCGAGTTGGCTTTCAGATAGGCTTCTGGTTGGACTTCGTCTGGCTGGACACTGGAAGTGCCCCAGCCGTTGTCCTTTGTCCAGCATGGCCTTAATTTCACAGCAGTCCTTATTGGCCATAGGTCGCCCCTTGAGCTCCTCCATCTTTTCCATGATCGCGTCATTGCATTTGAGATTTTTGCACTTATTTTGTAATGTAAAATCTTTGTTGAAAATTAATGTGTTTTTTCCACTTGGATATCCCTGCCCCAACGAATCGCTTTATGGGTGCGTGGCTAATCCCCAATTCATATCCAATTTGTTCTATGCGGAAGTGCTTTGTGGCATTCAATGCAGCGGAACTAAACTATTAACGCCTCAAAAGTGTACGATACTGGTACAATCTAATGACTTTATTATGAGCAATGCAGGGCCACAACTGAGAGCCAAGTACTCGTTGGAGTTGGAGTTGGAGTTGTTGTTGGATGCTGTCGCTGTTGCTGCTTGCTGCCTGCTGCACCCACCAGCAAATGACGTCAGGGTGCGGCGTCGGCTCGGAGCCTTTCAAGTGTGCTGTAAACTGAAATGAATACCAAGCCAAAGCCAAAACCAAAACCAAAGCAAAGCAAAACTGAACCAAGATCGGGCCAGGCCATGACTGTATATCAGTTGACGTTTTCTTTGGCTGGCGTTGACAATTATTTATGGTAATAAACAGTTCCGCTAGTGCTTGTACACGTATCTGTTCCTTAGCCCAGAACCCCACTCCGACTCCAGCTCCGACTCCGAAGAGATACTAAATCTCAAGATCCAGGCAAATATTTTTGTGGAGCCCACATAATGCGCCCCTAATTGCTGCACTGCACTCTTTCGATGTGTTATAATAACCATCAAATTTTACGACTTCCACAATTGGGCGGCGAGGAGGGTGGTGCATTGGTGGTGCATTCAAACAATTCACAATATGTAAGGCACCCAAAGTTCGGTTCAGTTCGTTTCGGTTTCAGCCAAACAGCTGGAATAGAAACACAAACCGTGCAAAAAAAATGGCAAAACAAATGGCCAGTGTCTCATTAATGCCACACAATGGTGGCAGCCAACGGCGTCCAAAATATGTATGCAACATTCATCAATCACACAGCAAGCGAACGAGCCAAAGCCAGCGCCAGAGATAGAGCCAGAGAGCGAACGGAGCGTGCCGCACACTCTGTTGGACGGATGGACGGACGGACCGGACGGACGGCTGAGAATGAGTTCACGCGCTGCACTTGAGGTCGGACACTGGTTGGACGATGAACAGCGGACAGCGGACGGCGGGTGGACTGTTGTGTGCGGATTGATTTGCTTGCCGCATTTTCAAGTCAATTACACATATTTGTGGCATTTGCGGCAATTGAGTATGAAAACTCATGCGGTGGGTCGTAGGTGTTGGCCGTCTGTCTGGTTTATTTGTTTGCTGGCTTGTTTACTTGTCTGTGTGTGTGTGAGTAGATGTGGCATGCCACAACACCGTCCCAGTGCGCCTCGCTGCATGTGTCCGCCCACAAAACGTAGCCAAAGCTGGAACTGCGACTGAGGCTGCGAGGCTAAGGCTGACCAAGTGAGTCACGTTGCCAGTCATGCGAACCATAATTCATGTCCATGTCCATGTCATTGCACAACGGCCAAAGCTCATGGCACAGGGCCAACATAGGGTTAAGCGGCGACAGCGGCTCTTATCAAACAGCTGATCGAAAAGAAAAGCTTCCCACGAAACCAAAGCAAACCAAAGCAAACCAAAGCAAAGCAAAGCTCTGATAAGAAAGTTGCTTCTGGCCCGGCGCATGTGTCATGGCAAGAGAGAGAGAGGTGGAGCAAGAATGCAAGCCAGAGAGAGAGAGAGAGAGAGAGCGAAAGCATGGGAGAGAGTAAACACTGTTGAGTGACAATCAGAGAAAGAGAGAGAAAGATAAGCAGACGAAAGCTCAATGAGGCAAAGAACAACAACAAGTGCTGCACTGTGCAAAGGGCAGGGGGAGGGGAGCAGAAAGTTACTCATATTTTGTTTACCACAAGAGTGTACCAGTATTTACGCTTGTTACTGTTGTTGTAAAACATTTTATGATCTTAGATTTGGTCAGTTATACGAGCGGTATACGAGCGGTACTCGCACCATGTAGAAACCTTTCAACATTTCCGTTTTGGCAAGTGCTTGAACAAGTGTTCGGGGACAACCTTGTATTAAAATTATCAAAATCTTAGCTATCTACAGTGAAAGTTATCTTAGAGGACAGCTGATTTGAGTTTAAAGTGGTAAATGTATGATGTAAGCAGAGATCCTATAGTTTTAAATTATGATCAAAGATACACTTGTATCTTACATACATACCCAAGAGATATTTATAACTCTAAGTGAGATGATATTTTACTTAATTTCTCCTAAAACTTCGAAGTTTTTCACTAGAAATCTCGTACCCTTAAGTAAATATTTGAAAACCTCAGCCATAAGAGATCTTATAATTAACTTCACTATTATTTTGATATCTAAGAATATCCCTTTGTTTATTCTATTACTCTTAGGCGGATATTTCCTGCACTCTCTGTACACTTTAGCCATGGGTGTCCATGCATTCCCCTGCATTCGTATCTTTTCAATAATAAACTAACAACTTCCCGAGATATACAACAGATCGGCGGCGGCACTTACTCAACACCTCTCACACCCACATGCCCCACCTCCCCCACCACATACCGTCTGGCATTCTTTGTCTGATCATTTATCAACTGAACGATCGATCGATCGTTGTGGTAATCCAATACAATTTATTCCAGATATAGAACATTTATTTTTATGCATGGCAACGCCTTCCATTCGGTTCCCTTTTGCTGCAGCACTGCATTCCTCCAGCAGCAGCAGCATGATTACAGAAATTCAAAGAAAAGCTGCAACTATTTTTACATTCTTACACTATCTCTCTCTCTGTCTATCTCTTGACTGTGCTTTCTCCATGACTATCTCTCTCTCTCTTCGTCTCTTGTGCTGTGCGTCTGTCAGTTTTGCACATCAAAATACGTAAACAAAAGCATATTATCGTCTAAATAAACACAAACAAAAATTTATTTGTTCTCAGAGCGCTAACTCCCACTCTCTCATACTCGCTCTCTCTCTCTCTCTCTGTGTCTGACTCTCCGACTCACTCAGAGCACACTCTCCGGATACTTTCCCGCGCTCTTTCGCCCGCATCAAGAAGCAAAACAATCGAGTGAAAGCGCGGAGCAAAACCATAACCGAAATGTATTGTATTCCCATGAACAAAACACAGAGAAAAATACACAGAGAAATGTTATTATAAAAAGAAAAACTTTCATTGGTGTCGACTACCGAGCGAATGGGATGGCTACATTGCACACAAGAGCCAAAGTGCACGGCGCATGGTGGCAGCAGAAACAGTGGTGGTGGGGGGTGGGGGAAGCAGAGCACTACGGAGCCGAGTGCCACGGAGAGCGAAATTATTACGGAACTAACGCCAGACCCAGACCCAGACCGAGACCCAGTCGCTGTCGCAGACTAGAGTTGTGCAGTCGGTGCGGAGTCGGAAATTGGTATCGTAGGGCGGAAACGAGAATCGGGAATCGAGAATCGAGAGGCGGACCGGACCAAGACCCATCCATTCTCGTGAAATGGGAAAATGTGCTAGCGACGGGGCATGCTGCAGCCTGCTGCACGAAACGAAGCAAATTAATTTAATTGAATTCCAAGTGAAACAAAACGAAACGAAATCAAATGACAAAATTTATTAAATTAAACAAGACGTGAAAAGTCTCACTACGGTCCGCCCCCTTCTCCTCCACCGAGAAACGGAAGTCACACACACAAAAGAAAAGAAATAGAAATAATACTTCCCCATAATAAACTAAGCGAAAAAGGTAGATGGAAAAGAAATCAAACGAAAAATTGCTGGTCTTGCAAGGCAGCAAAAATGTATCTGCCAAGTGGCTGTGATTGTATCTCAGAGTGTCTGAGTGTGTGTATATGGTAGTACACGCCTTTTAAGTGCACTAACCGAAAATGCCAATAACAAATGTGTGTGTGTGTGCGTGAGAGTGCGAGTGAATGAACAGACAGCACCGGAAATGATTTACCAGACAAACTGTCAACGTTTTCACATTGGATTACCCCCGAGGGCGTAACAGTATCTGGCAGATACGACTACTATCTGGAATCACATTGTCTGGGGCTGTCTATAGCTCTATATAGCTGCTAAGGGTCAATATCCTTTGACCCAATTATGTTCG
Organism: Drosophila algonquin; assembly: GCA_035041765.1. Classification (NCBI taxonomy): domain Eukaryota; kingdom Metazoa; phylum Arthropoda; class Insecta; order Diptera; family Drosophilidae; genus Drosophila; species Drosophila algonquin. The sequence continues at coordinate 568,402 of JAWNKY010002104.1, read as the reverse complement.
GGGTCTCTCTGTATGTGTGTGTGTCGGGGTGGTGGGGGAAGTGGATATGCAAACTACTGCCAATTGACATTTGCCGTTGTTGCTCTGGCGTCAAGCTGCTGGTTATAATGTGCCTCAATTTCCGTTGCCTTTCTTTGGCCTGGTCTAAACGCATCCTCTGTAACCCCCCGAACCGAACTCATACCTCCAGCTGCTGCTGCTCCTGACACGCCTCAGAGTTGGCTGGCGAAAAATTATGAATAACCAGGGGGCGGGCGGGGGGTCAAGGAGTGGAAAGTACTCCTGGGGGGGTGGTATAGTAGTTTGGGGGAGTGGAGCACAAAGCTTAGTCGGTGGTGGGCGCGGCAGAGCAGGCGCACTCTTTACAACTCTCTCTCTCTGTGTCTCTGTCTCTCTGGGACTCTCTCTCTCTCTCTCTTCGTACCCCCTACCTCTGCTCAGGATGTGCCTAACCTACCTTTTGTTGAATTTTATAGTATATAGTATGATAAATGCTACATGTATCTATGTTTGTGGTTGTTTATGTGTGTGTGTGTGAGAGTCTCCCTGCATACGAGTGTGTGGTGTAAGTAGGTGATTATCTGTTGCAGCCTTGTACGAGTATTTATCTCATTGAAGCATTGAAAAGTGGCAGGACAGACGACACGACAGGACAGGACAGCAAACACGACTCCACAGGACACGACGAGACAAGATACGAGGGGCAGCCTGCTTTTAGGCGCACAGCATACAACGTGCGTTATCATGTTGCAGAGTCAGAGTCCCATATAACCACACAATGGGTAAAAGTTTCGTTATTCAGAGTAGAATTTTTCCTTATCATTCAGCAAAGTGTTTGTTTTTGTTTACTATAATATTTCACACATTGCCAATTAGTTAGATAATTTTTTCTTTGAATTATTGTGTAAAATGGAAAACAAACGTATGATGTGGCAGGTTTATATTATCGCACATCTGTGTATATTCAGAAAAATAACAGATGCCGCAACGATGACTGTAGAAATGTAAATATACATACATATGTTATCTTTGCAAGGTCTTGTTGCAACGCAAAAAAACGTGGGGAAAAAAGCTATAGTATTTAATTAATATACATTTAGACATATGTACATATATTTGTTTACTATCGAAGTTAAAACATCGATAGTGTAAATCTGACACAAACATTCGATGTATCCATAGTGTAGTGAGTGGTCGACCCAACTCTGCACGACACTTGCACTTCGCACAAGGGACTACAAGTCCTAAGATTTGTGAATTTTTGTATAGCTTTTCCAATCATTCTCTAGTTTTACTTCAAGCTGTAAGACCGTTCTACTTTTGATATCACAAATATTATTGGATCTTATATACAAATACTTTGATATCAACACCATAACATAACTATGTTATCTCTATAAACCTGAAATCTCTTGAATTTCTGGTATTTCCCATATCTCCACTACTTTCTTTCACTTTCTTTCATTCTTATCAACTTCAAACATTACTGATTTGTTGTATGAGCATAGCATTTCAGTCCCATGGTGCCTGTTACGACTGTGTCACGTAGTATCAAAGATACTCGAAGATATTCCAGCGCGTGAGAAGCACTTCATCAGGAGCAAGGCTCCGGCTCCACTCGTTGTGCGACCCCCACCAGCCCTATTCCTGTGTCTCATTGTGTAATTTTTTTAATGGCATCCCCTGAGTGGGTGGCAGGCGCTGGCTGTAGGGATGGTTAGGGAGGGCTAGGGCTTAAATGGAAAGACATGCAAAAAGTCATTAGAGAAAAGGCGACCTGCCGCATGCCGCCTGCCGTCTGCCACAAAGCCGGCGGCGTTTTAATGAAGCACACTTGACAGTCATAATTCATTTGCAGCAAATCAGCAACTCAGGCCAGTGGTGGGGGACAGACAGAGGACAGAAGGCAGGTCCTTGAAACCTGTCGGCGATTAAGAGTGTATGAAAGTCCATTAACGAGAATCCATTTACAGCCTCATCCCACATCCAGCGACAATGGGCAAGGATCAGGAGTTCCTGGAGGCGGCGCGCAACGGCAACATCAGCCACATCGAGAAGGTCCTTACACAGAAGGCTAAACGGGCCGGGCCCCTTGCCAGCCTACGCCGCGGCACTGGCGTCAATGTCCAGGACAGCGGCGGCTACTCGGCCCTCCATCACGCCTGCCTCAATGGCCACGAGGATATAGTGAGGCTGCTGCTGGCCCACGATGCCTCACCCAATCTTCCGGATTCCCGTGGCTCATCGCCTCTGCATCTGGCCGCCTGGGCCGGCGAGACGGACATTGTGCGACTGCTCCTCACCCATCCGTATCGACCGGCCAGCGCCAATCTGCAGACCATTGAGCAGGAGACGCCGCTGCACTGCGCCGCCCAGCACGGACACACCGGTGCCCTGGCCCTGCTGCTGGGCCACGATGCGGATCCCAATATGCGCAACTCTCGGGGAGAAACCCCCCTGGATCTGGCCGCCCAATACGGTCGCCTGCAGGCGGTCCAAATGCTGATACGCGCCCATCCCGAGCTGATCGCCCACCTGGCGGCCATGGAAAGGGGCACACGGTCGCCCTCGTCGCCAGCCTCACCCAGCCGGACAATCTTTCCACACACCTGTCTGCATCTGGCGAGTCGCAACGGACACAAGAGCGTCGTCGAGGTGCTGCTGGCGGCGGGCGTGAGCGTCAATCTGCTAACGCCCTCGGGCACGGCCTTGCACGAGGCATCGCTCTGCGGCAAGGAAAATGTTGTGAGGACTCTGCTGAGGGCTGGCATAGATCTATCAGCCACGGACAACGAAGGACGCACTGCCCTGGACATACTGCGGGAGTTTCCGCCGCATGTGACCAAGCACATAGTGGCCGTGATCAACAGTGCGTATGAGTAATCTCTGTGGAAAAAACCACAGAGCGAACATATTAACTTTAAGATATATATTTTCTAGTTACCTAACCGCTAATTAATCATTTCTGCTTATTGAGTGCAAATAAAAGACTTATCTGAACGGAGCGACACATAAACATTGTTGACCCCGTTAATGGGGGAGAGTACCACACAGAGAGATAACAGCGACGAGGTCCATTATTCCACTTTGATCCTCAAGTATACATTTATCTCTGTGGTGCCAGATCGCCTTGTTTACATGTCGTTCCTATAGAAGTTTTACAATCGGTTTCCCAGAACTATATATGTCGATCCCTTTGTCCATAAATTCCTTTCTTTCCAATGCAGACTTTCGCAACCAAATGGACACCGATGAGATGGACGAGGTGATCTACAGACAGCACCCGGGGCCGCCTCCCCTCTCAGGACGCGGGAGCCAGCAGATGAAGCAGCAGCAGCATCAGCAGCAGCCGCAGCAGAGCAGCAATCACTACCACTTCAACTCGAACAACCACTTGCTGAACCACTCGCACTCCATGCAGCAGTCGGGCTACAGTAAGCAGCGTCTGAGTGCCGGCAATGGGGCTGGCACCTACAATGGAGGCAAGTCCCTGGACAGCGCCCTGCAGCCGGAGGATCGTTTCTACCAGGATCTCAATGCGCACTCGCCGCTGCACATCCAAAAGTAAGTGGGAGATGGCTTTATTTTCGATAAACCTTTCTGATTTCTCTCTGTTTCCTTTGCTGTAGTGAAATGGTTGGCGGCTACAGTGTGAGTCCTTCGTCGTCGCTGAGCAGCTTTGAGCCGGCATCGGTATCACCTCGATCCCGCTGCTCCACGGGTGGCGTTGGCGGCCAGCCTCTTCAGATGAGCACCTTTGCCCCGGCTGGGCCGCCAAAGAAGCCGCCCCGTCGGAATCTCTCCGTGTCGCCCACACATGCCGGATCGGGACAGCAGTTCAGCTACAGCTCTCCCAGCTCCAGCCAGGGGCAGGGACAGGGACAGCAGAATATGCGGCGTCCGCCACCCACCGACAGTCCGTACTCCCATCAGAGCCATGGCAGTGTCGGTGGCATGAGCTTCGATGAGACGCAGCTGAGGGAGAGACAGCGTAGCGATCGGCTCTATGCCAGTGCCAGGCAGAGCACACGCTCCGCCATAGCCGGGGGAGTGAGTCTCAGTTCCAGCAGTAAGTAGAGCTAAAAAGAGCTCATCCGATACACAGCTGATAAAGATGATCTTCCAGATGATATGCTGGATCGTCAGTGCAGCAGCTCGGAGCTAAACAGCGAAACAAGTGTCCCGAATTCGAGCGGAGAGTCGCCAGCCACCACCTCGATGAAGCGGCCCATTCCGGCACCACGAAGTGCAGCCACCAAGCTGTCCAAGGAGCTGCTCAAGTCCTGCGAAAGTGCCACCCTCAAGTCGTACAATCCCAACCGGAAGCTCAAGCGGAATCGGAACAGCAGGTGAGGACATCCAAGAGGATGTGAGGTCAAGAGTAATTGTATGTTCGACTTCTCACAGCGCCAATGCGGCCAACAAGTCGAGTGGTGAAGCCGCCGATGAGAACTGCGAGGCCAAGCAGCAGATACCCAGCAGTCCCACCCACTACAAGCAGCCACCGACGCCGGATCATCCGCCGCCCAGTTCCAGCCAGGCGGAGCGCACCATTCACGAACGGATCCGTCCGTTGAGTCAGGAGTACAAGCGCCGATCGGCCCTGCTGCAGTTGCAGGCGGCACAGCAGCTGATGATCGAGACGGGTTCATCCCCATCGAAGCTACTGCCCACGCTGGGCACGCCCGGCTACGACTACGATGATGCGGTGACTGTGGTGCCCCGCTGTCCGGCCCCCAGTTCGGGCTCTTTGAGTTCGAGCATCTCCTGCTCCTCGGAGCACAGCCTGTCCCACTCCACGGACTATGTGGAGGAGTTTGTGAGTGATGTGCCCTTTGCGGGTCTGCTCAAGGGCGCCGCCTCACAGCCCAGAGAACAGCAGCCCACGGTGCAGGTGCTCGTACAGGTCCCAGAGGAGGGAAAATCACAGCAGCAGCAACAGCAACAGCAGCAGCCCATGCCCCGAGTGCGTCCTCCACTACCCACCAAGCCAGCTGTGCCGGAGAGAAAGTTTATCAAGCCGCCGACCACGCCCACTAATCAAGCGCAGCAGCAGCAGCAGTCACCTCAAACGCTGGAGGCCAATGGCAACTCTGCTACGGATGCAGTGGCTGCTCCCTTGGCTCCGCGCCGTTCCCCCTCAAAATCGCCCACAAAATCGGCTGGAAAATCCCCTGCCAAGTCTCCGGGAAGCGGACACTCGGCGGCCACACGGAATTCGATCAATCTGCTCAGTCCCTTCAATGCGGAGGAGGCGCGCAAGAAGATCTCGGAGATCATTGAGAACTTTGGCAGCGGCATCCTCAATACCAGCATCACGCCCACACACGACATTGAGCTGGACTTCGAGGACATGGAGGTGCCCAACGAGCGTCGGGAATTGGCCACGCGTCTGCGCACCGCTGGACTGCTGCATCTGGAGAGGATGCTCTTCGAGAATGGCTATGATAACTACAAATTTGTGGTAAGTTTCGGCTCAGATATCTCTAGGGAAATTTATCTTCAACCTGCCACCCTTCAGCACAATGTCTTCGAGGAGCCGGATATTCCGTTGCTGCACATTCCCGAGCGTGATGCACCGAAGCTGCTGCGCTTTGTCCAGACCCTGCCGCCGGCGGAGTTCCAGCCGCAGGTGCCCATCAAAACGCAGCAGGAGAACAAGCAACAGGGCGTCGCCACGCTCCAGCAGTGGCTCCACAGCATCGCCCTGCCCGAGTACCTAGAGTTCTTTAAGTAAGCTGCCATATATCTCCCAAGAATTATCCATTAAAATCGACCAATATCTCGTATAGCAAACATCTGTACAACACCATCGAGAGCGTGTGCGGGGTGTGGGATGTGGAGCTGCAGACGGTGCTGGAGATCAACAAGCTGGGCCATCGCAGACGCATCCTGCAATCCCTGGCCTACATCCGACAGATGCGGGACAGCGACTCCAAGGCATCCCTGAAGACGCCGCTGGGCGAGAACAACGAAACCAATCAGCTGACAACGAACGGCAATGGCAACAAGGAGGCGGTTGTAGCCAGGATACCGCCCAATCCTGTGCAGCATCGCAACTCCATAACGGGATATCGCAAGAGTCGGTAAGAATGAGGGTCTTTCGAAAACTAAAAGGAATACTTCACCATATCCATGTCATCCATTTCCACTAAAGACCTGCACCACCACCACCGGCTCCTCCGGCGAGGAAAGCAGTGGCATCCACTGCACCACTCCATATACGGGCACCCTCAGAGCTGCTGCTGGGTCTGCCAGCCAATCTCCGGACCACCGAATGGCGCCACTCGGCCCAGACTTTGCTCAACGAGCACATCAATTACGAGGTCCAGGTGGGTTTTCTTTTTATAGAATCTCTAACAAGAGGAAACTAAAGCTAAAGAATACGCATATCTTTACAGTACCTCGGCTCAACGGTTGTGAAAGAACTACGTGGCACAGAGTCCACTAAAAAGTCCATACAAAAGCTGAAAGCCTCTAGCGAAGGTGAAGGCAAATCGGGATCACCACTCTCGTTGGCCATCAGTCATCGTGGTGTAGAGTTCATCGATGTGAGCAGCAAGGTAAGTCCCCAACAGAGAGAGAGAGCCATATGTACTATCTCTATAAGAGTACTCCCTCACATAGCGCATCATTTGCGAGCATGAGATACAGAACATCAACTGCGCCTGCCAGGACTCGGAGGATCTGCGACACTTTGCCTACATCACCAAAGAACAGGATCTGCACTACTGTCATGTGTTTCAGGTCCAAAGCACAGTAAGTAAAACAAGTACTAAAAAAGTACTAAGGTAACCTCTTACCAAATCTCTCTCTTATTTCGCCACCCAGGATCTGGCAAGTGAGATTATTCTGACGCTGGGACAGGCCTTCGAGGTGGCCTACCAGCTGGCGCTGCGCGATGGGATTGCCGCCACGCCAGCGCTGCTCCTGGATAATGGCATGCTAGTGGGCGAGTACTGTGGCGGGAAATAGAGCGAGGACCTGGCCGCAGTTCAAGCCCAAGCAAAGCAACCACCGGCAACGCCACCGGCACCGGCACCGGCACCACTCAGGCCAGGTCGCAGTCTCAATCTAAATCTCAGCCACAATCAGAAACACAGTCGCAGTCGCAGTCTCTGCTCTAAACTACTTTGCCTCACCAACTATGGGGCCCTGTTCAAGCTCTAGTTAGATGGAATTTTTTGTAAGATGGAAACTACGTAGCTTCCAGATCGTAGTTCTTGCATTTTATACAAAATGTTTTACCGAAAGAAACATTTTCAAATGGCCAAAGAACAACTACAAAACGAATAGAACAAAAAGACTCTTAACAAAAGGCACAATTTTTTCAATTTAAGAAAAACGCACAAACAAAACCCAAAGCTTTTTTCGAGCTTCAAAACTTCCATAAAAAAACTAAAAACAAAAACCACTTTCCTTTCATATGGAGATTATCATTCGATGCATTTTGAATTTTTTCTCCTAAAAACCAAGCATATAAAAGTAATTGCATTTACAAAGTAAACAAAACAAAAGAACAAACAAAATATATGAAAATGTTTTAGCAAATTTTTAAAAAAGATACAAAATGAAAACAAAACAATTGAGAATCATAAACAAATTAAAAAATATATTGGCTTATTAAACAATTTTATCGATGTTGAATGCTGCATATTTCATATACGACAAAACAAAACCAAAAACAAAGAATTGAATTGAAATTAAATTTATAAAAATACAAAGCAATGCAAAAATCATATCCCGCATTCATGGAGATCTATAATCTATTGGCTAATCCACATTTACTCTATATACTATATACATACATGTACGACTAATACCTAATACCGATCGATATGTACGAGTATGCGTGTGTTGTTATATAATTTTTAATTGAATATTTAAGCGAATCGAATCAAATCAAAGTACAGACAACGCATCAAGTTATAAGCACGTTGTTGCTTACAAAATCATCATTAATGAAAATTGACTACATCGATGTGAATAGTAATCAATGTACGATTATGTATGTATGCATGTTTGTGTGTGTGTACATTTTAAGTATCTTTTTTGGATCATATTTTACGAATTTTTAAAACGAATGGAATTTTTAACTAGTCCCTTAGTTGTTAAATTGTGAAACATTACATTTTATTTTGGTTTAAGGCTAGGCCTTGTTGTTGTTATCCTGTCAATCTCATTCTCTTGAGTTGAAGTTTTATTTAGAAATTATACAATTCATAATTATTATTTTCAAAACGATTCTGCTCTATCGATGTATGCAAATGCTTTAAATGTTAGCCTGCTTCTGGTACAACAGATTCCATTAAGTACCTACCTACTCAATACAAAAACGAAGATCAATAAAGATCATCGATCATCTTAATCCAATTTCTCTTTTTGGGCAACTCAATAGATTGTTATGCCACAAAGACAACACCCTACTCCTCCTGCACCTTCCTCCTCCTGCTCCTCATCCCGGATATAAATCAATTTTAATAAACTATATGCGAAATCATATTCTAGCGCAACACTAATGAAATTTAATAAAAGCCATTATATATATATATACATAGATATATATACAACCATACACATATACATATACAATATACAAGAAATTGAAAGCTGGCGATAATCCGAAGAACAAAAACCCCCCATAAAAGAGAAATAAATAAATACAAATTACAAAAGGAGCAAAAACAGAAATTGAAGGAGAATACTAAATAAATACATAATTAACTGAAGCCACAAGTTGTTTAACTCTTGAACGGGTCAGGTCTCCCCATTTAAACGCCTCATCATGTCAATTAAGGTGCACTTTCCCACACTGGCCTCCCCGTTGCAAAAAGAGACAGCTATACTGATGGGCCGACAGGGGGGAAAGAGAGAAAGAGAGAGATCGCGCGATCAGTTACACAAAGGCATACGCGTAAATGCGAGTTTAATGTGAGCCGGTTTGCGGTACGGACGGCCAGGCGATGTCTTGTTGGTTTTGTATAAGGCTAAATGCGTTAACCATTTGATCATGCGAATATTAATTGGCATTGGCCAACACCAAAGCTCGGCCCGAACCCCAACCCCAGCCCAGCCGCACTCATGCGCCAATGTTGCTGGAAACAAAATGCGCGCCGCGCATGCGTCAAATGTGGCCAGGCATCATCGGATAGCACAGGATAGGCAAAGAGTCGTCGTCTGTCCAGCCAGAATGACGACGTTTTGAGCAACCTGGGACCTGGACAGAGGAGAGTATAATGCTAGAGATGGGATCTACTTGGCTTGGAATCTACTTGGCTTCTCACGTGAAAACTAAAGTCGATATGATAGAAAGAAGTATGAGTGCAAAAAAATGTATAAGCAAGTACTTTTTCCGTGATAGTTTCACGACACCGTGTCAGTTATCCATCGCTAGGCGGCTGGCTGCATTTGATGCTTCATCTTGCGCTTAACGGTTTAAGTTATTGTCTCTCTCCGTCTCACTTGCGTGCAATTTGTGGCGCACAGCTTATCACAATTTCATTATTATTATTATTATTATTATTACTATAGTCATGGGGGATATGTACGGGTATCGTTACCATCAGGACTCCAAACCCTCCTCTCTCTCGCTCTCCCTCTTTTATACAGTACCATTTGCCATTTCTCTGGATGTGCGTTTATTTGTAATTGAAATTGCGTGACTTTATTCTTTGATTTCGCTATTCGCCGTTGCCATTGCCATTGCTATTTCTTTGATGCTCGTAATGTGCTTTTGCGCATGGAGCAAAGTGGGGGAATATAGAATGAGAAGCAGAAAAGAGAGGAGAGAAGAGGAGAGAAGAGGAGAGGAGAGTCAACCTGTAAGCTTGCACATTTTGCCCTCTTCCAACTGATTTATGCCTTTAACGGAACAGCACACAACAAAGTACAACCAAAAAAACAACAACACAAAACCCAGAAGTCATGCTTTAGTTTTTATTCGACCTTTGGATACCCTAGATTATGGTAGATATATGTATTAGTTGAGCACTAAACAATGTGTAGTATTCCTATAACAAGTCGAATGTCAATTTAAATATCAATTATACTCTTTATGATCACAAATCAGCAGGTATCGTGTACTGCTGCTGGCACTGGTACTGCCATTCGCAGAAGTCCAGTATACCCTTGTATTTTACGAGTAATGCGCATGAATGCTGATAAACTTTTTGTGAGCTTTCATTTCGCTTCGACTGCAGCTGAGAGCGAGCGGCGTGGCGGTTGCTTTGAAAGCTGTTCCCCTGTTCCAAATGCCAGCAAGCAACGAAATGTTTGCCCAGCCCTTGACAATCGAATGTGTACACCACCCAGCCCCCCATTTTTATTTTGTGTGGGTGACTGTGCATGTGGTGTGTGGGTGCGGGTGTAGGGGAAGGTGGGAGAGAGAAATACTGGACAAGAGCTTTGTGTCACTGCTGCGCTGATGATGCGAATGCTGGGTGCCTGTTAAGAGTTGTACCAAAAAAACCGCCAGACGCCAACAAAACGCGTGCGCTAAAAGTGGTCGAAACGCAAGCAATTCATGCCTTTATTCCATTCGTTTAATGAATACTTTAATTTCTCTCATACGGCACCAATTGTCCTGAGATTGTCATGTACGTATAATCCACACACTGATGATAGCAATGTCTTTCCGTAAAGAAACGGTTCAGATTGCCGCCACAGTTAGAGTATATAAATTGACGACATAGTTTATCTCTCGCATCGTAGGTCCACAGCAGGCGATGTCCCTCGCAGTCTCCATATTCGGGGGGTAAGGCACAAATCCCTATAGGAAATCACATCATCAATTTTTTACCTTTTAAATACATATTTACATATATAAGAGTTTACTTTTTCTCAATGAATCGCTGGCTACAAACTCAAACACGACCAATAGGCCAAGTAAAACTCCGAGCAATCGCATGTTTCGGCACAGAAACTCTGAATGTGAACTGAACTTGATTATAGATGTGTTTGGGTATTTATGGTTCACAATGGATTTATTTGGTCTACAAATGGAAATGTGTTTAGAGCTATTAAAACGAATACCATACCTATTTTAAATAAGTTATGAGGAATTCGTAGAACATCTGCATAGCTTGGATGTACATAACTAAAAGTTTGAGAAGAAAAAAACATTAGTTTTACCATACAATCGGACCAGCAGAACTCGTTCTAACAAATCAAATACCGTTAATTACTATCTTTAGAAGTATTGTGAGTGCATTGGGAAACCAAATGATCATACGATATTGTGGTGATGGATTTGGAACAGTTCTTTTGGAACTAATACTGTAATTAACTTTAGGTGTAAGTATTTTCCTTTTCGCAGCCCACTTTAAGCCTGTAATCCGCAAATTAGAAAGAATTTTAAACTAAACGTATTTATTTGTCACCTGAAGAAAAAACAATCCATTTCACAGATGTAAAGTAGGAATAGTCATTAAAGTTGCTTTGCCTCTTGATATGGTAACGCATTTCGTTATTTATTAAGTGGTTTTTCATATGCATCATGTTTTTCGAAAGTAGCACAAGTTAGCATACATTCCACATAAGTGGAGAAACGATTCCGATTGCCGCCACAGTTGGAGTAAGTGAATTCACTGCATTCATTATTATCTTTATCGTATGCCCAGACCAGGCTATATCCGTCGCAACTGCCATATTCAGCACGCATTGAACAAATCCCTGCAAGAAATCACAGCATTAGTTCTGGTGTATCCTTGCTCCTTGATTGCTTACTCCTCTGCAACGCCTTATGACCCAGGGTATATTGAAACTGAACCAGTGAAACCAGCACAGTCAGCAGAACAATTGAAGCTCGAGAGTATTTCATAATTTATATTTTTCTCCAGAAGGTCAGAATGTCGACTGAACTGCACTGTAACAGATTTTGGGGTATTTATAGGTAAATTTTTCTCAGAACAGTATGCCCGGCTAATTGAAATAAGTTATGGCTAAATAAAAAACAATACAAAAAACTAGTTCAATAATTCCATCGAAATTCTGTAGCTAATTTTGTTCAAATTCTCCAATTCCTGCTATCTAGTATTTGAGGAAGAAAACTGTTTGTTATTTCGTACTTTATTTGGATATCCCTTGATTCGATTGCAATCCTTAATATTATCTAATATTTAACATATATATTTATCTATATTTATCTAATATTCGCTACAATAACTCTCGCATTCGTTCAAGCTGTAGAAACGATTTAGATTGCCGCCACAGTTAGAATAGATGAACTTCTCGCATCTATTCCGGTAGCTTTCGTAGTACCACAGTTTACGATGTCCCCTGCACTTGCCATAGGAAGGTCGTAGGTTGCAGAAATCTGTCCAGAACAGAAAAATTGTATGAACAATTTTTGGAAAAATTTCAGGTTAACAGACCAAGTTTGGTTTCCTTTACGATAAAACTATATAAATCAGATTTCTTGGCAAACACAAGGGAGGTAGCTAGAAAAACCAGTGCAAGGCGTATCCAGAACATTTCGAGATCTTTGTAAGTATAACCGTAGCCCACGACAAGGCAATGACAGCCTCTGGCACGGGCCTCTGATATTTATAGTGCCAGCCATGCGAGGCCATTAGTCAGAACAATTACAACCATTAGTGGGCGGGATTAACCACTTTCCACTAACTTTCACCCAAGTGGTTTTTAAACGCCAAAGTTTTTATAAAATTCAGGTGTTCTTACAGACAAGTGGGGACTCAGCCGAAAAAACTTTGGATGACTTGAATATAACTGATTTGGAATTTTCCAAGGATTTCGAAAATGGAAACTGCGGATCGAAGGTAGGACTTTTAGTTTTGGAGTTTTGACCATTCAAAGCTGAACGTTTTTCAGTAAGCTGAATTTAATTAATTTTCATACAGCATCTTTCAAGTCTCCATCCCTTATTTTATATATGTACATATATGTACGTATACATAGTTATATATTTTTTCTTATATTTTATTATTGTAATTTTTGAGAAGAGTACATCAAAAGAGGTAAAAGGATTAGTCATAATGAAGTCCAGAAACAGATAATTGTTATTATCAAAATTAAGGAAATATCTATTCTTGATCCAATATCCTATACTTTGAGTGGACTTCAAGTTTCAATCAACCAGTTAATTCATAGCTAACGGAAAATAGTGTATGCGGCAAAGATTTTCACATTTTCTAGAGCTGAAGAAGCGATTTTGGGTGCCACCACAGTTGGAATAGATGAACCTCTCGCATTTATTCCGTATTGGATTGTAGTACCACATGGTGCGACGTCCCTTGCATTGGCCATAGGACGGCTCCTGGAAGCAAACAGCTGATCAGACCGTAAGTTTGTCTTATCTTTGAGGAATATTTTGGTAAAATCTTGGTAAGAAAACAAACCTTTGTTGAAGGGTTCAAGGTTCTCTATGCGTTGGGCATACACAAGCCAAGCGGCTAGAGAAATAAAAGCAATGCGCAGCCAAAACATTTGAAACAGTTCCCAGCACCAACATCAAGCTAATGATATACTTTGGTCAAAACTTCTGGCACTTATACTCGCCGTCAATGAAAATAAAGATGAATGTTTTCGCAAAAATACGTTCCTCTACCTAGCTTTTAAATTAAGAAATCGAGTTGATCCGGAACTGTTTGGGGCTTGAATAGTGTTACTGATTCATCACGCCGACATCTTACCTGTTTCAAAGGCACTTAAGATTCACAAGCCCGAAAGAAAGGCCTCCCTCGAGTGCAAAGTCTTAATACTATTAAAGATCGAGAGCTTCAATCGATTAGATATACATATTTTTTGCTGAAAAGTTTGAATAAATCTTTCTATATAAACTATTTTTTCTGTTTTACAGCAAATCTTTAATAATCTTTTCTTCAGAATGAAATGATCATTGATACTTTTACAGTTCTATGTGTCTACCATTACTTATCCTCTGAAATTATACATTTAGTATTTACCATCATCTAGAATCTAGATTCTAGAGCAGTGCGCACGCATACAGTCAAGTTGTTCCGTAAAGCGATTTAGCGAGATAGCAATAGCCGAAGTCGCATTACCGAAGCCGCATGAAGGCTTTCGCCTTTTTCATACTGTCAGAGTAGGGCAGCGCAGCAGCAGAGACTTTTGCTATGCTCATCAGATAGGGCTGGGCCGAGCACTGATCTCTAGATCAGAGGCTCCAGAGGCAGCGCAGTCGGCACACGCACAGTGAAAAAACTTCCTATGGACAAACGGCTTTATTATTGTGCTCGGCAGCGCCGTGGCAGAGAAAATCAATCGTGTTGCTTCGTGGCTGCGTGCCGACCCCTTATCTTGAGCAGAGGTCGGCAGCGTCCTATGCAGTTTGCATAGGCAACGGCCTCGGGGCAGCGCAGTCGGCACCCCACAGTGCAAAAGCTTCGTGTAGCGTCGGCACTATGCACTCGCGGATTCGTTTTTCTGCACGGGTTTCGCAGCGGAAATGAAACGTGTGGCCCTATGCACAAAAGGCTTCATAATTCTGCTCGGCTCAGCAGCGCCGCGGCAGAGAAAATGAATCGTGTTGCTTCGTGTCTGTTGTCTGCGTGCCGACGCCTGATCTTGAGTCATAAAATTTGTAAAACTGTTGTTCTCTTTTTATTTTCTCGTATATTTCCCTTTATTTATTGTTTATTTATTTATTTTATTAATATAATATTTTACATAATCCTTTGAATATAAATATTTATAGATAGTCTCCGGGTCGGAAATTTCGCAAATTTCGTGACATTCCTCGTAGCTGTAAAAACGATTGTTGTTACCGCCGCAGTTCGAATAGATGAACCTCTCGCATTTCTTCCGGCTGGCATTGAAGTACCATAGCGAGCGCTGTCCTTTGCAGTTGCCATAGGAAGATGGCTTGAGGCAGACATCTGTGTGGACCGTAAACTTACATATGTATAGCGTTACTTCTTGGGAAAAATCAGAGAGAAACAAACCTTTGTGGAATTCCTGTTCAAGCTGCTTAAACCAAGAATCCTCTGAAAAATCGCCGGAAGAAACAATCCAAGCGGGCAATAAAACAATTACAATGCGCAGCCACAACATATTGAGATGAGAACTTCCCGCAAGCTAATGACCAGCTCAGGGCCTGACTTCTGGCATTTATAGTACAGGCAGCAGCCATCCTGAAATAAAAGAGGAGGGTTTTCTACAAAACAAAAAGTTTTCCCCCAGCTGGCTTCTAAATTTAGCATCCCCCGTGATCCGAAACTTTCGATGTGCAATGTGGGTTGCCCTTAAAGCTACCTGCTAAATTATGTAGGAAACCGATTTGGATTTACATATTTGGTTGTTATTTCCAATATCTAATTGTACTTTTCCATAAAAGTAATAGCTTGAAGCATCCATAAGGGAATTTAATCAAGCTCGTTTAAAGGAAGAGGAAGTCCGCTTGGATTTAGTTTCCTTTACACCTCCCATTCTCCACTTTTCATGCATATCTCTGAGCGAAACAGAAATTGTTTGATCAGTTTTCGGGGAAATTTTCTAAGGAACAAACGATTTCGTAATTATATCTCCATTGTCACAACCTTCCTTGGGATCTCTTTTTTTGGCATTCCCAAAGGAAGTGTATATACACAGCAGAGTAAGGCGCATCCGGAACATTTTAAGATCTTCATAGAACCCACGAGACATCAATGAAAGACTCAAGCTCGGATCTCTGATATTTTTAGACTTGTCCATTGATGGAGCATTAGTCTTAGTCAGAGCCTGAACCATTAGTAAGGTTTCCCCACAAATTACATCACAGCTGGCTTCTAACTTATGCAATTACGGACGGACAGGCGGACAGAGAGACATGGCTATATCGACTCGGCTATTGATGCTGATCAAGAATATATACATATATATGTATATATGCACCTTATGGAATCGGAAACACTTCCTTCTGGGTGTTACACACATCCACTTTCACCAAAAATCGATGTATTACATGTAACCCTATACTGTTTTAGTACTGGGTAAAATAAAAATTAATGCATATAATTTATAAATGAATAATTATTTATTATTTGTACAAAATTACATTGCAGAATGGACCTCGTATTAATAGAGAAAAACTACCGATCACATCCCGAGATAGCGTCGGTGTGCGGTAATTTTTGTAGAGATAAGGCTTGGGTGTGGGTGTGGGTGTGAAAACAACAACCTTATCTACAAAGACTAACAACTCATAACAAAGAAACAGCAACATATTGTGTACCAACATTATCTAAGCATTATTAGCTAAAGATTATCATAAACATAAAGTTTATAAGTTTAATATTAAAAGTTTCTGCTTAAAGATTTTAATTCTGATTGCTTGAGATGTATTCCTGCAAGTTGTAGTCGCTGCAGAATTCCATGCATTCCGTACGGCTGTAGAAACGATTTCGGTTTCCGCCACAATTCGAATAGATGAACTTCTCGCATTGGTTTTCACGGACATTGTAAAACCACATTTTGCGCTTTCCCTTGCAAGTGCCGTAGGACGGTTTGGGTATGAGGCAGACCGCTGAACGGATGAGAACAAGTATGATTACTATTTTTTGTTAGCCAAAACCATGGAAATCAAACCTTTTCGCTCTAGCAGCATATCTATGACCAACTGTTCGTCCTGATCCATTTCTTCATAGTCTACGGGGATTCCAGAGACAAGTACAAGCCAAAGGGCTAGGAAAACAATAGGAAGGCGCAGCCAGAACATGTTGACTTCTCTCGTTGGAGTCCACTGAAAACTACTGACCGACTCAAGATTGGGGCAAGGTATTTATAGTTCCATTGCTAGAATGCAAAAGCCTTCTCCCTTATGTGACTAATGCAGAAAGTGGGCAAAGTTTTCGCAACAAATTCGATGTTTGAAAGTGATTAAGTAATGGCAAATTGCAGAATCAGGAAATATATAAGTATAATGTCAGCGACTTACTAGCAAGAATCACCCCTTACCCAAAGCCCTTTAAAGAAAAACAACTACAGCTAAGACTCTCCGATTTTATCCATATCTGTCCTAATCCAGTTCTTTTCGCTGCAAAAATCAATGCATTCCTCATAGCTGTGGAAGTGATTTCCACTTCCGCCACACTTCGAAAACGTAAACGACGTGCACTCCCTAGGCCGGAAATTGAAACTCCAAATTTTGCGATTTCCCTTACAATAGCCAAAGGACGGGCCCTTCTGGCAGAGTGCTGAGTGGATTGGAAGAATTTCTATCATACGTTTCTGGAAAATCTCTGGTTAACAAACCTCTGCGTTCCTGCAACAGCTTCTTTTCTTGCTGATCTGTCTGGTTCGATTCTACGGATTCTTCGAAATTTCCGTAGACATGTACAAGCCAAACGGCCAGAAAGACAAAGGCAAGGCGCACACAGAACATGTTGAGATCTCTTCTTGGAATCCACTGAAAGCAACTGACTGACTCAAGATTCGGCCAAGGTATTTATAGTTCGATTGTTAGAAAACAGCAAATGCCGCGCACTGATTTGTCCATCTGTAAATTTCTCACTTAAGTGACTGGTATGAAAAAAGTGGAAAAAGTTGTCGCCAAAAATTCGACGTTTAAAAGTGATTAAGTAATGGCTAATCGTAGAATCAGAATCAATATAAACGAGCTTCTTTTTACAATGCCATTGTCTGAACGCCAAAAATATACCTGGTTTCCATAACGGTTTGTACCGATATTATTTTCTAAGTCAATTAAAAGTTGATTAATTAATAGCTTTGATCTGAAAACATTTTGAAATAAGAAAAAGTTAACTCCTCGCTATTTTTTGGTACTTTTATAGTCATCTTTCCCTTTAATTATATCTCCAACTAAAAATACGATAAATACGATAAGGTTTCGATTTTGAAATTTCGCTTTTAGTTTGGTTCTTTTTTGGTTTTATAGAAAAATAATTAGAGCTAAATCAGTAATCTTTGTCTAATAGGTCTTGTATATTTGGCCTTTCCGTGTTCCTGTCGGTGCAAAAATCCATGCATTCATCATAGCTGTGGAAGCGATTTCCGTTTCCGCCACAGTTCGAATACGTAAACGACAGGCATTCACCCAGGCGTAAAAAGAAATACCACATTTTGCGTTTTCCTTGACAAGCGCCATAGGACGGTGGTTTCTGGCATATAACTGAGTGGATTGGGAATACATGGTTTATAAGTTTTTGGGAAAATCTCTGGTTAACAAACCTTTGTGTTCCTTCGGCTTCCTCTCTGCAAGCAGAAGTATCGGGTTCCATTCATCGGATTCTTCCAAATTTCCAGCGACAAGTAGAAGCCAAATGGCTAGAAACACAAGAGCAATGCGCAGACAGAACATATTGAAATCTACTCAGCATCCACTGAAATCCACTACTGATCGAATGGGGCTCCGTTGGCTGGCATTTATAGTTCCATTAATGGAAAGGAGGTGGCAGTGCACTTTTTCGTCACTAAAGTTCTACACACTTAAGTTTTTTAATACTTTCGCCTCTGATTTGTGATTATTGAAAAACTTAAGTGTAGAAAAGTTCTTGGGCAGTTGCTAAACGTCGAATAGGGGGAATGTCCCCCTTCGCCTTAGACTCCATTTACATTTTTGTTTGACTCAATGTTGTTGATTCAGATTCAATTTGGTATCGCTGTTTGGCAAAAAAAAGTTTCATCAAAGTCGGTCGAACCACATTGTGATATCACAGGAGTCTGGATAGCTCTTACGGTCTGTGAGAACTAGGCGTCAAGCAAGACGGACAGCAAACACCTAAGTAGCTAATTTGATTTACATATGTGCGTAGTTGTGTGTAATTTAAAATGCGGCTAAGATGCGTTTTGGAAGTAGTCTGATCATGGACAAGAAAAGCATAAAGTCGAGGCGAAAATAAAAAATTTAAGAACTGCATTTCAAATTATATTTAATATCCAAAGGATATATCCAGATGCAACAACTTACTGATTGATTCTATGAATATCGGACAAAGTTAAGGGTTGTACAAATTGTACATATGTATGTACATAACAATAGGTTCCTTAAGTAGGTGTTCTTCTTGGATGTCTTAGCCTTGCTTCTACTATGGCACAGAAAGGCGTGCCTGGAGCTATCACACCCCTCTATGCTTTATCTCAACCAAAATTAATGAAAAATTGGCTGTTGATATTATAGACACAGAGTTAATAGAGTTTTGGTGTTGTTCCTGGACTTCCATACAGCTTCCTTACAGGTAGACAAATCACTGTCTTGAACTGTCAGCAATAAGTCCGGGTCCGGACTTGAATCCCATTGCGAACATCTGCGATATACTTACGCTCTGTCAACATTTTCAGGAACGGGTTAGAGTAATTCTCTGTATGACGTATTTCGTGGATTCACTCCTCACTATCAATGTTATATTTAGAGCAAAAATAACATTACAGAAATCCCTAATGTATGGGGACATTATGAGGACGCCGCACACTTTCTTTCTACTTCCTTCTCTTCTTGATCTCGTTTAAAAGTGGCTGGTTATGTGCAGAGTAAAAAACACAAAATATAAAAGCAATCACTGAATATAAACATTAAACTACTGTGGATTCATTAAAACAAAGGAACTAACTGGACGACTAAGTATATATTTCAACACTCATTATTACTTAATATAACTTAACATTTTTATTACAATTTTAACGAATATTTTTATAATCGAATGCATTTTATTCAGTTCCTTCAAATAGATTTTTCAAGACCAAACTCTTCAAGTTGTATTTACTGCAATACTTCATGCAGTCCGCATGGGTGTAGAAACTGTTCTCGTTGCCGCCACAGTTCGAATAGACGAACCGCTGACATCTATCAAAGATGGGATTGAAGTACCACAGTAAGCGGCGTCCCGTGCATTTTCCGTACGATGGCTTTTGGAGACATTTTTCTGAGTGAACCGGAAACTGAGACATACAAATGCATTTTGTAAAAAACTCAGAGGAAAACAAACCTTTTCGTTCATTTAAGATAGTCTCATTCATAGTCTTAGGCTTCTCCTGTGAGTCCAGTCCATCGTCATCTAAGGGTTTGCCAAAGACAAGTACAAGCCAAGTGGCTAGAACAACGAGCCCAAAGCGCAGCCAGAACATGTTGAGATCTCTGGTGGGAATCGACTGAAAGCCACTGACTGACTTTGACTGACTTTACAGCTCTCTGGCATTTATAGTTCCCCAAAAACAGAAACAGATTTATCAAGAAAGTTCTCTCCTCTCCCATCTGGCTTCTCCAAAGTTTGGCCGAAAACTTAAAGGCGATGTGATGTGGATTGCCCAACTTAAAGTGTAATCAGTGGCGGACAAAAATTATGTGACCGGTTAGCAAGCGAATTCAATTAAATTTCCAAATAAATTACAAGTGCAGAAAGCGAAATACAAAAAAATAATCGCACGCGTTTCCATGGCGCTTCAGTTCATGTTGGACAGATGCATAAAAAAAATATGTATGCATATATAAACTGGCTAACCTGGTCTGTGGTCTACGGCACTTAAACCGGTACTTAGCACCCCGATACATGATTACGCAAGCATCACCATTTACCTCACCTCACCGCAACCCCAAAACACACACCGTCATCCCATTCGGAGATCTGTTGAGATCGCACACATCACACATGCGCCGCGTTGAAAATGAAAACATCGGGAAAAATGATTTGAAATTCTAGATCAAGGCCAGACCAGGACCGGCTAGGCCCATAAATATAAAAAACAAACATTGGATATCAATGCTAGGCGCTAGGCGCTAGGCACTAGGCGCACGCAAAATGCGTAAGTAAACTAGTTTTTTTGTAGGCCTCCACCAGGAGATCTGGAGAGCCAGTGCCCCGTTCCACGTTCCCCCCAAAGGAAGGACTGCACTGCCACCGCAACACGATAAATTGTCAGCCGAATGCATTTTGTCAC
This sequence comes from Drosophila algonquin, assembly GCA_035041765.1. NCBI lineage: Eukaryota > Metazoa > Arthropoda > Insecta > Diptera > Drosophilidae > Drosophila > Drosophila algonquin. The sequence continues at coordinate 547,555 of JAWNKY010002104.1, read as the reverse complement.
ATTTGGCTATTTTGCATTTGTAAATTACAAGACAAAACACTTAGCAGTCGCTCAGGTTAGGTGACGCGAGATCTCGGGGACAGGCCTCGGGTTGCGCGCTTGGCAGCCCAATTACATATGGAAATATATTTTATTTATTTTTATTTCGACTACCAATCGAACGGAGCGGAGTGACTTGCAAAGCAGAGAAAGACACACACATTTCAGTTCAGTGTTTCAGTTTCATAAATGAGATTAAGAAACTTTACGATTGATTGCCAAGGTATTAATGTAGCGTAAATTACTATAAGAAAAATTGGTGTCTTAAATGCTAAAGATGGACTAGAAGACATGAGAGTTTGGTCTTCTTTTTACTAAAATTTTACTCGAAGATACAGAAACCAACCTAAATGCAAATTCCCACACATCTAGATAAACTTAGATTTTCATATAATGTCATAAAATAAACCCATCATTAACTCTATTATTTAATATTATATTCTTACATTTGTGTTAGAAGATAATCAAATCTTTGCAAATTAATGCATTCAAAGATTTTGATTATGTGATTCGGTCGCAAGTTTTGAAAGCCAAATTGCCCATAAAATTATGGCCAATCATTAAGTAAGTGTGCAGAATTCCCCCGAACTTTGCAGAACTGTCGGCCTTCATTCTAGTCTTGGCCTTCCATAAACAAATAATAGAAATTATGAATAAATAATAATAATAAATACAGTTCGGCGTCAGAGTTCGGTCGCTCGGGGCAATGACAATTTGTTGTGGAAATCAGGCTGGAACTGGAACTGAAACTGAAACCTTTTGACTGAATTGATTGCACCCAATGCGATTTATTTAAATGTGGCATTTACATGCATAATTTACTAAGACACTTGGCAATTATGGTCATTTCGAGTGACCCTTGGGCTGGCTGGCAGTCAAGGCCAGGAAGTGGAAGTCGACCGGCCTATCTTATCTCGGGGGCAAATCTCTCGCCACCTCATGATTGATGACAGCTGGCGTTCTCTGGCCAGCCATCCAGATAGCCAGCCAGCCAGCCTGTCGCACACGCAAATGAACCACATGGAAAATTGTGCAATTATTGCTAATAAAAATGTTTATGAACGTTACCTGTTACCCGATGCCAGCGATGACTCCTCTCCTGTGACTGCCTGCCTTCTGCTGATATGAATCACCATAAATCTAAGAGCGGTATAAATATTTATCGCAATTTTATAATCATACCACGACGAGGCCAAGCCGGGACCAACCGACCGAACGATCTGGCTCTTGCATGCGTGAGAATTGCACGCGCATCGAAATAGTAAAATAAACTGCTTCAAAAAGTGGCTCTACCCAAGAGATACCCTAGCCTAGAACTCTGATAAACATAACTTCCAGAGAAGTATGCCTCTTATTAAACGGCTTAAATCTAATGCATTTCAGTTAGCCATTCCTGCCTTTTGCCTGATCTCTCTCCCAATTCAGCTCTAGCCTTAACAATCGAACTGTTTGATTACAGGGTAGCGCACATATTTGACCATTGGCCAGTTTATGTTGCTTTTATGACAGGCAAATTTTTAGTACTGCGATTCGAATGGCAGAGATTAAAGCGCCAGTCTGAGATACGCTGCAGAGGGGATATACGAAAAAAGGTCGAGCCGTGTTAGAAAGTGGGTTAATTAGCAGCAGCAGGAAGCAGCTTCACCCCACAGTACCGTTCCGTCCCCTACCCTCCCCGGATTACTCCAATAAACCGAGGCCGAGGCAGAGCCATAACGCATTGGAATGCCCGAAAAACTTGACCTGAATAGGCATCGGTATTGGACATCAGTGCCAGGCCTGGACATGTCCAGGACGCTTGGCTCTGCTCGGCTCTGCTCTGCTCCGCTGGACGACGTCATGGTTAATTGGGCATTCAAATGTCAAGTTCAATTTTGGACCACATTAGCGTTACCTATAAAAGGGCCGCTGGTTCTGCGCTCTGCATAAAATGAGATTTATTGTTGCATTTTTACCCAACTGCCTCGAATGCCTTCCTGCCTGCCTGCCTGCTGCCTCAGTGCTGGTGGCAATGGTCCAGTGATCTGGGCCTGGCCCAAAAACAATTGTCCAGACCTCGCCAGTCGCCAGTTGTTTGCCTTTTATCGTTTTGTTTTTTGAATAATTTCTGCGAATAAATTGGAATATCGTTAGGAAAATGCAAGTAAAATTATTCGCAATTGCAAATTGCATTTCTATGTTCATTTTTTTTTGAGTGTAATTTAGTTTTTATCATCTTTGGCTTAAATGAATGTTCTCCCCGCGTTGACATGCTGCTTCCGCTCAAGTCGGACGGCTTTTTTATCAGCCTAAATGAACGAAATGAAAATGTAGAAAAACCTGCAATTAATTTCGGCTAAATTGCTTGGCTCTTAAATAATTTTAAGTGCAGCCAACTAGATCACCGAGAAAAAAATAATTTAAAGAGAAATAAAACTAAAGCAAATCTGTTCAAGCTTTAAATCATAAAAAAAGTGTGTTTCGGCTGCATTTGTGGGTCATAAATCAAACGATAAGTAAATTAAAAGCCATAAATTTGCAATTAATTTTTAATTTGTGCAAATTGATAGTCATCAGCGTGTTGAAAATGCCAATAAAAATGTTTTTGCCAAATAAATCATAAGCCTAAGAAAATCCAGATCCAGAATCAGATAGGGAAACGCCCAAACGCAGCTGGACTTGGCCATAAAAATAATTATGGACAAATTATTCAATGACTATTAAACTATTACGAAGATATAGGGAATCTAGGAGACTTTGCTTTATATTTTTCTTTAACGAGTGGAAAATCACTCATCATAAAATGTTTATGAGCTCTAAGAATAATATGAAAACAATACAATTAATGCAATGTACATCGAGGGGGAACGTTGTGAGCCGCGGCAAAGGCCCCGACATTCCAAGACATTATACTATAATAATTATAGATTTTCTCCCCAGAATTAACTGAATCTGCAGGCTGAAAAGTCCAAAGACCCCACCGTACATCGGCTATAAGCTATTCCTTTATCAGCAACAGCTTTCCACCAAGGTACTTCAATTTTAACCACAATTTTCTCTTATATTTATATTTATTCGTACCATTTCCAAAACGTATTTCTTTTCATGCTTTGGCAATTATGAATCTGCCAGCGTTATCTGGCCAACAGATTCGTCTTGGCCAACCAACACCGGTGCCAACAATCAAATTGCATTAGCTGTCCTGTCCTGGGAGCCAGCCTCTCGCTCATCTTCCAAGCCAAGTTCAAGCCATATAAAATGCCCATGGCTACAACCTACGCAATGTGGCCAATAAACAAAAGTGTGAAGGTCTCTTGCAGCTCAGCTCTCTGGTGGAAAAGGTGCACCGCGAACTGTTGACCCTGAAGATGTTGCTGCTGTTGCTGTACCTCATGTTGCTGTTGTCCATGCTGCTGCTGCTGCCGCTGCTGCTGTTGCTGTTTCTGCTGGTCGTTGAACATTATTGGATGTGATTAATTATGCTGACATTAAATCGGCTAATAGAAATATATCTCGTTGCGTTGAAAATGATGTTGACGTGATTGTAATTGAAGTTGTTGCCGTGGCCGTTGCCGTTCCGTTACTCTTCGTTGCTTGTTGGTTTGCCTTTGAACCCCTGGCTGGGTAGGGGAAATTGCCTTTTTCCACTGCCTGCTGCCTGCTGCTGTGCAGTTTATTGCAAATTTGTTTGTATTTATGATAATTGATGAGAAGAAATGGTGAAAAGCTCAGCGCTTATGAATACTATCCCCATTTTGGCACTGGCCCATAAATCAAAACGATAATTGACTGTTGTTCCAAGACTTTTGGCTATTTGACTTTCACGCCAATAAAAATACAACTGAACAACCAGATAATGATAATGCCAGCCGCAGATCTCTTTGGACAGGTGAATTTTCTGCATTATGCCAAATATTGTAAACGGATTCTCCAATACGAGTATGACTGACTTTTCTACAAATCAAACTGAATTTTCCACAGAGCAATTTGGGAAAAGTCTCGGGGTTGTGGCAGCAATTAAGCAGCCATGTCCGGGGCTATATAATCAACTTGCAACCTGCTGCAATCTGGAAGCTTGAGTTATTTGCCACGCAACGTCAACGTATTTAAATCAATTACAAACAGCAATTTGCGCCGGCAGCTTCTTCGCTCTGGCTCTGGCTCTAGCTCTGGGTTTGCTCTGGCTCTTCTACGAGTATTCCTGCCACCAATTGAGGCATGCGTTTGTATTACAGATGGGATGACAACCTGCAGCAACGAGCTGCAACAACTTGAAACTCGGCTACGTATACGTACCGCTCGGCTCGGTCGTGTTAAGTACGCGCGAATTAATGTGTTGCCAGAGTCACTACATCGTTGCAGCTACCCCTCCCCCTCTCACTATCTTTCTGTCTGTCTGTCTCTTGGTGCCCCAGTCTATGGCTCCGCCTCTGCTGTTGCGGCTGCGGCTGCTGCTGCTTCTCTTGCAACGATTGCAGATTGCAGCTCTCGGTCGCCTCCCCCCTTACCAGATTTGTGGCAAGAATTTAACAGCCAAAGCGCCGCCTGGCAGCCTGGTAACCAGGCGTCGCGTAATTTACGTCGATTTGATGTTGCCAACATAAATTTATCGCGCGCACATTTTTCGCCAGCGATTTGTTGCCAGCGTCGCCTCCATGTTGCACAGAGAGATGTCGTTGATGATGATGCTGCTGCTGCTGGCTCTGCTGCTGCGTTGCATGTTGCTGCTGCTGTTGCTGCTGCTTCTTCGACTGCCATGCTTTGATTTCGCAGAGCTGCAAAAATGTCGCAATACAATAATGAAAAAGCAAGGAAAATCATGTTGGCATGCGGCATGTGGCATGGAGTGCTGTTGCGATTGGGTCTGAGATTTTCGTAAGGCAACATTTTTTAGCCAGAGATTTTTATTGACTGAAGAGGCCGCTAAAGATGAGGCAGACTGACTTTTGGTGAAGAGGAGGCGCCTGCGTGCACGAAACACGCTGCTGTGCCACATGTTAGTTTGTGTGTGTGTGTGTGTTGTTGCATGTTTCGCTGCTGCTCCCGAGCGAGCCATGACATGTTCGAGGAGCAGGAAGTCGTTTTGCGTTTGCCTTGGCCACATTTATGAGTTACGCTTCGGACGTATGTACGAGTTGTGTGTTGCAAGCACATGGCTGCCACATGCAATGTGCCACTTGTTGAGCATCAGCCACAAGGATAATACTATGCACTTTGCTGCCAAGTTTGCAGCAGCCCCAAAATAAGTTATAGATTGGGGAATATATGTAGATGTAGCTATCGATAGCTGAGATTCCCTTGTGCCACCATTTTCTTTGGGGTTTCCTTGAGCTCTGTGGAAAGAGTAACGGATTCTACCATATATTTGTAGAGCATCTCAGATTCTTTGTTTCATTCGAGTTGCATAACATTTTCTTTGGATTGATATCGATTGTAGAGCATCTCAACTTCTGGACTTGCCCCTTGGTGTTGTCTAGCCTTCTTGCAACTTGTTTTCTGCCTAGGCCAGCAAATGATGTCATTAGTACACACCGACACGGTACACGGTATGCCGTACGCTGTACTCTGCTGCCAAGTCTGGCTACAGTACAGCGCACGCAATATGAAATTAAGAAATTAAGTGGCAACAGTTAGCAACTCTGCAGCAATGCAGCAGCCACCATCCAGTCCCGAGGGCAGCACGCCATTCCAATTGTAAATAGATCAGAGTTTCATGCAAATTGCTGCTGCTGAAAGAAGAGGATCCGATCGGTATTGGATGGGTGGGTGGTTGGTTGGGTCTGGGCTTGGGCATGGGCCAATGAGGCGGAGCCAGCTTCCCAATTACAGGGAGATACGAGTATTGGCAATTGACAATTGGGGTTGATCGGAGCGAGACCGAGTGATTTATGCACCGAACCATTTAAAGTCCGCGGCGGTTCCATAAACAAATTGTCGCCGTGCTCTCTAAATGGCCATAGCTCTCAGTTGGCTGCTGTTTCTGTATCTGCTGCTGCCGTTGCTGCTGCTGCTCTGAAATTGAGCTGTAATTGAATTGCACTGCACTTCAGGATACTATTGGGGTTCGCTCTAGCTGCTTTTTTTTATTTGGCCATCTTGCAATTTATTGCAAGGCATTTCACAATTAAAACAACACAGACCCAGACCCAGGCAGCCATGCAGTCATGCAGCCAGCCACGTCATTAGTTTTTGGCCCAAACAAATATGGCCATTGTGTGTGTATGTGTGTGTTTGTTACGAATTCAAACATTTGTTTTTGGTTGCTGATAATTTGCTGCCAGACGCTGACTGACTCCCCAACAGGCTGCTGCTGCTGCTGTTGGTGCAACATTGTTGCATTTTGAGACTCTTCAACATGGTTTGCCGAACTTGGAAAATCATTCCCAACACAACACACAGATCCAGACTAGATCCAGACTAGATCAAGCCAAAGCCAAAGCCAATACCGAACACAAACCAAACCAAACCAAGCCAAGCCAAGTGGTATAAATATCATTGTCAAATGCGCTTTTAATTGATGTGGACAGGCCTCGAACATATTGGACAGCCGTGCTGGACACTCGAGCAGGCAGATCTGACATGCTCACATTAGCAATAAAATACATATATAATTGGAGTCCCCCCTCCCATCCCCTCCCCTCGGCAATTCGCTCTTTCCCTCAATTCATTTACAACTCGAGTCTAGGATAATCGATACTTTTGTTTCGAATGTTTGTCCAAAGTCTTGCTGGCATTTTGTGTGACTCTAGTTGCACTCTATGCGGCGTGATTTATGCCTTCGAACGGAAATTTATTTCATTTTTAATGAGTAATTTACACAAAATTGCATTAATCTGGCCAAGAGCCAGAGCCGTAGCTAGAGCCAGAGCTGGAGCCCATACCCGGCCCGGACCACAAAACGCAACAAGACATGGCAAATTTCTGACATTTCCTTGATTTATGTGCTCTGAAAATTGATCTCTTAACTGAATGGAATTTTTTCTTTAATTGTTAAATTTAATTTGAATTCTTTAGTGTGGCCATAAAGTGGTGGCCAGGCCCCAGAAAACAGGCAGCAGCACAACAACCTGGCTGCCATGTTGCGTAGTTGTTCCAAATGATTCTCGTAAAACAAGTACACGAAAAATTCAAGAAATCTTCAGAAATAAATGGTAGTTTTCCTTTGGGTGCACTCTCCAAGAAAGTGCTGCCAATTAACTCAAACGTAGCAAGCAGTTCAACAGTCGTTGCCATATGCGCAAGCAGTTCAAATAAATGTTAAGCTAATCCCCTAAACGTAAATTAAATGGTAAATTAATCCTCTTAATTGAATGAGATTTTCCTTGCAAGTGTGAGATTTAAATTTGAAATCATTCTTGGTCAGAGATTGGACCACACCAACAGCGCCATGGCCCCCAGAAAGTGCTGCCAATTAACGCGAACATAGCCAAGCAGTGTTGCAACGATTTCCATATGCGAAAGCAGTGCAAGCAGACCCCAAAGTCTTTGGAGATGATTTAGTGGCCGAACCATCTACGGGCAGGGCAGCCAATGGACATATGTGTATCCATGTATCCATGGGATACACATTTTAATTAATATGTACAAGCATCACCTAATGAAGCGACTTGTCTGCAACAGCGGTGGCAGCCTACTGCAGACGTGACCAACACGGTTGTCTGGTATTTTTGGTATTTTTACAACACCCCAGCTGCCACAGAAAGGGGCAAAGAGAGAGAGAGGGAGAGGCTGCGGCAGAGAGATGGCAGGCATTTCCATAGCGAATGCGAAATGATGGAAAATGGTGCGAATGCGAATGCCTTAAACCGAATGCCACTGCTGCTTACAGGTGGCTTACATTATATGGCCAAAACACCTAAGGCCATGATTTATAGTTTGTGGTAAATTAAGAAATTAAAATGCTTTTATGGACAGCCGTCCAAGCTTCTGTTTTCTGATTTGGTTTCTTCCTCTCTCTCTCTCTCTGTGTGTCCCTCGCAAATTAATTGCCAAAATGTTTGATAAGATTATTTCAATGCATAAGCCGACCCCGCATCCGCACCCGCCCCTAACGCCCACACCAACCACCTGCCACCCTCAACCAACCCCAGCCACTCACAGGAGCTAAGCCATAGATTTTCTTAATTAAAATTTTCGGTTGCATGCTACTTGAAAAATTGTATTGCTCAAAAGCTAGCGGCAGTGCAGCAGCAGCAGCAGCAGCAGCCGCAAATTGTTGCCAGATATTAATGTAGCTTTGTAATTGGTTTTTCTCAAGTCCAAGTCACGTTAAGTCAATTAAGAGAAATGCATTTTTGTATAGGAACGGAACGAACAACAGGATGGATGTATGGATGTACGGCTGGTGGCAGCAGTTGCATAACAGAAAGCAATGGTAAATTGAAAGTGAAAACTTCTTGGTAAGGAAACTTAAGGGTGAGCATAATCTATAAATTTATATCTTCAAAATTATGATAAAAGCGTGAATTTAATACTACTACTTATTGAAAGTATCTACATCGACACAGAAAGTACAATTACAACCCCTTGAAGAAGATCTCCGCTGACTCCACATGGACTCATATAAAACCTTGAACCACATTACCATTTAAGCTCTATTAGCAGAGCCAAATATTTGAAACCGTTTGTAGGGTATGGGGGAAAATGCCACGTTAATTGGTTCTCGTGTTGGCAGCATAGCATATAGCATTTCTGTTGCTGCCACAGACAGACAGACACACACGAGGAAACGAAGACGCAACGCGCCTCTACTGGACTCATGTTGCGCCATCGCATCGCGCACTTGTTGCCACCGATTGCTCTGACCAAATGCGGATCCCCCCTCCCCTGCCCCTCTCCTGCCAGCCATCAGCGAATGCAGAGAACAAGCTCGTTAAACGTTTTCCGATTGCAATTGCGCTATAAATTCTACCAAAAATGTAACTAATGAAGTGTTATGAAAGGTGCTCATAAATCGTTGACATCGATTGCCATGGCTCTGTCTCGGGGAGAGGAGGGTAGCTGGGAGAAGAGTTGGCTAGAACAGAGGAGCACACAAAGTGGTGGAGAGACAGAGCCGAATAGAACAGATCTGAGCTGAGCTGAGCTGAAAGCGTTGCCGTGCGAACCTTATCAAAGCAATGGAAGACGAATTCAAGACTAGATGTGAAAGGAACCCCAATGCTCATATTCCACCACACTTCATGCATACGATACATACAAAACATATGCGATTGTTTGGACAGAAGAGGAGAGAATAACAGAAGCTGAAAAGCTCTTAATCGAAGCTTATCTCAGCCAGGGAAGATGTTCTACGGATGAGGCAATAATCTCTAAGCTACCCCTCGAATCATTGACGAGCATATTGGGCATTGACTTGACTTCTGCTCAGGAAATACTTCAATCCAAATAGTTCCATTATAGGGTATCCAGAGGTAGACCCTCCCTTCACTAATCACTGCTTATCAGTATGTATTCCGCTTAGCATATTCCACTTGCAGTTGTTTGACAAAAGCAAAACGATTAAACCTGCTTCGACTGTACGCGAGTGAAGATGTTGTGGATCACTCGGTTTTTGTGGCTGCTGCTGCTGGTGCTGACCTTTGGTCACCTTGGTGCCCGTGCAGAGTCCCAAACCCAGGCACAGGCCCGATATGACCACACGCGCATCTATCAAGTAGAGCTGGCGAGTGCCGATCACGTCCAATTGTTCCAGGCGTTGGAGCTGGCAAGCGATTCGTGCTCCTTCATGGGCCATGCCCGAGTGCCGGGCCAGAAGCTGACGATCATGGTGACCTCGCACAAGGTGGCCGACTTTGATGACCTGCTGCAGAGCTACAACGTGAGCCACCGCATCCTGAACCACAACTTCCAGGCTCTGATAGATGCCAACTACCGCGAGGTGGCACCCGAGGGCACACCGCCGGCACAGTTCGACTGGAAGCGCTTCTTCCAGCTGGACAGCATCTACGCCTGGCTCGAGGATCTGGCCAAGCAGCGGCCAGAGGTGGTCTCCCTGGTGGATCTGGGTGCTAGCACCCAGGGTCTCCCCATCAGGGGTGTGAGGATTGCCTTTGGAGGGGAGAATCTTACCAGCGTCTTTGTGGAGAGCGGGATCCATGCGCGCGAATGGATCGCCCCGGCCACGGCCACGTACTTCATCGACCAGCTGCTGAACTCGAAAGATCCGGCTGTGCAGGCCCTTGCCCGCTCCCAGAACTGGCTAATCTTTCCTTCAGTGAATCCCGATGGCTATCGCTACACATTCAAGGGCGATCGCATGTGGCGGAAGAATCGCTCTCTCTTCGGCATCTGCCGGGGCGTGGATCTGAACCGAAACTTTCCCTTTCACTGGAACGTGACCGGGGCCAGTGGCGATCACTGTCGCTATGACTACTCCGGACCGTCGGCTGGGAGCGAGGTGGAGACGCAGCGCATCGTTCAGTTCCTAGAGAGTCGGCATGAGTCGGAGCGCATAAAGACCTTCATTTCCCTGCACAGCTACTCCCAGCTGATCATGTTCCCCTATGGCCACACGCCAGAGCGCGTGGGGAACTATCAGGATCTGAAGGAGATTGGAGAGCTGGCAGCCCAACGGATCAAGGAGCAGAGCGGACGAATCTACAAGAGTGGCAGCATCTACGAGACCATCTATCCCTCTAGCGGCGGATCCAAGGACTGGGCTCATGGTCATCTAAAGGTGCCCATTACCTTCTCGTACGAGCTGCGCGGACCACCGGACAGCGAGGATCTGTTTATTTTGTCCGCTGAGGAGATTGAGCCCACGGCTAGCGAAGCCTTTGCCGCACTACAGACGATCGTGGAGGAGGCTGGCAAACGTGGCTATTACCAGTAAGAGCCACTACAGCATCAGCGGCAGGGAGGCAGGCAGCAGCAGCAGGCAGGCAGGCAGCAGCAGCATCTGAGGCAGCAGCAGCATCTGATGATGATGATAAATGTCGTCTGGCCTGGCAGTTCACATGAAAAACACATTACGCGCCAGCCAGCGTTTCTTAATGCTAAATAATGATGGCAAAATCATGACACAAAACCTCATAATAATGTTGGTAAATCAAAGCAAATATAGCCAGAGACTCGAACGAGCAGAGCAGAGCCTTTTGCCTTATAGAAACACAAAATACTCGTAGTTGCAACTTGCAACTATTACAGTTACGATGCCATTGTTATTGTACACTTGCCACGGCCATGGGGTCCATGGATGCGGCCCATCCATTCAAAGATGGATGCGGCTTGTGGTGCGGCTGAAGGTTAGATCTTCCAGTATGGTATTTATCAAAGAACAGGATAAGGCATTAAGTGTATCTATAGAATTGTGTTTAGCGTGGGAAACGCGAACAGTTGAGGGTACTTTAAGGGAAGTCCATTCAAGTATCTCATTAATTTGTTTATTTCTCTCAAATTAGCTGGAAAAATATTGCTTAAAAGAATGAGTGGGGGAGGTATATTAGGATGGTAGTCGATCGATAGGAGTTCTTATAACTTATAACCAAATCTGTTTTCCAAGATATGATTTAATTTCGAAGAATTTCTTGAGACTACTTTGAGAGAAGTTCTTTCAGTATATCAAACAATTCTTTTAGAATTTATTAAAAAATAAAAGGTAATACGAGAACATCTTATGATGCCATTAGTATAGAAAAAGTAGAACAAAATAGTATGTATTTGGAACCAGGCTCTTTGGCTGTGAGCTGTGGATTTCTTGGAAGTATGAACAAGCCTTGGAGTAACTTCCCAGTAAAAGAAGTGTATAAATAGTGCGTCCTAGCTGCAACAGATTTGCCAGCAACAGAACTCTGGCAGCTGACAGGCAAGTTATGAACCTGTGCAGCCCCGCGACAGACAGACAATATGCATGTTGCACACACACACACACACATGCAACATGCGAGTAGTAGTACTAGTAACACGTTGCTGGTGCTGCCGACATAGCAGACTTGTTGACGGCAATTGTTGAGTTTTTGTTGTATTCTTTTTCGTTTCTGCTTTTTGTTGTTGTGGCTTATGCCATTATAATATATAGTTAGTATTATTGCTGTCTGTCTATATGGAGAGGAGAGCTATGGCAGCCACACACATGTCAGACATTGGCCGGTTAATAATGTTGCTCCCGCCGCCGTGGCTGTGCTGTGCTGCGGCTGTGGCTGTGACCGGGGAGATGACGATGCCTGCCGCAATGTTTTGGTGGAGATAGATATTGATGTTGGCCATAATCACGATCTAATTTATTTACAAATTTGTGTTGAAATCATACGTTCAAAGTCGTGTTTAAAAAGGTTCTGGTATGATTTATGCGCGCGTTGAAATCCACCATCAACTCAGCAAAAACCAGCAACAATGGAAATTCCAATAACAGCACACAAATTTCTCACAGTCCCGCAGATCGTTTTGGTAAAATTTGCTTCTTCTGCCTAGATGTGGACCCTAATTGATTGGCCAAGTGGCAGTGCTGGAGGAGCAGCCGGAGAGAGTGTTGGAGGGGTGCTTGTAATAGTGCTGGAAACCAGGAACCAACCGCTTTTGAGTTAGCTAATTTAGATTTATTGCGCAAATCGCAACTTGATGCGTGATGCCGCCAAGACACGGCCCACAGCCGCCTCTCCCTAGTCTTCCTCCGCCAGCAACAGCACCAGCTACTCCTCCTCCTCCACCTCCACTATGGTCCGGGTGTTGCATGTGGCCATTTGTCATCGGGCGAGGATCGTGTGCTGCAGCTGCGATTTCAGTTTGTTTCAAATGGGCACGATGTAAAAGCCCCCAACATGAATCTCTTTCTCTCGCGCTCTCGCTATAATCTCGGAAATGTTGATAAATTGAACGATTGTTGATTTTCACGCTGCCGCTGCCATTGCCTTGGTCCCTGTGCCGTGCCTTTGGGGCCGGGCCGTGTCACAGTGCCATAGTGCTTGGAAATAAACACATCAACGCGATAAATAAGAGACCCATATGCCAGCCAGGTTATCAGAGGACAGCGGACAAGCGGACAGTGGGACACCGGACACAGAGTCCCGGCTACACGCTAACCGAAGGACAACATCATAAATCAGGCAGGCTCTCTTTCTCGAAAAAATGAACAAAATGTGAGCAGTTTTAATCGCTGATTTCCGCTTCATAAGAAATTGAAATACAGACGGCGAGAGACTGAAGTAATTGAACAAAAAAACTCGACAAAAATAAAGAGAATTACAAATAAAATGTATATTCCAAACTGGTTTGCAGGCCACAGAGACCCACAGAGGCACACACACTCAGGCTTTGGCACAGTCGTAACTTTTTGGGGCAACCCTCGCGGTCTACACTGCACTGCATAAAAAGGAGACTCAATTCGGTCGCCGCTTGTTCTCGGTTAGAGTTTATTTATCTACTGATGGTTTATTGAATTTATTGGGCTTTGTGTGTTTCTAGTTTGTTTTGTTTGTTGTATTTACGGGGCGACTCCGACTAGTCGCTCATTTGATGAACAGTAAAACTAAGTTTACAAAACTTTCGCCTCGGACAGATCGTCCAGGGGCTTGCTGGGTGGCGGGATCTTGTACTCCGTCTCGGGGGTCTCGTAGATCTTCTCCTCCTTGGGCTCCACAACGGACACGTTGTCGGGCAGTGGCTTCTTGGGGCCAATCTTGTTCTTGGGGTCATAGGGCAACATGATCTTGACCTTGATGCCGAGCACTCCCTGGCGCAGCAGAACGTGACGTGTGGCGGTCTCGACGTAGTCGTTGCACGGATCACCAGAGTGGATCATCAGGCCATCGACGAACTTCATCGACTTGGCACGCTGACCACGCAGCTTGCCGGACACAACAACTTCACAGCCCTTGGCTCCAGACTCCATGATGAAACGCAGCACACCGTAGCAGGCACGACGGACGGCAAGTCCTCCGGTCAGCTTGTAACGCAGTGACTCAGCCTGGGCGATGGCGCACAGACCACGGGTGGCGACCTTCTCGGCGTACAGCTCGATGCGGCCGGTCTCGAAGTTGAAACGCTTCTGGACCATGGCGGTCAGCTCGCGGATGCGGCGTCCCTTCTCGCCCAACACCTGCTGGGTCTTGGTGGCCATGATGATGATCTCAGTGCGGGAAGGGGTCACACGCACCTCCACACCGGAGTAACCATCCTCGGCGAGCTCGCGAGTCAGGAACTCGTTCAACTCAGCCTTGAAGATACCGTCCGAGACGAACTAAAATAATGGAAATACCAATTATTAGCAATCATTCTACACCAAAACACACTACTGCCGCTCCCTGCGCTAGTTGTTGTTCTTCAATTGAGAGGGGAGGTGCTCCACGCTGCCTCCAACAAATTGTAGACGCCAGACCAGCCAGCAGTTTGAGGTTATCTACGAATGCACTTCACTTTGCGACGTTTGGCGCAGATTTTTCACACAACTCCATGCAACCAACATACAGGCGGGCGCGTTGCACTTTCCTCTGCATTTCCCAATGCGATTTTCGTTCAATTACCTTGCGTTTCTTCGAAATTGGGAGGCTCGCATTCATTTTGACAACTCGCACGGAAACGTGGTAAGCAGAAAAGAAAGATTTCGGTGTGGCCGCGGGTTTGTGGTTAAAATATACCGTCCGGCCCTCAGAAATATACCGAAAGGAACGGTCTCATTTTAAAAATATACCGTAAAAATACCAAATCATATAATACAAAATCATATTCCTCGATTTTGATATTCCGTCTAATATTAGTAGCTAGCAAAGACCTTACGCACTGACCTCATAATTTTAACTGACAAATTTTCTACTAGTCTGGCAAGCTTCCTTCTTGGCAAAGAAATCCAAAACATCGATGTCCGTTGACATATTTAAGCCAGTGTCACCACGCCGGTAATACCGTCTAGCCCAAAAATAAATACTATTGGATACGTTTTTCAGAAATACCAGTTTATACCACGACATACTTTTTGCACATTTTTGGCATCAAAAAGTTTCAAAAAGTATTTAAAATATCATAAACGGTCACGCTGATCTTAACCGACTTAACCCCAGTCTTTTTAAATAGTTTCAGTTAAACCGCGAAAAATACTCTATTTCTCTGTTCAAATAAACAAATTACCTAGATTACTATTTAGCTAGGACCATCAACACTAAATCACAAGCTTTTATTGATGAATCAATTTTCTACAAGATTAGCTAATTTAAGGGACTCATTTTTTAATTGGATTATGGTTTATACTATACAGGTACATATATACATAGAATGTCAACAAGTATGTCCAGAAATGATATGCTTGGAAAATAAGTTTTTCTTTAGAACTGTCTATAAATGGGACCAGTTTTTTAATTGAGAATTGATAACAATGAATATACCTTATTATTCAGCAATTATCTGCTTAGGACTGTGACCATCTCCAATTTTAAGCGTTGCGTTGTAAGATCTTCCAAACTCAATTTTGCACGACTTGTGAGGTACTTTTTAGCCAGCCGAGCTGGATGTGTGCAATAATGCCAGCCTTATTGACGACGATCCAGCAGAGCAGCAGCGGCAAGTTTGTCGTTATTGATCTCGCGGATGAGTAGCGTGGAGCACAGCGCCATGACCGTCACCAGGGGCAAGGCACCTGCAAAGAGACAGCGGAAGAGAGATAGTGTGATGGGAGAGGGAGCGGCCATTCACCGATAAGCCCCAGCCGATTCCCAGCCAAAATTTTGAGATCAGTCGAGGAACAAGTCTCGTGCCACACAGAACCGAATATGGGAGCCATACCTCAAGCTCTCGCCTGCCTAATCTTTATCGCCATAGGGCGTCTGGGTGTCCAAGGGGGCGTTTATAAGGAGCTAACGACGCCTCTGGGCCATGAGATCATGCGGCACGCCAAGACAGCGGATATGCGCTCCTTTATCGATCCGAGCGTGAGTCCCTGCGATGACTTCTATGGCTATGCCTGCGGGAGGTATCCCTCCATAAATGCAGCCTCTCAAGCGTCGGATAAAAGCATCGGGCAGGCACTTCATGATGGCTATCTGCGGCGAGTGCGACAGCTGCTGAACGCGCCCAAGATGAGCACGGACCGACCTATGGAGACGCGGGTGAAGTACTTCTACGAATCGTGCCTGAACACCACAGCACTGAGGATGAACCAGCGCAGCCAACTGCTTCGCATTCTGAGGGAATTTGGTGGCATGCCGGCCTTGGAAGGCAGCGCCTGGGACGAGTCCAAGTTCGATGCCATTGAGATGATGGCCACGCTGTTGCGACGATACGGCAAGGTCACGTTACTAGGCGTCAGTGTCGGCCCCGATATTGCCAACAGTCAGATCAATCGCTTGTCCCTGGGCCAAAGGGATGACCTGGTGGTCATCAAAGATGAGGAATCAATGAAAATGGTCAAGAAGGTACGCCTAAAGTTGAGGCTGCAGAAGCTACTGGGTGTCTCGCCGGAGCGTGCGCAGAAGACGGCCATTGAGGTCGGCGCCCTGGAGGCGGAGCTGGGGCGCAGTGGCATCGACCGGAATATGGTTGGTGATCCGCGACTGAGACAACGCCTGACCGTGATCAGCAGCCTGACGGAGACCTACGGACCGTCCCTGAACTTTACCAGATTTGTGAGGACCTGGCTGGGCCATGACTACCAGCTGCCCGTCTACGAGTACGTGCCCGGCTACCTGTGGCAGCTGAACAAGATCCTGTCGAGTACACCCAAACGGGTGCTGGCCAACTATATGCTCTCGAGCCTGCTAGATGACTTTATGGTGGAATTGGAGCCCGAAAGACAACAGCAGCAGCAGGAGGAGTACTGTGCCGTACGAACCACGCATCTATTTCCTGCTGTGGTGGATCACATGGTCTATCACTATCTGGAGCAGCAGAGTCCCCACATTCCTGCTACTCTCCGGCAGTTGTTTCAGGAGCTGAAGAACACCTTTGAGGCGATGCTGAATGGCCCAGATCTGGAGTGGTTGGACGAGCAGACGCGAAACGGGATGGTGGAGAAACTCAAGCTCATCTCTTTCCAGATATCTGGCGAGGAATCTGTCGACTTCGAGGAGCACTACGGCTCCTTGATCATCAGCTCGGCCGACTACTATGGCAACATTGAGCGGCTGTTGGAGGTCCACGCTCTCAACCTTCGCGAGGATCTGCAAAGGCCGCAGTCCAAGCCAATCTTCTACGAAGACACCATCGATTCGCCCTGCTACATTAGGGAGGCCAATCTTGTGGTCTTTCCGGCCAGTCACATGCAGCATCGCTACTTCTGGGACGATGTTTACCCGGCGGCCCTCAAATACGGCACTCTGGGCTTCGACCTCGCTCACGAGATTGCGCACGCCTTTGACGACTCCAACCTGTTGTTCGATGGAAAAGGAAATCTACGCGACTCGTGGTCCAGCGAGGCCAAGACGAGCTTTAAGCTTCTCAAACAGTGTCTGGTGGATCAGTTTGTCGAGCTCCGCTTCGGCAACCAAAAGCTGCCCAGAAGGGAGACGCAGGGCGAGAACATTGCCGACAATGTGGGCATCCGCATCACCTTAGCCGCCTACCAGAAGTGGCTGCTGGATCACTCGAAGATTGTGGAGTCCGGAACAGAAGCCCTTCCCCATATGTTGCAGACGCCACAGCAGCTCTTCTTTCTCAGCCTGGCCCAGACCATGTGTTCAGATGTGTTGCCCGAGAGATGGCATGCCCATGTTATGACCAGTGTCCATGCACCCTCCGAGGCGCGTGTGCGCGCCATGATGGCCAACACCCGAGACTTTGCCGAGGCCTTTCAGTGTGGCAACAGCACCAGAATGAATCCCCCCCTCAAGTGCAAGGTGTACTGATTACATGATTTAGTTCTTTATAGTTCCTATATACATACGTATGTATACACTCATTAAACAAGTAGTTCCACTTCTGAACAGTGCGTAAATTTCATTGGCATCTGATATATAGCGGTAGATACGAGCTGCGAGTAGACTCTGCGGATTCCAACCATGTCCACCTTGAGCAGTATATAGTAGACCCCCAGAGTCCTATTCCACTGCATTCCAGCTCCATATGCAATATATTAAAATATGTATTTATTATTTCATATTATTATTTGAATTTATTTTATTTTCAATAGGTATATTATTATAATATAAGCTTCCGTAACTCAACTGATTCGAGAGCATAATTGCAAAACTCGTATAAGAGCTACTATCTGTAGGAGCTGTCGGAGCGATAAGAGATTAGCCTACCCCAGAGCTCTGGGTCTGGCTCTGCTCTGAACATTTCTATAAACAAATCTCGCACTGATAAGAGCTGGCTGGCTGTGGCCCTCAACGAATCAGCGATTGAAATACCATTTGAAAATCAGTTGAACCAAGCGTGAGATCATGTGGAGACGGGTTTTGTTGCCATTCTGGGTTAGCCTCCTGGTGGTGTCTACTGTGCTGGCTCTGCCAGCGGATGACCTGACCTCAGACTATGCCAAGAGCATAATCCGCCACTCGAAGGTGGCCGACATCAAGGCGATGCTGAAGCCGGAGATAGCGCCCTGCGACGACTTCTATAGCCATGCGTGCGGAAATTGGCACCGCCAGAATCCCGCCCAGCTGCTGAACGACATCACCACCGACACGTTCCAGCTGATTTCCAAGGGATTCGATCGTCGGCTGCATAGCCTGCTGCGCTCGAACGAACTGAAGACGGAGCTGGAGCAAAAGCTGCAGCGATTCTATCTCTCCTGCGGCCTGGTGCATCGCGACGATGTCCACTACAAGCTAGCGCTGGAGAACGTCTACCGAGAGTATGGCGAGATTCCCGCCTTGGTTGGCGACCGCTGGAACTCCTCGGACTTCACCTGGTGGAAGACCGTGGGACAGATCCAGAACAAGTACGGCCGCCAGACCATCCTGGCCGTGGACATAATGCGCGACATCCGGAACAAGACGGTTAGCCGCGTGTATCTCGGTCCGCCCATTTACGAAAAGCTCTCCAGCTCGGGCATCCTCAACCTTCTGGAGGAGGCGAGCTCCTCCAAAGATCTTCAGCAGTTCTTTGGCCTCAGTGCCCACCATGCCAGGCAGACCGCCGAACAGCTCCATGCGCTGGAGACTCGTTTGATGTCGAGCGGCTCTAGTTCCAGCTCGGAGTCCATCGAGGATAATCTATCCCTGTACACGTTGCCCGAGCTGGAGGAGAAGTATGGCGACCATATGAACTTCACCGAGTTCTTTGGTCTCGTCCTGGGACCGGAGAATGTGCCGGAAGTGTTGTACATCTACGATGAGCCGTATCTGGACAATGCCCTGAGCATCGTCAAGTCAACGCCGCCTTCACTGCTGGCGACATATGTGCTGTGGCAGCTGATGCAGGATTACCTGGTGGATGCCGCGCCCAGCACTCTCCCCAAGTGGTGCGTCGAGAAGACCAAGAAGTATTTTGGAAAGCTCACCGACCACGTGGTCTATGCCCGATACCGCAGCCCCGAGGCCGAGGCGGAGGTGCACAGCGTGTGGGACCAGATCCGGAGCGTATTCCGGCAGCAGTTGGCGGGGGACAAGCATGATTGGATCGCCAATGCCACGCGGCAGCTGGCCATCGAGAAGCTGGACAGCATGCAGCTCCACATCAACTCCTACGACAACGAGAACTTCGAGGAGCTCTACGGAGCGGTTGACATCGATCGCCTCAACTACGTGGCCAACGTCCAGCAGCTGAACATAGCCCAGGCCAAACGCAGCACCGAAAGAATTAAGCAGGCACCGAGCACGTTGGAGGACACCGATCTGCTAAGCTTCACGCCCGCCTACAACATCCTGGAGAACAACATCACCATTCCGGTGGCGCTGCTGCAGCCGCGGTACTTCTGGGGCGACCAGTATCCACAGGCTCTCAAGTATGCCACGCTGGGCTACCTGCTTGCCCACGAGATGATCCACGGCTTCGATGTTGAGGGCCGCAACTACGATGCTGACGGCAATTTAGCCCCCTGGTGGGACCTCAAGTCCCGCTACGAGTTCGAGGAGCGGCTCAAGTGCTTCCAAGCCCAATACCATGTCTACAAATACGGCGGCTCCAAGTTACCGGAGAGCACGCAGCAGTCGGAGAACATAGCGGACAATGCCGGAGTGAAACTTGCTTACGCCGCCTATGAGCGCTGGCTGGGGCAGCAGTCGGAGGAGAAGCAACAGCAGGAGATCATGGAGGGGCTGAACCTGAACAATCGACAGTTGTTCTTCGTGGGCTTCGCCCAGCTGTGGTGCGACGATGTCCAGACGCTGTTCAAGAAGACTGTGGCCCAGACAGATAACCATGCACCTGGCATGTATCGGGTGATTGGCTCGCTATCCAATTTCCAAGAGTTCTCATGGGTCTTCAACTGCTCCCAGTCGGCGCCCATGGATCCGGAGTACAAGTGTTCTATCTACTAAGAAATTTCATATTCTAAAATGTTTATATGAATATATTTGATTCGAGAATATATTCCATTCGAAGCTTTAAGCTGCTCAAACAGTGTCTGGTGGATCAGTTTGGCGAGCTCCGCTTCGGCAACCAAAAGCTGCCCAGAAGGGAGACGCAGGGCGAGAACATTGCCGACAATGTGGGCATCCGCATCACCTTAGCCGCCTACCAGAAATGGCTGCTGGATCACTCGAAGATTGTGGAGTCGGGAACGGAAGCCCTTCCCCATATGTTGCAGACTTCTTCCTCAGTCTGGCCCAGACCATGTGTTCAGATATGTTGCCCGAGAGATGGCATGCCCATGTTATGACCAGCGTCCATGCACCCTCCGAGGCGCGTGTGCGCGCCATGATGGCCAACACCCGAGACTTTGCCGAGGGCTTTCAGTGTGGCAACAGCACTAGAATGAGTCCCCCCCTCAAGTTCAAGGTGTACTGATTACATGATTTAGTTCTTTATAGTTCCTATATATGTACATACGTATGTATACATACACACACAGTTCCACTTCCGAACAGTGCGTAAATTTCATTGGCATCTGATATATAGCGGTAGATACAAGCAGCGCCTAATCCACTGCATTCCAGCTCCATATGCAATATTCCTCAATCTGAAAAAATCCATTCGCACATATGTATGTATATATATTAATATATGTATTTATTATTTAATATTAATCGTCATTTGAATTTTATTTTATTTTCAATTATATTATTTTAATATAAGCTTCCGTCCATCAACTAAGTCGAGAGCATAATTGTAAGACTCGTATAAAAGCTACTATCTGTAGGAGCGTTCGGAGCGGTAAGAGATTAGCCTACCCCAGAGCTCTGGGTCTGGCTCAGCTCTGAACATATCTATAAACAAATCTCGCACTGAGAAGAGCTAGCTGGCTGTGGCCCTCAACGAATCAGCGATTGAAATACCATTTGAAAATCAGTTGAACCAAGCGTGAGATCATGTTGAGACGGGTTTTGTTGCCATTCTGGGGTAGCCTCCTCGTGGTGTCTACTGTGCTGGCTCTGCCAGCGGATGACCTGACCTCAGACTATGCCAAGCGCATAATCCGCCACTCGAAGGTGGCCGACATCAAGGCGATGTTGAAGCCAGAGATAGCGCCCTGCGATGACTTCTATAGCCATGCGTGCGGAAATTGGCACCGCCAGAATCCCGCCCAGCTGCTGAACGACATCACCACCGACACGTTCCAGCTGATTTCCAAGGGATTCGATCGTCGGCTGCATAGCCTGCTGCGCTCGAACGAACTGAAGACGGAGCTGGAGCAAAAGCTGCAGCGATTCTATCTCTCCTGCGGCCTGGTGCATCGCGACGATGTCCACTACAAGCTAGCGCTGGAGAACGTCTACCGAGAGTATGGCGAGATTCCCGCCTTGGTTGGCGACCGCTGGAACTCCTCGGACTTCACCTGGTGGAAGACCGTGGGACAGATCCAGAACAAGTACGGCCGCCAAATCATCCTGGCCGTGGACATATTGCGCGACATCCAGAACAAGACGGTTAGAAGCGTGTATTTCGCTTTACGGCCCGTTTACGAGAAACTCTCCAGCTCGGGCATCTTTAACCTTCTGGAGGAGGCGCGCTTCTCCAAAGATCTTCAGGATTTCTTTGGCCTCAGTGCCCACCATGCCAGGCAGACCGCCGAACAGCTCTATGCGCTGAAGACTCGTTTGATGTCGATCGGCTCTAGTTCCAGCTCGGAGTCCACCAAGAATCTCTCCGTGTACACTTTGCCCGAGCTGGAGGAGAAGTATGGCGACCATATGAACTTCACCGAGTTCTTTGGCCTCGTCCTGGGACCGGAGAATGTGCCGGAAGTGCTGTACATCTACGATGAGCCGTATCTGGACAATGCCCTGAGCATTGTCAAGTCAACGCCGCCTTCACTGCTGGCGACATATGTGCTGTGGCAGCTGATGCAGGATTACCTGGTGGATGCCGCGCCCAGCACTCTCCCCAAGTGGTGCGTCAAGAAGACCAAGAAGTATTTTGGAAAGCTCACCGACCACATGGTCTATGCCCGATACCGTAGCCCCGAGGCCGAGACGGAGGTGCACAGCATGTGGGACCAGATCCGGAGCGTATTCCGGCAGCAATTGGCGGGGGACAAGCATGATTGGATCGCCAATGCCACGCGGCAGCTGGCCATCGAGAAGCTGGACAGCATGCAGCTCCACATCAACTCCTACGACAACGAGAACTTCGAGGGGCTCTACGGAGCGGTTGACATCGATCGCCTCAACTACGTGGCCAACGTCCAGCAGCTGAACATAGCCCAAGCCAAACGCAGCACCGAAAGAACTAAGCAGGCACCGAGCACGTTGGAGGGCACCGATCTGCGAAGCTTCACGCCCGCCTACAACAGCCTGGAGAACAACATCACCATTCCGGTGGCGCTGCTGCAGCCGCGGTACTTCTGGGGCGACCAGTATCCACAGGCTCTCAAGTATGCCACGCTGGGCTACCTGCTTGCCCACGAGATGATCCACGGCTTCAATGTTGAGGGCCGCAACTACGATGCTGACGGCAATTTAGCCTCCTGGTGGGACCTCAAGTCCCGCTACGAGTTCGAGGAGCGGCGCAAGTGCTTCCAGGCCCAGTACCATGCCTACAAATACGGCGGGTCCAAGCTACCGGAGACAACGCAGCAGTCGGAGAACATAGCGGACAATGCAGGAGTGAAACTTGCTTACGCCGCCTATGAGCGCTGGCTGGGGCAGCAGTCGGAGGAGAAGCAACAGCAGGAGATCATGGAGGGGCTGAACCTGAACAATCGACAGTTGTTCTTCGTGGGCTTCGCCCAGCTGTGGTGCGACGATGTCCAGACGCTGTTCAAGAAGACTGTGGCCCAGACAGATAACCATGCACCTAGCATGTATCGGGTGATTGGCCCGCTATCCAATTTCCAAGAGTTCTCATGGGTCTTCAACTGCTCTCAGTCGGCGCCCATGGTTCCGGAGTACAAGTGTTCTATCTACTAAGAAATTTCATATTCTAAAATGTTTATATGAATATATTTGATTCGAGAATATATTCCATTCAAAGGGCTCCTCTGATCCAAGGAGATGCCGTAAGCTGGCCCCTCTGGGTGGAGGTCATCGGACTGCCACTGCTGAGGCCAAGGTCTCGGCGTAAGGCTTCATGGTTGGAACCCATGTAACCCAAGACCCTTCAAGGCAATAGGGTGGGTGGCATCACAAACAAATCGCAACGAGCCGGGCAACTTGCTAATGCTAACTCACATAGCTAGAGCAACCAAAATATTATATCTAGACTCCTGTGATATTACAGTGATGTAAAGAAAAATACAAAAATATAAAATCTAATATATACAAATCTCCAAAACGGAAAAACAAAACAAGCTGCCAGATTGGCAAAAAAGGTAATATTGCAACAAAAAGATTCTAGGTGGCGCTGCAGATACGAGCAGGTCTGGCAACCTGCTGGCACCACAAAAGCAAAACAAAGTAAAGTCAAAGGCAAACGCAATTGCGTCTCAATTGAAAATAATCCATTTTCTGCGGACCAACGGAAAGGAAAATGTCGGAAATCAAGGCGTTGGAGCACGCCACTCTGAAAGTGCCATACGAGATACTGAACAAGCGCTTCCGCTCGGCCCAGAAGATAATCGACCGTGAGGTGGACCAGGTGATGAACGTATCCCGTCAGGTGGACAAGGCCTTGGACGTTGATCCGCCCATACTGGCGGATGTGACCAAGCTGATGGGGAATGTGGCTCAAAAGCTGCAGGTGCTCAAACGCAAGGCCGAGGAGAGCATCAACGACGAGCTGAGCGTCACACAAATATGCAAACGTAAGCTGGAGCATCTCAAGGGCATCATGCCACCGAACACGGGCACTGGTGAGCTGTGGCAGGGCTCTGTGGACCAGTGGAAGCGGATACGTCTGGATCGCCTAGTCATAGAGCATCTGTTGCGCATGGGCTACTATGAGACCGCCGAGGAACTGGCCGCCCGCTCCGATGTGCGTCATCTGACCAATCTGGATATATTCCAGAATTCGCGCGAGGTCGAGGACGACCTGGCCAACCACAGCACCACCAAATGTGTGCTCTGGTGCATCGACAACAAATCGAAGCTGCGCAAAATAAACTCGACCATAGATTTCAGCCTGCGGGTGCAGGAGTTCATTGAGCTGGTGCGTCACAACCAGCGTTTCGAGGCGGTGAAGCACTCGCGCCGCTACTTTCCCGCCTACGAGAAGACCCAGTTGAACGAGATCTGCCATGTGATGTCACTGCTGGCCTATCCGGCCGACACCGAGATGGAACACTACAAGAAGTACATGGATCCGAAGCGCTGGCAGAAGCTGGTGCTGGACTTTCGCCACGAGAACTACCGTCTGTTCCAGCTGTCCAGCACATCCGTCTTCTCGGCAGCCGTCCAGGCTGGCCTCTCCGCATTGAAGACGCCCCATTGCTACACCCAGACCTGCCGCAATCTCAATTGCCCCGTCTGCCAGGATGATCTCAATCGCATCGCCCTCAAGTTGCCATATTCGCACTGTGTTCAGAGCCGTCTCATCTGCCGGGTGACGGGTCTGCCCCTGAACGAGCACAATCAGCCCATGATGTTGCCCAATGGTCAGATCTTTGGCCAGATGGCTCTGACCGACATAACCAAAGACGATGGCACTGTCACCTGTCCAGTGACCAATACCAAGTTTTCCAATCCCAAAATCGAGAAGGTCTTTGTGATGTAAGCTGGACTCTACAGTAAACCTAAGCCCTCATCATTAAGTTAACCAATGAATGACTCTATTTTTGAATATGTAACTCCCATATCTATGATTATTATGTACTGTACACCTATCTATGGTATTAAGAAGTAACGCAAATGCAGCGCCCCCCTCGCCACGAACTGCGCATTTGAATTTCGATTTCGATTGATGTCAATCGCTGATGCTATGGCTGCCTTCTGCTGGTGTTGGTGCTGCTACTGCTGCGCCGTCGCGGTTGTATTGATTTCCTCGGCAGCGGAGCGCAAGGCAGCAGCAGTCGGTGGCCGAGGCTGAATCACACGCGAACAACGTTATTTGATTCCTCTAAGTGGAAAAATTATGCATACATCTATTAATATATATAATAAACGTAAAATAAATCAAACCAAAATTAAATTACTCATTAAATAATAAAGGGAAAAGGAGTGCTGTTGTCAATTACAAAAGTATTGCATTTCGATTGTTTCGCGCGAACTGTTCTCTCCGTGGCGTGCCTCTCTCTCTCTCTCTCCCTCTCTCTGTCTCTGACGGGTTCAGCTGAGTGCAGGAGGAATCTGTAAAATTTACAGTAAATATCCATGACGCCGTTGCAGTTGTAGGAGAAACAGCTGCGTTTAGCAAACAAACAGATACATAAACCCCCCCGCCCTGAGACCTCGAACGGGTGAGAGCCAAAGCACCACCAACACCACTTCCACCACCTCTACGAAAACCCCACCACCACCAACAAAAACAACGATACAAGCAGGGCTCACATCTGTAACAGAAAGAAAACCTACCCAATAATATAATAGTATTAAATATTTCTGCCAACAAAATTGTTTATACTGGCATCATGGCATTGGATTTTGTGGCCACATATAAGATATTGGTGCTAGGGGACTCGAATGTCGGCAAGACCTGTATTGTGCACAGATACTGCGATGAGAAATACTACGACACATACATCTCCACTATTGGTGAGTGCATTCGCATCTGCATCCCCCCCTACGTCTGTATATGTTACATCTTTTATCTATTTCATCTCCTCCCCCCGGTTGTATTTTCAGGCATAGACTTTAAGCAGAAACTGATTAATCTCGATGGGGTGCCCATAAAACTACAAATCTGGGACACGGCCGGGCAGGAGCGTTTTCGTACATTGACGACAGCGTATTATCGGGGCGCCATGGGCATACTGCTCATGTACGATGTCACCAATCTGGAGAGCTACAATAATTTGTCCTATTGGTTGCGCAACATCCAGGAGAATGCCTCGCCAGATGTGGTCAAGGTGCTGGCGGGCAACAAATGCGAATGCTCCACCACACAAAGGATGGTCGACAAGGACAGGGGCGAAAAGGTGGGTACCCCTATTGGATATACTATTGCGATATATTAATTGCCAAGTCTATATATCCAACAGATTGCCGAAAACTTTGACATGCCCTTCTTTGAGGTCTCGTGCAAATCGAACATCAACATTGAGGATGCGTTTCTGTCGCTGGCCCGCAAAATACGAGAACAACGAGAGCGAAGGGTAATAATTGAGGAAATATACCCCTAGAGTTTTATTTGAAACATTGTGTGTTTATAGGGCGACAACTTTGACAACGAGGAGAACAAAGACAAGAAATCCCCTGGATCGAATGGCCTAGGCACCTTCAGCCTCGGCAGTCTATCCGGCGAGAATCGCTGCACCTGCTAGATGATAGATGATATACGAAATGCGATTGCAACCGAAAACCTGAGAACAAAGTTGTCCAAAGCTGTTGAAGCTGCATTGTAGCCCAAGTTCGTGAATATCCAATGCCAAGAAATTACAACAAATATAGCACGAAACCAAAGCGCGAGATGAACATTTTAAATGATATGAAAAGAAAAGGGTCAATGGCAGAAAATGCCTATATTACATGCGATATATGTATGTATGGATCAGATTGTATGTGAATCATACAGATTGTGCATTTTATGGGGTACAGAGATAGTATAGTCCAAGAAACATAGCATAAATATTTTAGCATATTCCTGCAAATACCATAAAACGGTCGATTAAACATGCATATTGTCTCGATTCCAATAATTATAATCTAATGCTAAAAATACATTTATACTCGTAAGAAACGAAACACTTGTTGTTGCCGATCTATTGATTGTTTCATTCTATTTTTAGGTAAGTATTTATTTGTCCATTTGTATGGAAAACCCATTACAGAATGGGGAAATCTTTAATGATTGCTAATGTTGCTCCAAAAAGAAGTTTCTTTCGATAATGGATTGATTTCTTATGTTCTCAAACAAATTTGTGTGCAAACAATGTCTTCATTTCAATAATGGAACCTGAGGGTTGACATAGATTTAGGGCTTGATTAATGGTCAATTGGATGGTTTTTTTTTGCAATTATTTCTTGATAAATTATACAAAAAAGTACAAGTATATAAATAGGTCTTAGACATTTATCTTTTCATTCCGTTTAGCATCAATCAATCAGATTAGTATTCGTGCAAATATTGCCTCCAATGCCCTTTCCCCTTGTCATTTCTTATATGATAATTGCTCTATTTACATTCCCGTGCCTCCGGGGTGTCCAATTATTCGAATGGCTGATAACAATTACACTGTGGCAGTGGCAGTCCGTTTGCGGCGCCTAGCAACGGGCTTGACCACAACGCGAACACCCACATGCCAGAGGACAATTATACAACAGAGAGAACCTGCGATTCGATTTTATGCGTCCACCGCCGCTGGTTGTGTCCGGGAGATGAAAAAGCTGCGCGCCAAGGCGAGCTCCCTGCCCATCTTCAATGGCAGAATAACGGATGCCACAACCTTGACCACGACATCGCTGAAACTACCTCTGGGTGGAGGAGGGGCCAACAAGAAGCCTCTATCCACCTGCACCCGTGTGCTGCCGACAGTGTTCACCATCACGGACGGCACTACCGGGGCGGCCAACACTTCTCTGGCCGAAGCCATGTCCAGCAGCAAAGCGCCACAGCCACACCAGCAGTCGGCCCGTCAGGAGGTCATGCTGCAGCTGGGGGTGCCCAAGGAGACCATCAGTATTGCGGGGCCAGAGCTGGCCAACTACGAGAAGGTTCGTGTCGTCGGACAGGGATCCTTTGGCATTGCCATCCTGTACCGGCGCAAGTCCGACGGCCATCAGATTGTCTTCAAGCAGATCAACCTGAGTGAACTGACGCCACCTGGTCGGGATCTGGCCATGAACGAGGTTGACGTGTTCTCGAAACTCCATCACCCGAACATTGTTAGCTATCTCGGAAGCTTCATCAGGGACAACACGCTGCTGATTGAAATGGAGTACGCCGATGGAGGAACCCTGGCCCATATCATTGCCGATCGTCAGGGCCAGCAGTACTTCCCGGAGCGGTACATTATAGCCGTGTTCGAGCAGGTCTCCAGTGCCATCAACTACATGCATTCGGAGAATATCCTGCACAGGTTCGATATTACAAATTGCCGCTCAAAAGTCTTTAGCTCTCCCATATATCGATTGCAGAGATTTGAAGACAGCCAATGTCTTCCTGAATAGACGAGGCATCGTTAAGATTGGCGACTTTGGCATCTCCAAGATAATGAACACCAAGATCCATGCCCAGACCGTACTGGGCACACCCTACTACTTCAGTCCCGAGATGGTAAGTGTTTCCCAAATCGGAGGATCCTCTGATACCCTCTGCATTTTCAGTGCGAGGGCAAGGAGTACGACAACAAGAGCGACATCTGGGCCCTGGGCTGCATTCTGGGCGAGATGTGTTGCCTGAAGAAAACTTTCGCTGCCTCCAATCTCTCCGAACTGGTCACCAAAATCATGGCCGGCAACTATACGCCCGTACCGTCTGGCTATACCTCCGGAATGTGCAGTCTCATGTCGAATTTGCTTCAGGTGGAGGCTGCCCGACGACCCACTGCCTCGGAGGTGTTGGTCTATTGGATACCCCTGATATTTCGTAGCCTTGGAAAGAACAAAGGGTAGGGACAACATCACTTTAGAGACTCCCAAGATAATTTTGAAGTACTCCTTTTCCAGCTATTCCTACGAGGACGGGATCAGCAGCTCCGGCAACCATCTTGCAGTAACTGTTCCTGTCGCTACCCGCAGCAATGTGACCATGGAACTGGAGCTGCCCACAGCCCAAACGGAGACCAAGCAGCTGATGAGCGCTGACACAGCCGCACCACATGAGATCCTCGAAAAGAGGTATGCAATCGAAAGTTGAAACTCCAGTTGACCCCCGATTGATGCTCCTTTAGATCGGTGCTATATCAGCTAAAGGCATTCGGGAACTCCTTCAGCATGTCGCCCATCCAGCTGCCGCCAAAGGCAGTCATTGTTGGCATGGCTATGAGCGATTCCCACTTTGTGGTGGTGAACGAGGATGGATCGGCGTATGCCTGGGGCGAGGGCACTCACGGTCAGCTGGGTCTGACCTCGCTGGAGGCCTGGAAGCACTACCCCAGCCGCATGGAGAGCGTGCGCAACTACCATGTGGTGGGAGCCTGTGCCGGCGATGCCTTCACTATCCTGGTCACCCAGTCCGGCAGTCTCCTTAGCTGTGGCAGTAACACGAACCTGTCGCTGGGTCAGGACGAGCAGCGCACCTACCACAGTCCCAAACTCATTGCCAAGCTGACGGACGTGCGCATTGAACAGGTGGCAGCTGGTCTGCATCATGTCCTGGCTTTGAGTCGCGAGGGCGCCGTCTATGTGTGGGGCACCAGTGTGAGCGGTGCCCTCGGTTTGGGAAACTATCAGCAGCAGCAGTGAGTGAAGGGAGGAGACAACACTCAAATCCTTAGAATCCAATGTCATTTTGTTCCTCAGGAAGTATCCCCAGAAGATTCTGCTCTCGCATGTGAAGACCAAACCCACGAAAATATTCTGTGGGCCGGACACCTCGGCTGTGCTGTTTGCGAATGGAGAACTGCATGCATGTGGCAGCAATGATTACTACAAGCTCGGGTTCAATCGTCCCGGCAAGATTACGGCTTTTGTAAGTACTCTTGCACTGACTGCTACTCTACTCCTTACTTCATCTGTTTCCAGAAAAAAGTCCAACTGCCAAGCAAAGTTCTAAAGGCCAGTTTCTCGTCCACCCACTCGGTGTTCCTGCTGGAGGGTGGCTATGTCTACACCATGGGCCGCAACACGGAGGGGCAGCGTGGCATCCGTCACTGCAATCAAGTGGATCAGCCAACCCTGGTGGAGGCAGTACGCGCTCGTTACATTGTGGTTTGTAATAAATCATCTGCTCTACTTAGCTTAGTGATTACTTATCCTCCCGCAGAAGGCCAACTGCAGCGATCAGTGCACGATTGTGGCCTCTGAGGACAACATCATCACCGTTTGGGGCACTCGGAATGGCCTGCCCGAGATCGGGTCCAGCAGTAGTGGCCTAGGACTAGAGGTGTGCACACCCAATACGGATATGGATCTGGGCAACAATACGGCAGCGTTTACCAACTTTCTGGCTTCGGTATACAAGTCCGAATTGATTCTGGAA
This sequence comes from Drosophila algonquin, assembly GCA_035041765.1. Taxonomy (NCBI): domain Eukaryota; kingdom Metazoa; phylum Arthropoda; class Insecta; order Diptera; family Drosophilidae; genus Drosophila; species Drosophila algonquin. The sequence goes on along the minus strand of JAWNKY010002104.1, from coordinate 516,898 downwards.
CCGATCGATATATTAGCGTAGGTTCCATAAAAAATTTCAGATCATCAATCCTCTTGAATCTCTTGTGCTTTGGCAGACTCTATTCCTCCAAGGAGCAGTGTGATCGTGGCTACTATGTGCAGGTGCATGATGTCTATCCATTGGCGCACAGTGTGCTCGTTCTGGTGGACACAACCACACCGCTTATATCGTCCTATGAGGGAGACTGTCCTTAGAAATATGTATATCTGTTTTAGAATAGCGGTGGACACGTCATAGCTTTCATCGCTCCCCCATGACGCTTCACATTGATGCTAGACTCGAGACGCACAAGAAAATGCCGCAAAAGAGAAGAAAACATTCGCGATTCTTAATTTGTGTTATGTAGTATATCACCTATACGGATGAGCAGGTGGTGGGGGTATTCAGCACGAAATGCACGTGATGGCTCCGGCCTCCAAAGTCGGTAGACTAGGGAGGGGTGATGAAAGGAATCGCGCCGATTACTCACTGACATTAAAATACAATTATTGTTCACGTGCTACTAAACTCTATCCACAACACATAGCACCACACTACACAATGGCAGGAACAGACATAACAGAGACGGACAAGGTCATAGTGGCGCATCTCTCCGCAGCTGGTGTTATGCTAGCGGTTCGCCCTCCCAACCATGATCATCGGATCCACCTCCACGTTTCGATGATCCCTTCTACCACTAGGATTAGACAGACAGCGACTTCAACCTATGCATGGCTCCCAATACAAAAATTAGCACATTGCAAACATTATAAATTTATTGGACAGGAAAAACTAACTCTAGGTACCCCCCTAACATTTGAGATATGTAAAATTAAATGTAATTGTAAAGACTTAACAGCTAAACATATTAAATGTAAGGGCTCTGCTATAGATTAAATGTAAGTAAATGTAAATGCTTCGACGTCGGCTGTAACGAAAGTTAAACGACTAGAAAGGAGAGAGCGCTATCACGCTCTCAATGCACCTACGCTCATCCGCACCGATGCTAAATTCCCCCTCTCGATCTAGCGCTTGGCTTCCCAGAGCGCGGTAGTAACGCTCGAGCTTGGCGGGAAAGGTTTTGGCGGTAAGCGGGTAGGGAATAAAGGAGAGAAGTGGGAGAGGGAATACGAAAATCTACCTCGGCTAAACTTCTGCCTTCTTCGTGGCTGGTCTACAGCCCTTTCCTGCTTTACATTCCCCTCCCTTGAAAAGCAATTGTTTGCGCTGAAGGCGCTTACGCTAATCTAAGCTATCTATCTCTACTGTTGCTGCTCTGCCGATGACGGTGCAGCTGATGCTGGGTCTACTTTGCTGCCGGGTCTACTCTGCAGAGGCGCCTGCGCTGTTGCTGGGGCTGCTCTGCCGAAGCGCCTGCGCTGATGCTGGGGCCGCTCTGCTGAGCCCTCTGTTCTGATGCTGGGGCCGCTCTGCGGCTGGGTCTACTCTGCAGAGGCGCCTGCGCTGTTGCTGGGCTGCTCTGCCGAAGCGCCTGCGCTGTTGCTGGGGCTGCTCTGCTGCTGGGTCTACTCTGCCGAAGCGCCTGCGCTGTTGCTGGGGCTGCTCTGCTGCTGGGTCTACTCTGCCGAAGCGCCTGCGCTGTTGCTGGGGCTGCTCTGCTGCTGGGTCTACTCTGCCGAAGCGCCTGCGCTGTTGCTGGGGCTGCTCTGCTGCTGGGTCTACTCTGCAGAGGCGCCTGCGCTGTTGCTGGGGCTGCTCTGCTGAGGCGCCTGCGCTGTTGCTGGGGCTGCTCTGCCGCTGGGTCTACTCTGCAGAGGCGCCTGCGCTGTTGCTGGGGCTGCTCTGCCGAAGCGCCTGCGCTGTTGCTGGGGCTGCTCTGCTGCTCGGTCTACTCTGCAGAGGCGCCTGCGCTGTTGCTGGGGCTGCTCTGCTGCTGGGTCTACTCTGCAGAGGCGCCTGCGCTGTTGCTGGGGCCGCTCTGCTGAGGCCTCTGTTCTGATGCTGGGGCCGCTCTGCTGGGGCCTCTGTTCTGATGCTGGGGCCGCTCTGCTGAGGCCTCTGTTCTGTTGCTGGGGCCGCTCTGCTGAGGCCTCTGTTCTGATGCTGGGGCCGCTCTGCTGCTGGGTCTACTCTGCAGAGGCGCCTGCGCTGTTGCTGGGGCTGCTCTGCCGAAGCGCCTGCGCTGTTGCTGGGGCTGCTCTGCTGCTGGGTCTACTCTGCAGAGGCGCCTGCGCTGTTGCTGGGGCCGCTCTGCTGAGGCCTCTGTTCTGATGCAGGGGCCGCTCTGCTGAGGCGCCTGTTCTGATGATGGGGGCCGCTCTGCTGAGGCCTCTGTTCTGATGTTGGGGCTGCTCTGCCGAAGCGCCTGCCCTGTTGCTGGGGCTGCTCTGCTGCTGGGTCTACTCTGCAGAGGCGCCTGCGCTGTTGCTGGGGCTGCTCTGCCGAAGCGCCTGCGCTGTTGCTGGGGCTGCTCTGCTGCTGGGTCTACTCTGCAGAGGCGCCTGCGCTGTTGCTGGGGCTGCTCTGCTGAGGCGCCTGCGCTGTTGCTGGGGCTGCTCTGCCGCTGGGTCTACTCTGCAGAGGCGCCTGCGCTGTTGCTGGGGCCGCTCTGCTGAGGCCTCTGTTCTGATGCTGGGGCCGCTCTGCTGAGGCCTCTGTTCTGATGCTGGGGCCGCTCTGCTGAGGCCTCTGTTCTGATGCAGGGGCCGCTCTGCTGAGGCGCCTGTTCTGATGATGGGGCCGCTCTGCTGAGGCCTCTGTTCTGATGTTGGGGCTGCTCTGCCGAAGCGCCTGCCCTGTTGCTGGGGCTGCTCTGCTGCTGGGTCTACTCTGCAGAGGCGCCTGCGCTGTTGCTGGGGCCGCTCTGCTGAGGCCTCTGTTCTAATGCTGGGGCCGCTCTGCTGAGGCCTCTCTTCTGATGCTGGATCTACTCTGCCGAAGCGCCTGCGCTGTTGCTGGGGCTGCTCTGCTGCTGGGTCTACTCTGCAGAGGCGCCTGCGCTGTTGCTGGGGCTGCTCTGCTGAGGCCTCTGTTCTGATGCTGGGGCCGCTCTGCTGCTGGGTCTACTCTGCAGAGGCGCCTGCGCTGTTGCTGGGGCTGCTCTGCCGAAGCGCCTGCGCTGTTGCTGGGGCTGCTCTGCTGCTGGGTCTACTCTGCAGAGGCGCCTGCGCTGTTGCTGGGGCTGCTCTGCCGCTGGGTCTACTCTGCAGAGGCGCCTGCGCTGTTGCTGGGGCTGCTCTGCCGAAGCGCCTGCGCTGTTGCTGGGGCTGCTCTGCTGCTGGGTCTACTCTGCAGAGGCGCCTGCGCTGTTGCTGGGGCTGCTCTGCCGCTGGGTCTACTCTGCAGAGGCGCCTGCGCTGTTGCTGGGGCTGCTCTGCCGAAGCGCCTGCGCTGTTGCTGGGGCTGCTCTGCTGCTGGGTCTACTCTGCAGAGGCGCCTGCGCTGTTGCTGGGGCTGCTCTGCCGCTGGGTCTACTCTGCAGAGGCGCCTGCGCTGTTGCTGGGGCTGCTCTGCCGAAGCGCCTGCGCTGTTGCTGGGGCTGCTCTGCTGCTCGGTCTACTCTGCAGAGGCGCCTGCGCTGTTGCTGGGGCTGCTCTGCTGCTGGGTCTACTCTGCAGAGGCGCCTGCGCTGTTGCTGGGGCCGCTCTGCTGAGGCCTCTGTTCTGATGCTGGGGCCGCTCTGCTGAGGCCTCTGTTCTGATGCAGGGGCCGCTCTGCTGAGGCGCCTGTTCTGATGATGGGGGCCGCTCTGCTGAGGCCTCTGTTCTGATGTTGGGGCTGCTCTGCCGAAGCGCCTGCCCTGTTGCTGGGGCTGCTCTGCTGCTGGGTCTACTCTGCAGAGGCGCCTGCGCTGTTGCTGGGGCTGCTCTGCCGAAGCGCCTGCGCTGTTGCTGGGGCTGCTCTGCTGCTGGGTCTACTCTGCGAGGCGCCTGCGCTGTTGCTGGGGCTGCTCTGCTGAGGCGCCTGCGCTGTTGCTGGGGCTGCTCTGCCGCTGGGTCTACTCTGCAGAGGCGCCTGCGCTGTTGCTGGGGCCGCTCTGCTGAGGCCTCTGTTCTGATGCTGGGGCCGCTCTGCTGAGGCCTCTGTTCTGATGCTGGGGCCGCTCTGCTGAGGCCTCTGTTCTGATGCAGGGGCCGCTCTGCTGAGGCGCCTGTTCTGATGATGGGGCCGCTCTGCTGAGGCCTCTGTTCTGATGTTGGGGCTGCTCTGCCGAAGCGCCTGCCCTGTTGCTGGGGCTGCTCTGCTGCTGGGTCTACTCTGCAGAGGCGCCTGCGCTGTTGCTGGGGCCGCTCTGCTGAGGCCTCTGTTCTAATGCTGGGGCCGCTCTGCTGAGGCCTCTCTTCTGATGCTGGATCTACTCTGCCGAAGCGCCTGCGCTGTTGCTGGGGCTGCTCTGCTGCTGGGTCTACTCTGCAGAGGCGCCTGCGCTGTTGCTGGGGCTGCTCTGCTGAGGCCTCTGTTCTGATGCTGGGGCCGCTCTGCTGCTGGGTCTACTCTGCAGAGGCGCCTGCGCTGTTGCTGGGGCTGCTCTGCCGAAGCGCCTGCGCTGTTGCTGGGGCTGCTCTGCTGCTGGGTCTACTCTGCAGAGGCGCCTGCGCTGTTGCTGGGGCTGCTCTGCCGCTGGGTCTACTCTGCAGAGGCGCCTGCGCTGTTGCTGGGGCTGCTCTGCCGAAGCGCCTGCGCTGTTGCTGGGGCTGCTCTGCTGCTGGGTCTACTCTGCAGAGGCGCCTGCGCTGTTGCTGGGGCTACTCTGCTGCTGGGTCTACTCTGCAGAGGCGCCTGCGCTGTTGCTGGGGCTGCTCTGCCGAAGCGCCTGCGCTGTTGCTGGGGCTGCTCTGCTGCTGGGTCTACTCTGCAGAGGCGTCTGCGCTGTTGCTGGGGCTGCTCTGCCGCTGGGTCTACTCTGCAGAGGCGCCTGCGCTGTTGCTGGGGCTGCTCTGCCGAAGCGCCTGCGCTGTTGCTGGGGCTGCTCTGCTGCTCGGTCTACTCTGCAGAGGCGCCTGCGCTGTTGCTGGGGCTGCTCTGCCGAAGCGCCTGCGCTGTTGCTGGGGCTGCTCTGCTGCTGGGTCTACTCTGCAGAGGCGCCTGCGCTGTTGCTGGGGCCGCTCTGCTGAGGCCTCTGTTCTGATGCTGGGGCCGCTCTGCTGGGGCCTCTGTTCTGATGCTGGGGCCGCTCCGCTGAGGCCTCTGTTCTGATGCTGGGGCCGCTCTGCTGAGGCCTCTGTTCTGTTGCTGGGGCCGCTCTGCTGAGGCCTCTGTTCTGATGCTGGATCTACTCTGCCGAAGCGCCTGCGCTGTTGCTGGGGCTGCTCTGCTGCTGGGTCTACTCTGCAGAGGCGCCTGCGCTGTTGCTGGGGCTGCTCTGCTAAGGCGCCTGCGCTGTTGCTGGGGCTGCTCTGCCGCTGGGTCTACTCTGCAGAGGCACCTGCGCTGTTTCTGGGGCTGCTCTGCCGAAGCGCCTGCGCTGTTGCTGGGGCTGCTCTGCTGCTCGGTCTACTCTGCAGAGGCGCCTGCGTTGTTGCTGGGGCTGCTCTGCCGAAGCGCCTGCGCTGTTGCAGGGGCTGCTCTGCTGCTGGGTCTACTCTGCTGTTGGGGCGGTGCCGAAGCCGAGGCGGGCTCTGTGCTGACGCTGCGCTATCCCGATAAGGCGCTAGCGCTGATGTTGCGCTGCGCGGACGCTGAAGCTTCACTCACGCTGGCGCGGTGTTGTTATTGGGTAGCGCAGCTTGATGCTGGACGGCGCGGACGCCGGGACTGCGCGTTCAGTGGCTGGGCTGTCGGACAGCGCTGCTATTGCGGTTTTTCGGTTTTGGCGGTTACTTTGTGTTCACCCCGGACGCGCACTTTTCAATTGTAGCTCTGTCTCTCGACTGACCTGCCTCCCTTCGTTTCCCAACTATATCCCAAAAAGGGGTCACCTCCCGAACTACTTCCAGCCCCGAAACATTCGGTAAATTCTACTCCTCTCCCGAGGCTCTTTCACTCAAACGGACAGCTGTAGTACCGCTTTCCCCCACATACTTTTAGGCCTTTTTTGACCGACAAGCCACACTACAGTTATGATAAATCGTACTTTAATTGCTAATACATTTATTGGTTTCCAAATGTAATTGTAGAAACTTAATCTACTACTAAAACGAACTAAAGTATAGAAACAGCGCTCCATGTCGCTGTGTGGGGAAAGTCAGTGGGGGGTGGCCCAAGATGGTTGATCGTGGAGGGTGCGTCTATTGCCTTATAAAATGCACATTACCCGTGCCAAGCGCCTAATAGCGTGACACCTGATTACCATAGCGGTCCTGGGCCGGGCGACTGCCGCCATACATGCCCCCAGCACCGCCACCGCCGCCGCTGTTGCCCTGATATCCGCCAGTGGAACGATCGTTGTAGCTGCGATCGAAGCGACTCTGCGCCGGCACCTGACGCCATCCATTGTCGTCGACTGTGGTTGATTTTTGCCACGAATTGTTGCTGTGCATATTCGAGGACATGCCATTGCCGTAGGACTTGATTGGTCCGCCACTGGATCCCAGGTGGGAACCACCCGAGGAGGGTGCCCAAATGTTGACATTGCTCGAATTGCTGCCATAGCCACCGCCGCCGCCTCCGCTGCTGGTGGAGTTCTCATAGCGCTTAGCGCCGCTGCTAGAATCGGGAAGACAAATAATTTTCAACTTATTTTATAGAGTTATTTAAATGCTCGCTCTTACTGCTGCTGGCTGTGGGAATCGTCGCGTCTGTAGTTGGAGGTGTTGCTACGATCAGAGTCATTGTAGCGGCCACCGGTGCCTAAGGTTGTGTTGTTCTTGTGGACATAGGTGCCGGTTCCACCACCACCACCGCCGCCAGCGTTATTCTTATGCAGGTAGGAGCTGCTCGAGCCACCGGCACTGCCCGAGATGGGCATGTGACGCACATCCACATCTCGCTTGTAGTCGTCACGCTTGCTGGACGAGCTGTAATCGTGCTTCGAGCTGGAGGCAGTATAGTCGTTGCCGCCTGAACGCTTGCTCGGCACTGAGGCATAGTCATCGACAGCGCCACGCTTAGATGTAGACGACGTGCTATAATCGTTGCGCTTGTTTGTGTAGTCCAGCCGCTTGTTGGTGCTCGAGTAATCGTCTAGCACGCGCTTGGCGGCCGACGAAGAGCCATAGTCATCGTGCTTCTTATCATAAGTGCTACGGCGACCAAGGGGGGTAATTTTAATAAAGAATTTCATCGAAGAGCAAGGGAACACTCACCTGCGAGAGCTGACTAGAGATGTGTCGAACCTTGGAGGAGGTGGGGCGTCAAATATACCACTGCGCTTGCGATCGGCCACATCGCTGTAGCGATCATCCGTACGCTTGGCCACGGCACGCTTGACAGGATCATCGCGCGACTCCATAATCCTGATGGTTGATGGTTCGGGGATTCGGGAATTCGGCCAAACAAGAGTGAAAGGAAGAAAGATGAAAAGAGGAAACGTAAATTGAGTTAATAATCTTCAGGTAGAGGGGTAGATGGGGTCGGTGGAGAAGACGTCAGACTTTAGACTAGGATGCAATGCATTTGCCTATCAACGTTCCGTTTTTGAAGCAGTTTGAGTTGAGGAAACATCAACAACGTGGAGGCTGCTGCAACTTAGCTTAATAACACACTTAATATCACGGACAAATCAAATGCTCTCCGGCAGTGAAAAATAAATATATATAAATATTTGTGTTGTTGACTAGGGCGTTGGAACGAACGAGTGCCGTGCCACGCAATACGGATTGTTTTATGTTTTGGTTTTGTTTGTTAGCATACTTCATCTGTTGACGCTTCAGCTCGAGGCGCTCCAGTTCGATTTTCTCGCGCTCCAGCTTCTGGCGCTCCCGTTCCATGCGCAGCAGCTCGGCCTTCTCGCGCTCGAGGCGCTCACGCTCGACGGCCAGCTTGCGTCGCTCTTCCGCGAGGCGCTCCTCCTCGATGCGCTGGCGTTCGCGTGCCTCACGACGGCGGCGTTCCTCTTCACGCAGCTCGCGCTCACGCTCGCGCAGACGCTGGCGTTCGCGCTCCTCGCGGATCTTCTGGTACGAAAGCATCTCACGTTGACGCCTCTCGCGGTCCCGCTGGCGCGCCTGTATCTCACGGTCGACGTCGCGCGGATTGCGCCCGGAACGATGGCTGTCTTGATTGGAGCCCTGACGTTTGTGGCTGCCTGGCCCGGATCGTGACGTCTCGCGATCATGACGCCTGTCGTGGCTGGCAGACTTGTCCTTGTCGTCGCGGCGCTTGTTGTGGCGATCCCTGTTGTCCTTGCCGTCGCGCTTGGAGTCACCACTGGCGGACTTGGTGTCGCCTCCATCGTTGCTCTTGTTGTTCTTCTCAGCGTTGCCGTTGTGGTTGCCCTTGCCGCCACTGCCCCCAGACTTCTTGTCGTCATCCTTCTTCTTGCCATCTTGCCCTTGAGTGGCCTTGTTGTTGCTGTTGTTGTTGCCCTTGTTATCCTTGGAGCTGGCACTGCCGCCGATCTCGTTCTTGGTGCGCTCCACCGAAATGATGCGCCCATGCAGCTCGGTGCGGTGCAGATTCTCAATGCACCGCGAGGCGTCCGCCGACGAGGACATGGTCACATAGCCGTAGCAGCGGGTGCCTGGGGTCCGGGTGTTGGTCACGACCTTCGCACCGATCACCTTGCCGAACTTGGAGAAGATCGCCTTGAGATCGCTGGCCCGCGTGAGGGTGGACAAGCCGGATACCCAGAGATTGCGTGACAGCGTCGCCGCCTTGTTGTTGTTGGACGCGGAGGATGTTGATGTTGCCCCAACAGATCCGGGAGCACCCGATCCCGTGCCCGAACCGGATCCGGACTTGTTGCCAGCGGCACTCGATGCGGCGGACGAAGCTGCACCAGCGGCTGCTGTCGCTGATTTCTCTGCAAGTTCCATGTAAATAATAATATTGGAAGAGAGTTATGGTCAGAGCTTTGAGGAGTGGCTGTAACTGGTTAACGGTTAACGTTTTTGGTTTATGATACGATCTTTAAGGGAAGCATTTTGGCAAACATTTTGCACACACGCACACATATTTTGTAGCTGCTGGTGTTGGTGGAGTTGGAGTTTAGAGCGTAAGGTAAAACGTAATCGTAATCGTAATCATCACAAGACTTTCATCGAAAGAGACCTCGTCGCCCCGCAAAACAAAAAAGCAAAGAGAGTGTGAATTAGGTTGGGTGGCTGCTGGTCTTCTTCTGCGTCTGGGAATCCCTGGGAATAGAGTAAAGTTACCCTTGATCTGCATCAATCCTGCGCCGTCTGTGCCATCTGTGGTGTGGGTGTGAAGAAGTCGTCCTTAAAGGGGGAATTTCTCGTAGCTTGAAGCTCCTGTTTATGCTCTGCTCTGCTTCGTTCCTCTTCGTCCGATTGATTGATTCAGATTGCGGCGAGTGGGCAGGAGTTATCTTCCAGTTGCCACTTCTTTCTGCAAGTCCAGTAGGTCTCCATCCGGAGTTTTGATTCGCTTTCAGTTGTTGGCATTTCAAGATGAATTCTGTCACAGATGTTTGGATGTGTTTTCTTTAAAAACATTTTCATTATCCACTGGAACAAACAATCTCTCTCTCCCTCTCTCCGTCTCAGCTATGCTGTTCATCTGACTTCAGGGAATCCATCGCTGCTCCGTTGGGGCAGTCGCGTCCTCATCGTGAGTGTGTGGGTGTGTGGGATGGCGGCCGGATTTCACTCCATGGTGGGCCCAACCAAATTCACACTCTCTTGCCCGAAAATATTTCACATATTCTTCTTCTCAACCCTAAAGCTGATCGAACCCAAACCTAAACTAGGATCACGCTTGGCCCAAGCAATCCATTCCCAACGCGTAACTCTCCGAAATTCACTGATCCTATCCATGCGGATACCATAACTTAATTTACCTTTATCATCCTTTTGGGCTGGACGACTTTGAAGATAACTTCTGATCACTGGAGCATCAATCGTGTGTTGACAGTAAAGAAACAAGATTAAAATGAACTCATTAGAACGGAAAACAGAAGGATTGTATCGAGTGCTAGAGATTTTCGGTGGACACTAACCTGGTGTCCTTTTTATCAGCGGACTTATCATCCTTTTTCTTGTCATTTTTCTTATCGGCATCCTTCGAGTTGGTCTTATCTGATTTATTGGCTGGTTTCACTGTGAACCAAAGAGTTTTCACCATAAATTAGATTAGATAGCTAGATTCTTAAATGTAAGCGACAGATCAGCGCAAATGCTCTTACACTCACCCGACTTGATGGATTTGTCATCTGGAGCCTACAATGGAGAACACAATGCAAATTGGATTAGGAAAATTCAATTGAATAAATGATTATATTTATGCAACGTCACCTCATCATGCAGTAGTTTTTGTTCGTCTTCACCAATTGTCAGATTGATGGACTCGTCGTGGTCCAGGTTCACCGTGTCCCCGGTGTTCTCCTCTTCCTCTTGAATTTCATTGACGGCCTCGACACCGCCGTTGTTATCGCCCTCTTCTGGGGCATCCTCGGTCTCGCCATCACCTTCAGCTTCGCCGTTTTGCTCTTGCTCCTCGTCGTATTCCTCATCCTCGTCGTCGTCGTCAAGAATCACACAGACATCGTCCACGTCGCCCACCTGATCTATTTCGTGACCATCCTGTTCGGCATGGCGGGACAGCTCATCACCATTCTCATTGTCCCCACCCATGGGGTCGTCCTCATCGATGGGCTCCTCCTTGATTTTAATCTCACCCTCGTTCTCGGACATGGGCAATGGGAAGCTCTTCTTGCCCTTTACTGCCGGCACAATCAAATGGGTGGCCGGGTCGAGACCCTCGCCTTTTAGTGCCTGGAAAAATACAACACACATACATACAATACACACACACAAGCACGCACGAAATTGCACAATCATTTTTTCTAGCTTCTAAATGGATTTTGGGTGCCTTTTCTTTGTGGATTGAAAAAATTGTGGGCGGGGCGGGTATGTAATTTACCTTTTCTAAGCGATCGATTAGCGCAGCCTTTGGACCCAAAGTATCCAGCTTGCGTTTTTCTAGCTCGTCTTTCAAGTCACAGACGCGCAACTCGGTTACTTTCTTGCCTGATTCGGGCATCTTCACTTGCACTTGATCACTTGGTAAATATCTAATTAATTAAAAAACGACTGATGCACTTATAAACCGAGACGAAACACAATTCTTTCTGCACTTTATTTCCACAACGTGTGAAAATCCCAGTCAAGTAAGTCTCTGATACACACAAATGAAGGAAGTAAAATGAAAATGGCGACGATTACAGGTCTGACACATATCTATCGATTTGCGGATTAATAACACCAGCTACTGAAATACTCAATTCAAGCACTAACCATACAATATATAGATACGACACTTCATACATTGAGAATGTCCGTACCAAAATTACTCATGCCATCAGGCATCAGCGCCCGAGCCAGTCGTGAGAGTGTATGTGTGCTCATGCATTCTCACGTACTTTGCGTGTTTGTAAGTGTGTATGAGCGCACAACTGAAATTTGTGCTCTCTAAACTTTGTTTTGATTTTTGGGTAAATGTTAAATACATGGACTACCTCTCAGAATTTAACGAAATTTTTTTCCTGGATAGACCCCGATTTATCGCGAATTTTGGTAAAAAAAATTTTGTGGCGGTCGCTTCTAGTTTATTTTTTAAAAATATTTAAAGTTTAGAGTTTTTCACGCCAAAAGTGGCTTGCCCGGGTCACTTCCTGTGTTGTTGTTGTTGATTTTTTGTGTGGTTTTTCATGTTTTTTGTTGTCCTTTTAGTTGTTGTTGTTTTGGATAATTGTTATTGTTTTGGGTATTTTTTTGTGTTATTATGAGTTATTTTAACCAATAAATAAGAAAGCGATAGAAATGTGTTTTGTATGTATATATTTGAACTGCGAAGTTAGCTATTTTATAGCTAGTTTGCAGTTAAAGCTATATTTTATTTCAAAAATGTCTAAAATAGCTATAAAGTAGCCATACATATGAATGTATAAAAGTAGTTGTGCTGTATTATATAAATGGAAAAGTAGCGCCGCAGGCGAAAAATCGCGCGATTTTTTTTTTTAATTTTTCGCCTGCGGCGCAAGTGATATAGCTCATTATTTACCTCTTCGAAATGAACATCATTATTCATGACGGACACCTTGCTTGGATCGTATAAATTACCAAGCGCCAATCCCATTGACCGTTACAATATCTCGCCATAGTGTTGAGACGACTCGCATTCATTGTGGCCATTCATTAAACAGAAAAAACCAACAACAACATGCCATTTTTGGCCTGAAAAACTCTAAACTTTAAATATTAAAAAAAAAAAACTAGAAGCGACCGCCACAAAATTTTTTTACCAAAATTCATGATAAATCGGGGTCTATCCAGGAAAAAAATTTCGTTAAATTCTGAGAGGTAGTCCATGTATTTAACATTTACCGATTTTTGTGCTCGCGCCACCCTTCACTTTAGCATTTTTAGAATTTTTTAGATGACCCTTTTTGAAGACGCTTGCCCTATAATACCAGAATAATTATTATTTTGTACATGCTTTAGATGCTAACTTTGTTTAATATAGAATATACTAATATAATGAGCTGATATATGTATATATATTCAGAAATATATATTTCATTGTATGGTGTATTGTATTATACAATGCTATATTTGATCATATATAAAAAAGTAGTATGCGCTAAAAAAATAATCATCGCCATCGGGAGAATGTCACAAAATGCTAAAGTGAAGTGTGGCGCGAGCATAAAAATCAAAACAAAGTTGAGAAAGCGCGAATATCAGTTGTGCGGTCATACACACTTGCAAACAGGCAATGTACGTGAGAATGCATGAGCACACATACACTCACTCACTCACACACACGACTGGCTTGGGAGCTGATGTCTGATTTCGGTGCGGACAATTTCAATGTATGAATTGTCCCGTCTATATATTGTATGGTTAGTGATTCAAGGAAATCTTCTTATTTTTTTTTATATACGAAAGTATATGCTTGTAGATGTGGTAATGAGCCCGCTATGTTAACTGATATATGTTTAATAGAGTTTTGTTCAAGTGAAAATAGTAAATGGGCGGAAATATTATTAATAGATTCAGTTGTATTCGTGTTACCATACCAACGACGATACTAAGCAAGCGATAGATGGTCCACCGCTAGCTCATCTTTGGGGTGTTTTATCAGAATTTTCCGTTTTGTGTTTATGGGTGTTTTTGCTGAAAATTGAGAAACTGCATCATGTCCGTGGTGATTGAGACCACGCTGGGTGATCTGACCGTCGATCTATTCACAACCGAACGCCCCATCGCCTGCCTGAACTTCCTAAAGCTCTGCCGGCTTAAGTACTACAACTACAATCTCTTCCACACCGTCCAGCAGGGATTCATAGCGCAGACCGGCGATCCCACCGGTGCTGGAGATGGCGGATCCTCCATCTGGGGCGTCGTGGAGGGCCCTCAAAAGCGCTTCTTTGAGGCCGAATATCTGCCCAAGATCCACCACTTGAATGCCGGCATGCTGTCGCTTGTGAGCGCGGGAAAGAATCTTGTGGGCTCCCAGTTCTTCTTCACTCTGGGGGAGGACCTGACATCGCTGGATGGCACCCACTGTGTCATTGGCGAGGTGGTGGAGGGTCACGAGGTGCTACGCCTGCTAAACGATGCCATTGTGGATGAAAAGTTTCGCCCCTACCAGGATATACGCATAACTCACACGGTGGTACTAGAGGATCCGTATCCCAATCCGCGTGGCCTGCAAGCGCCCAGTCGCTCGCCCTCGCCGAGTGCCGAACGGTTGAAGAACGGCCGCATCGCTGCCGACGAGGACATCGACGACACCGAGGGCATGACAATGGAGGAAATGCAGGAGATGCTGGCCGATCGCGAGGCCAAGGCCCGTGCCACAATACTTGAGATCGTGGGCGATTTGCCGGACGCCGATATGGCTCCCCCTGAAAACGTACTCTTCGTGTGCAAACTCAATCCTGTCACGACGGACGACGACCTGGAGATCATCTTCAGTCGCTTTGGTGTGGTGAAAGGATGCGAGGTGATACGTGATCGAAAGACTGGCGACTCCCTGCAGTATGCCTTTGTGGAGTTTGAGGAACAGAAATCATGCGAGGCTGCCTATTTCAAAATGGATAATGTACTTATTGACGACCGCCGCATACACGTGGACTTCTCCCAGTCCGTGTCGAAGGTTACATGGCGCGGAAAAGGACGTGGCGTGGAGGGCGCCGATGGTAAGCTGGACTTTGACAATCTGCGGGACAACAATGATCGAAGACCCCATAACAACGGCAGGGGCAATGGCAGAGACAGAGAAAGAGGCAGACCTGATGAACATCGGGATCGCAAGAGGCCTGACGAGCAGAGAAATCGAATGAGCTCCGCAGAGCGCCGGAAGGTAAGAGAGCAACGCCACCAGGAACAGAACGAAAATCGGGACAATCGAAGGCGTTCTCGATCTAGGGATCGAAACGAGCGAAGAAACCCACATGAGAGGCCGATCAGGGAAGGCAACGATCGGAAGCGTTTCAATGATCGCCGGCTCTCATCATCCAGGGATCGTGTTGATCGAAGGGATCATCGTATGGACATAAGAAGATCGAGATCCAGAGATCGCAACGATCAGAGGCGAGAGAGATCCCCACAAGGAGGAAGACAATACGGTCAAAGCAGAGAACCTATCAGGAACAAAGATAATGGACCAGAGAGAAGGTTTGTCCCCTGAATTCCCTACGAATATGTACATATATTAATATAACTTTGTTGTTTAGGCCCCAGCAGAGACATCCTGAGTCCAGAGATCACGATGAACGTTATTCGGATAGAAATTCAAAGAGGATCGAACGGAAGCAAAGTCCCGAAAGGAAACTTAAGCCCTCAGTATCTGTGGAAAAGAAGCAGAAGAGCCAGAAGGCAGCAAAGAAGAAGTCGAAGCGAGCAGTCAGCAGCACTTCAGATTCCAGCGATGAATCGTCGGACAGTGAAAGCGATTCGGATTCCACATCCTCGGATAGTTCTGAGGAGAGCTCCAGTTCCTCTTCCTCCTCGGACGAGCGAAGCAAGCGCAAGAGGAGCAAGAAGTCCAAGCAAAAGAAAGCCCAGTCGAAAAGCAAACACAAATCGAAAAAGAGACACCATGGGAAATAAAATAAAACAACTTTCTTGACTGCAACAAACACAGGATTTTGACTATATCTAAAATGTTCCTAGTTCTTTATTTCTTACGAGCCGCCGCCTCCGCCTCGAGCGCCGCCATCGCCGCCGCGCCTCCACAACAGCCTTCTGTGGGCTTGGCTCCGCGTCGTTTTCGTGACGACTCGATGACGGCATCCGGGTTGAATTCTATATTGTCCATCCGCGTCGTCTCTGGCGTTATGCGGAGCTCTGAAAACATTCAATTTTGATTATGCAGTGCCATAGAAATGTTTATGTAATGGGCAACCCACCATATACGCCGTCCTCTCGTTTCTGGGCCTGAATAACATTAGTACGCAATTCGTGGGCACAGTCCTCCGCCAGTTTGATCTTCTATAAGTTGCGAGATTAGAAAGGACACCAATTGAATTCTTAAAACCAATGCATACGTTCTGAATCACATCCTGGTCGGTCACGATACGGTTGAGCCGGAATTCGTCGTTGATTTTCTTACGGGCTTCCCCCAAGGCTCGAACGTCGCCATCGAATACGTACTGCCTCGTGCGATGGAGCTTCTTGAAGGCACTGAGGACCTACAATTTAAGGATTAATGTTGGTTTAAATACGGTTTTACGTTTATTCTACCTGGCGCCGCAAATTAGACATATTTTAAAGGGTCACTCACAGCTGATTTTGATTTGTATATTATGCGGTATGGTATAAACGGGTATCGGTATTATTTCTGGTATTAATTTAGAAAACATGAAAGTGTTTGATTCAACTGTTGTTGAAAAATATTAAATATTCAAATATTAAATCATATGAAACGGGCGAAAATAATACAAATTCGACTTCAGATGAAACGTTTTTTGCTTTGATGTAAGTACCGCTTCACCCAATATCTGATTATACGACCATAATCAGCTGATCATACTTTGGTATTTGAGGTATTTTATGCGAACGGTCACTCGTTTTGTTGATAATTTTTATTGCGGCAGTCGTCGGTCGTTATTCGGGCGCAAATTAAAATAAATTTGGTAGCACTGCAAACTCGAAGAGCAGCGAAATACGGTTGCAAAACCCTATCTTAATTAATTGAAACAACCCAAAGTCAGTCAACGCTGGTCTAGTGAAGTGAAATAGTCAGAATTTAAGTCACAAAGTTGCAGCTAGAACAGAGCGTGTCCCTTTTCCCCGCTGTTGTAATCGTGTCCGTTGTGCGTGCTGTGGTGCGTGTGTGTCGTCACGGGGGAAAAAGTGAAATTTGCCACCCATAGGAATTCAATCTCGACAGGAGTATTTCCGCCTGTCCAAACTTGGTGTCTGTCCAAGTAGTAATAGTGTCCTTTGTGAAGTGATTTTAAATAAAATAAACAAAACTGGCCCAGTCTCAGGCTACAAGCGATAGGCTATCCTCGTTCCTCATGGAAGAGGAGGAGGAGGAAGTTACTGATCTGAAACTGCAATTGTTTCACAATACAGTACGCGAGCACATTGTAAGTAGCTCGACGCATTACCTACCACCCTACCTACCAAAAAAAAAAGGTTTCCAGAACCAGAACGCATCGGTTGCAGCTGCCGTTGCAGCCTGAAATTTGATTGTATTGTTGTAACTGTACTGCTCGTTGCGGGAGGGCGGCTGGGAGTGCATGTCGTGCATGTGTGTGTGTGATGGCTGAAATTACATTCTAAAATTGATAAAAAAAAATCAAGGGAAATTTATTTGTTTATGGCTGTTATCAGACACGCTGTCAGCATTTTCTGCGCCTGCGTTCGAATTGTATATATATTTTATGGTCTGCTATTCCAACCGATTATCGGAGAGGAAGTGGAGAGGCGATTGTGGCCAGCAGAGCCATTTCTTTGCACTTTCTATTTGAGTTGCAAAAACTTATCGCAAAAAAACACACACACAACCCAACATAGACACCTGTTGCTAATCGGGGGTTCAAGAGGGGTTCGTTCGAACCCAGTTGATACTTGGCAAGGAGAAACCTAGGTGGGCATTTTGTGTTTGGATATCTTTAGGCTAGATCGTTTTCCATACAAATGTGATTTATCTTTTGGGAAGGTAAAAAGATTTGTATAGATAAGGTTTACTACAAATTTGTTCCTTAAAAGCTACAGCTTTAGCCAAAGGGCGGATCCGCGCATATACCCTACAAACTACAAGGCATAGGGTCAGACCGCAAGCAGGAAAGTTCAGCAAGAAGAAAGGAGAGGCAGAACATGCAAATTGAAATGAAACGGTAAACACAAAACCGAGACAGCAACAGCAACAACAAAATAATGAAGAAGAAGGAGCACAAAAGCAACAAGTGAAAGTGTTGCCCCGCCACCAAGCGGTCTATTTATAGAAATTTTGGGCATACCCAATACCCAAAACAGAAACAAAATATATATACGTATGAGCAATGTTTACCAGATTGCGCAAAGCATAAATTTCATTTTTTTTCGTTTTCGAAACAATTTCAACAAAACAAAAATGTTGAAAAACACTTGTGCAGAGGTTTTTCAAGTGCACGGCAAATGCTGCACGACTTTGGGGCCACCTCCTTCCTTCCGAGAGGTGTCTGTCGTGACCAGCAGCAGCTGCTGGCTTTTGTTTAAACAATGGCAGTCGGGGCGTTAAATACATTCAAAATTGTTCAAATTACTCAGAAAAACACACACTAATGCAAATGCTATTTTTTATTGAGGTATGCTTTTAAAAATAGCCATAGGTTTAAATATAATCATTGCAGATGGGAAATGTAAACCAGGAAATGGAAACCAGTTTTTTCATTGCATGGCACTGCCGAAAATTGAATAATTCCTCCGCCCCACAGGCAGAATGTGGGTCAGATCGGAACGTACATACGTGAGCTCTGGCCCAAGCCCAAACCGAATCCGATTGACTGCAGAGGGGACATGCCAAAGCGCCCATGAATAATGCAGAAGCACACCCAAAACCCGAAACAGAAGCACCGAACCAGTGGGACGTGGGGCGTGGGGCAGGTGGTGGGATGTTCTGGCGAGCCGGCTTGCCAGCCCACACCATGGGACGTCTGTCTGGTTGTTGGGTAACCACATTACAATGCAGGTTCTTAGTCATGTTCTTACAACTGTTTTGTGCTGCGTTCAGCGATAAGAACTGTGATTAACTGTAAAGTATATTCAAGTGGAATGCTCTTCGGAGCAATTCCAACGAAGAAGCCGAATAGATTTCACAAATAAAGTCTCAAATGAAACTGAAAAGATTGTGCTTTCTGTTTTTCTTTCAGTCTTCTACAACCGATTGTC
Organism: Drosophila algonquin; assembly: GCA_035041765.1. Lineage (NCBI taxonomy): Eukaryota > Metazoa > Arthropoda > Insecta > Diptera > Drosophilidae > Drosophila > Drosophila algonquin. The sequence goes on along the minus strand of JAWNKY010002104.1, from coordinate 498,491 downwards.
AACTTGGTATCTAAAAACATCTTTCACCTTGTACAATTAAATTATGTGAGGAAAATTCTATGGCTTAGACTATTAGATACTCTTTTCTTAGAGCTTGAAGCCTTTGTTCTTTATTTACGGGTTTCCTCTTGCAAGATCTAAGAGTTCCCTCTGCAATATACCCTCCAAAACTACAACTCTTGGGTATTGCACTTAGTAAATACATTTTTTCGCCTGCCCATTCACCGGCAAAGTTGTCTTCAAGCCAAGCAGCAACCAGTCTGACAAGATATTATAGTACATACTCGTAGTACGACTGCTCTCTCTCTCTCTCACTCTTTCTCTCTGTCCTGCTGCCTGCTGCCTTCTGCCTACTTTTTGCCTTGCATTTTGGGCGTTGTTCCTATTTATAGCCAAAGTCGGCGTCGACATTTAATGGGCGTTGTTTTCCTGCCAATTTCGATGTCTCGAGTTCATGTCAAGTCATTGACTCTCCTTGACGCCTACGACACGATTTTGGTTGATCTTTTGGCTAAAAGATATCACTTTTCCGATAGAAATTCGACTTGTTTGCGGGCACAAATCTCTTGGAGCGTGTCGTCATTTCATTTGCGTACTTGAAGCTCTCGCTGCATTTTCATTGCCTCATTTTCATTCTGGAATGTGTACGGGCAATACTTATAGAGGTACTCGTAGAAGCTGCTCATATCTCGCAGTGGACGTCGTGTGTGGACTACGTGTTCCAAGTTCAGCAGAGAGAGAGGCACGTCATCGCCCAGTAGCATAGACAGTGCGTTTCAGAGCCATATGACAGTTGCCAGAGATTACAATCCAACGATCCATGAATTATATTCTCACATTTGGAATCTCCCCACTCTAAAACTTGTATGTTTTATGATCTTTCCACACTACAGAGAGTCTAGAGTCTAGACACTTGAATGTTCTATAAATAAACGACGCACATTTGTTGATAGCAAATGTTTTGCGTTTCTTTATTTGATTCTTGAATATTTGGTCATATTTTTCTTTAGAGGAAACTTTTTTCTCGTCGCCAACTGTTTAAATATTAATAAATTCGGGACAGGCAGGCAGCAAGATCCAAGTTCTGTGCACAAATAATTGAAGATAATTTGATTTAATTGCCTCTGATCAAACCGATCCGATGGTAACCGATGTGGCATGCAAAAGTTAATTGGAATTTGCACGAATACTACACTGAAGAGAGTATCTCTGCACTCTCACAGATACAAATGCAACTATCTTGAATAACAAACAAAAGCAGACAATTAATTGCTATTTATTGTTCTCTTCTCTTCTCTTCTCTCAGTCTCTGTTTTGTTTCTCTGCTTTGGGAAGAACATGAAAAGTATCTTTTGTTAATGATTTATAGTATATAAAGCGAAGCGCCTCGCTTTGCGTATCTATCTGTCTATTTTTGTATTGTTTTTGTTTGGTTTAACCACAAAAAATAGAAAAATATGACGTGGTGGCATCTATTTTGTGGCCAGTCGAAGTTTTGAGGTGGAAAATATGCTTTCATTCATGTATGTAGGTCTTGTTCGGGGATAATCGCCAAATGTTTGAAGTGGATGACATTCAATTGGTTCCCGCTTTATAGGGTGGCCGGTCTACGCTGCGTCTTATCATCAATTGTCGTCGGCCACTGATAAGCCCTATTGTGTGACCTTTGCACGCTTCTATTGCTGCTGTCATCGAAAGCATTGCTCGATTGGTCTCCCGATTGGTGGCCATAATTAATCATCAATTATTTATTTGTTTATGTTGTTCGGACGGCGCTGTAACGTAACCAAGGTGCGGCTTCAAGGGGTTGGGGAACATGCTGCGGGGTGGCTTTCAGTCGAGGGGGTAGTGGGTTTTACCCGATAGTAACGTACTTTTAACAGACAAACGTACGCTGCCGATTGTAGGAGACATTCGGTTGCAATGAAAAGAAATGGAAAACCATTTGCAGTGGTAGCCACATCATCCTTGAATGTGGAATGCGACAGATTTCAAAACAGTTTTATACCAGAATGGAATACATTTTGAGAAAATATTTATACCATTCCATGTTGCCATAGCTCCCACACGACGCGTCACTTGGCTGCTCGTCTCGAGACGCACAAGCGAAAACTTGTAAAACACAAGGCGAGAGAATAGTAACAAAAACAAAAACAACATACATATATTGCATATGCTGATAAGGCTAAAAGATATTATATGTTTCGACAACGATGTTCTGTTGCCATTTCCACGTTCTATATACCATTTATCGCTATGAATATACCCAAACTTTCCCTATACAATATAGATAAAAAGTAATAGCCTAACCATTGTCAAAGCAATTGAAAAGAGACTAGCTTTGATCTAAGAAACAAAAGCATTTCCCCAGTATTCTTTTGTCCAAGTTAATACAATCTTCAATGACATAAATAAGATCAGTTCGTCACGAGTTCTCGCAGTTCTATAGATATGACCCTGAAACAGTGACAACAACAGACTTTGACACCTAGTACCTTCCTGATTCACAAAGAGTTTTATAGAGATCTAGTTCCCAATCGTAGCATACATATCATATAGTATATATAGTATGTGTGGTTGTGGGTTTGGGGTCTGCAAACATGCATTTACTTGAGTATAAATAAATATACTTTGGATTCGAGCGAGCAAATGTTTTGGCAGTTGGTAGACCGAAACGAAAACCCAAAAAACGACAAAATATTTGCATTTGAAACAAAACAAAATCAAACAAAAGAAATGCGTGGGTGGGGGAAATCTGTTATGAAATCGATTCAAAATATATACTCGTATTAGCTACAGTAATGATATATAGATACATACTATATACTCTCTATGTTCTTCCTTTTAGATTTTCTTGCTGCTGATCATTCTGCTGTACTTTAGCTCCTATGTGGTTGTCTCACGTTTTCGGCGACGCGATCGTGACGATCTCTATTCGAATGACGAGGACGAGGTGCTGGTCTATCGCATAAGGTAAGGCATTCATTCCATCCATCCCGCATGCGATCCGAACCGCCAGAAAGAGAGTCAATAACCTCCCAGTGCGGCCTGCCAATTGCCGCTTGACTTTGCTAATTGCCAAGTCAGTCGCGATTCGCGAGAGTTGCATTCGCGCTGCACTCAGACATGCCAATGCCAATGGCACTAATGAAAACGTTTTTCCTGCAGCTTTTGGCTTTGCACATTCACGCTGGCCGTCGCCGAGGGGGCTGCCATGCTGCTGCCAGTCTCCATAGCCAGCAACGAGGTGCTCATCTTGTATCCCAACAGCTACTATGTGAAATGGCTCAACAGTTCCCTCATCCAAGGCAAGTGCCCAAAGAACCCCTAAACCCCAAAGCCCCCTAAATCCCCCCTTCTTTTAGGTCTCTGGAATCATGTGTTTCTGTTCTCCAATCTGTCGCTGTTCATCTTTCTGCCGTTCGTGTATTTGTTCACCGAATCCACGGGTTTCGTGGGCCACAAGAAGGGCATACTGCCGCGCGTCTACGAGACCTTTACAGTCTTCATGCTGATGGCCGTCATTGTCCTGGTGCTCACTGCCGTACTCAGTGCAGTTTTCGGGATTGAAAAACTGCAATTCTTTTGGTTCTTAAGTGAGTGAAATGATGTGCACGCCCCGCACCCAATGGGAGCGGTTCCAGTCTGTCACTCAGACGGCACTGCACCCTCTTTAATCTATAAACAATCGCTGTGTCGTTGCATTGCTAATTTCCGCTCTTTACGCTTCACAGATCTGGGCAGTGTTCACCTGCCGTTCCTTTATTCTTGTGTCTCGTTTCTGGGCGTAATGCTAATGCTGAGTGAGTACAAAATACAGTGTAAATAAAATGGTTATCATAATCTGTGTCTGTGTCTGTGTCTATGTCTCGGCCTCCATCTGCTGGATGTACTTATCGATGTAGTCCAGCTGCTTGGGGTTGTGCTCGCGGGCCTTGGCCACGCTCTCCTCAAAGTTCTTTGTCTGTCCGAGACGCTTGTAGGCCGTGGCCTTGTACAGCCAGGCACGCAGACTGGTCTCCTGCAGCTTGTCCACCACGTACTCGCAGTCCTGCAGAGCGCGCTTGTAGTTGCGGAGTCTGAAAGATCGAGAGGGGGACAGCTTAAAGAGGGAGCCCGGGGACTATGGGTTTCTGTATACCCACTTGATGTAGCACAAGGCGCGATTGTTGTATGTTATGGCACTGTCTTTGATCTGAGCCAGGGCCTTGCCGTAGTGGAGAATGGCCTTTTCATATTTTTCATTGCGAAAGGCCTCGTTGCCATGACTGGGGAAGCAAAAGGCGGAATGAAATGAGGGCTATCAGAATTGCCTATAGATTTTGGTTGCTCACCTTTTTTGCACCTCCGCCTCGTATTCGCGCTTGGCCCGTGCCTCGGCACGATCGTTGGCATCTTTCTCCACCTGCTGCATGAAGTTCTGCTGGTTCATGGTCTGCACCCTGCCAGCATCCTTCTGCTTGTCCTCCTCCATGCTCTTGCGGTTGATCACAGTGCGATTCTCGCGCACCTTCAAGCGTACATTGTCGGGATCCAATTTGTCAAAGTCCGGCTTGGACTCGTTGACCACTGCTTCGGCTGCTTCGGCCGCTTCTTCCTTCTCATCGCCCTCTTTCAATATGTCTTCGATCTTCTGCAGAGTGGCCTCGAACTCGGCAAAATCGTCAAATCCTGTGCTTTCCATATTGAGCTCTGATATGAAATAAAATAAATGTAATGCTGCTGCTGCTCTTCCGAACTGAACGTTTTGTTTTTTTTGACTGCTGTTTTGGATGTCATAGAAACCAAAGGGCGCTTTGTTTACTGGAAACTGATAGTTTGTTTGTTTTCCCTTGCCAGTTTGCACTCCCTACGGCTTTGTGCGTCTGTTTGGCGTTGTCAACCAGGTGCTGGTGCGTCCAATGCTGCGGCGGGATGTCAATGAGGAGTTCAGCGCTTTCTACATGGAGGAGGCGAGCGTCAAGCGGAAGTTGGCCCACATTGAGCTGCACAACGTCAGCATTTCGGATGCCACAAATGGCCATCGTAATGGACGCACTCGGGGGTATCTTCCACCGCCGCTGCTGCAACAGTCGCTGGGGCATCTCTATCAGCGCAAGGCGATGGGCCAGGACGTGACCGAACAGCAGCTCAACGAAAGACTGAGAGAACTGGACTGTGAGCGCAAGGAGCTGGACAAACAGCGCAAATCGAGCACGTTCCAGCGTTCATTTGTCTATCCGCTGGCCATGCTGCTGTTGCTCTTCTGCACGGGCATGACCATTCTGTTGGTGGTGCAAAATACGCTCGAGCTGCTCATAGGAATCAAGGCTTTGCCGCTGAGCACAAGGGTAGGTCGCCAAAAGAGACTTTTTCTAACATGTTCCCAATTAAATTCTGATTTTATTTCACAGCAATTCACGCTGGGAATTTCATCGCTGTCGAAGCTGGGACCCTTTGGCGCCGGACTGGAGGTCTGCCTCATCTTTTATCTGGGCGCCACCTCTGTGGTGGGCTTCTATAGCATGCCCTTCATGCGGAACGTACGCCCCAAGCGGCACCAGACCTCCCTGCCCCAGCTAATGCTCAACTGTGGCTTCATGCTGGTTCTGTCGTCGGCCCTGCCGCTGCTCAGCAGGATCATAGGTACTAGTGAATGCTTGAATGATTACAAAATGATTGAAACTAACATCCACAAACCCCCCCACTTACAGGCATTACAAATTTCGATCTGCTGGGGGACTTTGGTGCCATCGAGTGGCTGGGAAATTTCCAAATTGTTTTGCTCTACAATCTGGTGTTTGGAACAACCACTGCGTTGTGTTTGGCCAACAAGTTTTCGGCCACCGTGCGACGTGAACTGCGTGCCCGGTTAGTGGAAAACTATGTGCTCTTTACTAACTACATGAGCTTCATCAACTGATATCTGCGAAAGCGACGCCACAAGGTGTCTCTCCGGCAGCTGCAGCATCACTTGCAGCTGCTGAGATGCTTTGTCGAGTCGCCGCTTACGAGCTTAAGTAGATTCTATGCCAAGTATCATAATCTAAGTTTTAGGAGCAGTCGCAATACCACCGCTAGTCGCAAGGCAAACGAAATGAACTGTTGAGAGAAATAAGGTTGAGATGTGGGTTGAAACTGACCGCACGATACTTCATATATAATACATACCTTATACATATGTTCTATATACACGAGTAGCTTAAGCAGAACTGATATTCGTATATAACCAAATGTTGCGCCGTTTACTGTTGTGCTTCGTACATTATTGCTGTACTTCGTATAGGGGACAACCACATGGCCCCTGGATGGACATTCACAGAAATCTCGAAAATGTATATAAGTAGAGATTATAACTATATATTCGCAAAAGAAGTACACTGAAGCATGCAAACGTTTCGATTTTAGATCTAAGACTTGTGCGCTCTCGTTTGGGGGTCATTTTTTTGTATTTTAACTTCACTCTTCTTGTCGGTCAGAGTCAAGCGATAGATTCCATTTCGCTCATCTTATTTTTAGTTTATTTATCTTTAAATGTTTAATTTTTTGTCTGCTATTTATTTAAGTTTCAAATATGTTCCTTATGTACGCGCATCGACTGAGGCGCGCGCCACTCCTCCCAAAAACACTTCATTTTATCGCATACTCAACAATTTGTAACACACACACAAACAAACATCTAAAAATTATGTGATACAACTAAAATAAACTAAACCTTTTAACAAAATTCGCTTGTTTCGTTTAAATGCCCTGGTTCGAATCTTTATTGGTTATTATTTTCTTTTTCTTTTTTGTTTCAGCTTGACCTCACTTTTCCTCCTGGCCTGAGGGACCCACGATCCTAATGTTAATTATTTTGCTGTGATTTAATGTTTAATGAAATGAATGGTTGAATAAAAATAGGAATTTGCATATAAAAGTGAATCAGAATCCGAATTAAGAGATATCGATTGACAATCGTTACATCTTTTGACAGAAATGTCATTTGGCTGAGGGGCGCTGCCGCATAACGCGCGACTCGTTAACCGAACCGATCGCGGACATGCAGGAAAGATAGGTGTTAGACTAGTGTTCGAGGATAACTAGAACTAATCTAACTAAAGAAGCGAAGTAATTACTACCTACGCGAAAGATATAAGAGTATCTGTAATTTAAGCCTAGGAAGGGAGTTAGTGGTAGATATAATATGATAGAGGGAATTATAATCCGAGCATAGGACCCTAAATGGTACATGCAAGGAGTAATTCGATCTACAAAGCGGAAGAAACAAGCGTGTATAATTCCTAGTGCTTCTAATAGGAATCGTGAAGTTTATGCGGCTCAACAGGTCAGGGCTATCTATGTCACCATTGATCAAGTTGTGCACAAAAATCACCCCAAGCATTTTCCTACGATTAGCAAAGGTTGGAAGGTTTATTAAGAGCAATCTATTAGAGTAGGACGGCAGTCTCGCACCTGCATCCCAGCTGAGGCCTCGAAGAGCAAAAAGTAAAAAGTTTTTCTGAACTGATTCTATACGGTCCTGGTGTACGTTGTACTGAGGGCACCATACACAAGAGCCGTATTCTAAAATCGGACGAACCAGAGAGGTGTAGAGAGTCTTTGTTATATGGGGGTCGTCAAATTCCTTTGACCACCTCTTTATAAACCCAAGCACGCCCATGGCCTTATTCACCATGGTGGAAATGTGTTCTGAAAACTTTAACTTGGAATCTAATAGAACACCAAGATCATCAACCCGGGTAATTCTCTCAAGAGAACCAGCACAAAGGAACCAGAAAGGCGCTGGAGCGATGAAAAGTCATAACTTTACATTTTGAAGCATTAATGTTTAATAAATTTGCACAACACCAAGACTGAAATCTATCGAGATCGGATTGCAACCTGAATTGAAAAAAAATGTCCTGGATTTCCTACTGGACAAAGAGCTTAACATCATCCGCATACATAAGTACTCGAGAGTATGTTAATACAGAAGGCAGGTCATTTATAAAGAGTGTAAAGAGTAAGGGACCTAGATGGCTGCCCTGTGGTACGCCCGAAGTCACCATAACTGGTGAGGACAAGGAGTTTTTGAAAAGGACTCTTTGAGACCTAGAACAAAGGTAGCTAGAGATCCATCTCAGGAGACTGGGCGGGAACCCTAGAAGGTCGAGCTTTTGTGCTAGGAGGGAATGGTTTACAGAGTCGAACGCTTTACTAAAATCGGTGTAAACAACATCCGTCTGCAGATTACCTTGAAAGCCTTTTATTATAAAGGAGGTAAACTCCAATAAATGTGTAGTGGTTGATCTCCGCCTTATAAATCCATGTTGAGATGGAGATATAAGTGATCTGTTGAATAGTTTAAGCAACGGCCCACACAGAGACTCGGCACAGTACCTGAGTACACAGCCGGGAACTCCGTCCGGACCCGGTGAGAACACCGGCTTTACTGTTCGTAGATCATGAAGCAACGAGCTTTCATTTAGCAAAGGACTGAAAATGCCGTTCGACCTCGGTAAACCGTATGGATACGGCTGACCAGAGTAAACGTCTTGCGAATAGGTAGTTTGGAAAAAACGGGCAAAAACATCGGCAATTGCCTGATCATTATCTGCCGACGTATTACGGAAGGACAGCGAGGATTGGTGTGCGGACGTTCTACGCTTACTGTTTACGAAGCTGTAGAACTGTTTGGGGTCCTTAGAAAAACGTATCCTGCATCAAGATAGGTAATTCTGGTAGCATTGAGCGTTAAGAACTAAAAAGTTGGACCGAGCTATTACATAATGAGAAAGAGAAGAAGGAGAGCCAACTTCTTGAAATTTTTTATAAAGTCTTGATTTTAAGTTTTTTAGATGGGATAGCTCCTTGGTAAGCCAAGGGGGTTTTCTTGATCTAATTGGACAGGAAAGTGGGACACAAGAGACAAAAAGTGAGTCCAGTGCATCATAGAAAATGTTTGTGCCTGTCGTAACATCACTGCACAAATATAAAGCGGACCAATCAAAATCCCTAATGAGGTTATTAAGCTCCGTAAACTCGGCTTTCCGGAAGCAGCGGACACATTGGGGTAGTCTACCCGACCGATCCAATACAGTTCGTCCAAGGTCGAGCGACACTTCGAAAGTAGGATGGTAGGCATCTTCAGGTATAGTGAGCGGGGGGACTCGAGTTAACAACGCTAAGGCCGGATCCGTTACAAAGCACAGATCAAGAAATCGACCCAAAGAATTTTTAACATGGTTAACTTGAGACAGAGACAGGTCAATCAAGCCGTCAACAAAGTCATGACGTGCCATGGGTACCAGGCTATTCGACTCATTTGCCGAAGACCAAACAATTCCTGGCAAGTTGGAGTCACCAAGAACTATCATGTGATCTTTGTCAGATAGCGAGGAAGAAATAGCGGTTAAGGCGGACAAATGCTGCTCGTAAATTGCGATATCCGAAGAAGGTGGAATATACGAACAAGTTATGAAAACTGAGAAAGCGGGAAGAATCAGTCTTACACACAGAAATTCCATTCGTGCATTCTATAGGCATTCTATAAGCATTTGATTATATTTTGAATTTCAAATCACCTTATTCACCACTCCAAGAAATATACATCGAATTCACCAAATACTTAGAGAAAACAGCGTCAGTAGTATATCGACCATCACCCTTCATTGCTACACATCACTAGAAAAATGTTCTAGCCAGCGTGAGCATTTACGGTATTTTTCATATTTTTCGGTATATTTTGACGTAGAAATTGAGATGATTACATACAACATGTAACAAATGTGTGACTATCGAGTAGTTACCATGTAAGAAAAGTAATTTAGTATACATTTTTGTTGACCAATTTTTAATAAAACTTTATTTTATAAATAATTTAATAAATATAATAACTTAAAATGAAATAGTCTTGTAGGAAATCGATTCGTCAAACGGATAAAATTATGATTGCAGGGCTGAGGGTCCTAGCTCTCTAGTAATATTCAACCGAATATCAAAATCAAACATTATAGTGGAATATGAGTACAAATAATTTGTCAGTATTTTTACGGTATATTTTCCAATATGTGACGTATATTTCTGAGGGTAAGTCACACTGTTTTTAGCATTTTTTTGTCTTGTGGCGTCGCGTTGTCGGTTTTTTTATTATAAATTATTTTCAGGGCTAAAGACAACAATAATTACATGATGCTGAGTCGCAAGCGTCGCGCCAGCTCCATATCGAGTCGCCAGGACGAAGATCCGCTGATGCTGGACGACTCAACGCCAGAGCAGTCGCCGGTGCAGCAGACAACTACACAATCGGCGCGAAAAAAGCGCCGCCTGGATCCGACCGAGCTCTGCCAGCAGCTGTACGACTCCATTCGGAACATCAAGAAGGAGGATGGCTCGATGCTGTGCGACACGTTCATACGGGCGCCCAAGCGACGCCAGGAGCCCTCCTACTACGACGTGGTGGTGAATCCCATCGATTTGCTGAAGGTACAGCAGAAACTCAAGACAGACTCGTACGACGATCTCGAAGATCTGATGGCCGACCTGGAGCTGCTGATTGGCAACGCAAAGGCATTCTATAAGCAGGAGAGCGCCGAGTACCGAGATGCCCACGCCCTGTGGCAGCACATCCAGTCGCAGAGGCAGCGAATAATGGAGGCCAATGGTATGGCGGAGGAAGAGCCGCGCGCTAAGCGCGTTTCGCGCACTATCCGCCGAATGACGAACAGCGTGGAGCCGGGCGGTGATATGGACGATGAATTCAATCAGTATGAGGAGCTCTTTGCCTCGGTAATGACTGCTACCGATCCGGTTAGTGATAGGGCCATGTACCGCATGTTCCAGCTGCTGCCTTCAAAGAAGATCTACCCGGACTATTACGATGTGATTGAGCACCCGATTGACCTGCGCCTGATTGCCACCAAAATCCAAATGAATGCCTACTCCTCGCTGACGGAAATGGAGCGAGATCTGCTGCAGATGACTAAGAATGCCTGCCTCTTCAACGAACCGGGCTCGCAGATCTACAAGGATGCCAAGGCCCTGAAGCGCATCTTTACGCAAAGGCGTATAGAGCTGGAGACGGGCAAGGGAAAGTTGGCCAAGCGGCTCAAGAATTTGTCCAGTGCGGTCATAGCAGCACTAAAAGAAGAAGTGGAGAGCTCCGATGACGAGGAGACGAGTAAAAAGGGCGAAGGTCCCATGTGGGCGCTTTTCGATTATCTCTACAATGCACCTGGAACATCGGAACATCCTGGCATTACGGGGCCACCGCTGGGCAACTCCTTGTGGAAGCTGCCGGTGCGTCGGTTTCACCCGGAATACTTTGAGATGATCAAGCGGCCCATTTCCATGAGCCAGATCCACACGAAGCTGAAGAAGGGTGACTATGCGAATATAAGTGATCTCACCTCCGATTTGTATCTCATGCTGGACAACGCCAAGAAGGCGTTTCAGCCCACCCATCGAACCCACAAAGATGCTCTCAAGATGCTAAAAATCATGAACGCCAAGCTGGTGGAGGAGTCCCTCGAGGAGACTGGAGACGAACTGGAAGAGGAGGAGGGGGACGATCTGCTGGAGGCTGAAACCTTTGCATCGAGCAACGCTCAGCCGGAGAAGCGGAAGCCGGGAAGGCCGCGCATCAACTCCAATTCCAACTCGAACACCTCGCACACAACGAACAACTCGAATTCGCCCAAAACGAATCGCATCGCTATCAATGGGGCCATCAAGAAGAAGATCCTGGCCATCCAGAAATGCCTCGTGGAGTACCTGGTAGGGAATCGTCGGCCCATCGAGCTGTTCATGGAGAAGCCGCCCCGCAAAGTCTACCCGGACTATTACGACATCATCCAGAATCCCATTGACATGAGCACCATCGATCACAATATACGCAGCGATCGCTATGCCACCGTCGAGGATGTCGTCTCCGACTACCGCCTTATGTTCTCGAACTGTCGACAGTATAATGAGGAGGGCTCCACCATCTACGAAGATGCCAACATCCTGGAACGAGCCCTCAATGAGAAACTCAAGGAGTTCCCGGGCCTCGTGGAGGTTAAAAAACCGCTGCAGAAGTACTCGAAGGTGGGGCGCAAGCTGAAGACTGCTCTGGTTACCGATCGCCTCTGGCAATTCTATGAGACGCTGCGTGAGTATCAGGAGCCCAAGGGCAAGCGTCAGCTGTCGCTGATCTTCACCAAGCTGCCGTCGAAGAGCGAGTATCCGGACTACTATGACATCATCAAGGAGCCCATGGACATGGACCGTATTGCCCAGAAGTTGAAGCAGTCCGCCTACGAGACCCTGGACGAGCTGGCCGCCGATTTCCTACTGATGCTGGAGAACGCCTGCAAGTACAATGAGCCCGACTCGCAGATCTACAAGGATGCTCTGGTGCTGCAGCAGTTGACGCTGCAGTTGAAGCAGCAGCTGCGTATCGAGCGGGACTCGCAGCCGGATGTCCCGCTGGCCGTGCAAGAGCTGTTCCTCACGCTGTTCACGACGCTGTACAATCACCAGGATGAGGAAGGACGCTGCTACTCCGACTCCTTGGCCGAGCTGGCCGAGTACGATGAGTTGGGCGAGGGGGCCAAGGTGCGCGGCATTTCGCTGGACTTGGTCAAGCGAAGGCTGGACAAAGGCGCCTACAAGCGGCTGGACATCTACCAGGAGGACATATTCGCCTGCATGGAGCGTGCCCGCAAACTGTCCCGCACGGATTCGGATATATTTCAGGACTCCATCGAGCTGCAGACCTACTTCATACGCAAGCGGGATGAGCTGTGCAAGGACACGCTCAGCTCGCCCGCCCTCAGCTTTACGCTGGAGCGCTTGATGGCCGACGTGGAGGTGACGCGACAGCAAAAACTGCAGCAAGAAGAGCAGGATCAGGAGCAGGACAAGGATGAGTTCAATGCCGCCAACAAGGGCGAGAGCATGACAATCAATCAGCAGGTCTACTCCCCCGGCGACTATGTGTACGTGCAGATGCCGGAGAACAAGATACCCTCGATTGCCTGCATAGAAAGGTTGTGGACATCGCCCAGCAACGAGAAGCTGATGCAGGGCTCGATCTTTGTGCGGCCCCACGAGACGTATCACGTGACGACGCGGAAGTTCCTTGAGAAGGAGGTGTTCAAGAGCAGCATTTCGCAGACCATCTCCATGGACAAAGTGCTGGGCATGTGCTATGTGATGCACATCAAGGACTACATCAAGATGCGTCCCGACCGCCTGCAAGAGAAGGATGTGTTTGTGTGCGAATCGCGCTACAATCTGCAGGGACGGTGCTTCAAGAAGCTCAAGAGCTGGCCCCAGATACGCGAGGGCAGCTCCGTGAGGTTTGTGCCCCGCGACCAGCCGCTGGAGCTGAAGCGGGTGATGTCCGTGTTCAAGGAGCGCATCGAGAAGCACAAGGGAGAGCTGGAGGAGCTCAAAATGCAGGAGACTATGGTGGAGAAGGAGAAGCCCAATGTTTCCTGCGATCCGCCACCGAATGCCGAGAACAACAGTGTCTACTACCAGCAGTACAACACCATTTGCAGCGGGGCCATCAAGACGGGCGACTTTGTTTACGTGGCCACCCAAACGGGCAAGCAGTCCGTTGCGCAGGTCCAGCAGATCTGGGAGCAGAACGGTAAGTCGTACTTCAAGGGTCCCTGGCTGTTGCCGCCCAGTGAGACGACCCCTGCCCTGGGCAAGCAGTTCTTCCGCCAGGAGCTGCTCCTTAGCACCGTCGAAGAGGTCAGTCCCGTGGTGGGTGTCGTGGGTCGTTGCGCCGTGTTGGAATACGCGGATTACATCAACTCCCGACCCACGGAGATAGCCGAAAGCGATGTCTACATATGCGAGTCCGTCTACGACGAGCTGAAGAAGGCCGTACGCAAATTAGTGGCCGGCAACATGCGCAAGTTCCAGCACAGCGCGGCCGTCACCGAGGATGAGATCTTCTATTTTAAGACTCCAATCAAGCCGGCCAAAGATGTGAAGAACGAAATCAACGAACTGAGTATGCTGGAGGATTCGATGGATGGTGATACGCCGTCACTGAGCTCGGAAATAGCTGCATTGTCCTCGCCGGCGCCCTCTGTGAACTCCACGCCGTTGACCTCCAAAGTGAAACCCGCCAAATCGGCCAAGAAATGCCTCACCGGCTACATTCTCTACTCCAGCGAAGTGCGGAAGGGTGAGTGCTCTCAACCAAATACATATAAGAATTCCATAATATACTGATGGCATGTTTTTTTCAGGCATTTGTCAAAGCAATCCTGAAGCCTCCTTTGGGGACATATCTCGAATGGTGGGCAACGAATGGAAGAATCTACCGTCCAGCGTCAAGCAAAGTTGGGAGGATCGCGCTAGCAAACAGAACGAGGAGACGGCAGCCCTGCGCCGTGAGATAGATGATACCCAGAACAGTGCCAGTCCTTCGTCCCAGGTCAGTGCCTCGCAGGAGACCACAGGTCCGCCGCTCACCTACGAGTGCGGGTGGGACAAGTGCGATTTCCAATTCGAGGAAATGCCCGACTGCACCGAACACTGCCTCTCCGATGCCACCGGCCACATACAGCGGCATCCGCAGGCGGGCGTCGAAATTGAGTACGTCTGTCTGTGGCGCAACTGTTCTCGCATCAAGAAGTCCACCCAGGGATTCCCCAATGTGCTGCGGCTCATCAAGCACGTGCGCGAAGTGCATCTGAGCAAGTGCGGCAAGGTTGTGCCCATCACCGAGCGCAGCAAGAACTTTGCACCGCGCCGGCAGAAGCACGTGCCCCAGATGGCTGCCACTGTGCCAATTCCGCCAATCAATGCCCATTCACCGCGTGCCGCCAACACCGCAGAGGCAGTGCAGCTCCAACAGCAGCCGCCGCACACTCAGCAGATGCTGCAGCAGCAGCAAACGATTGTCCTCGGACCACCGCCAGAGCCGATGTTTGTGACCGTGCCACCGCGCACCACTCGCGTTATCCATTCGGAGGCCTATATCAAGTACATCGAAAGCCTCCAGACGGGCAGCCACCTCAATGTGGCCACCTGCAACAACAACTGGCGACGAGCCCTCACACACGTGACTCCCACCCAAGTCGTGCCGAAGGCGCCACTGCCAGAACACTGGGTCGGACCCAATGTCCGCGATCAGGACAGCGTTGTGCAGGCCCTGTGCCACCTACGCAACTTTATGCTGGACGATGTGCTGCAAATACGTCGCAGCTGCAACTAACCTCTATTAAGCAATACTTTTAAGCCCAAAGCGTTTCGAGTTCAATGTTAAAATATAACAGGAAACAACTATTAACCGAATACAATGTTTTCCTATTGTTTAAGAAGCCGTCGTATCAGGACAATCGTATCATTAATTGTGAATTATGAGTATTTAAAGATAGCACAAAATGACCATATCCAACGGAATTGGACTCTAATAGTTTTCTCCTAATAGTTTTCTTTCAAACAATTGTTTCTAGTACTTTGCTGTATAGTTTTTTCTCAAATGGCTACAATGTTTGATGTTCATACTTTTACAAATCTCAACTCCTTTTCACTATATTTTCTATTAAAATATGTTTGTAATTTCTTCTATTACATATACTAAAAAACGTATTAAAATTATGATTCTTCTATTGCAAAAAAACACGTTATTTCTGCCTCATAATGCGGCACTTTAATGCTCGACACGCAAAAGCGAATGCTGCCAAATGACCACTTACATGTCACGTGCATGACGGGGCAACTGATTGCTCGCATCGCCCTTCGCTGAATTGCATCCAAATTCAAAAAACCTGAAATATGATTACTATTCGTATAACTTAAAATTCGACATAGTTTTCCAATGGTATGGTTATGGTTTCTTTGAAGGTTTTACATCCGCTCCTGTGCTCCGCTCTCATATGGTGTTTCGGTTATCAGCCTCTAAGGGGGATGACGTCAGGGCATTGTTTAGTTTTTGTGTGTTCTGTTTTGCTCCGTAGCTACGACAACAAACCGGTTCCCCCGGAATATGGCAGCGTCACCCGGTTATTTTGTGGCGCTTATCTAATTGGTCTCTACTCTGACCTGCTCAGTGGCGCTCAGTGCCGCTCGCACGCGCTCTTTCCGATGGCCTCATTAGATGATACCCACTCGCCGTCGTCGCAGTCGAGGGGCTGTTCTGCCTAAAACATGGACCTCCGAAATCAGTCGTAGTCTGCCGCTCATCAGATACACACATCACATTTTTTTTATTAACCAAAGAACGCAACTATGTCGGAGGGAGAATCAAAGTTTGGTTTCAAGGATATGGAGAAGGCCTTGGAGACGCTCAGACTGCTGGAGGATCATGACATGCAGTACCGAAAGTTGACCGTTCGCGGTCTCCTGGGACGGGCCAAGCGAGTGCTGACCTGTGAGTGGTTCAATGATAGAGAATATCTTCCCCAACTCACTTTAATCCTTCCTGCTCCAATGGAAATACAGTGACCAAAGCCGAAGAGAAGTTGAAGAACATTAATGAAGCGATTGGAGTGTTTGAGAAATGGCTGGAGGATAATGGCGGCGGTGCGTCCAGCAAGAATGCCAAGACTGACAACGGGGACAAGGTAGAGACAGTGCCCGGACTGGGCTTCAAGGACAAGGCGGCGGCGGAGGCAACTCTGAGGTAAGCAAGACAGGAGGCGTGCTCCATTTGGGGCATACTAATGAGACTAGTCATGAGCGACCTTCGGGCAAGAGGGCGAGCAACTAGCGGCAGCGGCATCTTATGATGTCATGTCACAGTTATAGAGTGTTTCGAACTCGGAAGTCTCATTAGATTGATAGAGCGAGAGCCGCGCCATGCCGCTCTTTCTTTGTGCCTCTCTGCTGGTCTCTGCTAGCGAAGCGGTTCGTAATTATATCGTATACTATATGTATACCCCTCGTCATTTGCACATACGTATATCCGCACATTCCACTGTTCGGCCTGTATCCACAATATTTGAATATATTCTATATGCAATCGATTCAATCTCCCATCGCAGCATTTTGGCGGAGCGTGATCCGGACTACCAGAGGTTGGCCATCAAGGGATTGATTGGCAGCTCCAAGCGTGTGCTGTCCGGCACCAAGAACGAGGACAAGATCAATTCAATCAAGGAGGGCGTCCAAGTGCTGGAGGATTTCCTGGAAAAGTTCGAGGCCGAGAACCGCATCAAGGAAAATCGCGCCTATTTGGCCTATGATGTCGTATCCAAGCTGCCAGAGCCCAAAGAGGATCTGTCCGTCGAGTTCCTAGCTGCCTATGGCGGCTCCAAGGCCAAGGGCAACTACAAGCACCTGCGCACCATGTATCCCAAGGAGGACGAGAGCACCAGCTGGGACATAGTGCGCAATCGCCAGATAGCCAAGCTGCTGGAGCAGATCAAGAGCGAGGAGGCCAAACTCTTCGACTCGGAGTCCGGTGAACCCACAGAACTCCACTTGCAGCTGATCCACTGGGCCTACACGCCACAGCCGGACAAGGTGAAGGCGTACGTGGAGAAGCTGGCCAAGAAGACGCCGCAGAAGCGCAAGCCGGAGAGCAGCAACAACAGCAACAGCAGCAGTGCCAACGATTCCAGCAGTGAGGATTCCGACGATTCTGTGCCCAAAAAGAAGAAGAGGGAGTAGATATGCCACCCATGGCTGGAACAAGGAACAAGGCTGCCATTTTGTAACGAACAGAAAACGGTTCATAGTTTATTTAAGTATTTCTGTAACTCAACCCCAACGCAAACTACGATTAATGGTGGACATCTTCTATATATACATATACATATATGAATGTACTTATGTATTGTGGTATATTATACTCGTATATAAATATCGTATAGCGTATGCGTATGCTGCCATGGCCTCGCTTTGATGAACAAAAACAATAAATCAAAGAGAGTATTGCATTTGTGCCGTTACAAATCGAACACCATGTTTTTCGACGTTCCCCCGACGTCTGGCACTCTTTTCCGATATTTATGTCATCATAGCGAAACCTTCATTTGACATTCATTCGTGCCCCCCCACCCCCACGCACCCTGCATACGCAACTAAATTACACAATGTACAAGAGACACAGCAGCCACGCCCATCCGGCAATACTCCCACGCTCCGCCCACCCTCCACTTGCAATCACTAATACTTATTCAAGCCGGCCGTATCATAATAATCCGACTTTGGCACGCGAGGAGATTGCGTTTGCGCATCGGTGGGAGCCGGCGGCGTCTTGGCCAGCGACAGAGTCAACTGGTGCTGTTCGCCCTTGCCGGATCCGACGGTGAGGTGCCCATACGCCATGTTGAACAGCGCATCCGGATCGCAGACGAAGCGGTAGACATATCGCTCTCCATTCACCTTCTGCATGATGCCCTTCTCGTAGTAGTAGCGGAGACTGCGGGACAGCTTGTCGTAGTTCATGGCCGGGCGATTTTTCTGGAGGCCCCAGCGTCGGGCCACTTCCTCGGGCTCGATCAGCTTGAACTCCATGCCCCGACCGGTCCAGGCAATGCAACTGGCACTGCAAATGGACAAAAGGTTGGTTATAAAGAAGGTGATTCACATGATGGACTCTCACCTGGTGTTGGGCTCATCGAGAAGGGCCACCAGGAACTGCCACAGTTGCAGGGACCCGCGACGCTGGCTTATGGGCTGGCCATTGCTGCTGGTGGAGATGCCATTGCTGGCATAGAACTGATCCAGGCGCAGCTCCGCATCGCTGGACGTGGTCGAGTCCACCACGCTGGGCCGCAGAGCTCCGGGATAGGTGGAGGATATGGTGGCATTGTACGGACCGCTATCATACTTCAGGTCTGCATCACTCACCGCCGCCGCCGTGGTGGGGGAGAGATCTCGATAGACGGCGGCATGCGACTGGGATTGCGTCTGCTGCTGGTGAACATAGTGCGCGGGCGTGCCATAGACAGCCGAGCTGGAGATGACAGCCGTGTGGCTGAACTTGAAGGCAGAGGCTGCATGCAGTGGAGTCAGGTGGGTCAGGGCCTGCTGCTCCGCCTGCTGGTGGTGTCCATGATGATGATGATGGTGCGGATGCAGAGCAGCATGTTGCAATTGCTGTTGGTGATGCTGATGCTGTTGTTGCTGCTGCTGCTGCTGTTGTTGTTGCTGTTGCTGCTGCTGTGCCGCTGTCGTCGTGGAGTCGGCGTGCTCAATTTTCGTGTTGGCTTGGAAGTGCTGGCCAGAGGAGACATCGTTGCAATAAACAGCAGCAGCCACGGCGGCGGCAGCACTGGACGTTTCTAGAAAGGATCCGGAGAAGAGTTGGAAGGAGCTGAATGAAAGCCGCTTTCATGCACGTTTAAACAATGTCGAGACATCGAGGGAATGGGGCACTAATTACAAGGGTATCACAATACCCTAACTCAAAGAAATCATTAAGGTTTGGGCTGGTCGTTCCTGAGGTTCCTGTGGTTTTCCTTAACAGAACTTCTCTATGCCCATTCTTTAGGTCTATAAAAACTATATCTATATTATCAATTTTTCTCCTAAAGTTGCTTTATTCTGTTCTCTCATTTCCTAAGAATAATCTCACTAATTTCTGTAACCAAAATCTGTAACGTTTTAGTATACGTATCTCATACTGTTTTCAGGGTATTCCACACTTCGTTAAGTTCCTAATGAGCTCTCTTGGCTTGTTCTGTTGTTTCTGGTTGTGCTTTGTACCTAAATGGCCAAGGTATTTAGCAGAAATTAATTATTTAAACAACCCACCCTCTTTGCCCCACCCACTGGAGGCAGTCACTGCAAAATGGCCCAATATGCTGCAATTTAACAGGAAAACAAACCTCTCTGGGTGTGCACCCAACCCACTCGAAAACACTCTCCTGCCAGGGGGCTTGCCCTTTTCATTAGCTTCCATTCCCAGGCCTTCCTCTGCCCTTCTTTCTTTCTTGCCATCCACATTCCACTCCCCCTGGGCGCGACTCGACGCTGGGCGCATTAAAAATTCAGAAGATACCTCTGCATAATCCATGAGCAAGTGTCGACAAGTAAAAACATCATTGTCGATAACAACAGCGATACGACCGAGGCGACGCAACGCAAGGCTGCTGATGGAAACGCAAACCTGTTGGCTGTGCCCAAAAGGGGAACTCCCCCACACACACCCACTCGTCGGGTTTGAATGGGGTGTGAGTAGAGCGTACCCCCACTCCGCTACTCTCTATCCATCGAACCACTCGGCGGCGGTCTGTGATTGAGTTGCTTGTTTGACTGATGCTGCCACCCTCCCATAGCTACCTCATGCTTAGCAACCAGCCCCCACCC
The DNA here is from genome assembly GCA_035041765.1 of Drosophila algonquin. Taxonomy (NCBI): domain Eukaryota; kingdom Metazoa; phylum Arthropoda; class Insecta; order Diptera; family Drosophilidae; genus Drosophila; species Drosophila algonquin. The sequence continues at coordinate 478,262 of JAWNKY010002104.1, read as the reverse complement.
ACCCATCGGAGGCCCACTACTATATCTTCGTGCGTGGCGCTGCTTTTGAAATTGAATTCAAAGCTCGTGCCTTCGCCTCCGCCTCCGCATCTGGAACGCGGGATGCCGGTGGCCCGCCAATTGGATTAGCGGTTACTAACACCGGCGATATTGTTATTGTAAATTATGCGCGCAATTTCATTCATTTTATTTGAGAAAATATCCAGCAAAACGGAAAAAATGAAGCCCAGTAATTCCCCGTGAGTGAAACGAAACCACCAAGCCATCATCTTGGCCAAACAAATTGAGTTATTGGCATGCAAAACTGATAAGACAGGGAGCAGAGGCCTCACGGATAATTTGAATAAATGATGAACGAACGAACTTTAATAATTTTCTTTTCATTTTTCATTTCGATCTACTATGTATTCGGAGGACTTACCTTCGTCGCTCTTTTTCAGAATGCCCGCGGGTGGCGATGATGGAAATCTGGCGAGAGCATAAATCAAGAAGAATATTGAGTAACGTAACGCATTTTACAGTAGAGAGGAAACTGCCCAGAAATTGCTGATTGACTTAAAGTTGACTTGTCTTTTCAGCTTTCAGCTTTCAGCATGAGCTTCAATAATCCAGTGGCAGCCACATCCACTTACCTGTAGCAATATGGATGCGGATGCGAGTGCGGAAGCGGGTGCGGGTGCGGGTGCGGATGGGTGTGTGGGTGCGTCACAGCGGGTATATCGAAGAAAGTTGATGTTCTTTCATGGCGCACGCCTTTGACATTGACTGCAGAGAGAGACCCAAGAAAAAATTACACATTTTTTGCGGTTGGATTCATGAATGTTAGAGAAGCTTCCCATACTCGTACTCCCCAATACTACATAATCGAGGGAACTTCTTTGGGAGCTTTGTTAGATAATATTTCATATTAACGCTCGCACCGGGATGTCTTTGAGAGCACAAATCGAGCTTGTCAAATGCACTTGACTTGGCCGTAATCGAATGGCAAGACAGATTTAAGATTAGATAACAACAGCAAAGGGACAGACTTTAGTCTGCTGTTGGTCTTTAAATGTTTTCGATTTGATCAAGTTATACTTAAGATTAACATTTAAACACATTTAAAACAGGAAATATAATTTTTAAAACGATTACCAGCTTTAAATGGACTTTTCATCTTTTCGAAATAGTGGAAAATTCTCCAAATCATCGCCGATTGTTTTTTTTTATGTTATCTCGCAGCTCTAAATATATTTATTATATTTTGGGGCTTGGCACGCGCCATCTTCTGTCATGTTTTCTTAATAAAAAACTTAACAAAACAAAACAAGTTAAAATAAAGCCTCCAGGCGGCAAATGGGCAAGCAAAACCCACTCCAAAAACAGTCGCCACCCCTACCCTAACCATTCCCATCCCAAAACTCCCCTTAACTCATAATGGAAAATTAATAAACAAGGGGGGGACGTGTAAATAGCTAAAACAAACAGAAAGTAGATACAGATAGAGAGATACAAAAACAGAAGGGGGCGGGGGCGGGGAAGCTGCATCCGGGCTTGAAACTGGATGGGGAGGTGGGTGGATGTGGACGGACGCTTACCATTGTACCTTGCGTTCAAGTAACCCTCGGTGGATGTGTCCAGGCCGAATTTGCCAATAGCCGGCGTGGGCGTGGGCGTTGCATACATGACCAGTTCATCGGCCAATTGCTGGTGATGATGGTGGTGATGGTGATGATGGTGATGCGCATACCAGGACGATTCACGTGTGAGATCTGCGGAAGGAGAGATAATACCTTAAAGCAGATGGTTATGGCAAAGCAGAGGATCACTACAGACCATTGCACAGGGAGGCAGCACCACCGTTCGCACTGCTGGAGGCTGCGGTGGCATTCATCAGAGCGGACGTTGCAATCGAAGCCGGCGGCGTCAGGCTTCCGTTTATGGCCGGCGGTGTTGCTGTCGACTTCTGTCCAATGCAGATGGCCTCCATCAAAGTGTGGCCGGCATCCAGGTCATTGCTGTGACATTTCTTGCGCTCCGTCTCCGGGTGGCCGCAAGAGGAGGACGACGACGATAAAGATATGGCCTTGGCCACAGCCGGCAACGTCGAACTGACACAGGAAACCACCGAGTCTGTGGTCAGAGTGGATGTATTCGGGGCCCCATGGTAGAGCCCCAAATGATGGTGGTGATGATGGGGATGATGATGATGCGGATGCGAGTGGGAGTGCGAATGGGAATGATGATCCAAGTGAGTGAGCGTCTGCTGGAGCTGCTCCAAGTGCGTTTTGGCCTCCTGGCTGTAGTCGCTCTGTGGAATAAGGAAATGAAACCAGACGCAGCAGGAAATTACTCATGAGTTTTGGGCGTTACTTTGGGGTTCGATTTGTGTTTTCCTCAAATTAGTTGTCAATTTGTAAGTCTCTGTTTTTGGGGGAGCATTTCAGCATTTGATTTGAAGGGGACCGCTTTAAGGGGGCGGCCTTAAAGCCACCTGCTGAGTGCGTTAGTGATACCCGCTGCTAACAGGTTGCAGGAAACAATGGAACAACAAAGCCCAGTATCAGACCCAGTCCCAGTCCGTCACATTGACATAGTCAAGTGAATGGAACTTGTGGCAATTAGTTTAACAGCTTCTGCCTCTGCCTTTGGCTTTGCTTTTGCTTCTGGGTGTCAATTGGCCCCGTTGACGCGTTGTTTTTGCCCTGGCCGGGCCGGGCCCATTAAGTAATGAGCCATTGTCATAGCACAACTAGAATTCGCACCAACTGCACGGACACACACACACACGTGCACTTCATACTACTACTCGTATGAGTATCTCCAACTGCGGTTTATTGACACTTTTACATTTAATGAGCTCTGCGCTGAGGTTAACCTTTCTTTATGGTCTCACTCTCGCTCTCTCGCTGGCGGACATCTCTCTTTCTCTATGGGGGGGACTCATTAAAGATTGCGGCAATTTCACTTTTTTGTTATGGGTGAAAATCGTTGGAAAATCTAGCCCTAACCTAATCATATCTCGATGCTACAATGAATGATGTTAGATGATGGTAGTACTATAGAAAGCACCACCTATGGTCGGAATAAAAGTAGCTTTGAAGATGGATCAAAAGTAGACAAAAAGAGTTTGGGCAAAGGGGGTTTCCCATGACCTCCCTTCCTTGAATTATGTACAACCGATGACAGCAATATTATTGTAACTCCAGGAAAGAAAAGAGAGTATCAATCAATTCATTGCATGGGTTACCTGAACTCCTCACTGTCCCACACACACACATCAGGCATGGATAAATCAACCTTTTCCCAGTTTCCTTTGCCAAATGTTTGCTTTTGGAACCATCTTCTGGGGACCTACATCCCAAAAGTGCATCATTTCGTATCGCATCCCTCACTTGACATTTGAAAACTGGAACACCAAACGATGCGCGGCGATGCGATGTGCACCGTCGCATTCGAGAATCATTTGTACGATAGTTACCCCTAATTACATGCCCGTAATCGTTGCCGGTTGGGCTCTATCGGCAATAGAAGCATCAGTTCCAGTGCCAGAGCCAGTGCCAGCTCCAGCTCTAGCCCTGCTCCAGTTAGATACTCTCCGAAAACGCAGAAAGCGGCACCGTGCCCGTGCCGTCCCTCTCTAGGTAATAGAAGAAGAAATGCAGAATGATCAGCTTTCTCCTCCTCTCCAAGCCGTGGGTTATGTAAATCTTCGATGTTGTGTACATTCAACTTGGATTCGTGGGCGCAAGAGATTACATTTGGCAATCCGTAAACAGTTTTGCTTCCGCTTTCAGATGGTACAAATTTTGGATAAATTGCAAAATATGTCATTTGCTTCCGTTTGCTAAGTGCAAGCAAACAATTTGTCAAATCAAATTACCACAATTATTTAGTGTAACTGTCACGAGTACATATCGCACTGAGAGGTAGAGGTAGCGGTAGATGGAGGGGCAGAGGCAGAGGCAGCCAGCGAAGCGTTGTCACCTGCCACGCGTGCGCAACTGCAACAAGGGCTCAGAGATGGAACGACTATGGAATGCCCTTTGAATGCCCTTTAGGTTGAAATATATACATTGGCAGATTCGACCAGATATAGCAGTTAGGATATTTTTAAAGGATTCCCATTTCGAAAGGGTAAATATAATAGAATAGCTGGGTTCTATAAGTAGTGTTCCATAAGTGCTTCCTAGTGCTTCACTTTGACCATACCGCTATCCACAGCCAATTAAACCCTACCACCCACACATTAGGGCTTCTATTGTTGGAGGAATATACCCTTTAGGTAGAGTGTACTTCAGGGCCTACCATTAGGCCCTAATTTGTATGCGCAGTTGAGGCCAATTACGATTGCAATTGGGAAAAACAAACGTTGGCGGTGACTGACTGACAGTCGGACTCGTCCGTTCGATGAATCAACTTTGAACTCTGGCAAACAATGAGGAAGGTTCGAGTACGGATTACTCGTATGTGGAGACTTGTGGGTGGTGGTGGAAAAGATTACGACGCATGCGCGCCCGCAACTGCCATTACGAAACTTTGACTGTATTTACTTTGCATCTGAGTGTCTGTCTGTGCGAGTGCCTGTGTGTGTGTGTGTGTATATGTATCTGTGAGGTTGATCTACTTTGCAGCAGCAGCCGCCACACGACACCAGAGGAGAGCAGCAGGGCACAGAAGGGCAGAAGAGGCTGACAGAAGACAATGCTTTTCTTTTTCTGTTTTTTCTGTTATTTTGTCTTTTGTTTCCACGCTGAGGTGCGTTGTGTGCGGCAAATTGGTTGGCGGCTGTCTCGGACTCCGAATCCGTCCCCAACTCTGACTCTGACTCAGGCTGTACCACTAGATTGGAGCTTGGAGCTCTAGCTCCAGCTTGGGCTTGGGCTTGTGCTTGTCGTGGAAAACACTTTCACTGCACATGAGGAGGCAGTGACACGGTCGTCACCACAGTCTGTGGAGCAGCGCTCTTCTTGTGGGTGCTATGGCAATGGAAGCGCGACCGAGCCAGTTTCTCGGCTTGTTCGCTTCGCCTGCTTTGCCTTTTGCATTTTCGTTTGAGCTGTGGGCCAGTACGGAGGTGTTTCTTCTCGGCTTTCCATCCCCCAAAAACAATTCGCTAGAGTGCTTCAGAATTTCCTGCTCCATGTTCAGTTCAGCGCCATGTCAGAATACGTTAGCCGGGATTATCTTTGGCTCTGCACTCTGCTGCTGCTGATCTGTGCTCTCATCCAGGGTAAGTAATCATTCTTTGGTCTCCCCCTGGAGGATCTACAATATCCTGCACTTCCAGTGGCCCTGTCGCAGCCCTACCAGGTGCCTCATCGCTGCTCGAATCGTTTGGAGAGTGCTCTGGAGCATATGCGACGGCGCAGCATTCAGACCAAGAGCTCCTCCGATCGAACTCGCTCGCGTGCCATGTGGCAGCCGCCGGCACAGAGTCCCTATCAGCTGTACCACAGCTTCTATGGCCAGCACAGCGATCCCGAGGACGATTTCTACAATGCGGGGGGCAGCTACAATTCGGGACGTGGCTACCATGCCAAGCTTCTGCATAGGAGTGGGCGTCCCTATCCGTTTGCGGACTCCAGTGCTGCCCTGGAGCTGGAGGAACTGCTCTCCGGCCACCAGCAACAGCAGCAACAGCAGCATCAGCAAGAGCATCGACAGCCACACAAGCTGGACATATCCCGGGTGGAGGTCGAGGATCTGAAGGTGCGTGTGCCGCCCGCAAAGTCCGCCTCTCGTTGGGTGGAGATCGACAAGTGCAAGTTCAGCACGGAGAACTCCACGCTGGACACGCGACTTATCTTTCCGGACCTAACCCTCAGCGGCAAGGTGGTGATGCAGCCCATGGGCGGACGCTGCCACATGATTCTTCGTCTGCGGCATGCGGGCATCGAGTTCCGAACGGTGCCGCTGGGCTTGGACCCGGGCTCAGGCTCGTTCCCTCCCTCCTATGAGCAGTCCAGGAGATTGAGCGCCTCCTCCGTACGCACGGATTCGCACTTTGCGGAGCCCGGCTTCATCTCCGTCTTTGCGCATGGCTGCCAGGGGCCAACTGGCATCCGGCTGCGACAGAACTCGAAGCGAAGATTCGGCTACGGGCCAGGAACCGCTCCCCAAGTGGAGTTGGGAGAGCCGCATGTCATCATGGGCACGACGCGACCTCAGCCCCAGAGATGGGGCAAGTACCACAAGCCGGACTACGACATCAGGCTGGATCAGACCACGCAGCGGGACAAGAGCCTGGAGCTGGGCAGCGATAGCCATGGCCAGGACTCGTCAGAGTTCGTGGATGTCAATGCGGACAACTTCTACCGGCGGCAGTTCAACAAGCGGAGACGGCGTCGCCGGCGATATGCCGAAAACGGACCCACGGAAAATTTCGTGGACCAAATGAGCTTCAACGAGGATGTGCTCCACTTTGAGGACGAGCAACTGCAGCAGATGGTGGAACCAGATGCCAGAGCCTTTGCGGACATCTTCAGTTCGAGCGGAGGAGGTGGTGGCGGCTTTGGGGGCGTCAACTCCAACGGGGATCGTGAGGAGCTGGTCGGCGAAGCCATGTCCCACGAGCTGGAGAAACTCTTCTCCATGGGGGTGCGCGGACTGCTGACCACCTACATGCAGCGCGCCCTGCAGCCGGCCATCAAGGAGACCCTGATGGAGAACATGGGCTACACCCTGAGCTATGGCTGAGCCCCACATGGGGTGCACTTAAGTATTAGCCCCTTAATTTATGTCAGATTGAACAGAAATAAAAGCTTTAAGCTGAATAATTGATACACGCTGGATCTCTGGCCCTGGAGTGGGGCTGGTTACATAATCTTACCAATTTGGCGGTATCCATTTAGTGGAAACTTTAGATCGCACGCTAGACTTCACACACTCACACACGGCCGGACCGGACACCGGACACACTCTTGAACTTGATGGCGGGTTCCGCTGGTCTGGGCAAAAATGTTCACTAATAGGATTCCGTTCCGACTTGTTTCTGCACATCAATAACATTCAATTATTCAACACTCGATGGCTTTCACTTATCAGCGGATCAGCGCGCATTCCGTTGTCATCGTGCAACCGTTCTCGAGTATCCGTGATAACTGGCGTGGTGACGGCGTCACAGGATTCGACCAGAGCCGGACTGAGATTGGGGGTGTCTATAAATGGGGGTGGATGCGCCAGGATGCTGTGGATTGTTCTCTGCGCAGGTGCGGAACTCCCCACAGGCTGGTCATTGGTTGAACTCCTCCTATGAGCGTTGGCCAATGGTAAGTCAGCGTGGGCGTTAATTAGTTTGAAAACAACATTAATATTTGTTAATTGTGTAAGATTCTTTTGAACTAGATTCTGGAATTCAACAAACCGTAAGATTCTAATTGAAATTTCGGTTGCTTTCATTTTATTAGTGACCTATCAAATTAGCTCTCAAAATAATTTGAATGGAATTCTTTAATAAATGTATTTCTTATTAATAATAATCATAATTTTAAATTACAAGTTTAAATTTCAAATTGAAGTGACTGGTAGTTACCAGAGCTGCCAGCTGTTAAAACTTGGGGCAAAGCGCTGCCAGAATGATGGATTTACGTTGTATGCACAAGTGTTGGGTAGCGCATTTTTGTATTTTAAGCTATGAAAAGTATTTCATGGTATTTTGTAACAATTACAAATTTTGATACAAAATAATAACGAACCTGCCAGCTTTTCACACTTTTTATGGAAAGTTTAAAAAAATAGCCAAATACATTTCTAAAATATCAAGATTTCCCGCAATTCAATAATTTTTCACGTGTTGACATTTAAAAAAAAAGCCAAATCTGACGGGATAAAAGCGAAATCGGCAGCCCTGGATGGTGTGGCCATAATATTCACGCAATCTTGTAGCAATTTCAGACTTTCGGCAGATTTATTATGTTATATGAACAAATCAACTCCAAACATAAAGGCGTAAGTAGGGGTAACAATAACAACATCCAAGTGCCGAACAGGTGAACCCCACTATGGCTTGTGAGATGCAGTGCAGCGTTGGAGAGAACTCCACCTTGAAACTTTGTTTACCCACAGTGTTTTTGTGGGGGGAGAAGTGAGGCGTTGGGTGGCACTCAGTCAGGTGGTGCCTTGTGTCTGCGCATTATATAATGAAAACTCTAATATTACAAAAGTGTGAATGGTTCTGGACGATAAGATAGCCCCTAGCATTACGCAAAACTCCCGCCGGACAAGCTCCTTGGCCTTGTCAACTGAGGAAAGGTTGGGGCCGCGTAGACACCAAAAAAAGATTCGATCTGTCACGGTGCGACCTTGAGGCCTTCGCAATGATTTTCGTGCGTATGCGTTCGGGTTGCGTCAACACTGAGATGTTGTTTTGTTTTTTACAGATACACACACGAGAGCGGAAACAAAGGGAGAATACCCAGGGAACCAAGTGAATGATAGAATAGTCATCGTCATGCTGGTTGAATGCACCCGCCGTCAATGCCCGAGGATGCTCTGAACAGTTCTGAACGTAGAAGAAAGCGTTACATCCGCATCGGCATCACTCACATACTTGCCCCGCATGAAAGCGCATCACTCCGGACGCACTGTGTCCGACAGGTAGCACCATGGCGGAAACAAATACACACCACCCTGTGTCGTCCAGCGGGGCCGCCGGCACGACCAGTGGGGTGGACGGATCTCCCTACATACGCACAATCGAATGGAACATGATGAACAAAACCAAGTTCTTTCCGCTCTCCATGCTGAGCTCGTTCTCTGTGCGCTGCTGTCTCTTCCCGCTGACCGTGATCAAGACCCAGCTCCAGGTGCAGCACAAGAGCGATGTCTACAAGGGCATGGTGGACTGTGCCATGAAAATCTACCGCTCCGAGGGTGTGCCCGGACTGTATCGAGGCTTCTGGATATCTTCAGTGCAAATCGTATCAGGTGTCTTCTACATCAGCACCTACGAAGGAGTGCGACACGTTCTCACCGACATGGGTGCCGGGACCCGTGCAAAAGCTTTAGTCGGAGGCGGATGCGCCTCACTGGTGGGTCAGACCATCATAGTTCCTTTCGATGTGATATCGCAGCACGCCATGGTGCTCGGCATGTCGGCGCATACCGGGTCCAAGGTGGATATTAATCCGTTGGGTATTAAAACATGGCCCGGCCGCAGCCGCCTCCATATATCCATGGACATCGGACGGGAGATAATGCGTCGCGATGGTCTCCGCGGCTTCTACAGAGGCTATATGGCCAGCCTCATGGCCTATGTACCCAATTCGGCAATGTGGTGGGCCTTCTATCATCTATATCAGGGTGAGTCAGCCAGAGTCCCAAAGTGCCTCCATTAGCCAGATAAGATTAATTAAATTTGGATTACCCTTCATTCCAGACGAACTCTGTCGCATCTGCCCCGTTTGGGTATCCCATTTGTTTATACAGTGCGTGGCCGGCAGTCTGGGTGGCTTCACAACGACAATACTAACAAATCCATTAGACATAGTGCGCGCCCGACTGCAGGTGAGTGTACCATCTACCCCACCGCCAGAGTCATAAATAGAATACCTTATCTTAATCATAATGTTTTCGTCACTCCTGTGTAGGTCCATCGTTTGGACTCGATGAGCGTGGCTTTCAGCGAATTGTGGCGGGAGGAGAAACTGAACTGCTTCTTCAAGGGCCTGTCCGCCCGCCTGGTGCAGTCGGCGGCCTTCTCCTTCAGCATTATCCTTGGCTACGAGACCATCAAACGCATAGCCATAGATGAGCAGTACAAACACCAGATACGATGGTAATGGTGATTAAATTGCGCACAAGACCCTCAAACCTAAACCTAAACCCGAACCCAAAACGGAAACCAACTCAAAATTGCATTTACGCGACGTACTGAAAAACCACCAGAGGAGATTCGCCTACGTTTGTAAATACCAATGAAGGAGATGAGAACAGGTTAACTAGTTAAATTTGCTAACGATAGCAGAAAGTGGATACCGTGTACCGGACACCGGTTATATTCACGGCGTACTTTTAGTAGAATGTTTAAATTTGCTTGCGGCTAGGATATTCAAATAATGCTATTAAATATTCAACTACCCCAAAGTGTTGTAGCTTAAAGTGTACATTATATTGTTATACTGCTTAGTGATTTTTATACCTAACGACTAGAAGCAGATAGATCAGATCGGTGACAAGCCTAACTTATTATAAATATACATAGAAATTGTAATTGTAATTGTACTTTGATGATGATGTTGATAATAATACCATTTACAATGGTAACCCAATTACTTTTACTTTTACACTAAATAGCACAGCAATGTTTGCGCCAAAATCATATTACTATATAATATTGTATACTGGACATGCCGAAATTAGAAACTAATGTCGAAACAGGGCCCCCACGGCAACACACACCTGGGGAAACAAACACCTACTTATTGTTAAGCATTCGTGTGTCTGTGTGTTCTCTGAATGAATAGTTTTAGTTTGCATATACATATTGCAATAAAGTACAAACCAAGAATTGTTAAATTTTTGGCACTGTGAATCCTACATTGAAATCCATGCTGCATGTGCTCTAGAAGGGGGATGCATCTTCCTTGACCTGTTTCCCAATCTTTCTTGGCTTCAACAGAGTTTATCGGATTATCACTTCTTTCATAATAGATTCATGAATGATGATTGGAATTTATTTCGTGATTTTATAATTTAAATAAATTAGTAAATGTTAAGTAATCTAGGGCTTATTTGGCATTACTAGTTACTCTCAGATGCTGCCCCAGTGCTCGACTCTCTGTGTTCTCCCGCACCACTAGCCTCTGCCTGCTCCGTTGTGATGTCTGTTTCTGATTCTGTCTGCGGTGTGGTTGAAGGCGGCGCTGTTTCCGGGTTAGCTTTCAGATCTTGTTTTTTCCATCCATTGTTAAACAAACGTATGGGAGTGGGAACCTCTCCAGTAGGCGCCACATCTAAGCTAAGGGTCGGTGGCTGAGGCAAAGGCGGCTCTTCACTGGCCTTGTTATAGATCACCCAGTTGTCGGGTCTGTCCGGCTTGGTTAGGACTGTGATAGGGGCAAAGGCCACGCTGGCCAGCTGCTTGAGCCTCTGAGCTTTCTGCAGGGCACCATTCGCAGAACCAGTACCAGTCCCAGTCTCAGTCTTGTCGTCTTGATAGTCGTTCGTCTCGTCGGCTAGAATGTCATTGCCCAACTGCTTGCCTAGGCTGTCCGGGAAAACGGTCACCTTGCTGTTGGTTATGCTCCGCGTGGAGGTGGACAGCATGGGCTTGGGAATCTCCGTCACGTAGTTGCTCTGAGTCTTGTTCTCCAGCATGTGCAGTACGTAGTTGTCGTCCAGTGCTGTGACGTTCGTTGTAGTTCTGTTGCTGTCTGTGGCGTTCAGCATTAGTTGGGGTCTCAGGTAGCCGTCCTTGTCGTATTTCTTGGTGGAAACTCCAGTGCTGTCTGTTCTGTCCTGTTTGTCTAGGTCGTTGCTGGGCTCGTCCTCGTAGTATACGTAATCGTCGTCGTTGTCCTCTTGTGTGCTCTCGTCCTTGGTAATGTTGGACAGAGTGCGGCTCACATAGTCGTAGTCTTGTAGGTACAGTTTGTTCTCGGTTTTGATTAGGTCATTGTCATTGCTATGGTTGTGTTTGTTTCTGTCTGGATCTGCTTCCTTCAGTTCCGGCGTCCGTCCGTAAAAAGTCTGTGTGTGGGTAAGCGTCTGCGGTCTGTGAGCGGTACTGGAGCTGGAAAACGGACTCAATTTACTGTCGGAGCTAAGCTCACGATCGTAGTACAGCTCGCTCTGGCCTTGGTGATAGTCTGGCCTATAAGGAGACTGTCCAGTCAAGCCGTAGCCCCCGCCACTCTGACTTTGCGGACGTGGATAAGAGCTAACCACCGGACTCACCTCGACACTGGGACGTGGTCGTATGTTAAAGCTAAATGTGCTGTCGGCTCCATTGGCACTGGCCACACCGGAGATAGTCCCAAAGTTACCTGCACTCACGGCGCTGCTGGAGGCATGAATAAAGCCCGAATGTGGATTTCCGCCTATTTGGGAGCTGGTAGACACAGGATACGACTGATGATTGGCGCCTATCTGGGAGCTGGGGGACACAGGATACGAGTGAACCGAAGAAGGTCTCGGGGGGTACGCTGGACCCGCAATGATGTGGGAGTTTCCCACATTCAGGGGACTGTTAACCACATTGTTCTCGTAGTGGGGCCGCTCCTTGTGGGGCTGGGAGATGGGAGTTGGTGGCGTGGGAGAGGGTCGTCGATTGCCGAGCGGATTGAAGCTGCTGGTGGCAAAGGTCAGAAAGTTCTGGAATATGTTCGGTGCTCGAGTAGTGGTCTGTCGTCTGTCGTCATTGTCGTTCAGGTAAATAATCGTCGGTGGCTTCGTTCTGTGCGATTGTGTGCTGAACTCCTGGGCCTGCGGCTGGAAGTAGCCATAGCTGGGAATGGGCGTGGTGCTGGCATACTCCCCGTAGTGTGGCTCGTAGTTGTGGTTGGTGTTGTACGGTTTGTAGACGGTCGTGTACTCGGCAGAGTCCGACGTGGAGTGGGGTCGCGACTGTGGACTTTTGTTCGTCTGTCGTATGTTGATCTCGATCTCGTACTGTTCGGCGTTCGGTCCGCTGACGACCACCTTTGGGGGTCTCGTGTATATCGGTCTGCTCTGCTGGTACTGTCTTAGTTCAACTCCCCGTTTCGTGGTCTTGTTCGTCTTGGGTGCCTTGGTCAGTAGGGTGGATCGTCCCAGGCTGGCTGTGGTGGCAGTTGTCTCGGGTTTTGTGCGGTTACGTTGTACGTGCAGCAGTCGAGGGTCAGCTGTCTTGTCCTGGGGTTTTGGCTCCTGTGAAAGTTTCCTTGAAACGCGCTTCGAGTTGCTCTTGTCGTCCGTGCTTTGTCTTAGTGGGCCAATGGAGCTGTCTACGTTGTCTGTTTGAGCAGTGGTCATATTTGTCAGTGGTTGTCGGCCTGTTTCTTTTGTGTCAGTTTTATCAGGTTTCAGTGGTTTAGCACTCCGTAACTCTGGCAGTTCTTCGTCTACGTCTACGTCCTCGTCTACGTCCACTTCCATGTCCTGGTCCACGTCTTCTGTCTCTGTTACTGCATCCGAATCGGTCACATTCCCACCCGCGGCATGCCTCAGCTCTAGGGGAACATTATTGATGATCACCCTGCGCTTGAGACCCGTACCCTGGTCTGGTCTTCTCACGTTCACGTTCTTGATGTTCAGTGTTATTTTGGGGGACTTGTCAAGTTTGTTGTTTACCCCGTTTCCGGTCTTTCGGGTCGGAGTCACCTTACGGTTGTTGTTGGTCGTCTCTGTCTTTCGTTTGAGGTCGAGTTTGTCGCTTAATTTGGTGTTGTTGTTGCCACCGCTGGGGCGATGGAAGCCACTGCCCGAATTGCTATTGACCTCCACCTGAGGCCTGGCGGGCTTCACGCGATTAGAGAAGCCCGCTTTCTCCTCCTTGATGACCTGCAGGGAACCCAGCTCTGGTTGTCCGATATTGAACACCTGATCAGGTTGCTGATGATTATTTCCAGCCACAAACGGATCCTGCTCGAGCCAAGGGCTCAGATCGATTGGTGCCAGGCTATCCACTCCACAGTTCTGACGCTCGTTATCCGTGAACTCTGCGGGTATGAAGATGTGTGGTTGGAGGGTACCTCCGCCCACTGTCCGGCAGAGAACCTGCGCCAGGGACACCCGTCGCAGTGAGTGTAGCTGGGCCGGCGTAAAAGAGCTCTCGAAGCCTCCATTCTCATACCAGAAGCGATCGCCCCGTCGGGAGTTGCTGAACTGCTGGGCAATGATGCAGGCAAAGGTTGGTCCCACCAGCCCACCCACCACGGGACGTTCCGCGATTCCGCCCACAAAGAGATCTATGTCGTGGACGCTGCGGTAGGCGTGGCCAATGCGTTTGGCCGATTCCGGTCCGACTACGTTGGCTATGGATAAAAGAAGCGCATTATTAACCTCTGAAAGATTGAAGCGGGAAATGAGAGATAATTACCAAAATCATCCCAACTGTGGATGGGACTGAGACCACACGGCACTCGCCAGGCACTGTACGGGGCAATTCCATGATCCCTACCCCGCTGGATGTTGATGGCAGCCAGGTCCAGGCCAAAGGGAAAGCCAGACGTCTGGAACAAATGATTGGTCAGCTCCGGGGTAATGAATTCGTCGCGCTTGAGGGCACGCTGGGAGGCTAAGCCTCTGAGCAGGCGATGCAGGGAGCCCGCTGAACCAATGTCTCCTCGCTGGAACTCCTCATGGAGACTGACATCTGGAGGAGGCAAACATAAGTTGGGAACACTCAAAGGAGTCCAAGTGATGACTCACTATTATTGATCACATTGTGATGGCGATCGCATCTCGTGTAGGAGTTCTGCACCAGGGAGTGTCCGAAGCGGAAGGCAGCCGCGGCAAAGGCATTGGCAACCGTGGGATTGACCTTGGAGCTGTAGCGTTCGTAGTAGCCCGTGGAGAGCAGGTCCAGGTCGAAGAGACGGCACACCTCGCGGCCCAGCACGACGGGCAGAAACTCGCGGTAGGTGATGTGCTGGAACATGGCGCCGACAATTCGCCGCGTCTCCTGGTAGACCTTCTCGTCGCTCCAGTGGGGATTCATCTCGCTTAGCTCCAGAGCAATGCGATTGTGCTCGCCCACCCAAACGTGGTGCATGGCCAGGAGACCGGGCTGCTCTCCGCTACGTCCATCCCCGGAACGGATGCATTTGGTGGCAATGGCTCCTCGCTGGCAGACATCCTCGGCGGGATCACCGCGTCCGTAGATGAGCAGGCCGTGGCGGAAAACACGCGCATTGTCCGATGATTTGGCACTGTTCGAGTAGATGGGCGAGGCATCGATGTAGGAGGTGACCTGGTTGGTCTGCTCCCGCCACGACAGGACACAGTCGCGTCGCTGGGCCGGAGCCGAACGCAGGAACTCGAGGCAGCGCACCTTGAGTGGTGCCAGCCAGGGATCGTCCAAGGGAACCTTGATGGGGAAGCAAGCGGGATGGAAGTCCTTGCCGCCACAGCAGCTGGGAATCGAGCCATTGATGGAGCTACCAAAAGAGCAATGAAAATCTTAAGAAACTGCGAAATAGTTATCGACAGTTCGCCTTACCGTGGCTGAGCTGTGGAGGTCATGTCGTGGTCGAGCATCTGTCCCCACTGGGCTATCATCAAGGTCAAGGGTGCCTCGCCCTCTCTTGCTCCATGGACCAGCAGACTTACGAACCGGGAGGAGGATAGAGTGCTTCCATCCGTGGAACTGCGGACAGTGTCCACACCATCGCCGTACTCCGGCGGCAGGAAGCGATTGAAGGGCATCTGGGCGGTTCCCCAGCGGGGTCTCCGCTTGTTGTTGCAGGTGCCATCGTGGGTGCGATACCGCTCCGAGGCGGGCATGCAGGGCGGTGGATCTCGGGGCGGACAGAGACCCTCCAGGGCCGTGCGGCGCAGAGAGATCTTCTGGGCGTGCGACTGGCGGGCCAGCTCATCGATGTGCTGAAAGCTGTCGAGATAGAGACAGACGGAAAGAGAGACAGAGTCGAGTGATAGTACCAGGATCTCAGGACATCATCCTGGTTGCCTACTAGGCTCTAATGGAACTGGTGTCCACGACATGGCTGCGCTCAAATTTCGTGTTCGAGTGCTGCCTGCCACCGTCGCCGGCTTCTATTTATAAATCGCTCCGCTCAGAGCCAGCGCCAGAGCCGAGCTCCGAGCGGAGTTGGTGGAAACGGGTTCGCGGGCCGCAGCTCGCAGCTCCACTGCTGGCGGCGGCATCAAATTGGGATCCACCATCCACGAATTAAAGCAAGTTGCGTTGTGTTTTCTGTCTGAGAGTGTGAGAGTGCAGGTTTTTGTGGCGGGAAAACGCATAAGAAATCACCGTGCTTGCCGCTGGCTTTAATTTACTCGCTTTTGCTTTCCATTTGCCACATTTATTAGCAGGTTGTCGGTTGTTTTTTTCGTTGATTTTCATTTCGTTTGGATCTTTGGGGGTATAATCACTTGGTCATGAAACATGCAGTGTCACACAGGGTATAATCGCACAATTTAATTGTGGGAAAGTTATCCACAATACAGGGTCACTTTTTCTTAATATTATTGCTTGGTTTCATTAAGAAATATATTCATTTATCAAAGTAGAAAAGTAGCAAAATGCCAAATAATAATGAATATTTTTGGACGTTGATTTGACCTACAACAATCCTCTAGACTAGGGTACATTTTTCAGAGTATCTATGCCCCATTTCGTTTTGAGATTTCTTGGGAATAATTTCTATTGAATAAAACTAAAACAATGTGTTTTTAAGAGAGATGGTTAAACAATAACTTAATTAATGTTTTAATGCCAGTAGAGCTTTTGCACTGTATGGCGTATAATATTTATATTTTCATTTTAAGTAAGAGCTTTGCTGATAGTGAGTGATAGTGAAAGAAATACCGCAGCATTTTACCAGAAATGGTCTTATCTGACCTACATCCAAAAATGTTGGCACTTCCTCTCTCAAATAAAGACATCAAGAACAATCTTTCAACTCCATTTAAGAAATTAATGGTCTATCGAAAATTTCATTCAATCTATCACAGGAAATTAAAAAAACTCCCAAGCTTTCAACTTTCTCCCAGTTGAAAATTCAATTGATTGCCATTTTAACTTCCTGTCTGGGCCATAATTATCCTGTGATCTGTCGATCAATCCATCAATCTTCTAGATATTTTCCCTGATGTTCGAGATGAACAATTAGTAAATTATCTTTGATTGTGGGTTGCTCTTGGGAGGATGTGCCAGTGCTAGTGTATAATCGTTTCGGCACGTTTTTCCAGTTTGCCTGCCATTTGGCCATTTGGCAGGTGAAAGTGGAAATGTTTTCCCAGGCTTTGTTTGAGCTTGGTTTGTCATTGCTCGCTGTACAATTTATTTATAAAGCTTTTGTTGTGGCGTTTGTGTAAATAATAAAAATAAGTCCATAAAAAGCCCAAAGCCCTTTGCCTTGGGTTCAGGAGGCGTATGCGCAATCTCGATGGCAGATATATAAATACATATATGTATAGTATATACGAGTATGTAGATATGTATATATGTGTGTGTAGGAGTAACAAAAAGCGCAGCCGCAGCCACAGCCACGGCAGCGTTCATTGAACTTTCTGCAGAGACGACAAAAACAAAAACAAAATCCACAATACAAAAGTACAAAAACTTTCGTATGGCTGGGAAGCTTGAGGCCGAATTCGATGCTGCTCGACGTCGACGCTGGTAGAAAACGAAAGTCTCGTCATGTTTGTGTTTCATTTTCTGTTTCTTTCTTTTCTTCTCCAGCATATCAGTGGAAGTCGTCGTCGGCGACGACGCTGTCGCTGTCGGCATCGGCGTCGCCGTCGTTGTCAAAGTCCGCTGTCTACTCGTACGTCTGCGCCATCGCCTCAGTCACGTCTTCTCCCGTCTGGAGCTTTGTGTTTAGCTTTGCCTTTCGCTCTTTTGTTGCTGCTGCTGCCCCTCTGCTCTCCGCCACCTCACCGTTTGATGTAATCAAATTGCGAATACCGATGCCAAAGCTTCCAATGCTAGTGCTGGGGTGGGTGCGAGAGGGAGGGCTATATTACGATTTGCTTTGATTTGGTTATGCCCATCGATACTCTTGAAGAGGGTACTGTTATATTATGTGTATTCGCGATCAATAGTGGAGCCAATACAGCAAGCTTCCAACCGACCTTTAAAGCTTTTTGCTAGAACTTGCAGGACACGACATGCAGCAGTATGTATGCAGATGATGCCAAGCTTTTTATTCGGTACAAATTCAGAATTTCCAAATTTCCGAATATATGTACATATTTCTTGTTTCTTGTTTCTAAGCCGAGTATTTTGAGAGTATCTATATTTTCGTCTATGAATTTTTTTAGTTTTTTATTTTTCTAACGTTTCTTGTCACGTTCGCTCACTCGCTTTCTTTGGCTTCTAATTTGGCTAAATGCTGCTTTTGGCACTATTAACGAGCCCCACATCATCATCATCTGCTGAATGGCGGCTGCTTGTTGTCTGTTGATATTTGTTGATATTTAATTAAACCCAAGATGTTGGTTGGCCATTTCGTAATTTGATTTTTTGGGCAAGCAGCCGCAGCCATTGGACAAACATTCGCCACAGTTATGGCCATCAGCATCTTTTGTCTGGACGCTTCGATGTGGTCGATGTGGTGTCGCCTCATTGATTGCAATTACATAAATGTAATTTTGAGAGCTTTGCATTTGGCTCGGTCAGAGCCCATTGCACCGGAGTCACCGTCACCTGTGGAGTCGCCAAAAACAGCCCCCACCTGTGGAGATTGTCTGTCTTTTTTGGGTGAAAGTTCTCGACATTGTTTCGACTTAATGCGTTTTATGGGATTTTTTGTGTGTGGAAAATCGCATGGATTTTCCACAGCCCCACAAGCTGGCAACTCAACCCGTTGTGAAAAGTGAAAACTTTGCCAGTGAAAAAACTGGAAAAACTTCGCTCAGAGTTGGAGTCGTAGTCGGAGTTGGAGGTGCATTGAAGTCGCAGTCGGAGACTGGCAGAGGCGACTGCCATTTCCGTTGCCTTTGCCAAAGAGGTCATTTAACCCTGGTGGCTTTAATATACCTTCACCTATCCCCTGCCATCACTGGTTTTAGCCTGGCCTGATCTGGTCTGGTCCGTTGGCTTGTCTTGCAATTATCCGGCATTTCAATGTCAAAGTGAAAGTTGACTCTTAGTCATGAGCAGTCACAGACACATACCCAGGCACACTCTCCGACCGAGTCCCATCGTTTTGGCTACGATTTTCGCTTCATTTTGGAGCACTTTTGCTGATGGGGCGGTGGTCGCACTTCCACTTGAGCTTCCACTTCCACTTCCAGGCCAGGCCGTGGCACTGCCACTGCCATTCCATTCGCAACTCCAACTCATTAGCCATGGCTTGGCTGCTCTGCTGCTCTGGTGCTGGTGCTCCCTGTTGCGGTGCTCTGCTGCCATGGATGCCGTAGAACTCGTTAATCAAGCGAGAAAGTTGCCAACGGTAATTGGTAGGAGAAGGAATGCTCGCTCGGACAGGGGCTCCGCACAGGGGGTACGGCACTCGTATGTACCGCAGGGGAGGCTTCCTCAACTCAATAATGCGATTCATATTGCTCACTTTTTCTGTCTTTGTCTTTGGCTCTTTGTGGTAACTGTTGTTGGTTTTGCATTAGATTGCCCGCGGCCGGGCAACTCGAGTGTGCGGCATGCCACTCCACTGAGGGATACAAGCGTGGGCAGCACACAAAGTTTTATATATAGTTTGGGTTAGGATAACTATTGGCCAGAAACCACAAACATGGGCAGCGATAGGTCTGAAAACCTCTATTTAGGTAGATATCCAGGACCGGACATATATTGCCATCCCAATCGATTTACCAGCCGTTTTGTCCGTATGTAATGTATTAAGATGACACTTATAAAGATACTACATAGGTAGATATACTACAACTTTATAAACATAAAGTTCAATCTTATACTCGTATTCGTATTCGCAAACTCCTTCTATTCTTCGCGCGACCCTCGTTTGATGAAATCGATTCGATTTTTAATTATGCGCCTCGCTTTTGCGAATAACTTTTTTCATATGTCATCGCCACATATTTGCGGCTGATGAACTTATGCCCGCACCACAGCAACCCACACTCGCACTCGCACCACATCAACCACCCACCCACCCACTCTTAGGAGTATGTGCCACCCCCTGAAACTTACTTTTTGCGAAAGGCCTTGGCTGCTGCTATGGTGGCATAGGCGGCCATCTCCCGCCGCTCGGTGTCCACGGTGGGTGCATTGAAGCGGGAGAGCATCGCGGCCGGATGATTGTCCTGCAGGGTTTGACCTTTGTGCGGTATTTTCAAGGATTGGAATGAAGGTTAGGCGACTGGCGGTTATTGTTTTCCCGGCAACTTCCCCCCAACCACACGCAGATGTACATACCATTGCGCAGCATCTCGGGCTGGATGCGGCCATAAAGCTCGGCCATGGCGTCCAGACCCTGCCGCACGCTCTGCTGCAACGCCACATCCATCAGGGTGGGGCGACGTGAGCGTCCATTGCGCTCTCTCTGGAATGTTCCCATCTCAATCTCAGCATCTATGTGAGTGTCCTCCTCGAGTGGGATCAGCGGACGGGGCAGCTCCTTGGTGGGTGGCTTGCTGCTGGCATTTTCCAGATGAAGCAACTGGGAAAATGTGGCTTGGAGTAGCAGGAGCACCACCACCACCACTACCGCCATCAAAACTGATGGCTGCAACATTCCAAGCATTCGGCAAAGTTCTCTGAAAGATCGCAACATTCAGTTAAAAGATTTGTATGGATCATGATTCAGATTTGCATATTTCATGGCTGCAAATTATTGATGGATTGCACTACTCTTCCACCTTGGGGCCACATAAATTATGAAAAACACAGCTTAATCAATAAGCTGGCTAATTAAACTTAATCATCGATGAAGTTACGATGTTGTGGGTCACCAATCGCGATAAATCATTCATGTTTTTACTGCTATTTCTGTTGCATCAGCAACGATAACAAAAACAGAAACAATTCAGCAGAAAATTGCTACTATGTATTTAATTTAATTTTGTTGGGGTTGCCCACAGCTAATTACAATAATAAACAAATAAAAATGCATTGAACAATATTACGACTATGGGAATACCTAAGGGTAGATATTTGTAAATGTTAATGGTTTAAACATGCACTATGCTTAAAACTATGCTTAGATCAGTATGTATATAGCGTATATGTATGTATGTACATATGTATAGCAGTAGCAGTTGGTATTCTGGCTATACAAAATTTAAGTACAACTGTACATTTTTATCGCCTAACCATTTTTATCACATTTTTCGCTTGTTGTTTTTTGTTGTTGTTTCTTGTTTTGCACTTTTTCTGCATTTTTATTTAAATCACTTTTCGCTGGCTGCGCACGAGTGGCTTTAGTGCTTGCCGTTATGCTGATACCCTTTTACGCGGAGAGTTGATTAATTAAGTGGTGTGAATTGAATTTTAATTGATTAGATAATTAGTTGAAGTGAAGACCCATCCCAACCATTCCAACCCTTCTTATGCTTAATATTTTAGGGACAGCTATCAATGGTAGGCATCATTCGTTAATTGTCTGTTTGTTCTTGAAATTATTATATGTAGAATAATATTTCTTATAGCTACCATTAGCTGTTTGAATCTTTAAGGGTATCTAAGGCATGGGACAACCCCAAACATATCTTTTCTTTGTTTTGCTTCTGTCTTTATTCGTTTTTGCTGATTTGATGTAATGCGGATCACTTTATATGCTTCAATGGCCCCATAACAGGCGTCAAGACTGGCAGTTCTCTATATAATAAAATATGGTATTCTCCGAGACTGCAGAGAGTGTGCAACTCCAATCAGCTGTTTACGTGCCAGAGGCTTTGGGAAGCGGAAAATGAAGGGGCTCGGGAATGTGAGACCAAAATAACTCAATGATTTGAAGCTACGAAGACTGGTAATTGTTTTAATCGGAGATTGCACTATCCCAAGCACTTGTAATTGTTTGAAAATTTATATTTAATTGTTCATAAACCAATTATGCAATTGAGCAAAGCTTTGCATAAGGCACACAAGGGTCTGCCCCTCTTGCATCCCCTAGAAACCACCAGGAAGTGGCTGACTTGAGAGAAATTTTCCGGGTGGCCGTCGAAGCGTTTTGTTGTAAAAATATGTTTCTTTTGGCCACGCTCACTTGGCCAACTGTGGCAGTCGGGCCATTAATAATAATCATAATAATGTTGGCTGATCTTTTGCGCAAAAACGGAAATTGATTTAACCAAAGTGCAATTTGTAATGTGATTAGCACCTGCCTCAATTAAGTAGCTGGAGGGGGTACTGGACTGGGCACTGGAGTGGCAGAGTCTATCTGTGGTACGTGCTGTTCACTCTGTCTGAGTGTGGGTGAGTTGCTCCTCGTGACTCCTCGTGGGGCTCCTGGGGCTGGGGCTCTCCTTGTGGCCAGTTCGAATATGCCGCACACACCAAATAGAAACTTTTTCGCGTTTGTATCTTTGATCGTCGTAAACCGAACTAAATCGATTCTCACCTCACGGCTGCCATTAGAAGCCAAGCTGAAAGAAACGGAGATGCCGATACAAGACGCCAAGCTGTGCCGTGCCACACAAAGTTGCTCACCAAAAAACAAAAAAAAAAACACTGAGCCAGAGCCAAGAGCCCAGAGCAAAGAGTGTTCCCAGGCAACCGAGCGACCAGTTCTCTGTTGGCTTTCATTCACTTCGTCGGTCTCGTAGTGGCAGTTTTGTTGCCCCCCACCTTGGCCACTCCCCTGGCCTCATCTGTCCCCCGATCCATACTCTTCTACTTTTAAATATTTATTATTTATTTTCAACTTGTTGGCGCTTATCGCCGTCTCCACGAATCTGACTTTTTTTTTTGTCCAGTATTCAAATCGCAGAGTGAAAGAGAGAGACAGAGGCAGGGAGAGAGAGATAAAATGCCTCCGGCTGCATAAAGTTCCCATTATAGCCGGGGCATAAGAAATGTCTTACTACATTGTGGATTGCCATTCATCCACTCTGCTGATGCCACAGCCACATCCACATCCAAAGAGTCAACCAGTTCCACATCCACAACTACGTCCATGTCCACGGTCCATCCATCGCATCGCCATAGCCGGTCCATCAAAAGATGCCCAGCTGGATGCTTTGCCACCGCCGCTCCACCGATGGCTTATCGCCCGCCATCATCGAACTGCTTTCAATTAGAAGAGAAAGTTCTTGCCACAAGAGCATGCAAGAAAAAGTGAAAAAAGCCAAGACAGAAATAAAAAAAAATAATCAACCAATACACACACAAAAAGAAGTGCTGTTGCCAGCGGATTGGATTGGATGCTTTTACTCTCAGTCCAGGGAGGGGACAACAAGGGGGTGGGGGATACTGGCACAGTCAGATCATAAAAATTGCACCTCATAAATTACGAAGTTGATGTATCACCCAACCAAGTGACAAACAATAACACTCGCCATCGCCATCGCACTCTCAGTTCCAGTCCAAGTCGCAGTCCCAGAGATCAGCGTGGATAAAGAGACCTGAAGATCTGAGATCTGAACCGAACGGAACGGAAAGCAGAATATGCATAGAAAAGGCATGACATCAGCATTGCAAAAAGTCTGAAAATAGAAATGGAATAGTGAGGTTGGCAAAGAGTCTTGACATTGATAGCTATAGTCAGAGATCTAGTGGGTCTGATAGGAAACACGGGAAGCTCATTGTAAATAATAATTGTTTGATAATAAAGGGAATAAACAAGGGGATTTCCTCGAATTAGAAAGAGTAATATGGGAGCTAAAAACTTTATAGTAGAGATTACAGGAGAGCTGAGGAAATCGTTTATCAGATTCATCAAATTTAGATGTTTTGTTATCTTTAACAAAAGAACAGTCACTTTTTAGAATATAATAGGAAATATGGCGGTCAATTGCACAGTGTTATTTTGAAATCTAACTAAAAGAGCGAAACAGAAAGAATCTAAGAGAGTCAAATATAAGCTTACGAAATAAGAGTGTCTTTCACAAGACCTAATAGCGATTGCTCATGGGATTTTCCATACACATCGGAGCCTCAAAATTTTTTAATTGCTTTCAACTGTACTTACACGTGATGTTATCAGATCTGAATCACATAATCACATAAGTGTGCGCTGGAAAGTTGGATCAGATGGAGAGGTAGATGAGTAAATGAAATATGCATAGTCCATAAATGGGTTCAATTAGCATTCTATGTATATAGTATTTCAATTATTGATCAAAGCGATTCTTCCAATTGGTAAATGTAGGGACGTCCCATCTCGCTCAAAATGCATAAGTGGTGGGCGTTGCATTACGTATACGCCTCGTAAATTAAGTATACGTAAGCAAATAAATAAATACATTTGCTTGACAAGAGCCACGCACTTGGACAATTGCTTTCAATTGAACTGTGTGCTGTGTGCGCCCTGCCCTCCAAAAAAGAGTACAAACAATCAGCAACCAGAACAGAACCATAGAAAAGGCTGACTTTGATCCACTAAGCGACATGAAATCCCGCGAGAGCTTTTAAGAGCGCAGCGCGTGGAGAGTGGAGAGGAAGACGCAATCTGGGAATGAGATGAAACTCTGCCGCTGCTGCGGCTACTGCTGCTGCTGACGACACTTAAGTGCTGGACAGCGTCGACGGCGTCGGCGACCGAAACCTGAGAATGAGAATGAGACTGAGACTGGGTCACTGTTACGAGCGTAAGAACCAGCGAGTATACTCTGCTCGCACACACACACACACAGACAGACGCCCTCCAGATAGGCAGAGCGATTGATAATTAGAAGAGAGAGGGGCAGAAAGAGAGAGAGAGAGAAAGAGTGCGAACGCGATAGAGGGACAGTGGGGCCGATTGACGGACAGTGGTGGAGCCAGAACACACAAAAAGAATCGCTGAAACAATACACGAGGCACGGCGCCCTCTTGGCTTCTGACTTCAGACTTCGCTTTCGTTTCGCATATTTTACTTTTCCCCTTTTGCTTTATTGTAATTTATAATTTATTTGAATTTTGTTTTCAGCCGTTTCTGTTTCTTCACTTCTTCTTTTTTCTTACTTTCACGCGCAGACACACCAGTGGTGGGAGAAAAAGGTTCGCCTACCTCCCTCCCTCCCACGCACCACCATTGTTCGGAGTAATTGAAATTGGCAGTCTCTTGAAGCGACTTTTCGGTTTTCGGTTTTATTAAAAGTTCGATTTTTATTGGCCCTTGTTAGGATTAGCCTTATAAATAGATTTACAAGTAGTACGAGTAGATATGCAAGTATTATTATATTATATTATCTGGTATAATAAATATATTGTAGATGCGCTGTCATGCCCTCTATACGAATACGAGTACGTGGTCCTTCTAATGCCTGACAAATGCTCATGGTCGTTGTTCAGAATGCTTGCCATTTACAGCACTTTGTTTGATTTTAATTGAATTTCAATTTCAGTATAATTTTTTTAATTTTATTTCATTTATTTTCGTTTCCATTTTAGTACAAAATCACTTGAGCAAACATGATCCCATTAAGCGGAATATAATTTTTAGTATTTCATTTTCATTTTCGGCTTCTCTTCTTTCGTTTCTTCCAGCATATACAATATGATTATTAAAAATATTAACAGTTGTATAAGTATTAATGGATATATGTATGTATGTATGTATGTATAGATAGTTATATTTATATGGTGTATAAGTGTATAGTGTGTGTGTGTGTGTGTGTGTGTGTGTGTGTGTGGGCTACGTGCTTTGCATTTTGAGCTGCAGCAGCACCTGGAAGTCTCCAGACGAGCAGCCCAAAACTGGCAGAGCTCGTGAACAACAAAAAAAAAATTAAACAACATTGTAAAATGTATGTATGTAAGGGTATGTGAGTGTGTGTGTGTGTGTCTGTTTGTGCGCTTACAAAATAAAACAAACTTAAAGCTAGCCATGTGTGTGTGTTGGCGTGTGTGTGTGTGTGAGTGTACAGCTAAAGTATTGCACTATATAGTATATATAAATATGTGATAAACAATTTACATCGAATTTAATTCGCCATTCTCGAAAGAGTTGGGCTAATCTTCTTGTTTCTTTCAGATGAAGTATCGGAAATTAGTAACTGAAGGAACAGGAGCATGAACTGGTTTAAGGATATCATCATATAGTATATATAAAGAGAGAGAGTGAGAGATAGACAGAGAGACAGTTGAAAGTAATAGGATGCACTAACAGAGTTACAGTGTGGCAGAAAATCGTATAAATATGTGATGTTTTTAGTTCCAGTGTTTTTTTGTTTTTTGTAGTTGATTTTTTCTAGATTTTTCTTTTTTAGATAGTTTTTTTTTTTTGTGTTTTAAAGAAGGAATGTCTTTCTTAATTGTTGGCCACACTCATCCAGCAAATCCGCAAATTGCTCTGCCCCCGTAAACACCTTTGAAGCCTCTAACATCACCCAAGCAGCCGCATCGCATCCAGTGTGGGATGAGGGATCGGTAGGGGATGGGACGGGACGGGACAGGATCCAACGCAATCTGAAATCCCCTAAAAACCCACTGCACAGCACTCGAAACACAACCCCGACGACGCCTGCGTCCAGCATCCATTATCCTCCTACCATCCGATCCGATCCGAACCCATTCCATCCCATTCGATCCCATCCCAAATTCACTTTCAGTTGCGTCGCTCGCCGGCGCGCGTCGTTGCCGCGTGCCGTGACTGCTGCTGCTCCTTGTCGCGCAACTCCTTGATGGCGCCCACTGTGCCGAACATCACCTTGGCCGTCAGCTGTGTGTGGTGCGAGGCGCTGGACTTGCCTCCGCCGCTGGCCGCCGTCTCGCGGTCCAGACCCGTGTTCGCATTGGCGTAGGCGCTCGTGTAGGAGACGTAGTTGTTGTTGAGATCGCGACCGCAGCTGCACTGATGCGACATATTGCACGTGGTTTGCTTGGATGGTTGGTTGGTAGCCCCGACCGATGGATAGATATGGATCGCTGGATGGAATATTCCAAACTACTTATTCGGTTCGGTTCTGCGGATCGCTTTCCTTTGATCTGCCAGCTATTTTTATTTGTCAGCTTTTCTTTTTTTACTGGTGCTTATGTGTGTGGGAGTGCTTCTTATTTTTTCTTGCGGCAGTTCTCGGGAATGAGTGACCAGTTGATCCGCCTGCGGTTCGCCAATTGATCGCGCGTGTACAGAAATCGTCGTCCGATAGTCGCAGTCGCTCACACTTTCACAGACTCACTAGAACTAATTTCGAAAAGCTGTGGTGTTGTTTTTGTGGCCAGGCCCCAGCCAGGCAGCCAGGCAGCGAGCGTCGGCAGCGCAGCAGCAGCGGCAGCCCCACGATGAGCAGAGAGCGCCAAAGAGAGCGCTCAGCAGCTGAGCAGACCGAAAACCCCAAAGAGAAACACTGAAAACTGGCTGCGATCGCTTGCTGCTGCCTGCCTGGCGCTGGCTGCGGCGCTGTCTCTGTCTTGGCTGCAGTGAAATGATAAATTTCTCTACACTCTGCAGCTCCGATGAGCCGTCGCGTTGTTTCGGGGATCGGTCTCTGGGCTCGGCTCGGCTCTTGAAATGGGGAGCCAGAGCTTCAACTTCAGATTCAGCTCTGACGGTGCTGGTGCTGCTGCTGCTGCGCTGCGCTGCTCTGCTGGTTGGGAGAGCTTTCTTGATTGCAGCAGAGTGTTATTTCTAATGCCATACCGCCCCTCCCACCGCTCTTCGACGTACATATAATCGTCGACGCTGCGCTTGTGTAATCTTTACGTCGTCTTTGTATGGCAACGATTTGGTTTTTTTTTATGTTTTGCTGTTTTTTTTTTCAGTTTCGTGCTTTTTTTTCTCTCTCTGTTTTGCTCATAACAATTTGCGAATTCCAAAGGCACGCTCCCAAGAGCCGGAGACCAGGTGAAAATCACTAAGCAATGCAGCTGATCACCTGTTGGCTCTCCATTCCACTCTCCTCCGCTGGCCCGTCTCTCCCATCCACTGCTGGCATTCACTAAGTTTCATTCACCTTTCGGGCCAAAGCAGACAACAAAAACATTACTACTTTTTGATATTTTCGTTTTTTTTTACATTTTTTACATAATGCAATGCACTTTGTATGCACACGGAGCGGAAATAGCATTCCATCTGTGTGAACCTGACCCCAAAATTGGAAGAACTAACAAGATATCTATTGCATACCATACGGCATCTAGAATGACATAAAGCTGGGGCAAGCGCCGAAGTAAACGCATTCGCTTTCGATCAAGTGGCCATATCACTTTCCTCTGCCAGAGACCTGTACTACCAGTTTTCTCCAAGAACTCCAAGCGATGTGACCCATATAACAACGACGTCGGTGTTGACGTCAGCGCCGGTCGGTCGGTCGGTGTGAGCGAGAGGGAGAGCGAAGCCAAGCGACTTGCTTGCGGCTTTCAAGTGGGTGGCAAAGTAAAGAACCAAATTTTGTGTGGAGACCGGGAGAGCGCAAGTGTTGGAGAGTTCGAAAAGAAAGCGAAAAAAGAAATTTCAATGCAGCGAAGCGTAGAATGGAGAACGTACATTGGAGTACAACACACACACACACACGTTCGGTTTGCTGCTCACCTACTTCTGGGCCGCGGTGTTTGTCGGAAAGTGTGTCACTGAGAAGAAACCGAGCGGCAACAGCAGCAGAGGGACAGAGAGAGAGAGAGAGAGCAAGCAGAGACAGAGGCAGAAGAGAGCCAAAGCAGCAGCATTCTTGGCTTTTCTGACTTTCTGTGTCTCTTCCATGCGTACATAGTGCAGTGCCGTAGTCTGCTTGGGGATACGTTCTCCCGATCGCAGCCCCTCTTTCTGCTGCATTCTCGACTACGCATCTGCCCGAAAAAGCTGCACTGCTTATTTTACTTGTAAATCTCCATTTTAATCCATCCGCTTTCGACTTTGCTGGGCGCCCTGCTTGACTTCTAATTATAAATGCATATTTATGCTGCCTGTTAGTCGCTTCTACTAGTTTTGGTTGCTGCTGCTGCTTCGAAGAGTTATTGCTGCTGCCACTATCTAACGCCGCATAAGTTCATCGGGATCTCAAGTGCACTGTGAGCACTGCGTTTTTCTCATGCGCAGAATCAATTAAAAGAGATGGAAAAAAACCCCCAGACGGCAGAACTTGTTGTGGGAAAAATCTCCGAAAACCTGCATAAAAATCGTGATTTTCCATTTTTTATTTGTGGTTTTTAGTCTGTCTAACAGCAGCAGCAGCAACAACTACAACAGCTATGAAAATGGTTTTCTTTGCTTATTTTTTATGTTTTTGCTTATGCATTTTTTTCGGTGGGAAGTTTACACTGCCCGTCTGTCTTTATTTCGGTCTGTGTGTGTGTGAGTGTGTGTGTGTGTGTGTGTGGAGTAGGTGTGGGCCAAACAGGTTGGGTGCCTCGTTGTCTTTGGCCCGGCCAACTGTGCCCAGGTTTGATATATGCACCCGGTACTTCTGGATCGCAAGGGTATATGGTATTCGATACGGAACTTGGACTTGGCAGTACTATAAAACAACCAATATCACACCAATGTACTGTTATATTGAAGATACTTTTGGAGCTCTGACTTGGCAGATCTGTAGATATAAAGATCCAGCAAAAAAGTCATCAATATCTAACTGTTATTACAGCCGAAAGAAGAAATCAAGGTGATAATTCCGGTATTGGCTATTTTACTATATAGCAGCCTTATTCATAAATCAGAAAATTAAAACAATATTTCCTTGATAAAGACTTTTTTTATTTAGTCGAAATACCAAAAAATTAATCTTTTTTGACGGGTATTTAATCGTCGGAAGGTGTCTTATGGTTTTCCTACTTGTTTCCTCTTTGTTTTGGTCTGTTTTGTTTGAGATGATGATTTATGGCTGAACTTGTCTTCTGGCAAACGGACAAAAATTGAAATTACTTGAGAGCGAGAGCGAGATCGAGTCACACCATGACGGCGACGGCGACTGCGACAACTACAACGAGCTGGCCAACAACAACTGGCGCATATGCCAGGCCATTATCCTCCTTGGAGCCATATGCACACATGCCAGATGTGAAATGTTAAAAAATGGCCAAATGAGCCGCTGGCCTCCGATTAGACCGCTGGGAAATTTATTAACCTGTTCCGGTGCGATGACGCCCCAGTGTCACCCCATCGAGAGATTAGCCCGGCCACGCTTTGGGCCATGTTTTTGGCTTCAGTTACAGTTTCCATCCCCGCCATGTCATTAGCTGTTCTTATCAGCCTGATTTATGATCGATTGCATGTGGTGAGTAAGGCTCTCCAGGCGTATCCACGTGCAGGCCATTGGGGATCGTGTATCCCCGATGCAATTGACTATCCAACTTTATCTGCCGTTGGTCAATAGGAGAGAGACCTTTGACTGACTGACGTCATTGAGCGCCATAAAAGCATGCGTACGTATAAATTTCCCTAGAAAATTGTTATTGCTCTACAAATCTCAATGCAATTTCGGTTTCAAGCTGCGTTCGTGCCACATTTCGTACAACTTTCCCATAATTTTCCTTAGAGTCAATTAGCCTGGATGTGCGCGAACTGGGAGTCGCCCATCAAATGTGAATATTTTTACCATATTTTCCAATTAGCCAACGATTTTTCCTTTTATTTGTAATTAAACTATTTACAACTAAGCATCGTCTCAGCGGGATTTCCACTGGTAATGGCTTCCTCCTCTGCAGCTTAGTTTTCCTCCTCCTCCACCCCCTGTTTGTGGGTAATTGCTTCGAAAGGAAAGCATTGAAACGTATGGAAATAACGTAAGCAGATTCATTTCAAACGATGCTAAACATATTTATGACGATGAGGAAAAGGAAATGACGCCATAAGTTGTGCAAAAACGGAAATAGGTAATAGGAATTGGATGTCACAGAAAATTAAGAATAAAAGATTAAATATTTAGAAATTAAGTATCTGAAAATTAAGATTCAAGCTTCTATTAAATGAAACATTTAATAAAATACTTATCGTGTTAAAAGAGCTTTCATTGATTTCTCATTTTGTTTGATTTTGTTTTCATTTGATTTGATTTAAACTGTATAAAATGCCATTAATATCGATATACATTTTTTTTTACTGATTTATAAAAAGGATCGTTCCACATACCACAACCTTCAATAGTATCCCGCCCTTTTGCGAAAATGTTAAAATACCAGCCACAAAGTGCGTTTGAATCAGCAAAGCGGCGACATTTGTATAATGCACAAAGGACGCAGGATAGAGCAGAACCAAACCGAACACAGATGAGCATAACGAATGCGGAACAGGGCAAATGTTGCGTGGCATGCCCCATGGCGACATGGCGAAATGTATGCTGGCATTCCGCATAAAATTCCTTGACGTTTCGCTTTTGAAATGTTACACAGCCACAGCCGAAGGAGGCGCATATCGGGAAATTGTGCAGAAAGGACTAAGGACTGGACTGCCTTGCATGTCATTCGAGTTGTCTGCCCCGATTGTGGCAAAGCCAGGTCTAAGACGGAGACTAAGGCCAAGGCGCTGGGAGGCAAGTGTCCTGCATTTGACTAATGCGCGCCCAGCCAGCTGACAATTTTCCCTTCGAAATGAGAAATAGTTGTAGCCACATTTGCCGGATGTGGGCGCAGGAGTAAGGGAATGCAAATCACACATAGATGTATGTATGGCATATTCCGTGGGTGTATGTTTCCTTTTAATGAACCTCAACAGCGCATTTATCAGACGCACTGTCCCTCTGCAATGAGAGTCAATTGTGTGGCATATGTAGCAAGTTCTGGAAGGTTCTAAATTGTCCTAGATTATCCCTACGATGCCTACTCACCTTCGTGACGTCTGCTTCCATCCTCAAATTTCATGAAACTATTTCAGAAGAAGGATAAGTTAAGGCAAGTCTGGGCCAAGAACGGTGTCTTGGCTTCTACCAAAATGCAGCATGGCCATGGCCACTTGTTACATCCTGGCTGACAGCAGCCACCAGCAAGGACCCAGCTACCCGACACCAACACCATCACACTGCCATTCAGTTCGTGTTGAGAAACAGAGCAAAACTCACCACACATTGTCGTCATCGGCAGTGGCTATGGCGTACTCCCCTTCATGTTGTTGTCGTGTGGGTGTTTTTGGATGATAAGGGCGCACCACCACCACCAGCACAACAACAACGGCAAAACCGAAGGAAAGCAGCGACGGTTCGCTCATATAAGAGCCACGGTTCCAACGGATGCGGATTCAAAAGTTAACCGACATTCGATCTGTCAACGTGCAGCAGCAGCAAACGAACTAAGTTATTTGGCCACGGACCACTTAGATATTTCATATATATCGTGTATCTTCTGAACATTTATGTGCATTCAAGTTCCGGGTATTAGTTTATCCATCTGTACATCGTTTTGAAAAGTTTATTCACTATTTTTGTGCTTTTCGGGAGTTTTGGGAATTTTTCCCAGCGGAAATCGAAAAAAGCTGTAAGTTGTGCCTATGGATTGAAAGACAAGACTCTTATTTCTAAAGACAAATTTAAATTATACGTGAAACATGGTTTTTGGGTTAATTTTATGCGTTGAAATGCGTTTACAAAATACTGGACAACCATTAAAAATTAATATTTTCAACATTTCACAATATTTTTCATCTGTAGCTTTAAAGTTCGCAGTAAAATCTTTGTAATGTCTTGAGAAGGAAATGATAATATAATTCTATACAAATTGAAGTTACAGGGACAACAAAAGAGTTCTTAAAGAATCAGGAATCGTGGAGATTTATTATACTTTCAGTATTAATTCGTCAGCTTCCATTAAGAGTGTGTTCAAAAATGTTAGCCCATTGCAAGAAAAGGCGGCTGCACTTGCGAGAACTTTCATTTTCAATAATTTAAATATTATTTCTGTTGATGAGAACGAGACCAAATAATTCTTTAAGTTTGATTGAGTATTTTTAAAGTAATTTAACATTTATTCTAAACAATACTCTTGTATTTTGGTAGAGTGCGTTACAGAATTGTTCTTTATTGTCTCTAGAAATTTGATCGAGATTAATGGTTAGTATATATTAGACACAAATACTATGTGCACGTCTATGCGGCACGTCTCTCAAAATGTCATTGTAGCTCGAACG
Source organism: Drosophila algonquin (assembly GCA_035041765.1). Taxonomy (NCBI): domain Eukaryota; kingdom Metazoa; phylum Arthropoda; class Insecta; order Diptera; family Drosophilidae; genus Drosophila; species Drosophila algonquin. The sequence continues at coordinate 445,569 of JAWNKY010002104.1, read as the reverse complement.
AATTCCTTGACGTATTTGCGAAGACCCCAAAGCACTCAAACCAAAATGCGGCCCCAAAAAGTATGCAAGAGAAATGAAATGCAATTTGTATCCGCCAGAGATCCAAGAAAAAGCCTCAAATTCAATTCGGCTCAATTTCCATCGCTTGACACCAAGAAAAAACCCAATTTGATTATATACAGAGCTGGAGGCAACAATTGACATATGGCCCCAGAATCAACAGCAAAAACATTACAGACAGGGTAGGCGAAAGCGCTAGAAATCAAATCGAAACAAGACAAAAGCCAAGCCTCAATCAAATTGTAATTAAATAAATAACAGCACGCCCAGTGCAGAAAAGAAAACAAAGCTGGCAGTCCCATACACAAACAAAAATTGAACATAGGATAGAAAAAAGAAGAGCCCAAAAGCCATGGCTAAAATATTAGATAAACAAATCAGGAGACAATTGTTGATTGATGTGAGGGCAAGTTTTTGCCTGGGCCGGAGATGATGTGTGCCCTAAGGGCAGAACTCATGTTTGCTTGCAAAATAGATACGATACGTGTACAACGGGATCGCATTGTGAAATTAAAGAAAAACATGGAAATGCTTGGGTCAAGGGTCAGCCAGAGCCGAAACAATAGATGGTGGGCAGAGGTACCCTGCTGAGTTTTTATTAGCCGCTCGTTTGCTCGCTTAACCGCCATAAATTGGTGCAAAGAAGTTACCCACTTCATTACCTGAGCGTAACTTAATTAAGCGGCTCAGAGGGGAGCAGCAGAAGCTGCTCCTTGGCGGAGAATTTAAAAAACGTGTACATGTATAGTACAAATTGAAAGCATTTCAATTGCAAGCAGCTAATTTTTGCTCATTTCGTGGCCTTAGATCCACCTGCGGCTCACTGAAGGAAAGGTAGAACATCCTCTCTGTGTGTCTATCGTAATTTGCCACATCAGCCGAAATTGCTTTGTACTCTGGCAGCAAATTTCCTTATATCCTTTGGCTTTTGTTTTCTGCTCTGCGCTCCGCTAAGACTTTTCGCCTCTAATCTCCCCTGTAGACGGGAAAGTTTTCAAACCTAATTATGCCAGCGTGGGGCATCGCCTTGGCCGTTCCTTTGAATTTCCGTTGCATTTTGTGTGGCGGTCAAAACTAATCGCCGCTGCGGATATGAGAAAAAGCTCATCCCGCAGCTATGGCCAGAGCCCACGGCACGGACCCAAAAGAGTTATTGCTGAAAGCGTAAATTCATAAACAGATAATCTTTGAATCTCATTTGGCTCGAAGGGCAGAGGCCAGAGGCGGCCAACAAACAAGATTTTATTGCAGACATGGAAATAATAGTGAAAGGTGTTGACACTTTTCACAAAAGCTGTTTTCTCTCCACAGATTTACGATTGGTTTTGCAACACTCAGTACGACATCATTGTCATTGTCGTCGCCGTCGCCGTCGCCGTGTTGCGGTTGATAAAGTCTAACAAATGTGACGATTTTCCGCCTATTATCTCGTGGCTGTTGTTGGTCTCTCTGGCCATAGCCATTGCTTTTATTGTCCTGTGTGGAAAATGCACAGCTGCCGTTGCCTCTGCCGCTGCCATTGTAAATCAAACACGGAGGTTGCTGGTCTGGGGTTCGCATAGGGGCAGATGTGGCTGTCGCTTCTGGCCTTGGCTTCGTCTGTGGTGGAAAGTGTTGAACCTGTTGCATGATTTGTAGTTCTAGCCCTAGCTGTTGCACATGCATCGTACAAATTTATGACAACCGACGCGACGCGACGCTGAGTATGCGCCACATTTAGAGAGGGAGCGAGAGAGACAGAGCCCCTTTACGTAGGCTTCAATTAATTGCAGCCCCTTGTTTGCACATCATTATGTGCGACAGCGAGCCATCAATTGGCATTGAAAACTAATCCTCATTGGCATTAAGTCAAGTCTGGAGGATGGAGCACGAACAGAAGCCAGCCTTTGGCCTAATGGAAAATTGTCATGTCCTAGAAGGCAGGCAACTTCATTTGCCTAACCAAACAACAAGGCTAGAGGCAGTTTGCGATGATGGGGACTTTGGCAACACTTTTCCGCGGCTTCTACGTGACTTTTGTCCGGGCGGAAGTGCAGCCAAAGCAATGCAAATAGCGAATCCGATCTGAATGAGGGCTCATCATTCAGCTGGTTGTCTTCTTGTGTGCACTCACCATTGATGGGCCCTGACAGTGCAAGATACGAGTACAAGCATTCGCGTATTGACAGCACTATAGTACAGGTACAAATGTTGATGGCCCTCTGACGGAGAGTGACAGCCATTCCGCTAATGGAATACAGTGGAGCGGAGCAGTTTTAAGCCAACTAAAGGTACAGACTTCAACGACTGTCGCAGCTCGGCTTAAATTTTGGGTAATTGTGGCAGCTAATTGTTGCAGAAATTAAGCTACTCAGCAAACGCTGAAGGACAGCCTCTGTAGAGGGCAAACCGCGGACGGACTGTCCTTTCACGGATCAAATTTAACTTTTACGAGCCAAGCACTTGGGTGGAGTGGCCTGCAAGGCCAGCAGAAAACTTGTCTGCTGCAGTTCAGGTGGCCAAAGACCTTCCGCATGACAAACAGGCAGACACACAGGCAGACAGACATACAAATAGACAGAGAGATGGATAAAGTTTTGGCAACATTTTTGAACGTTCTGCAGGCAATTTTTTTCATTGGTTTCGACTGTTTGCGGTGTTGCTATTAACTGTCAACGCGGCGACATTTGTTGCCGTTGACATATATTCTCTTTGTGGGTATATGTGCGGAATTCCTGGTCGATTCTTCGTTTTGCATAAGTATTTGCAAGCGAACAGAACAGCGAAGCTGCCATATGCCCCCTGTCCTGTGTCAGCCGCAACATTTTCTGACAGTACAAGAACGGAGGGGAATTAATGCTTAAAATTCTATTCGTTGTTTGCTCACTTTGTCTCCCCTTTGCAGCATTCAGACGTGCCCCCAGCATCACAATGAACACTCTCAATGCCCACATCCTGCTGCTGGCTCTATGCTGCGTCGGCTATATTGCCTGTTCGCCGGTCATAGGCCAGGACCAACGTAGTCCAGTCTCCGGCGAGGGCGATGCCGACGGCCTGCTCGGCGCCGACGAGATGGCCGATAACGGCGCTGACATTGACAAGCGGGTGGAACGATATGCCTTTGGATTGGGCCGTCGCGCTTATATGTACAACGGCGGTGGACCGGGAATGAAGCGGCTGCCGGTGTACAACTTTGGCCTGGGCAAGAGGTCGCGTCCGTACTCCTTCGGCCTGGGCAAGCGCAGCGACTACGACTACGATCAGGACAACGAGATTGACTACCGAGTGCCCCCAGCGAACTATATGGGAGTGGAGCGTGCGGGTAAGTGATCAATCCCTTCTCCAGATCAATCCTGACCCTTAATTGGCCAGCTCTCCGCCTTGCAGCCCGACCAGGCAGACAGAACAAGCGAACGACGCGTCCGCAGCCCTTCAACTTTGGCCTTGGGCGGCGTTAAATCCAGCCGCGGAGCAGGAGGAGGACGCCTCAAATGGCACACTAAACAAGATCCAGCCGTGTGCCAATTGAGTTCACAACCTACACTTAACTATCAATTCAAGTATTCGCAAAAGGCTCTAGGACTCTTGTATTGTAAAACTTCTGCAAGAACTAATCTAAATGTCTTTGAATCCACATGCACGCCCTTCGTCCCAAAAAATATCTAAAATAAAGCATACCGATAAACAATATGATTTCCACATTAGTTATTAACTCCAGACGTTCAACGGCGGCAACTAATTAGTTTACAAAAGCAATATAAAATTGCAAAAAAAAAACAAAAAAAAAAAGAAAAGAATATAAGAGAAAGATCAAAGGATGAGAATGAAACTCTGGCGTGTGCTATTATCAAGAAAGAAATACATAGAATGTTATACGAATATATACATAATATACATATATAGATGCATATTCAACCCAATTTACAGTACACATTTTAATGGGGCGTTAGCTAATATATACACACACACACACACAAACACGGATATATACTTATACCTTGTAATTGGGGCACTCTCTCGAGTCTGCGAGTGGCATTCGTTGCAACCGAAATTGAGGCGCATAGAAGGACAAACTTGAATATTGGGAATATACACAAGTAGCATACTTACATTGATGTATCAAAGTGATTATTAATTTAACTATATATATATATACATACATATATGTAAATGTTTTGTGAATACATGCATCTATTCCTAAATAAACAGCACAGCAGCATGGTGCAAGCAAAACACGTAGTTCCTTTTACTTTCATTTCTCAAATTTATTTCTTGCATTCGGACTCATAAAAACCAATAATCCTAAGCTTAGCTCATAAATACATTAGTTACAATCGGCGTTGACTTTTTCTACTCGTACAGCTAGTCAGATATTTTATACAGTATAAAGTAATGTCCCTCTTTTAACGTAACGTAACTTATCTTATATTTATGTTCAGGTTGAGCAAACACTCGAAAGAGTCAACAATTTTGATCAACATTTAGGAGACTAAAAAAACAGAAAACGTTTCAAACATTTAACATTTACAATACGGTTAGAACTAAAACTAGAATATTTCAATTTGCAGCTTGCTCAGAATGGTATCCAAGGCAAACACGGACGATATGAATGTGTACGGGCTGTTACGTATGATGCCAAAGTCCGGCTCTAGGCTGGGCATAGCGCGGGGCGAGAAAACTGGCATCTGTTGCGATGGATGGCGTAAGCTCGTGATGGGGGGATGCTTACGCGCATTTTGCTTCATCTTTTCCTTGCGGGCCACGAGCTTCTTAGTCTCGCGCACCATGTAAATGGCCTCTGTGTTCGTCATGAAGTTGTGAATGATCTGCAGAGCAGATACTAATTTGAAGGACAACCAAATTGGCAATGTTGGGCAGACAACTTACCCTTCGCTTCTTGGGGCAGTGGGCAAACACCCAGATGAGTGTGCAGAGGGTGTTGAATATCTCGCTGTCCTTATCGCACCAGCGCAACAGCATCTGGGCAATGGTCACCAGTCCGCCCTCTTGGAATGTGTTGACCGTGGTGCTGTTGTAGCGAGCCAGATTGAGAATAATCCGACTGCAGCGTTCGATAAGCTGCTTGTCCACCTCCGAGCGTATGGCCTGGGCCATGATGCCATAGCAAAATGTGGACATGAACTCCGAGCACCACATGAGCAGATGTGGCACAGTGCGCGACAGACGATCTGTAGAGAGTACGGCATGCAGGGACCATAAGTTTGGTCCACTAAAAAAACAGTTGCAAGTACTCACCCAATCGATTTAGCACAGCCAAGGCATCGCAGGCAATGAAGCGACCACGCAGGAATCTAACTGACTCCTGCACCTTGGTGCGCACAGAGTTAGCAGCCTTCGCCTCTTGTTTAAGCTGCGCAATACGCTTTCGGATGGCCAACAGTCCCTGATGGCGTTGGCGTCGACGCGTTTGATAGCCACGCCAGTAGCGCTGTATAACCTTGGCCGCCCGCTTCTGGCGGATAAGATACTTCATCTCTGGGGTCATCAGAGCCTGGAAACGCTTGCGAGCCAAATGGCCACGCGCATGGGTCTGGAAATTGGAAATGGAACGACGCAGCAGTAGGAAATGCTCGCGTTGCTTTATCATCAGTCGCTTGCCACGGAACTTCTGCTGCAGATGTATGGTAATCTCACGCAGCTGGACAAAATCGTGGCGCACTTTGTGCATGGTGCGTGTGGCTCGGAACTTGCGCTGTAGACGAATGGTAGTCGATTGAAGGAGCTTAAACTCCGCTCGGACTTTTTGCATGGACTGACGGGCACGGAACCGATGCTGTAGAACTAAAGCTGCCTGACGCTGGTTCTGGTACTCTTCGCGCTCCTTTCGCATCCGCAGGGTGGCGCGGACAAAGTGCTGTAGAAGACGAATCTTCTCAATGGTCTTTAAGAAGATCTCACGCTGACGACGCGCCTCTACGGTCGCCCGCCACTTGCGCTGAATGCTCATTGAACTGGAGCGCATTCGTCGGTATCCCTGCCGCATTCGAAGCATGTCTTTGAGGCTGCGCCACCACGTTTGAAGTCGAATGGCCGCTTGACGTTGATTTTGGAAGTGGGAGCTCTGCTTTCTCATCTCCAATTTACCGCGGTACCGTTGCTGGGCCTTTATTATGATAGCGCGATGCTTCTGGTACAGGGAAAGCTGCTTCTTCATTTCCCCCTTGGCTCGATAGCGTCGCTGAATCGAGATAGCTGCATTTTTTAGCTGTCGGTAATTATTCCTTTGCCTTATCATGGCCAAACGGGCTCTGTAACGCCGCTGCAGTGTAATGGCAGCGATACGCAGAGATAGGAAACGACTTCGATCTTGCTTTTTCAAGAGATGTGACCGCCAGTGCATCTGCAGGCAGCTCACGGCGGCCTGGGTACCTCGGTACTTGGCTCGCATAAAGCGCATGGCCTTATTGGCATGGAATCGTCGCTGCATGTTGATGGTGACCTCACGCAAACGACGGAAGTACTGGCGCTGCTCTCGCATCTGAACCAGAGCTCTGCGACGCTGTTGGACCACCAACACAGCTTTCTTCAGTTGGAGGAACTTTTGACTTTGGATCAGCATTAGGCGCTTGGCTCGGAATTTACTTTGAACGAAAAGGGTGCATGATTTAAGCTGCAAGTACTTGCTACGCTCTTGACGCATCTGCAAGATGGCGCGCCAGCGTTGTTGGACATTGATGATGCAGCGGCGGGTCGCTAGGAAAGCATTCCGATCCTTGATCATATCCAGACGCAAGCGAAAATGTTGTTGTATTAGAACAACAGCCATGCGCTGATTCCGGTAGCTTTCTCTCTGCTTACGCATCTTCCAATTGGCACGCATGCGTTCCTGGATGACAATGGCACTTTTCTTGGTCGCCTGGAAGCTGTCGCGATCTTTTCTCATCTTAAGCGTAGCCCTCCTGTGGGTCTGCAGCTTAAAAGCATAAGAACGAAGTTGCTGGAAGTAGGCTCTTTGCTTCCTCATTAAGATCAGGGCACGCCAGCGCTGCTGTAGGATTTGGGTGGCTTTCTTTAGCTCTAGGAACTCCTGACGCTGCTTTTGCATTATCCATTTTCCTTTCATTCGACGCTGCACAAATATTATGAGTTGTCGCTGCCGCAGGTACTTCTGGCGCTGGATCCTGCCCAGACAATAACAGCGCCACACCATCTGGATATGGCTGGCCGCAGCTTGTTGCTTTTGCGATCGCTGTAGACGAGCTGTGGCCGCTGCTATGAGAAGTTTTTTGGCAAAAAGACGACGCCGAAAAATTCTTTGCAAGAAAATTGCAGCCTGACGTATCTCCACGAACCGCTGGCGACACTGCCGGCCCAGCACATGGGCCCGCCACCATCGCTGGATGAGGACTATGCTATGGTAGCTCTGGTAGAGCTGCTTCTGTGCCAGGAAGCGACGAGTGTACTTCTGCAGGATGATGGTGGCTTGAAGACGCTCATCCTTGTAGAGCTTGGCGTACTTGCGCATCTGGTGGCCGCGGAAGGCTGCCTGTATGACAGTGGCTGCCCGATGGCGACGCATCAACTCCTTGTGGCGTATGCGACGCTGTATGACAACGCGCAGCCAACGACGACGCCACCATTTCTGGATTACCCTGGCAGCCGCATGGAACTTGGGTGAGCGGAACTTGTAGATGATCTGCCAGAGCAGCGAAAGCGTCTTCTCGCGATGACCGTCGACTATATCCGCGGCAGAGATGTCACCGCCCAGATGGAAGTCAGCGCCATTAAGAGCGTTCAGGGCCAATTTCACATTATGGACTCGCTGAAGCCGAGATATGGCAGGCACTCTCAGCTGACGGGTGAGATCGTCGCGCAGCAGGATGACCTCCATGACGCGGGTCAACCGAACGCCATCTCGCAGATCTATCGCCAGATTCTTAAAGGCATAGTCGAACTCGTCAAGGAAGGTCTGCTTGTGCTGGAGCACATAGCCAAGGCGGCGCACCTCTCGAGTGATGTCGCCAACGTTGGCCAGCAGCTCCGAGGAGAAGCGCAGTAATATATCCTTGGTCTCCTTGTAGGGGGATTTCTTCACGAACAGACAGGGATTGTGCTTGACGATGCGCTTCTGCTTGGCCTGGTCCAAAAAGAGGAGCAGGAACAGAATCTTTTGCAGCGTGTGTTTCTTGATAGTCTCCGCGTACTCTTCGGTGAGGGTGAAGGCTTTGCTGTACTTTTGCTCCTCGAACTTGTTCCTGAACAAGCGATTGAGGATAAAGTGGCTCAAGCCTACGATATCTCTGTTGGAGTGCATCTGTATCTTTTCCCCGAAAACCACTTCCAGACCCAGTCGCAGCCATAGAGGATTGAAGCAGAGCAGAAGCTCCAGAATACTCCTCTGCATGACCACGTCCAGGTGCAGATTACGATCACTGCGTATACGCAAAGCTTGCTTGTTGACATAGACGGCCACCTTGGAGCAGGGCAGGCGCATTTGCTCGCTGAAGAACAACTCTACAGCCGCCCGACGCAGCGTTTCCAGACGGAACGTGGTCAGATAGTTCATGGACTGCTCCTCCTTAGAGGGGGCCATGACCAGCTCCTTGTTGCGCACCTCATTGAACAGCTTCCCCACATCGATTTTGCTGTTCGAGTCTGCATCTAGATCAGCGGGAATGGTCACCAAGGCATTCAGCCACTTCTTAAAGTCCGCCTGATGCCGTTCCACCGCCTGCTCATCCAGGTACATGGTACAGGCAAGAAACGGATCTGCCGTGGTTGTGGCTGCAAACGGATCCGGATTGATGTAAGTCTGCATGTAAAACTCCGAATCGTAGAGCTTTACGGGAGCTGATTCCCTAACTTTGCGGCCTGGTGTGTTGGGCTTCTTCATGAGCGACATCGTTTGGGCAAGCTTGAACTTCTTGGGCTGCGCTGCCGTCCAAGTGCTGCCACTTCTGGCGGAGGCATTGGCTGGAGTTGCGCTGCGATGCAGCGAGATGTCGTCAACTCGCTGTTTCTTTGGCGGTGAGATCACCATCGACTCGTTGCGATGAAGGGACTCGTTGCTGGGCGAATCCGAGAAGCTTAGCTCATGGGAGCGCCGCTTGTAGGTACTCGCGGTCTTCTCTTTTACAGGGCTGCACTTGCGCGACTTGCGCCCCACTTCATGGAGATTGAATCGACTAGACTGGGCCAGGATCTCGTTGTGTTTGAAGAGGAAGTCCTGCGAGCACATCAAGCTCGTGTCGGTGCAAATGGAGCTGTCCAGCTGCTTGGCATTCAATTTCGGAGGCTGCTGCTCCTGGAAGTACCGATTCTGCTCGATCGAACGTATCTGCATCTCATTGAGATTCGGCATCGAGCCTTGTATGGCAAACTTTGTTTGCGGCGAGAGCAGCGACAGATCCTTCATGGACTCTGAATATTTTCGCAGTGGAGAACCAACTAGTATGATATCCCTTTTTAAATCTTGAACGGGGCCCTTGGCTGCCGCCCTTGGTGGGCTGGACGCCTCCTCCTCGCGTATGCATTCCAAGGCTCTCGTGTGGGTTGCATGGACAATGGTTGTGGTTTTATTTTGAATGGTGGGCGTTTGCAGCAGCACTTCGGAGCGCGAGCAGTCTAACGTGTCTATTGATATGTTAATGGTCTCTGAATGCTTCACATCAAAGGTTTTGTTCGTGGGGGGTTGATCATCAGTGTGAAGATCGTCGGCGACGAGGCGACGGGGTCGCAAATCGCAGACAGGCAGCTTGCCATCTGTGTGCAGGGTAGGTGTGGGCCAGTCAGCCAGATTATCTGGCATAACTCCAGAGCCTGTTCCGCGCGTTTCAGTGAGCGGTGTGAACTTGATAGTATCTAACATGTTGAGCAAATTACCTGGGGTCATGGGACTAACGTTCTCCTTGCACGTGCTCGGCTTTGGCGAGATAAAAGCAGACTCCTCTTGGGGTTTGTAAACATTTTTCTCCGTCAACGGGGCATGAGGAGCGGCCGATGATGCCCGAACAGTCCGCGAGCCGCTGCAAGAGCGCCAGTGCTGCTGGGACGGAGCTGCTGCAACGGACATTCGCTTTTTCTGCTGCACAGCAGCTGCGGCCCCGCTTTTTGTCTTCTTCGACCCTCCCGTCGGCGATTTCAGATACAGCGTCTTGCCCACGGTGGGAAATTTGCGCGGGTTCTTCAGGTAGGCGAGACATAAGGCGAGAAGCAGAAGGGTGAGTGGTGGGGTGGTTAAGAGGCTTTAAGGGCTTACCTTGACCGGCTGGTTGCTCTTGGACTTAAGTATGATCATTACGTCCTTCCGAAAATTTCTGTTATCAAGCAGATGCAGCGTCTCCTTGCAGGCCACCTCCATTTCAGGGCTCCAGACTAGCTCCATGGAGACCTCGTCGCGCGCGGGAATTACGTGCTCCATCCATTCGACGGTCAGGTTGTGCTCCACCTTGAAGCCCTTCGTTACTTTGACCTAGAAGCCGAAAGGGTGCTTAGCATTGATCAAATACAAGTTGCCAGGCAGCCAACTGATCTATATCGGCGGCCAACTAACCTCAATGTCTTCGTCGCTGGGGTTGAGGACTCGCACGAAGCGCCTGGCTGTTTTGGTTACGGGCACGTCCTCGAACTGCACAATCGCTTTGGCCGAAAACGGAGCCATGACCACCACGGCTGGCTCGCGACCTTCGATGTGCTTCTTTGGCTTCAGCCGCGACGGCGTAACTGTGACCTGCAAAGAACACAAATCCTTACATGCAGAAAGACAATTTTTTGTTGAATCGCCCAAACACTAACCTCGAAGGCGCTCATCGCGAATGCCGGCACACAAAAAATAACACTTGCAGCTAACGATGAACAAAAACGTAAAACTTAATTAACAGCGAAGTACCATCAACACAGCTGCAATTTTAGCACTTAACACAATTAACAAAACGTGACGGAACAAAAATTAGAGCGCTGATATCAAAATCTGGAGTTGAAAATGAGCGCGGACGCCGTTGCCATTTTGAAAGTAAAGCCTAAGGTAGCAGTGTGACCGAAATATTCCGAATTATACGTAAAATGTTTAAAAATACTGACAAATTATTGTCATTCGTGTTCCACCATATTTCTCGTTTTTGATCTTCGGTTGAATATTACTAACTAGCAAGACGCCAAAAGTCTCAGCTCACAATTTTATCCAAATGTTGAATCTATTTTCTACATTACTGGCTACTTCTAAGTACTTCTTTTAATTGGATTGTATCTAATATTCGCAAATTAATAGACAGTAATTAGCTATGCTCTTGGACAAGTGTGACCATACTGACCATGCTCTACGGTTACACTGTCTTGTGCTGCCATCTCACCCAATTTTTGCGCTCAAATATAACAGGTTAACTAAATTTTAATTGAGAATGTTAAACGATAAAATCCAGTTGAATGAATACTGTTTACTTTACAGTTTACTTTGATTTTAGCAATTTATCTATTCTTTTGTAACTTCCTCGCTCATTTCAAATCCACCTACTGTGGAACATCGTCCCCGTTCAGGAAAGTCTATACAATTTCAAAAAAATGCAACGCCTGCAATAACAGCGATGTTGATGGCGCCACCTAGCGTTGTGTAGCACAGGTGAGCGCTTGCTGTGAATGACAAAGCGCGCATTTCAAATTTTACTGAAGCATAAAAAAATAACGAAAATAAATATGCTCCCGTTCCACAAGAAAGTTTTGCCTAAAATTAGTTTTATTTATAATTTATTTACAAATATCAACAAAAAAAACATAAATCCCACCAAGGAATCCTAAATCTGTTTACATAAGCCTGCTCGGCGGCAAAATGTGTGTCCGTGGGAGATGGTCGCTGGCCGTTTCGGAGGAGTACATGTTCTTAAGGTATCCCGGAAAGGGAGTGACTGCATCGAATTCCTCGCCGCCAGTGTCGTCTGGGGGATCAACGGCCATAAAAGAGATGGCAAAGCCGCGCAGAGAATTGCTCTCATCCGTCTGGAAGCGCAGCAGCAACGTGTCTGAGTTGGAGACTATAATGGGCGGTTTGTGTTTGCCACAGAAGCGCCCGTGGATGGTGTTCATGGAGTAGCCCTCCTCGGTGATCTCCAGGAAGTCGTAGTCACAGCGCTCCGAGTACTCGATCTCAAAGTTGAGGAACTTAATCTTCACACTGCTCTCTGGATCCGACTGAATGCGCCAATCGCAATACATGTTCCGCTTGTAGGGTCTACTTCCGTAACGGGGGTGCGAGTAGAAGGTTTGCGAGTGATTCGTGGCCCGCAAGTAGCCACCGCACTCGGAAACGAAGGTCGCCTTAAAACCCTTTCTCTGCAGTCCGGCATCTGTGGCCAGGACCATGAACATCTCGTTGGTGGAGGCGATCACCGCATACGGCTCTCGTCCACCGCAATAGATGCCCAGGGTGGAGCTGTTCTCCGAGCGGCCGTCATAGATGGCCACATAGTCGTAAATGCACTCCTGGTGGCTCTCCACGGCAAAGTCGTGAAAGGTCAGCTGGATGCGGTGGCCCAGGACGGTCTGGAAGTGCCAGTAGCAGTATATGTTACGCGGATAGTCATCCGGATAGTTGGGGCTCTGCAGCACCCCGTAGGAGGTGGTTATCTCGAACTTGCACCTCGTCTCCGTGCAGTTGTGGCCGTTGTCGGACAGCGTGTATCCGTTCCGGCAGCTGCACTGATAGGAGCCATAGGTGTTCCGACACCTGTGCTGGCATCCACCATTATTAATGGCACACTCATCCACATCTAAAGAGAGGACAATTTGGGGTTACTGAGGAGTTTCCGAAATATTCGCTGAGCCACACTCACCTACGACAAACTTGGCCACGAAGCCGCTCCGCTGCACCGTTCGGTCCGAGTAGAATTCCAGACGCAGCACACTCTGCTCCGAGTTGACGAACGGAGGCAGCTCATTGCCGCAGTAGATTCCGATCTTTTTCAGGCGATTGTCCCGCATCTTCGAGTAGATGATGAGGTAATCGTAGTTGCATTTGGTGTACTGGAACCGGGTGCCCTCCAGGTCAAAGTGGGTAAAGTTGAGGAAGACTGCGTGATTTGGCGGGGCCACCACTTCCCAGACGCACTGCTTGGCGTTTGGATACATGTCTGGGTACGAGGGCGAGTAGAGGGTGCCATTCGATTTGGTGGCATCCACAATGCCGCCACAGGCATCCTCGCAGGTCTTGCCGTTGGCCTGAAGCTCGTAGCCAGCATGGCAGCCGCACTGGTAGCTGCCCATCGTGTTGATGCACACATGCTGGCAGCCGTGCGCCGTGAACTTGCACTCGTCCACGTCCAGCATGAGGGCGGCGGAGAAGCCCAGCTTCTGCACCGATCCATCCGACACGAACTTGATGTACATCTGATTGCTGCGGGTTCTATAAGGAAAGGGATGCTACTTAGTTGGGGATCGCCCTGGATGTAAACTCCACTCACTTGATGTTCGGTGGCAGCTTGTCGCCACAGAAACGACCAATCAGCCGGGAGTCGCTCCGATTGCCGTCCCGTATCTCCACGTAATCGTAGACACAGCCGTCGTGCTTCTCCAGCTCGAAGCTCTGAAACTTGAGCCCCACCTGGTGGTGGATGGGGGCATTGATGCGCCAGACGCACTCCTTGTCGGGCATGTACTGCAGCGGATAGCTGGGCGAGTCTATCGACTGATCCTTGGTCAACTGAATCTCTCCACCACAGACCACTGTGAGAAAGAGAACGGGGAATTAAGAGGCTATTAACGATGGCTATGATGGCTCGAACTCACCTTCAAACCGGGCCTTGAATCCGCGATAGCCCTTGGCCGCATTCCGGTTCACATAGTTGATGAGCATGCGACTGGTTTGGCTGGTGATAGTCTCCCCACTGGCATTGCCACAGAGACGCCGCACCAAGGGAGATCGGTGCCAGTAGCCATCCCGGATTTCGAGGTAGTCCTCGGAACAGTTCTCGGAGAGCTGTAATTGCAGTTGCTGCAGATGGAGGATGACCTTCTCCCCATTGGTGGCCGTGATGCGCCATTCGCAGCTGGTGAGCGAGGCATCAAAGGAACTGGAGTCATCACCCGGCTCAGGATCCACATCGCCGCTTCCTTCGAACTCGCTGAGGACCCCATTGCCCGAATACACGTAGTGTGGACTCACTATTTGGCCAGAGTTCTCCTGGTATGTGCGTCCACAGGTTGCACACTTGTAGAGCAGATTGGCCTGGACAATGTCGCCACGGCTGAGGCGTCGACGCTGGCCCAGCTCGATGTGGGTGCCCGGGGGAATCCCAATGGGAGTGATCGTGTCCAGGTAGGAGCTCTTGGAGAAGGAGTTCGTGGCGTAGTGCATGATGGAGTTGTAATCATACGGCAGCAGGGGATGGTCCACCTCCTCTGGCGATAGCACATCGAAGTTGTACTCCTGGCCGCGCATGATATTGGCCTTGTTGATGATGATGTGCTTGTCCCGGTCGCCGCGGGCATGCTCGTGATGGAAGCCAATGGTGTGGCCCAGCTCGTGGATGATGATGCCAAACTTCTCGCAGTTGCGACCAATCGAAATGGGCTGGCGACCATTGCCATTCTTGCCCAGGAAGGAGCAGCAACTGATTGGGGAGGGATTCAGATGCAGTACTTAAGACAATATACTTTCAGGGGCGATTAGGTAGAGACTTACCCGCAGTTTTTGACCGTAAAGAAAATGTAGTTGTCATGCAACTTGGCATCGCGCTCCACGAACTTAATGCAGGTGAAGTTCTCCCAGTGCCGCATGGCCTGCTTGAAGAGGGCCTTGTGGGCGCCACTGAAGATGCCATCGATCTCGTACGGAATCACGCCGTAGTCCCAGGTCCTCTCCCTCCGCACCGTCACGCCACGTCGCCGTCGACTGTGCGTTTCCGTCCTCATCCTCATCCCCATCCTCGTCTCAGTTTCAGTTTCACCTTCATCCAGAGGTTGGGTGTAAGGAGAGGCGGGCTGCAGCACATCCGTGGAGGCTTCGGTCCAGAGCAGTGGCGGGGGTAATCTCAGCAGGGCTTTGCTTCGCGATTTATGATGCTGCTGCTTCCGGCGCTGAAGTCGGCTGGGGTGGATGGGATGGGATGAGAAGCTTATGAGCTCAGGTATTGCTTACGTTCGCATTGTGGCGAAGCATCTCAAGTGCCATCCACCTCGGGCCACGTCAAGTGGCCAGACTAATTGTGCGCCATTGTGCCGAACTAATCCCACTTGGGGCATCTTTCAGGTTGGTTGCAAGACTTACCCCATCGCTGGTCGTGCTCTGCTTCTCTCTGGCAGTTTTATGCGATTCCCGGGCTGAGTCCTCTCTTTGTGTGCCTCGGGCACCTGTTGTATAAATCAGACACTGAATTCCCAGACACTCAACCACGTGACCGCTCACCACTCACCTGCACGGCATCCAGCATGCCGTAGAAGTCCTCCGGCTGCTCCTTGAAATCGAAATCACATTCGCTCTCTGGCAGCTGATCCAAATGCCGACACTGGGCCAGTTCAAGCAGCGAAGCCAAGGCCAAGGCCACTCCTACAACCAAAATAACCAATTTCATTCTCATTCCGATGAGGGGCATGCCAGGCATTCTTTGACCCTTGAGGAATTTCTGAATTCTGAGGATCGTTGACTCTTTCACTCGTTCTCCTTGAATTCGATTCGGACACAACCGCCTCAAGCCAGCTCAAAGTTCTAACTAAATACTGCAAGCGATGATTGTCGAATTATATTTCTCAGACTCTCAGGGCTCGCGCTCCATGGATTAGTCAGGTAAGAGGGAGAGAGAAAGAGAGCTTCAAAGAAGACAGAGAGTGAGAGAGAGGCAACAAAACGCGGTCCCAATCGATCCTGATCTATCGTCGTCATCGACAAGAACATGACCACTACATATGTACTGCATATGTATGTGTGCGCTCTGAGCAGAACCTGAAGAGGCAGAGGCAGAGGCCTCTCGAATACAGAATCCGAATCCGAGTCCGAGGCAACTCCTCCGCATCGGCAGTTCAGGTTGTCCATTGTCTGCCTGTTCTCTTGATTGTTAGCATTCAATGGGTTTTGATTTGGGTATCCCTACACCTTGACACTGTCTCTCGGTCCCTCTTTTGGCTCTGGCTGTGGCTGTAGCTGTGGCATCTGCCTACCTGTGGCCGGGGTCGGGGCCGGCTTTGGCTCTGGATCAGGTGTTGTCGTGCGTGTGTGTCGGGCATTTTAGGGCAGGTCATTAATGACGGGGATCATAAATCCGTCGCATGAACGAAACTTTTCTCGGTAATTCCACCAATAAATGCTATTCAATCTTTGTGGCGCCCCTACAGAACAGACAAGGTGGAAACCAGCAGCCATAAAATAAGTACTAAACATATACATATATATCTTTATATATGTAAATATATCTGTTAAGCTGAGGAACCTTTTTGCAGAAGAGACTTTCATTTCAAACACATTTTTATGTTGGATTTAAAACATAGTTACTATGTAATTATATTATACGAATTTATATTATGTATTTGTATATTTATGTGTATAGAATTAATTACGTATTAAATTGAGTCAAATATCAGAGAGTTGTACATATGTATGTGTGTGTGTTTGTATCGTATGCATGTGATCGTAGATGCCCCTGCAGAGTCATAATCATACGAGTAAGTACTACGAAATAAAGCCACCGAATCGGAACACTAAATCGTCGAGCTGCAATAGGAATACATAGTTTAAATCTATCTACAAGGGCCTTCACATTCAAAGATATGTGAGAGTGTGTGTGTTCTAACCTACATTTAATTTGGACTTTGATATTGGCCAAACAGAACTGCCTGCCAAGATAAGTTAAAGAAATGCCCTAGAGTCTAGACTAACAAATATGGCACAATAAAAGTATACCAGATATAGAAGAGAAAATGCTCTGAAAATGGCAACAAATAAAATGCAAACGAGAACTGCACATTCAGCTAAAAGATCACTAGAGAAAGTAACCGAAGCATCGAAGTTTAAGCCAACGATATCGATCCTCAATTGGGGCTGCGACCAGGGAAACTTTAAGGTTAGATAAGTTCGACTTAATTTCTTATTATAGGTTTCAAGATTTTGCACTTCACTGCGATATGCCTGGCATGCTAGAACCTAACATGTTGGGATTACCTAAAACTAACACCGTGTTTTGTGGGGGTGGCGGAGGGGCGGAGGAGACAAAGAGAAAGGAAGATCTAAGGATATCGCGACGATATGTCTAAATTTGTTAAATAAATTCCGTTTTAATATATTGTCATGAATCTTAGCGCATCGAGTGGAGCGTGCCAGTGCGCTAGGTGTCTAGGTGGAGAAGGGATAGTACCGAGTGGGCAGACTGTAGCGACCACGCCCATTGAGCACTACCAGCTGATTGCCACTCAGGTCGCCGTACTCGTCGGTCTCCTCGGTGTCCTCGATGTAGATGGATTTCAGGGAGCCGGGAAACGGGGTGACCATCTCGGAGCTGTACGAGCTCTCCACATCCTCGTCGCTGTTCTCAAACGGATCGACGGCCACGTACGAAGCGGAGAAACCCTTCATGGGCACCGAACTGTCCGTTTTGAAGCGCACCAGCAGGGAGTTTGTCATGGATATGATGTCCTGGGGCAGCTGTCAAATCAGGATTCATTGGATATTAGATTCGATTTCATTAGATTGGTTGAATTGAACCTACCGCACTGCCGCAGTACTGTCCGTACATGGGTCCGCTGGTGTCCTCCATGTTCGAGAAGACCTGCACATAGTCATAGGTGCAGTTCTCACTGCTCTCAATGTCAAAGGTGAGGAAGATCAGCTGCACATTGCTGTTGGGCGGCGCCTCAATGGTCCACTCGCAGTCCATGTTGTCGTCGTAGTCCTGGTTGCCGAATCGGGAATGGGAGTAGAACTGCTGGACATGGGTGGTGGCGCGCAGAAAGCCTCCACAAGCTGACGGAAGAGACAGAAAAGATGACATAATCCCTGGAGCAGATAGAGTCGTGATGCCGCTTACATGTCGAGTGGAGGGCCATGAATCCATTCAGCTGCTTGTTCTTGTCCGTCTTGAGGACCATGTACATCTGGTTCGTGGTGGAGGAGATGGGGAAGGGTATCTTGTCGCCGCAGAAGCGTCCAAGCACCGAGCTGGCCTCCGACTCGCCATCGTAGATGGCCACGTTGTCGTAGGTGCATTCCTGGAGATTAGTGAGATTTAGTGAGATCCTCTGCCTAAGCAGTTATGTATGTGGCACTCACCTGATGGGACTCTATGTTGAACTCGTTGAATATCAGCTTGATACGGTGCCCCGGCGTGGTTATGAAGTGCCACACACAGTCCGCGTTGGGGGGATACGAGTCCGGATAGTTGGGGCTGTAGATGGTGCCGAAGGAGGCGGATATCTCGTACTTGCACTCCCCCTCCTTGCAGTCGTGTCCGTTCTCGTGCAGCGAGTATCCGTTGTGGCAGAGGCAAATGTACGAGCCAATGGTGTTCCGGCACTCGTGCTGGCACCCCCATTGTTCACGGCACACTCGTCGATGTCCGTGAAGAACACGGCGGCAAAGCCGGACCGCTGAATCGACTTGTCCGAATGGAATTCCACGCGCAGCGTATTGCTGTCGGAGGTGGCCGTGGGTGGGATGGCGCTGCCACAGTAGGTGCCAATGCGCTTCACCCGGTTGTCGGTGAACTTGGAGTAGATAGTCACCGAATCGTATCCGCAGTCAGACTGCTGTGCCGCCGTTCCCTCCAGGTCGAAGTGGGTGAAATTCAGCGAGATTTTGTGCTTTGGCGGAGCCACTATTTCCCAGACACACTCCTTCAGTATGGGATACATTTCGGGGAAGGAGGGCGAGTTGATGGTTCCGTTCGGATAGTCGATGACACCGCCGCAGGCATCTGGTATGAAAAGCGGAATGCAGATAAGGTCATTAGAGGCAGCCGATGACAATGAGTGTCGTCTAGGAGGACCCACCTTCGCAGTGCTTCTTGTCGCTGTGCAGCTCGAACCCGATGTGGCAGCCGCACTCGTAGCCCCCCAGCGTGTTGATGCACTCGTGCTCGCATCCATGGTTCTGGGTCTCGCACTCGTCCACCTCCTTCATGAACACGGCCGAGAAGCCCGCCTTCTGCACCGATGTGTCCGACACGAATTTCACGTACATCGAATTGCCACTTGACCTGAAAGCGACGCCGAACAAAGCAAAGTTGGTTTCAATGGAAGAGCGATGCAGCTGGCTGCTGGTAATGGTGGGTGGGAGTATGGGGGAGTAGGGAATAGGAGTTGGGTGCCTGGACGAGGGTACTTACTTCATGTTTGGCGGCGGCTTGTAGCCACAGAAAACGCCAATTAGTTGCGAATCTTGTGCAGGACCATCGCGGACCTCCACAAAGTCGTAGACACAGCTGTCATGGTTCTCCACCTCGAACGACTGGAATTTCAGCGCCACTTGGTAGCCCTTCGGCACGGTGATTTTCCACACGCATTCCTTGTTGGGCAGATAGTCCAGCGGGTAGTTGGGTGACTCCAGCCGCCCCTCGGCATCATCAACGGACAACTCGCCGCCGCAGACAACTAGAGCAACGTCAGAGTGTCATCAGTTTTGGTCGCAGTGGAAGTGGACTCCATTAGCGGAGTAGCGGAAAACTCACCATCAAACTCTGCCTTGAACCCACGATAGCCCTCGCTGCGGTGCGAATTGACGTAGGTGAGCAGCATGCGGCTTGAAACGGTGCGAATTTCGTCGTTGGCCACCTTGCCACAGAAGCGACCGATGAGTGGGGACTTCACATAGTAGCCATCCCGTATCTCCAGGTAGTCCGTTTCGCAGTTGTTCGACTTGAAGATGTTCTAAGGGCAAGAGAGAGAGGAAATATGTAGTCTCTCCCGCTCATAGAGCATTGCATGAAATGGTAGTCTTACCATATTCTCCAGCTTGAGGACCACACGTTCACCATGCGTGGCCGTTATCCGCCACTCGCAGTGCTCCGTCTCATTGGTGAGTGCCCCGGCCGTGTAGTAGGAGGGGGTGGCAAAGATTCCCGTGCTCTCTTGGAAGGTGCGACCGCATTTGGGACACTTGTAGAGCAGATTCGCCTGGGAAATGTCACCCTGGCTGAGACGCAGCCTCTGACCGATCTCAGGCCGCTTGCGACCCTTCATCTCGATGGGCAGAATGGTGTCCAGATAGATGCCCTTCGAGAAGGTGTTCCTGGCATAGTGCATGATGGAATCATAGTCATAGGCCATGCCCAGCGAGTCCACTTCGTCCGGTGATAGCATATTGAAGTTGTAGTCCTGACCCTTCATTATGTTGTTGTGTTCGATCACCACATGGTGCTCCCTGTCGGGGCGGGTGTGCTCGTGCCAGAAGCCCACCACATGACCCAGCTCGTGCACCACAATGCCAAACTTGTCGCAGTTCCTGCCAATGGATATGGCCTGGGCGCCATTGCCGCGTTTTCCCACAAACGAGCAGCAGCTGCAAAATCAGGAAACGATTGCTCACTCCATGTGTCTCCATGTGGACAGATAGACACCCGAAACTCACCCGCAGCTGCGCACAGTAAACACGATGTAGTTGGGATGTATCTCCGGGTTGCGTTCCACGAACTTGATGCACGTCGAGTTCTCCCAGTGCCGCATGGCCTGCTTGAAGAGGGCCTTGTGCAGGCCGCTGAAATTGCCATCGATCTCATAGGGTATGACGCCGTAGTCCCAGATTCGCTCCTTTTTGGCGGTGACAGCTCGGGCAACGCGATGCCGTTGCTGCAGCTCCTCCTCGTCCTCCTCCTCCTTATTCTTCTGGCTGAACGAGCTGCTGGATGATGATGATGGAGAGAGTGGAAGATAGGCGTTATAGTTGGCCTGGCAAAAGTTTTCACGTGGCGTATGCGTAATTTTAATTGCCAACAGTTTTCCATGCATTTTTCACTGTTGTTTTTGGACTCAACTTCAGACGCGCGAATTTCTATTAAAATTCATAACTTTTCACATACACTAACACACACACAGACACACACACACACAATGAGCACGGCTTTGTGGGTGTGGATGGGGCTGTGGGTGTGGCTGTGTGGGAGTTGCCAAAATGGCTGCTGTTTGTTTAAAGTTTATGCCAAAAAAACCTCTGAATGAAAATGGCCAGCAATTTACAGTGGGCCAGGAAATGGCAACGGAAACGGATGTAGCGGTGGCCATGGCGGTGGCGGTGGCAGAGGGAGGGATTCAAAAACTTACTCTGCTTTTGGTAAATCCATTTCAAGCGGGGATTGCGGCTGCCCCTCAGCAGCAGCAGCAGCCTTTGGAACCACGGCCTGTGCCGATTGATTAAATCCTGGCTGGGAATGATGCACACTTTGTGGGGGAGCCTGGCCCCGTCGACGGTGCTGACGATGCGAACGGTGCTTCTTATGATGATGATTTTGATGGTGATGCTGTCGCTCCTGCTGGTGCTGTCGATGATGTCCCTTGCCCATCGGCCGGTTGAGTTCCTCGCGCAAACGCTGCACTTTAGTTTCGTATTCCGAGTGATGGTTGGTGCGTCTGTGGTCGGAGGAGATGGATTGGATAGGTTCGAGGGAATATCTGTGGACTGCTTCTGCTCACCGCTGCTTGGGTCCTCGCCTGTGGCGCCGTCGGACCACTCCACGGGCATGCAGGAAGTCCACCTCGTCGTCCAGCTGCATGCCATTGCCCCCCGCATTGCTATAGACATTGGGCAGAGTGGAGCGCTGTTCGGGCAGGGAGGTGGGCAGAATGTGGGTCTGGCGCCGCTCGGCCACAAAATTGTTGCCCGAATCATCTTCGATGTCCTTGTTGTCCGATTGAATCTTGCGGGCATCCACATTGCGATGCAAAGTTGTCTGTGTCTTGTTGGTGTCCTTCAGGCTCATCTCGGCCAGCGTCAGTCTGGCTGGCTTCAGTCCGGTGTTGTGCCGTTGCTCGGGCGGCGAGATGACCTCGTTCTTGTAGCTGCCGGGCTGGGCAAAATCGGAGGGGGACTCCGACCCGGGCTTCACCGGTTCATTGGCACTCTGCTAGGGGGAGTTCGATGAGTAAATCACCTGCAAAATATTAGGTATTCCGGCACTAACCTGTGTCTGGCCCTGTCCTGCCGTGAGGTTCACCGGACCCATGCTGGGGAGCTTCGTCTTTTTGCGTATGATGTCGGTGAGTCCCTCCTCCTCCACCTGCAGACCCTCGTGATAGACCTCCTGCTTGAGCTTCTCCAGATCCGACTGAAAGGTGGCATTGTATTTGACTGGGACTGGGACTGGAACTGGATCGGGTGCATCGGCCAGCAGCTGCTCCACCTCCTCGCGCTCCTGTTCCTCGTCGTCGATGGGCGTGTGGGCCACCACGGGACCAGATTCCCCATCGGGCAGGGCGATGTCACCCATGAAACCACCTGCAACGACACAGATACGAATATTCGTGAAAGCTTGCTTTAAATTAAGGGAATTATTATTTGATCCGGATTCCGGAATCCACGGAGACTTTAACGCAGCTTCCATAAATTACAAATCGTTTTTAATTATAGGGAACAATGCGAAAAGCGTATAAATTTTTATTTTAATTGAAATTTCATGTGGCTCCTGGGCACTCAGTCGAATTCGGTCGGTCGGTTGGTTGGGTGGTTGGTTGGTTAGTTAGCCCAATGCCAGGACGCTGCTCCTTGCTGGCAATTTATAATTTGCACAGACAGTGGACCAAAGGAGGGGGCCAGGGGTTGACTCTGACAGTTATTTCGCCAGGCGGCTGGATAGACACGGTCTGCATATCCATTTAATCAGTGCATCAGTGGGCAACCAGGCAACCGGGCAGCCGGACAGCCGGACAGCAGGACAGCTGGACAACTGGCCAACTGATGCTTTTGTTTGCCCAAACGAGCTCGTTCCATGCGGCGTATACGCAATGTGAATGCGAATGTGACGCAAAACGGGAAACGGGAATTACGAGTGTGTGCCGGGAGAGTGTCTGCCTGTCTGTGTCCAGTGTGCTGCATGCCCCACATGTGGCCATTGGCCGGCAGCTACGATAACAGTTAACAAGCAAAATATGAAACTGTTGCCCTGTCTGCCTCAGACATGTTAAACAAAATTAATTAAGTGCGTTTGCACATTGCAGAAAGAAACAAAAAACCAACACGGAATTAAAAGAGTTACAAATGAAAAGGGAATTAAATTCAGACCGAATTCCAGAGACTCTGCAAGTAGAAGAGGATTAGACTGAGGATAAGCTCTTCTGTGGCCACACACGTATCAATGTTTAGTTTAGGAATTTCCCAGAACGTTTTCAAACCAAACAAAAAGTTGACACAGATGCAGATACAGATACAAATTGCGGATAGAGAAACCTATTTGCTTGTGAAGAGTGTGTCTGAGTGCAGAGGCTTCTGGTTGGCTGGCCTGAGAGCCGGGCTTAATTTAAACATAAATAAAGTAAAGTAAAATAAAATAAAATTGCATTCATGCTGCCAGTATTTACACGGCGGGGGCACAGTGAAGCCTGCTCAAGTGGATACCCGGCCAGAGTATGACAGGGCGGGGCGTTGGGGCGTTCACGCTTTTTGACTTCTGAAGGCCGCTCAACGTGTCCCACATTCCGGCATTGCCATTCCCAGCTGCCATCTCAGACGGAGTCAGTGACTCCTTCTCCTCCGCCTCCTCCTGCTCCTCCCCTGATCATCTGAGATGCAGATGCCGATGCCGTTGTGGTAGCTGACAATTTTGATTATCACACAACCAATAAGCCTTTAGCTTGCAACTGCCACACGGGGTGGGGGGTGGCAACTTGTAACCAAACTGGGTCAGTGCTTGTGGGAGAGCCAAGCCATAAAACTACTGACACCAGCGCTACGCATGCCAATTGACTGGATATCCCAGAGGGCAATCGCAGATAAAATATTGAATATTGAGACTGGAATCCCAATAAGGCAGTGCAGGAAGATAACAAAATTACACTTCTGATCCCCTCGGTGGTCGTTTGAAAAAGCAACAAGAGGCAACAACAACAGACGAAATCGAAAATGCGGATTTTGAGACAGAAAACTGTTGTATGGATTAAATGTTCTTGGTTTTGGGTTGATGAACCATGCTCTAAGTATCCTAATATTTGTGCACTGTTTCATTTTTGTTGCTGTGTTGTACCCGCATGCATGGAGGTTAACTCTTCGTGTGTGAGTTTTGGCCATGTTGTTGCCCTTTTCCTTTTCAGCTGCGTGTGGTTTTGTGGAAATAGCAAATTACATATTTATCAAGCTGCAAACGTTTGCTGATTTCGTTCCTGAAAGTGCAGCCAGGACTGGTGGCAATCATTGTGCACAAACATTCAGACATGTGGAGAAGCGGGGGAAAAAATGAACACCAGACCAAAGTTTGCTTTTGCTTTTGCTTTGCTCCAATCAACGTCAATCATACGCACCGTAACCGAACTGTGACTGACTGCCACTGGCACAGACAGTGGCACTGCCATTGCCACTGCCACTGCACTCTGGCAACAGGAAACGGAAGCTGAGGTTGAAATATGAAATTCAATATTGAACTGTGTGTGTGCCCCCAGCAGGCAGCTCCCAGACACAGAGACACCCACAAAATGATAGGTTGAGGGGCAATGAGGCAATGCCAATCAGAACGTAGAGTCACAGATCAGAGTGCATTAATTTGAGCAACTGTCAGACCTCAGCTGTCGCCTGCCTGGGGAGGGGATCTGTGGCGAGTTTGGGTGATGAATCATAAATTAATTCCTTTGCAGCATTCGATCAGCATACAGAATACCATTCATTGCAAGCAGAATACTCATCATCATAATCTGCTGGGCTTTGGGTTACACTACACTACATACTATTGAGATACCCATCTCTCCGCAACAGAATGATTCTCTCTGTTCTCTATTCTCTATTCTCTCCTGTGTTCCTTTGTTTTTGCTGCAATTGCAACGTGTCGACTTTGAAAACATATCTTATTTACATTTGATTTGCAGTCAAACAAATTTCTAGAATTGCTCAAATATTTACATACACAGGGGCACGGGCATGGGGCACAGGCACGGGCACGAGCTGTGTCTGTGTCTACAAACTGTAAATCTGTACAGAATTGCGAGCACGTGTGCTCCGTTCCGTTGTGGATTAAAAATACATACATATATGCGTTGCTGGTGTTACCCTTGCATACATGAAATATAAATTTAAAACGCAGCCACTCGCGCACACCCCACATGGCGTATGATTGATTTGTATATTCACATCGCGCAGGGGAGACGCAGACGTCGACTGAACATAAAGCCAAAGAGCTGGCAGAGTTTAACGTAGGTCCAAGCAAAATACGTTTCCAGTTGGCATTTAATCCCGCTAACACTGGCTGGCAAATATGAACGTGCACCGGAGGGAGGAGGCAACTGCGAGTGGAATTCTAAAAATGAAAAAAAGGAATGAAAAGTGGCAGCAATAAAAAGACGATGCACTCGTCTGTAGAAGCAGAGCAGGCGAGAAAACTTGCCGCATAATGCGTCACGAAGCCAGCAAAGAGGCAAAAGCAAGGCAAGAGCAGGTCTCGTCCGGGCTAAGCGAGGATTTTCCGCCCACATGAAGTGCTAACAGCACCAGAAGTAGAACCAGCAATGGAAATGGAAATGGAAACGGAAAGCATCCAATGTGCGTAGCACAAACAGTTCAAGTCGCAGTCCGTCTGCAATTTCATTACATTTACGTTAAATGCCTTTGGCTGTCCGGCTGCCCATTCCAGCCCAGTCCAAGTCCCACGCCCACGTCCAAGTCTCTCTTCGTCCACGGCTGACTGGCTGACTGGCAGACAAACAGCTCGCAAAAGTGAAAGTAATTAAATTTTTGAGCGTCGCCTCCTCCACAGTCAGCATCAGCATCAGCATCATGTCCTGCCACACACCAGTGTTAGTGCTCTTTCCCTCCACTTGCCCCACATCATTCACACTAACGAACTGACGCACGAAACGTGCCATTTTAGAATGAGATCTGGTTAGGTTTTCCGGCTGCGAGGAGACCAGTCCCGAAGTCCAGTTGCGTACCCTTTTATGGCGGCCACAAAAATGTTCAACACATTTGCCCTGTTGCAGTTGCCACTTTATACCGAGCCCCACTTCCGCTTGCGAGCCATGTGGCGTATGCGTAATGTGGCAACAAGGGCTGCCCGCCTGCCCAGCCCACTTTATGAGCATCGCTCCTGCTCTGTGGGTTTAATTAAAAATAAAACCACTCCTTCCCGCCTCCTGTGGCACAACTGATTATTCGCTTTGGGCCACGCTTTATACGTGTGATACAACAAAAACACAGCAGAAACCCCAACAGTTGCCACACTTTACGCATCACAAGAGCCGGCAGCGTCGTCCATTTTGTGGGTCAAAAGCAAATAATTGAAGGGAGCAGAGCTGCTGCCTGCTGCCTGCGTGGAGCTACCGTCAACTGATTGCCATTGTCCAGTCGGGTCATTCGGATACGGCCCCCATTCACCTTTTTTTCCTCCGTGTGCGTTCCGTGTGTTCCGTGTGTGTGTTTGTTTCGTTTCGTTTCTTTTTGTGTTATTTATGGCTTTGGCGCTCTGTGGAGACTGTCAATACTCTGCGGTCTCTGTCATAAAATAAAATGGATGTGCCCAAATAAAACACAAGCGATTAAACAGCGCAAAGGCCGCCCTCTGGCCAAAAAGTGTTCGGCAGAGGACCCGAAAAAATAGCTAACTAATTGGTTAAAACTACTCCAGTGCTGAATCTGTGGGAGTTGTTCAACTTCAACTTCAATTATAGTTCGGTTTTTGTGTGGTATGTAGTTTATTTTCACTTAACTCATTCTATAATGTGATACAACAAAGCCGTTTTGGGCTGTATTTACATAAGTTTAGTATTATTTAATGCGATTTAATTTCAGTTTTTTCGCATTCCACATTTTGTTTACATTTTTTCATATTTATTTACCGAAAAGAAAAACTATGGAAAGGTAAAAGCGGGCATGGAAAAAGAAATCTCTCATAGAATAACACAAAAGATTGAGTAAACAAAGCGAATTCGTTTAGTTTCAATTCATGTTTTCTTTGAGTTAATTACCAAATGTCAATAAACATCATTAAATCCATTTGCAAATAAAGCTTTCTTTTGTTAATGTTATAAATTCTATGCAAACATTATAAACGTGCATCTGTAAATAAAGCTTAAATAGAAATTTTTGTATAAGTATTAAAAATTGATTTCTTCGTTTAATTATTTAAAATAATTTCTCATTCATTGTCAATTAGGGAAAATCATATAAAATTTGTATAGCATTATCTACTCGTAGAAACGAATATTCGAATGCATTTGCTGCAGTGGCAATTATTCATATTAGTTTGCATAATCCTCGAAATATGGCCAACAGCAGCACAGATGCATGATGGCACTGTGTAAGTTGACTTAGCCTTGGCTGACTGACGTTGACCCCACTGGCTGACTGGCTAACCCTTTGGCCTTTAAATCGCTGCCAGCATTCTGCCAGAATATGGATGTAATTATGCCTAAGCTTCTGGCTGCTCGTTGGGACCGAATTGAGGGCGGAAATGCATATGCATATCGCAATGGCCCCCCATTAGTGCATTTCTCTCTCTCTGTATATGTATGTGTATGTGTCTGTGTGTGTGTGTGTGTGGGACATCCTCTGCCTCTTGTTCATGTATGTTTCTGTGTATTAATTACCATAGCCATAACAATGAAATTCAATTTGCTGGCTTCGCCCCGCGGAGAGCTTAAATGGGCGGACACACACACAAATGTACGATGACGAGAATTATGTTTTGATAGGCGGCCAGCAGGGGACGGCAGGGGCAGGGGCAGACGGATGTGCAGACGGAGACAGGCGTTGGCCGAAATTAAAGATGAAATCAAAGCAAATAGAGGCGGGCAAATAAACCACATGGAGATAGGTAGAGTGGCAGACACAAATGGAGACAGAACGACAGAACGGAACGAAACGGAACGGAAGGAAGGACGGATGGGAATATATGGTATGGCTGGGGAAACTAATCCGACGGCAGCAGAGCAGACCTCAGCCATGAAGACCTCAACCATTAGCCGTACACCAAACTGGCTAGCAGCACCGAAACATCAGCCAGAAGCAGCAGCAGCAGCAACAGCAACAGCAACAGTATTTCCGGCATTTTCGGCCCGGACTACAAAGACGGCCACGATGGCGGCTATGGCTATGGCTATGGCTATGACGAGTGACCTGGCAAGCGATTTTGGATTTGTGCACGATTTAGGCTTTGGCTTTGTTTGCTTTTTATGAAAGTGGGGATGCTGTAAGTGTGTGTGTGCTGGGGGACCTTGTTTGCTTATTTATACGTACTCGCATGTACATACATGAAGAGGACGAGGAAACGCTTTTCTCTCTAGCGGATTTCAGTGAATGAGTGGAACTAGGAGGAAGGGGCAGGCACTGAAGGGGCACTCCGCTTCATTGGAGTGTCAATTGATTGAACAAAATCGAATCATCTACAGGGATATGTATTTGAAAATCAGCTGGAAAGCAAAGCAAAGCAGTTTGAATATCCAATCCTAATGAAATGAAAGAGATTCCTGAATGGTGTGCAGCAAATTAAAGATAAATACCCTATCCTCTCCAGGCTAAACGAGCACCAGCACAGTGGCTGGCTGGCTGGCTGGCTGGCTGCATTCACAGCCACATAAATCAATCAATCGAAAGAGCTCCTATATCATTCCCAGATCTGAATTGTACAATGTACTCTGTACTCTGCCGCCACATGGAATCCGGTCAATAGCCCAGACTAGGCTTATAAAACCATTGAGGCTTATATTCATGTGTGCTTGTGTGCTTGTGTGTGGCTGTCTGTGTGCTAGTCCGTGTTTAGGGCCAAAACTGCATTCCTGCTTCCGCTTCCTGGCCAAATCGCAGATAGGACTTGGGGGCAAACAATAGCGGGCCAATGTTTGAGTTCCCGCAACAGATTTATGATGGACAACTTCGTCGAAATATTTATGCAGCTGCAACTGCAGCTCTCCTGGCTTTCCCCCACTCCCCTCCCCACTCGTTGTCGGCCACTTTGCACCTACGGCAAATATAGAAACTATTTTCCATTGCGTCCCACAAAAAGGCGAACTATCTCGGACTCTGCACAAAGCATTTTTAGAAAAACTTTTGCCAGCAGCCAGCAGATAGAACACGGCACAAAAAAATATATTTTTTGCGCGTAGTTTTTTGTTTTCAATTTGAAATGGGGCTGAAAACATTTCTCACTGCTCGCAGCAATATGATGTGTGAACATAACAGACTGGGAACACCTATGTACATATGTACATTGTATATGCGAGTACATACATACATACATAGTGGGAGCACACACCTACTAAACTTTCGGTGGCAGTTCATTACGGTGGGAGCGGTGGGTTCAATAAACTCTCGATGCACAATGCACTGTCCCACTGTCTCTCCCCAGTTCGCAGCATCCATTGGCAGGCAGCGCCATGGCAACAGAGAGAGCTTCCATCCAACGGGGCTTTTTCAGTTGCATCTGATAATTGTGCCATCAAAAGAGAGGCAAAGACTGCCTGCCTGCCTGCCAATGGATCTCTGTCTGTCCCGGGTTTATTTTTGTCAAACACTTTTCGAATGAAATGAATTTAAATGGAGGAGTTACGGGGGGCAAGACCAACAGCATTCCAGGGCAAAAATTCATAATATTTAAAGAAAAATGTTTAAATAGTGAACCAGAAGCAGTTACCAAATTGAATTCTCCTTTCTAAACGAATTCTCATTTAACCGAGCCAAATGGCAAATGATTTGTAAGCAATAAATGAAGGTATTTACTATTTTTAATTGGTTCTGCCGTCAGTCCTTGGCCATACATATGTGTATCAATAAAGAAAGTAGAGAAAGTTGTGGGGTTTGGACTGCTGCAAATGAAGCTAGATGTACGCTTCACTGGATTTGGCCTCCAGTTTGTTTGCCATATCAATGGCATATTGAATTTCGGCAATTTATTTGGCTTTAGTTTAAAAAAGATAGCCAAGAATGCATTCAATTTGTTTGGACCAAAAATCAGGATGCAACAAGAGAGATTCATAAATTGTGGTTTCATTCTGGTCTGTATATCCTTTTGTTGCTGTCCTTTTTTACCCTTCACTTGCTATTTGGATTTGGCACAGCAGATTGTTGGCTGAACAATTAAAAAAACATTTGCAAATTTAAAATGCGATTTGCATAAATTACGGCAGAGCCCACAGCTGCAAGGGCTCCCACACAGATACAAGCAAACACATATGCATGTACTCATGCACGTGTATGAGTGGGATATATGTGGGCTGTACAAATGTGTATTTATGTGATACCCCACCCCTGCAACCCCCTCCCGGGGGGGTGGCCAAATCATAAGCTTCGTTTTGTGGCATTATCTGAGCAGCTTGCGAGCTTGTTTGCTCCGCTTGCTTATTTATGCCAATTTGCATAAACAATGATTGCAGCAGAACACAGACAGCAACACGATAACAAGTTCTGGCTAACAGGTTGCCCAGACACATCTACATACATGTAGTAAAGTATAGTAGTATTGGTGGGGGTGGCGCCAAGAAGTATGCTGCAAAAAGTTACGGGTTGCAGCTGAGCCATTACCCCGGAAGGATGCCATTTGGCAACTGTGGAGCTGCCACTGGCTGCCCTTAAATGTGCGTAAGCCCCCTGCGACCTCTGCCCCCACCTAGCACTTGTATATGTGCATGTGCATGTGCATGTGTGTGCTCTGTCATTCTTGCTGGCATTCATTAATTATGCAAACAGTTTAAATGCAAGTTTATTTTATTTACACATGTTTCTGCCGGTTTGCATGCGGGGGACAATGCAGAGAGAGGGAGTAGGAGAGGGGGAGCAGCTGGCGGGGGAATGTCATTTCAATAAATGCAACTAAAATGTTGCCAAACAAAATGGTCGAACACGTCTGCTGCAATTCTGTGCTGTGTTGTGTCTGTGCAATAAATTTCATGTGAAAATTTATAAATTGCGGTCACTGTAGCAGTAGGCGGTCGGTCACAGCAGTGCACAGCAGTGGGGCACAGCAGTGGGGCATGCAACAACAACTGCAGTCAATGGCAAGGCAAAAGGAAAATCCCCTGCGGCAGTTCATCCTTTAACTTTGAGTGGGTAAGAAACAGCTGCTTCTTACTGTTGGCACTTCCGATTTTCTAACATTTCCGGCGCCTGCTTTTTCTTCTCGAGTTAACTTAAGTTTTGTTTCTGTTGCCTGGAAGCTGGAAGCAATATTCTCTTCTTGAATCCAGCGAATAGCCGAGAGCATGTCAACTCCGTTATGAAGCTTATAAATGAGTGATGATAGAGTTTTTCTTTTGTACATTTTCCGGTTTAATGTGAAAGCCTTTTGTTTGCCACGAATATGCGGAAATTAATTGAATTTATTTATATACATATTTATACAGGTGAAATGAAGTTATTCATTAAATGAGCTGCGGTTTTTAATTAAGAGCATACAAAGTTCTCTTCACGAAAAGTTTGCCTCACTCCAGCGCTGCCTCGTTCAGCGCTGCCTCGTTCTGCGGCTTTGTAAGCTGATCCTGTTGGCTGTTTTGCGGTAAGCAGCCCAACAATCTCCGCCTGCTCCGCCCCATGACTCTCCTCCTCCTCAGACAGCCCCTCGCAGTGGCAACAAACTAACTCAATCCGTCTGCACACAATGCCGCTAAAAGTGCGAATTGTAAATAGTTTCAGGCATCAGGCTCTGGCTCTGGCTCATGGTCTAGGGATGGACTCGGCGGAAGTGCAGCTGGGCACGAAATCTTATGTATATATGCGAATCAAAACGGTGGATTATGCCGCTGGATTACGGACGGATAAACGCAGCCTTAGAATGTGGATGTGTGTACGTGGATTTTTAGTTTCTTTGTGTGCCAGCTTTTCCTTCAAATCCTTCTTTCCTTTCAAACTGGTGATGGGAGGCACACAGACTTCAGACGGGCACGAAATATGTAATCGCATGATGCTGCATTTATATCGAAATAAAAACTGTGGATTACCGAGGGATATATTTATTTAACTCTTAAGTTTTCTAAAAGTTTATCTTCTATCTATTGTGCAGGAAGCGCAGCTTTCTGTTAAACATTTCATTTATATGAGGACTCTTGATTCGTAACCTTATCTGCTGTTTGGGATCTTAGCATTATAAGATATAGATACATATATGAGTCTTTATAAGTGGGTTGTTCTCTGAGTGCAATGCTTTCCTCTGAAAGGTTCGCCGTTAGATGCACGACCCCCAGTTGGCCCCATCTCTACCTGTGCCTCGTTCTAGCCCGTTGATATCTCTATCCCTCGCTGTGCTATGCATGCAATGCCTTCCAAGTGCCTTTTTATTTCAATGCGCGAGAGAGTTAACGGCAATGAGAGGCAGCGTTAGTTTGTTGCCTTTCAACCGAGCCCGTGTCGAGCCACTGCCACTGCTGCCGTGCAGCAAGAGCTCTATCAGTGTGGGTTTCCCCCTCTACTTGTCACTCTGTCTCTGTGTCTCTGTGTCTCTGTGTTTGTGTGTGTTTTAGTGGTGCGGCGAGGGGGAGGGAGGGAGGCAAATTATTTGCAGTCACTTGGGCAGGTTGTTTGACTTGGAGTGCACGATGCCTTCCAGGCCACTTGAAGCCATCGTCATCACTGCTAGTCCACCGCCTGACATTTTGGTTGCTCTGCCTTGACGGTGGTTATTGTGATTGTGATGCTGTTGTCATCATTACTGTCGCCAGCTTTGCCTAGTTGCCGCCTGGCCCGAGTCCTGGGGGGCACTTGGAGGGTCGCGTGGTGCACCATTTTCACATTTGCAGTGCCATTTGCGGTTTGATTTCTTGTGTGCGACCACAGTCACGCCTCCCTGCGTGCACCACTTCCTGCACTTCCATCTTCCATCGCTTTGTTCTGCCTCCCAGACCTCCTCTGGGTTCGGTCCTCTTGGTTCTTCTCTTGGTTCTCCTCCTGGTTGCTCCCTATCGCTATCCCTTTGATAGAACTTTTGTGCATTTGGTGTATGCAAATTAATTAGCGACAACTGCACAGGACTCTCGCTTTGAGACATTAAATTGCTTAAGGTGTGTGCCAGCGCACGTTGTGGCACACTTTGCAACAGAATCTCAATGCCCGTGGGGCTTTGTCAGGACATTCGAAGTCTTAATTAACTTTCAAACATTTGCCAAATGAAGCCTAACTGTTTTCACAAATTGTTTTTGCGGAATGTGAGAACTTGAAGCCATCCTCATGGGAGGATGGGAGATGCTCATGCACACATTTTTGCCAAATTAAATTCTCGAGCTCTCCAAATTGCGCCAACTTCAATCGAAAGTTGATTAGCTGCCAGTTTTTGCTTGAAGCCCCTCAGCGCACTCGTGCCGTTAATTTGATCCCACTTCAGAATTGAGTTACGTTGCTTTGTGCCGAGCAAAACCGAAAGAAAAATTGTTTATATTCCCTGTCACTCCCCCCCGCAATGGGGGACTCCCCTTCCCCACAGGGTTGTGGCTGGGCTGGCATTTGCATACATTAGGATGCCATTCATTTGGCTCTGGCCAGTGCTGGTGCTGCTGCTGCTGCTGGTGGTGTACTGTAAATCGCCATTGACCCACTTCTCTCTGTGGGGCAGCATGAAAACGCAAACAGCAAACAATTCATTAACTGCTGGGGCGCCACAAAAAACAGCTCAAAGCTGGTATGATTGATTGTGGAATTATTTCGAGGAGGGAGGACCACTCCGCATCTCCCCATCGATTCCCCCAATCGCTTTGCGGCACGTATGCAAGCATATTGATGATATATGTGGCGGTGTGACTTATCTGGGAATCGGGAAACCAAGCAAAGACTTTCATCTGCCAGCCACAGTGGGTGGAAAGTGCAGCTCCTGACTTTAAAGGGAAACTTTTAATGTACAGGAACAACAAACTCATTAAAATATGCATAAATTATAACATTCAAATTTATTCACCTTTTAGTTTTCACAATTGCAAAATAGTTTATAAAAGTTGCATTAATGTTTTTCCTTGTACCGTTCAACTATCCATAAAGGTTTTTATCATCTTAAATGCAAATTTGTGTCCATTCCAGTTGGCCATTACCATTGTCAACCACTCGAAGGCACTTTGCCAATGTATGGTTAGCGCGGAAGTCGTTTGCTTTTCAATATACGCATACTCTGAGCTGGCATACTGTGCCCGAGGTATCTACGAGTATGTCTATATGTACGCCGTGGGGTTGGGAGGAAGGGGGAGTATAACTTTTTGACAATTGATGTGAGCAAATACTTATAGACTCGTCGTGCTTCCAGCCAGACAAATTGCAATCGAAAATTGTGCTCCTCTACCCAGAACCAGAACCAGACACGGATAGGGATATGGAAACGGAACAAGAAGGCAGCCATTGATACGTCCTTAGCTCCTCAGCACAGCAGCAGCTCAGCTCAGCCCGGCTCAACGCATTCGCTTTCCCATTCGCATTGCTCTCGCAGTCAATTTCCTTATATATTCTCCTTGGGTTTTTCTTTTTTATTATTTCCCCGTGCTGCTTTTTTTTTTGCAAACTCAGGTAAATTCAATTGAATCGAACAGACACGTACAGGGAGGGAGGATGCCTGCCTGCCTGCCTGGAGGAAGCTGATCTGGTTTGGTCGGAAGAGAAGCGAAAGCTAAGCACCAAGCATGCCACAATGGCGCTTAATTTTCAACGCTGCAACAAGCGGCGGATGGTGGTCGGAGAGGGTGGTAGTGGGATTCACTGATGGTGCTACAGTAGGTGGCTATAAATAATGTCGAGTGGGGGGAGCACATCGGCATGTGTATGTGTGTGTGTGTGTGTGTGTGCGACTCAAGTTAACAAGACTTTTCGCTTTTACTCGAACTTACAGGCTAACACAATTTCCAAAGCTTTTGTCTTGGTCTTGGGGACTCGGTAAGAGGCTTCCCAAAGAATCTCATATAGGGTTCATGGCTTAGAGATTGGCATGGGATATGGCAATGTAGAATGCCAAAACCAGAGAGAGAGAGAGAGGGAGAGAGAGATGTGTGTTGTGTGACCTGTCCTACTCACCAGCCTTGCAGGGATCCATGTCAATGTCTTCGGATACCTTTGGTGTCACTTCCAGGCGCATCAGCTGCTCGATGGTGTATTTGCTGCGGTAGGTGCGTCGATTGTTCCGCAAATGATTCGGATGTGGATGCGGATGGGAATGTGCCCGGTGTTGCTGTTGCTGTTGCTGTCGATGCTGATGATGCATGGCCCGGAGCTGGTGCTGCTGGTCCTCCTCCTCATCGGAGCTTGATAGGTGATGTGAATGCGAATGTGCGGCCTGTGCCGACTGGGCATGCCTCTCGGCGAGTGCAACGTGATCCGTCGACAGCTCGGGCTGCAACTCGCCACTGGGCCTGGTGCTCTTGGCATGCGCCGAGATAAGCACCAACAGACCCGTGGCCAACAGCAGGGCAAAGTTCGTGCAGCTCATGGCCGTGCCGTGCCTCCTACGCAGCGTCCACAGCGATTCCACGGCTGCCGGCATGGAAGCGGGCTTCTCCTCCTCTGATTCTGTTTCTGTTTCCTCTCCTCTTTTTGTTGCTTATTTTTACACAATTTAACGGCGGCCGGAGGGCGGGGGCCAGAAGCCTCTTCGCACGTTCTGTGGCTTGTCGCTGAATGCGGGGCGGGCGGTCGTTCGGTTGTGCCTATCAGTTTTTTGCTTAAAACTTCTGCATTTTCGCAAAGCACGTTCCTGGCCTGCAATTCAAAATAGACCAGAGAATCAATGAAAAAAAGCGCAATAATAATGATTTCATTGAGACTCAATGGAATTTGTTTTTATACCCTAGCAGAGGGTATTATTAAAAGCATCGCCAACCCTACATAGAATATGCATAGTGGAATTAAATCAGAGGCCGCGGGGCATTCGGCACACGCACAGCGTAAGAACTTCGTGTGGCTTCGGTCCCATGCACACGCAGCTTCGTAATTCTGCCTTGCTGGCGCAGCGGTATCGAAAATGATCGTGTGGCTTCGGCAATATGCACACGCGGCTTCTGCTCGGCTGGCGCCACGGCAGAGAAAATTAATCGTGTGGCTTCGGCCCTATGCAAACGCGGCTTCTACTCGTCTGGCGCCGCGGCAGAGAAAATGAAATATGTTTGTTCATGTCTGTTGTCTGCGCACAAAAAGGGAACTAAGAACATGTGAGTGCTGCGTGCCGACATCTGATTTAAATCAATAGCCAATTCAATATTGCCATTTTTGCTTATACATTTGACATTTTAATGTGCAGAATGTCCCCCAATTTCAAGAACCCTAGAGTATGTTTTACTTCGACCTATGAATGAGGCAAGAGTCTGTATTTGTTTCTGTTGTTAGCTCTCGGAGCCGCTGATAACCCTTTGCCTTATCAAATGACACACAATTTGATGCGATAGCGGCTCTTATGGATTTTGTTTGTGCCCTGACCATGAAAGATTTCACGATTTGCTTTTATTGTGATTTTGCAATTAAGCGTGGAAATTTTCACACACATCTGAATGGGTAATTTGACACAGAATTCGCAATGAATTTCCAGGATTACACTATTCCAATGCCGCATTACTATTCTTCGATGGTAGGAGAGATACGCGTTTGCAATTTGAATACTGAGCGACGGGGAAATGTCATCAAAGTGCATCCATCTGCTCATTCCAAGCCAGACTGACAGACTGCCAGACTACCAGCCATGGCTGCCAACGGTGCAGCTGCCTGACAATCGAATGCCGAGCAAATTATGCAGCAGCCACCGTGCACATCTCATCCAGATTGAACGAGATGTTAATGCAACATACTGCTGTATCTGTTAGTGCCGTCCCGCCCGCCCCATTTCGAGCTGTGGGGTTAGACTCATTTCAGGGCAATCAATGCACACCCGGTGTCTGATTTGCATACGAGAGAGAGAGAGAGAGAGAGAGAGCATTGTATAAGTAAAAATCTCATCTATGTCTGTAGAAGAGTGTTTGGATGTTCTACACATCTCCACACATCTGTGCCTGCCGCCGCCGAGCATTTAAAACAGAAGAGGTGTAAAATTTCAGCGAAACCATCCGGCAGCTGTGCCATGGAGTCAGGAAGGTACATACATAGGTAGGGAGAGCGAACAGGCAGGAGGCGTCCAGGTAAATGCTCTACCATCAACTTAGCACTCAATTAATTTCATGCCCAAGGATGCGAAGGCTGGCAGAGGGAGGTAGAGTGGCAGGCAGGTGGGCAGGCAGGCGGGCAGTCACACACCCACCTTTAGGGCCATGCACCATATCGGGTAATTAAAAATCGCTTAGCTCGAACGCAATCCAGGACCAGGCAATTCACAAAACCTTTTCAATTAACTTGAATGTTGGGGTAGAAGCCATTGTCATCAGGCTGTTGCTGTTGCTGCTGCTGCTGGCCCAACAATTGTGGCAATTTCATTAAATCATTTCATTTCCGGTCGCTCGCTCACACACACTAACACACCCAAAACAAATCAACGAGTCGGCTGGCTTTTTATGGCAAATTAAGTTGCCTTTTGTGCGGTGGTGGCAATGTGGGTTGTGGGGGGTGGCAACACGAGTTAACCAGAAACAGGCTACTAACAAATAAAGCCAAACACCCCGCAGACAATTCAACGGGCAATCCTCGGACAAAAGTTTCCACACAGCCAAACAAAACAGTTGCGCGGGACACAGCTCCGAGCCCCGAGCCCCGAGCCGAGCCGAAGGAGTGCAACATATTTTCTTAATTTCATTTCCTTTAATTTCACTCGGCACAAATTGCGGAGCAGCAACAGCAGGACCTAAAGCAGCAGGGGAGCGAGCAGTGAGGGGAGGGGCAGCTGAAAAGGCAAAAGGAAAAGCAGCACAGCAACAGCAACAGCCATTTCCATAATCCATGGTCGCATAATTACGTATACGCCGCGTGGGGCCAACGAGGAACAGGAACAGGAACGACAACGACTCTGAGAATGATGATGACGATGCTACTTTCTCATTTAAGCGGAATTAAAAATTCAATTGATAAATTCCAAACTAAATAAACCAGCGAAAAGAAGCTGAAAGCAAGAAAAAAAACTTAAGTGTAATTTCCCATTGCCCACTGGGCTGTGCCCCGCCCTCTTCGCCGTCTTTGGGAGGAAATTGAAAATCATTGAAAAGTATGTTAATTAATTAGAGCCAAAGTTGCCTGGCCAACACTATTCCTATGTTTTTCTCATTATGAAATGCGTTCCCCTTGAGCCAGCAATGGATCTGCTCACAGCTTTATCTGTCTCTCTCTCTCTCTCTCTCTCTTTCTCTTTCTGTATCTCTTATCGCACCCACATGGACTGGAGCTCTTTGGGTCTGGGTCATTCACAGTGCGATCTGCGTTCTGGGAACGTAAACAAATTCAACTACGTAATAGGTAGATGCATAAACAAATAAGATTTCCATTAGCTTTACCTACTTATGCTCTTTGGATCTGTCCAAAGTCGAGACTGAACGACATTTGATTCGGCTTTGTATTCGGATTTAGATTTGGATTCAGAGTCAGATTCTTTTCGCACTCTGTGCATAAATGAGCAGTTAAAAGCTTTTAAATGTCATTTTCAAATGGCACGCGCCATTTACTTTTAGTTTAATTAGATGAGATAAGCGCGCGCCAGTCGAGCAGCCGGCAGGATACTCGCATTCTACTGGCATTCTGGCATCCTGGCATCCTGGCACACTCCTCCTTGCAGCCAGGGCCATCAATCAGGCTTGTCAAGTGCTCGCAACTTTCCAACTACAAGAGCTGACAATGACAAGCGTCAAGTAGCTGGGGAATCGGTTTTCTCGCAGCTCGGGAGTGAGTGCCTCCGCCAAGTGAGTGGCAATGAGACTTGGACTAGGCCAAGCGAATCGTACTCACACCAATCTATCCATCCCATCCCCTCCCGTTCCATCCCATTCCATCCATTCATCTCTCATTTCGCCTTTGTCATTTTTAGTGTTTTACAAGAGCAAATCTTGACAAGACTCCAAAACGAAACCCAACCCCGGGTGTGCCCGTGCCCCGTGCCCAGTGCCACGTGCCCCCTGCCCCGTGTTCTTCTCTTAGCTTCTTTGTTTGCCCAATTTTGATTTGCTCTGTCGCATCTGACAGTTGGCATTTGCAGTTGTAAACTACTCCGGCTAAAGATATGAATTCAAATGAATTTCAAAGGAATGCGTAGTCTATCTAAAGAGCAGAACTGATTGAAATGAGAACTGAGAACTGAGAATATTTGGCAAAACTTAAGCAAGTGTTCCGTTGTCATCTGGATCTGTTGTCCTTTGAGTTGGTTAATTCATTCTGGACACACTTTTCAAGTTTTCCCATTCTGAGGCTGTCTTTGCATCGAAATGAATGGTATGGAAGCCCGGAGAGAGAGAGGGGCCGTAGAGGATGTAGTAGAAGCGTGCCTCAATTTGGAAACAACTTAATTTCAATTACGAACGCAGAGGAGAAAAGCAGAACTCTTCCACAGGCAGGACAGGACAGGACAGGAGTGAAATGCTGTAATGAATACGATGTTCTGCAGGCTCCATCCTAGAGCCTGGGCTGGCAGGAGCCGACTTTTATGCGATTTAAAATGCTTTACAAGCGCAAAATGCAACCAAGGCGAGGCAAGGCAAGGCGGCTGAACTAACAAACAGACAAACAAACATTGGGACAGACCGACACAAACACACCGACAGACTGGAAAGGAAGACAGGGGCTAAAGGCCAGGACCACGAACAGCCCCAGAGGCCAGAGAACCAGGAGGAATCCAAAGCCAGCGGCAAATAATTAAACTTGGCTACCTAGCACCTGTGGCCCCTGTCCAGGGACAGCAGCACCCAGCCAAGCCACCACCCACCCAGCCTCCAGCCTCCAGCCTCCAGGTGACTGCAACTGTGGCCGACACGAAATGAGTCGGGATGGGGGCGAACGAGGCAAGGCTTGAAGTAGGAGTGGGAGGAGGAGGAGGAACAAGGCGAGTCCTGATTATTTAGCTGCTCGGCATGTGAATGTAAATAAAGTTCAGCCATAAAATACCCCGCAAACAGATGGGGGAACCACCACCCACTACCACCCACCCACCCAACTGCCGGGCGTCGCATCCTCATTGCCATAATCTGCAACAGAAACCGGGTGATGCAAATAACCACAGGGCCAGATACGAGCCAAGAGGCCACGAACACCAATGGCCAGCACTGGACAGCTATAGCTATGGCCATATAGCTATAGCTATGGCTATGGCCTGCTCACGGTTCATAAAGAATTTGCGATTTATTTATAAACTTGGCTCGCAGCCCCGATTCCGGCTGGCGTATCCTGATGGCTGCTGCTCGCTGCTCGCTGTGCACTAAAGTTAAGAAATAATTAATACTAACAACGACAAATGACGACCGGCCTGTGGCCTGTGGTCTGGGAATTGGGAGTGGGAGTGGGTAAGAGCGGGTGGTGGTGGACCGCTGGGATGCGCACCTTTGCATCCCGGCTACCAGGCTGCTGCCGCTGCTGCTGCTGCTGATGCTGTTGATGATGATGCCCCTGTTGTTTCGGGTCATGAATAACAATTGCTGGCAAGCAGCGCCAGCAAAAATATGGCGGCAAAGATTCCTTTTTATGGTGATTGCGTGGGAAAAATGTCGGCCCAGTCCCGGGACCCAACGCCTGCCAGCCTGCCAGCCTGCCAGCCTGGCGATAAAATATGGAAAGGAATAAAAAAAAATGTAAGGGAAAACACACACAATGCAAATATGAAAAGCGAGTGAAATCCTTTTAATTTGGCAAATAAAAGTGATGGCAGAGCGACCGTTGTACAAATTTATATGGAAACCCCCCATCGCGATGACTGGGAGGGATGCCAGGACGAGCATAAAGGACGAGGCACAAAGCGAGAGGGAGAGCATTTTGTGGGGGAATTGGCGACTTAACTTCTGGCATGTAAATGCGTGCAAGCGAAAACGATCTGTAGAAGCGATAGAGAGAGAGAGAGGGGAGGGAGAGAGAGGGAGAGAGAGGGGAGAGAGAGGGGAGGGAGGCTGTCGGAAAAGTGAAAAGTTTTGTGGACCAAGTTTAAGTTTGGCCAACTACAAAATGCCAAACCCATGGCCAAAGCAATCGAAGCTATTGAATGGTTGAATGGAACTCTTCTGGGTGTAGGGCAATTTTTGGGCATATTAACATTTTTCGAATAAAGTCCGATACTTGGGCGGACACCCACGCATACAGTGTTTCACAGTGGAGATGTCTGCCCATGAGAGCTGTTTAAGGGCATACGAATTGGAATATTTAAACATAAATTGAGTCAAACAATTTAAAGAAAGAGGCTTAAAAAGCTGCAGTTTATATTTAAGAATTTATTCAGCTGTCTCAAGAGAAGGGAACGACATTATATGTACATATGTATGTATGTCTATCCCTGGGCTCTTCTCTCTGTACTCCATTTTGGAGATGCATTAAATATTTATTAGAGGGGGGGACAGCCAATTAGTTATCTTTATCATAGAAAGCAATAATTATGGGTATAATAATTACCAAAATAAATATGACAAAAAGTAAAATGATGTACCCATAAATTAGTCTGGGGCCGGGTAAGTGAAATATAAAATCTGCTTAGACTTTAATTAATTACACATGCTGCCCGGGGGGGACAGAGGAGGGACTCTGGCAAGACAGGACTCAGCCAAGTGGAAGCGCACTTGTGTCGCACTCACACAAGTACACAGCGCCACTCACACATGCACACGCGTACAGACAAACACTTGCGACATATCATTAACTTTGCTTTATGGCAACAGAGAATCGGGTGAGGGGAGGGATACAAATTCAAAGCACTTCCCAGTGGCAGGGGTGGCAAAAGATGAAGTAAAAATACGAAAAGAAATACTCGTAACTCGTGGAGTTTGAGAGGATGGGGGTGTGCTCGGGGGTCGTCGTCGTCTCTGCAGTGTCTCTGCTGAGGATGTGGGTGCCACGAGAAGGTGCTTGTTGGAAGCACGGCGACAGCTGTAACGCCTACACAAGACACCAAGACAGACTCCTCCCCTTCCACACCCCTAATTTCTTACAGATATAAAGAAGAAGACTGAGAACGAGACTCTAATATCCATAAAATAACTCAAATCTTATATACGATTTGCTGTGTCGTGTGCTGGCCACCTTTGAGGTCGTTATGTGTTCACCTGATGTTAACTGCAGTTATCTTCGGTTACCAGATACTGTGTGGCTCCCACTCCCCACTTTCAGCCCACTTTTAGCCACTTGAGTTTCTGTCCGAACTTAATTCGCTTTTAATTTTTGTCCTGCTACGACAGCAAAAAATGCGAAAAATTCAACATTTCCAGGACAAAAATACGGAGAATGGACCCCCAGACAAGATAAAAAAAAAGTAAGAAGAAATCCAGCAAAAATTTGTTAAGCGCCATCAGAGTGAAGTGCGTGTGGAGAGGCAGAGACAGATACAGGGTGAGAGAGAGAGAGTAAAAGAGAACCGAAAAAAAGGAAAAGAATGAGAAAAGGAAAGTAAAGGGAACGAAGGGAAGGAAAAATCAAAATGAATTCTATTCAAAGCATGGCTCTGGCAAAAATATGAAATGAAATGTTGTCGCTAGGGGGAGGGAGAAGTGCGAGAATTGTGAGGAGTCCGGGGCGAGAAGTATTGTTAAGAAATGCATACGCGGGCAATTTTTATTCCTTTCTGCTGTCCTTGGGCTCGTAGGAGGAGTGGAGTGTGGTCGGGGAACTGCCATGCTTACTGCTTAAACACGAAATGCTTAATGGCCAAGTTGCCACAAAATGTTTGCCAGTTGAGGGGACAGACAAGGGCAGCGGTCCAGTGAAGCAAAAATGAAATGCGTTTTTTAGCTGCCAAAGCTCCTTTTTCCCACCGCTCGCCAGGGTGTGAGTGAGTGGGCGGGTGGGTGGGTTTATTGGAGCGTGAGAAACCTGGGCAACAATATCAATATGCGTCTTTTGTTCAGACTAGTCTGCACCACAGCCCAGCTCAAGCAGTGCCCTCCCGCTGACAATTTTTCGGCAGCGGAAGTTGATATTCTGGCTAAACGGAAGTGTTGAGGCATCTCAGAGGGAGCAGCGTCTCCCACCCACACATTTTGAATTTCATATTTTCCATTTCATTTTGCCTCTTTTCTTACTGCTCCACGCATAAATTTCCATCTAGCACTTCCCATCCAGACAGACACAATGCGGAGCATATGAAAAAGTTTTGCAACAATCTGGAAGACGACATTCCTGGTCCCGCAGAAGGAACCACAGTGCCAGGCCCCAGACCCAGAGCCCAGACCCAGACCCAGAGCCAATTAAGTCTAATGCGCGGACGTGCAGGCTGCCTTTTGGGCTTCCAGCTCACCTTTAATTGCCGTTGCCCCGGGCAGACAGACCACAAATGCGGATCGTTGACCAAAAAAAGCAAAGGAGAGAAACACAATGAAATAAAAGCCCCGCGCGATCAAGCAGGCAAGACTTGGGGAGGGGGGAACTGGGGGACTGGGGGACTGGGGTCTGCGATCGAGTTCGTTGCTACCAGGAGGAATCTGCCCTCTACTATTTCGCATCGTCGTGGCCGTTGCTCGGAGATCATGGGCACCTTGACTCCGGCTGGTTCCGTATTGCAGTAGGCTACACCAACACATATATTGTATAAGCACACACACGTAAATTAAAGCGAAATCGAACAAAAAAATAAAATAAAATATAACATTCTATTTTAATTATGCCGGCGGCCTTTAGATTAACAATTGACGATGATCTGCGTTGAATTTTGTTTTTGTTTTTTGTTTTACTTTTGCGATGTGTGAAATGAAAAGCGGAAAACTGGAAACCGCACGGCATCGCCAGACATATGTACATACATATGTACATACAGATAGAAGGAAGCGTAAGACGCAAAACACCCACCAAGACGGGGAGCAGTGGCACTTGAGGAAGAGGCAATGATACAGGCGGCAGTGCACACAATCAGAGGCAGGGGCAGAGTCAGAGTCAGCGCGCCGCGTGCCGCTTGTTATTTATAGCCATTGAATGCTGCGCTTCTATCAGCAACAGAACAACAGAGCAACAGACCAACAGGGGACAGGGTACAGGGGCAGAGGAGGCAACAACGGCGTGTTCAATTGTTTTGTCTGTTCAAGCATACATATGAGCCCTGTACATATACATAATGTATAATGCAAAAACAAACCCCACAACTGATAACACACTCAAATGCACACAGCGGTTATAATCAAGTGCGAAGATCGTGACTAAGTGTCTCTCGCAAAGACAGAACCGACTAAACCGAGTGCTTAGCGTGGCAGCAACGCAACGCAACGAGGTGTTCAACAGTCCAATCAAAAAACACGCATACGCGAAATACACTTGTTGAATTAACCGCATTCCCATTCTAATTAGATTTCAATTTATTTGTTATCAGTGACTCTATAAAGGCATCCATATATCTTTTAGTTGCA
Organism: Drosophila algonquin; assembly: GCA_035041765.1. NCBI lineage: Eukaryota > Metazoa > Arthropoda > Insecta > Diptera > Drosophilidae > Drosophila > Drosophila algonquin. Next base: position 401,103 of record JAWNKY010002104.1, on the reverse strand, counting down.
CAAAAACTCACTTCAGAACCAAAGAGATTTATTCTTTTGGCCTTTGCTGCTGATATTTGTATTCTGCCATTTGTTGCAAACAAGTTTGTTGCCAATATTCTTTCGTTTTCAATTTTCTTTTCCCGCCACTGCGAAAACCGTGTCCGTTCACTACCGAAGTTGTTCGCGTTTTGAACGTAAACAGTAGGGATGTGGATTATATATATGTATGTATATAAACAGAGCATCTTGACAGAATAGCTCACCAATGGGGGTGTAAATTTGAAATTGGGTTTGGCGCGCTTTCTGTTTCGGCCATTCAAATGGTACTTTTAACAATAATAAAAAAACTTTTTGGGAAATTTAAATTTGTTGTTAATTTTCCCAAAAGTGTGAAGCCCATTTGTTATTCTTGGCCTTTAATTAAATAAATTGAGTTCGATTTAATATTTTCTGAAATATCTCTCGTGGGCATTTCGAACGCATGGTATAATTATATTAGCTAAAATTTGAATTTTCAGTGTTGAACAGCGTAAAAAATCATTAACCCATTGTGATCAAGGGGATTTAAAAATACACTCCACGAAAATGATGGAATTTTAGCGCAATAAAATTGCTCATTTACTTTTTTGCTTAGCTATATCTCGGCTGTACAGTGTCCGATCTAGGTTGTCCATACTTTTTTGTGATCGGAAGAGTCCTGCCAACCAATTGGCATCAGAAAAAAGGACATCCGATTTTCACGATTTTACATATGTAGTTCATTTGTACGGAATATGTAGTTTAGCCTTGTAAAAAAAAACGGTCTGACCCCCTTTTTGAGGATTGTGTATTGTGTATTATGCCGGTCACACTGTTTCTGAGGTTACACTGTCACACTGATCCCCGTTGTCCGAAAATTTTGTTGAAATAATTAAAATGACTCAGATTTGCGAGACAACAAACTGCGGTAAGGAGGCGACTCTGCAATGTCCCAGCTGCCTCAAGTTGGGCATCAAGGGCTCGTTCTTCTGTTCCCAGGCCTGCTTCAAGGGTTTCTGGAAGGAACATAAGGCTATCCACGCCTTGGCAGGTACGTTATGAAATTCGTTTAGTCACAGTACCCGTCTAAAACTTTGTATAAATTAAATATGAATAAAATATTTCAACTATTTAATTCAGGTGAAGCACAGAAGACCACCGCTGAGAATGGGGCTTATAACCCCTGGCCACAGTTCAAATACACCGGGAAACTGCGTCCGTTCGAGCAGACCCCCAAGCGTGCAGTGCCGCTGTCCATTCAACGTCCCGACTATGCTGATCACGTAGATGGACGCTCGCTCTCGGAGGAAGCCCTGCGAGGCACAACAATAAAGGTGCTAGATGATGAAGAAATTGAGGCCATGCGAGTGGCAGGACGTCTGGGAAGAGAATGCCTGGACGAAGGAGCCAAGGCTGTGGAGGTGGGCGTCACTACAGACGAGCTGGATCGACTGGTGCACGAGGCGGCCATTGAGCGCGACTGCTATCCGTCGCCCTTGAACTACTACAACTTTCCCAAATCGTGCTGCACATCGGTCAACGAGGTAATTTGCCATGGCATCCCAGACAAGCGCCCGCTGGAGGACGGAGATCTGTGCAATATTGACGTCACGGTCTTCCATCATGGGTTCCATGGCGATCTCAATGAAACATTCTTCGTTGGAAATGTCTCGGAGAAGCACAAGAAGCTGGTGCAGGTCACCCACGAGGCCCTGACCAAGGCAATCGAGCTTGTGCGTCCGGGCGTCAAGTATCGCGAAATTGGCAACGTTATCCAGAAGTATGTGGCCCCACATGGTTTCAGCGTGGTGCGCAGCTACTGCGGCCATGGCATACACCGCGTCTTCCACACTGCACCCAACGTGCCGCACTATGCCAGTAAGATCAAATGCCATTGTTATCAACCAGATGATATACGAACTTGATCCTTGTCTCTTTTATAGAAAACACTGCTGTCGGCGTCATGGCACCTGGACATTGCTTCACCATTGAGCCCATGATATCCATGGGTGTGCGCGAGGCCAAGAGCTGGCCAGATGACTGGACCGCCGTTACCGCCGATGGCCTGTACTCGGCCCAGTTCGAGCAAACTCTTCTAGTGACTAACAATGGCTGTGAGATCCTGACAAAGCGACGCGAGAACAACGGCCAGCCTTGGTTCATGGACAAGATGTGAAAATGTCCTGCCAAGCTACTGCCAATCTGCTACACAAATTCTCATTTTTTGTGGTTTTCACGAAGCTTTAATCTTTACAATAAAATCTACAGTTTCTAAATTCTCCAACGACTAAGTTTACTTCTCGAGCGGTGCATAATTGAGCAGCTTTTCAATCAGATCGACGTGTCCAAGCAGCATGCGTCGGCAGCAGTAGCGCTTCAGGCCCAATGCGTCCAATGCATCGCTGCAATAGGTGTGTGGGTGGAATTAGATACAGAAAAGGAGCCGCGTCAAAAAAGAGACTCCACTGGTGGTGTCCGACTTACCCTTCGGTGTACTCCGCCTGCAGCAGACCCAGATAGGACTCCCACTTGTTGCCAATAACCTTGCCACAAGTAAAGCAACGAATTGGAATAATCATGTTGTCTTTTGCGCTTTGTTTTCGCCGAATTCAATTAAAACAAAAATTTCACGCGGATTCCAAAATGTGTGCTCGCTGGCGCTAGTGATTTCTTGATACCCTCAGAAATATACCGAAATATACCGTCTCATTTTAGAAATATACTGTAAATATACCGACGAAAATAATATTCCGAAAAGCAATTTACGAAAATCATATTCCTCGATTTTAATATTCGGTTGAATATTACCAGCTAAATAGGATACTAAATCCCGAACAAATAATTTAAACTGATAGATTAAGCAATTTTCTACAAGATTGATCAACTTTTAAAACCTCGTTTATTGGATTTCGGTCTAAAAAGGTTTTAACACGGAAGGTAACAAAATAAGTCGCTTTTGTTACATGGCAACTACACGGTATCTACAGATTTGCTACACACCTTTTACATGGTAACTACACAGGGATGCAATCTTCCAATTCATGTCAGTGTAGGTTCGTATGAGGTGAGGTTCGTATGAGTCTTGCCATTTTCTTTGGCTATTTTTGCCTGTTGTCCCTACCTTTCAATAGCCCAGCGTTGCGATCGGTTGTAGAAAACTACTGTAGCATAACCACAAGGCACCTTTTGTTAAAACAGCCGCAGCATAATGCGTAAGTGAGCACGAAATACGCCGTAAGAAAACGTAAGTGAGCATGAAATGTCACGTAATTTGAACACTTGTTGCTTGTCAACCGGTAGTATCGACAATTGTATACCCTTTTTCCTTTGATTAATAATAAAATACTGTTTTCCAAGCTGCCCTATAATGTAATTAATATTATATTTGGCACATATTTAAATTTTTTTACCCAATAAGGCATTTGTTAAATTTTTATTTATTAACATATCGATTCCGATACCCATTTTCAGTCTTTATAAGAAGACCAAAAACTGTAACATTTTCTGATATAGAGACTGACGAGTTTCTGCAATTATTGGTGCCTAGTAAAACAAACTTTTCCTAAATTCTATAATATCCTTTCCTACGGGGTGTGCAAAATGCTCCTAATTCTGTGAAAATGTTGTGGAACAATGTCGCTAATTTCGGGGCACATGCTGCTGGCCCATACAAATAAATGTTGCCAGTCCCTCAAAAAGTCCCAATAAAATATACGGGCTGACATCAAAATATACCGCAAATATAACATATTTCTCGATTTTGATATTCTGTTTAATATTACCAGCTAAATAGGATACTGAACCCTGAAACAGTAGTTTGAACTGATAGATGAAACAATTTTCTACAAGATTGTCCAATTTTAAGGACTTTGTTTGGTTGGATTGTTTATAAACGACAACAAATTCGGGCGCGGTGCATATCTGGCAGAGTGACCGCGGATTTGTCCATAAAATATACTGTTTTTTGACCATTTTCCTTTGATATGGCAGCACTAAGTAAGTTTTTGAAGTTTTTGGCGGACGTCTTAAATTTAAACTAAGACAATTAATACAAGGTTATTACTGACAGGAGTGGATATAAGAACCAACCGATTTAGGCCATTGGGCGTGTGCAGGGACTAGATTGGGAATAAATTGTTTGGCATGGAATGTACTATCTGCGTTATTGTCCGGCAAAATCACTATGCTTAAACTTTGTTAAGGAATTATGGCTTTTTATGAACGATTTTTTTTTTAATCTTTTATTTTATTCAAGTTTTTTGAGAGATAGTGCTTCTTTTCCTTAAAAGTCTGGTTGTATTGAACTTTGCTATTATGAAAAGCTGAAAACTGCAGCCATACATCAAACCCCAACACTTTTTAGCTTTAGCTTACCGTCTAGAAACCATTAGGCTTTCAAATTCAAATTTGATCATTTATGTATGAACGCATTTTGCCGTTAGAACTATGAGAACTATGCATGAAACGGGACGAACAGACGGAAATAAATATGAAGCTATGTACACACATATATCGCGTGGTACACAATAAATAAAAATGGTTCATCAATGGGTTTGAAACAGTAGACGTACAAACATACTTAAAAGCAATTCGTTAGCAAGCAATCAATTATAACAGACGTCAGGCCTCCGACAATTTATTGATGACTTTTAACATTCTTTAAAATGGATTTGCTTACCAAATCAGCCATATAAACCCGTAAAGTTAGTGTACGATTAAATATACCTATGCATCAGGGCTACTGACTGCTCATTGTTTATATATTTAACCATAGCAACACCGTAGAGCACCTAGTAAAACCAAGAAAGCGAGTCAAATGCATGTAAGTCTCCATCCCTAGCACCGGCGTCCATCGGCCATGTATAATATATGCGTGCATATATATATATAAAGAAAGCTATATATAACGGCAGCAAAACAAAGGTGCACTCACATTTAAGCTATTCTTCGCGATTCGCGGCCCTTGAATTTGGTGTTTGCATATATTGCGCTGCACGGCACGGGTTCTTGTTCTGCTCTTCCCTGAAATTTACCCAGCTGAATCTCCCAGCCGAACATATTTTGAACGGATATGGAAAGTGCAATTCAGAAATATTTTGAAAAGAAAACAGTTTTTCTAACAGGGGGCACTGGATTCTTGGGAAAAGGTATTTCCCATTCCCGTCCGACTCGCACTCCACTCAAGGTTAAATCGTAATGAAATGCCCTTCTTAAATCTGCCTTTCAGTTATCGTTGAGAAACTCCTACGAAGCACGGAAGTGAAGCGAATATATTTACTGATCAGACCCAAGCGGGGCGTGGAAATACAGGAACGTATCACCGAGTGGTCAAAGGATTCTGTACGTAATAACCATAAGGTCTTACCATAAAAGCAGACTCTCATCCCAGATTTCCCGAAAAGGTTTTCGAAATCCTACTGAAGTCCAAGTCGGATGCTCTGCAGCGAGTATGCCCCATCGCTGGGGACTGTCTGGAGCCGGACCTGGGCATAAGCGATACGGACCGAAAGCTCCTGGCATCAGAGGCGCAGATCGTCATTCATGGAGCCGCCACAGTACGATTCAATGAGCCATTGCATGTGGCACTGGCCATCAACACGCGCGCCACGCGACTGATTGTGCAGCTGGCGAAGCAAATGGTCAACCTGGAGGCATTCGTTCACGTCTCCACGGCCTTCTCCAACTGCACTATCCATCACATCAAGGAGAAGTTCTATCCTGAGCACTTGACCTGCAACTCAGAGAAGGTCCTGGGAGTGAGTGAACTCCTGAGTGACGAACTCATTGACAACATGATGCCGGCTCTTCTTGGCTCCTACCCCAACAGCTACACATACACCAAGGCCCTGGCAGAGGACGTGATTCGAAGGGAGGGGAGCGACTTACCCATTTGTATCTTCCGACCAGCTATTAGTAAGTGATTGGGAAACGGAAACGGAGATGATGTGCTGTGCTCCTTTACCCTTGGTTCTCCATAATTGCAGTCATTGCCAGCCACAAGGAGCCCACCTCAGGATGGATTGATAATCTCTACGGACCTATTGCCATACTTTTCGGCGTTGCTCGCGGAGTTCTGCGCATAGCCACCATCGATGTCAAGGCTCAGGCCAGCTTGGTGCCAGTCGACTACTGCGCCAACCTGGCTCTTGCCTGCGCTTGGAAAACAGCACAGACTGATGAGCGACAGAGAGATCCGCTCATTTATCAACTGGCACCCACCAAGGAGAACTCCCTGACGCATGGAGAGTTCATAAACTATTCGCTAGATGGTCGCACACAGTGTCCCCTAACCAAGATGGTCTGGTACCCGTTCTTTCACTGCATCACCACCATGTGGCTCTTTCCCATTGCAGCCTTCTTCTATCATACCCTGCCCGCCTATGTCTTCGATCTGGCGCTCTTTCTCAGCGGGCGGAAGCCGCGACTGGTTAAAGTTTACCAGAAGATACACTTAACGCTGAGCATATTAGGACCATTCACGAGAGAAAGTTGGTACTTCGACATGCACAACACCAATCAGATGAGAGAGCTGATGTCCGAGCAGGATCGCAGCCTCTACGACTTCGACATGGCGAGCCTACACTGGAAGGAATACTTCGAAAAGGCCCTGCTGGGCATGCGACTATATTTGGGCAAGGATCCCCCATCACCAGAGTCATTAGGAAAGGGCCTAAGAGTGATTAAGAGGTAATTGATATGCCAATCACATGGAATTTCTTTTTCACCCTTCGGCATTCTGTTCTGCACTCACAGACTAAAGATGTGGCACCACCTCGTGCAGGTCATCCTCGGCTGCATTGCTGCTTTCGTTTTATGGTCCCTGATCAAGGTCGTTTTGTGAAATATACCCAGGAAAATATGTATGCTCGAATTTTAGTTAATTTTGGTGTGTTTGAATAAAGTAACAAACAGCAAGAAGATGAAACTGCTGCTTTCTTTCTTTGTCCTTGCGGAAGTCAGTTGTGGCGGTTGAACGATTCATTTCCCTGTTATCGCTGCGTTATATACGTAGGTGCATGAACTGATTTGAATACTGCTTTGAATTGAGCTGCTTCCATGAGTACCGTGCAGACTGACCTTTAGGGAGGTGGGGGGAAATTATTTATTTATTCCCTATAAATAGCAGCCCCAGTCTGGAATGACTCTTCAGTCGAGCTACACTTCTACTAGACGACAAGTTCAAACGAATTCTCACATCAAAATGGATTCCGATATCCAGGAATTTTATAGAGGAAAAACCATTTTCCTAACTGGCGGAACAGGATTTGTGGGAAAAAGTGTGTGGCACATCGTACAAATTTACTTCCCTTTCCTCCTATGATACAAACGGCAAATAATAATAAGCAAAAGTCCAAGTCTGGCCCGCCCCAAAGTGCAATTTGTGAATTTCTTTTGCCTTTCAGTGATCATTGAGAAACTCTTGCGGTCAACGGAGGTGAAGCGCATTTATTCCATGACGAGACCCAAGCGAGGCGAGAGCATTCGGGAACGCATTGTCACATGGAAGAAGGAAGTGGTGAGTAATGGTGGGCAATATTGCCAATGAATCTCGAACTCACACCCCAGACCCCCCCTCAAGGTGTTTGAGGAGCTATTGAAGGCCAAACCCGAGGCTCTGCAGCGCGTTGTACCGATCGCTGGGGATTGTCTGGCGCCCGACCTAGCCTTAAGTGCGGCGGACCGCAGGCTGCTGGCATCCGAGGTGCAGATCGTCATTCACGGAGCAGCCACCGTTCGATTCAATGAGGCATTGCACTTGGCCCTGGACATCAATACCCGCGCCACGCGACTAATGATGCAGCTGGCCAAGCAGATGGTGCACCTGCAGTCCTATGTCCACATCTCGACAGCCTACTCGAACTGTGTGGCGACGCACATCGAGGAGAAGTTCTACCCAGAGCACCTGAGCTGCAGTTCCGACAAAGTGCTGGCCATTCGGGAGCAGCTGAGCGATGAACTGATCGACAATATGACCCCAGCTCTGGTCGGATCGTATCCCAACACCTACACATACACCAAGGCTCTGGCGGAAGACCTGATACGGCGGGAGGCGGGCGATTTGCCCCTGTGCATTTTTCGGCCGGCAATCAGTAAGTGTTTTCTTAGACGAAGTGAAGCCTTGAATGCAACATGACTCTCCGCAGTCGTTCCCACCTACAAGGAGCCCATCCATGGTTGGACCGACAATCTGTATGGCCCCATTGCCATTATCTTCGGCAGTGCTCGCGGAGTTCTGCGCATAATGAGCCTCAAAACTGAGGTGCACATCGGCTTGGTGCCAGCTGATTATAGCGCCAACGTGGCCCTGGCCTGCGCCTGGAGAACGGATCAGAGTGCACAGAGCGTCAAGGAAGAAAAACCGACCATATACACGCTGGCACCCAGCGATAAGAACTTGATGACCTTCGAGAGATTTATCGAGTTATCGTTGTTCTATCGAGACCATTTCCCACTCTCCAAGATGGTGTGGTACCCGTTCATTCAATGCGTCTCGAATCCATGGCTCTTTACCGTGCTTGCCTTTTTCTATCACATCTTGCCTGGCTATTTCATGGATCTGATGCTTCGTCTTACGGGACGCAAGCCTCGGATGGTGGACCTTTATCAGAAGATTCACAAAAATATTGCGTTACTGGGACCGTTTACAAGGCGAACCTTCACCTTCGACACGAAGAACACGATCCGGCTGCGAGAACTAATGTCGGCCAAAGACCGCAACATCTACCAATTCGATATGGCCAGTTTGGATTGGGACGACTACTTCAAAAAGGTCTTGCTGGGCGTAAGACTATATTTGGCCAAGGACGAATACACTCCAGAGTCTTTAGGGCGGAGTCTGAAGCTGTTGAGGCGGTAAGCATTGTTTTCCCCCAAAATCTGTTCACTTCATTTTCTGTTTTCTCATCGCCACAGTCTGAAGATCATTCACTACGTTTTGATGGCTTCTCTGGCGTGCGGTGCTGTAGCCATTCTGTGGTCGTTCTCCTGAAACTAGAAAGCTGATTTAATAAAGAGTTAAACGTCGCTAACTGCTAACTAAATATACACTTGGAAAAGCCTATTAGAAAACACTATTTTTCTTATTTAAGTTTATTTATTTTTGGTATATAATTTTGATTCTTTTTTATGAGAAATCGAATACGGAACTGGTTCGGATATCGAATGAATAGATTGAAAGTTCTACAGCAATCGATAAGTATGTACATACATGGAATCATTGCATTCATTAGGTGTTTGTATCTATTTTGGGCTTGCATAAATTAAGCCCCGTCTGGTGACATAACCCAGTGACTTGGCGGCCTAATGCATGCGTTTCGCATTTACAAAATCGCATAAAAAGTGTCGCGACATCACACGAATTCCCTAATTCTCTACACTTAGCCGTTGCATACACTACGAGTCTCCCAGATTCGAATTTAAACAAAAATTAATTTCAATTTCAACAGTTTGGCAATTTTATACCAAAATGGAGTCTGGTATTCAAGGATTTTATAAGGATAAAATTGTGTTTTTAACCGGTGCCACCGGGTTTTTGGGAAAAGGTATTCGCAGGCTGGAAAAAAACACGTCTAAATTATAACGAAAAGGATTCTAATTCTAGTGATAATCGAGAAGCTTTTGCGTACCACAGATGTGAAACATATATACGCAATGATTAGGTCCAAACGTGGCCAAAACATTCGGGAGCGTATTCATGCCTGGCAGACGGAACCGGTAGGTCCTCAAATCTACGATTCAGAGATTTTTCATTTAACATGTTAATGCGCACCTGTTAGCTGTTTGAAGTGCTATTGAAATCAAGGCCAAAAGCCCTTGAACGCGTCTTGCCCATTGCTGGAGACTGCCTTCATCCGGACCTGGACATAAGCGAGGAGAACCGTGCAATTCTGGCATCAGAGGTGCAGATCGTCATTCACGGAGCAGCCACAGTCCGGTTCAACGAACCGTTGCATGTGGCACTGGCCATCAACACGCGCGCCACGCGACTGATGGTGCAGCTGGCGAAGCAAATGGTCAACCTAGAGGCATTCGTTCACGTCTCCACGGCCTTCTCCAACTGTGTGGTAGATCACATCCAGGAGAAGTTCTATCCTGAGCACTTGACTTGCAGCTCGGAGAAGGTACTGCAAATGTGCGACCAGCTGAGTGAGGAGCTGATGAACAAGATGACGCCCGCTCTGCTCGGATCGTATCCCAACACCTACACATACACCAAGGCCCTGGCAGAGGACGTGATTCTGCGGGAGGCGGGTGATCTGCCGTTGTCCATCTTTCGTCCAGCAGTTAGTAAGTGATTCGCGTGTAGAGTGACCCAGTTTCATGATCCATAATTGCAGTCGTTGCCAGCCACAAGGAGCCCGTAGCAGGCTGGATAGACAACCTGTACGGGCCCATATCGGTGATTTACGGTGTTGCTCACGGAGTTCTACGCGTCATCAGCATAAACCTGGATGCCATTTCCAGCCTAGTTCCCGTCGACTATTGCGCCAACCTGGCGCTGGCCAGTGCCTGGCAGACGTCTAGGCACAGGGTTCGGGCAAAGCCCATAATTTACACCCTGGCACCCTCTGAACAGAACCTACTCAGCAACAGAGATTTTGTAAACTATTCTCTTCAATATCGAAGCCAGTACCCCATCATGAAGATGATCTGGTACCCCCTTCTCCGTTGTGTGAGGGCTCCGTGGATCTTTCACTTGGCTGCCTTCTTCTATCACATCGTTCCCGGATATTTCTTCGATCTAGGGCTGCGTCTCACAGGGCGGAAGCCCCGCCTGGTGAAAGTGTATCGGAGGATTCACGAAAACATGGACATGTTGGAGCCGTTTCTGCACGGCACCTGGCACTTTGACACCAAAAATACGGATGGCTTGCGCGAGCTGATGTCCGCGGAAGAGCGCCGAGTCTACTACTTTGACATGGAGGGTCTGGACTGGAAGGATTACTTCAAATATGCGCTGCTGGGCATGCGGCAGTATCTGGGGAAAGAACCTCCGACCCCAGAGTCTTTTGCGGAGGCTCAGCGGCTATTCAAACGGTAATTTGCCACACACATTGAAGGTGATTTGTGTTGCCATAATCAGCATTGCTTTCTCCCATTCGCACAGATTGAAGATATTGCACTACAGCTTACAAGTTGCACTCTACTGTGTGGCAGGACTCCTTTTGTGGTGGCTTCTTAAGGTCTTAGTTTTCTCTGTTTAATGCTCCAAATAAAGAACTACTTTTCTTTCAACGCAAACTTATTCTTTTAATTTTGAAATTCCCATCGACTTGCCACGAAAATTGTGCGTTTCAAACTGCCGAATGCTACAGAAATAGAATAAAATATATACATGGGATAGGTGGTTCTCCCATGCAACTTATTAAAACCAATACCGGCGCAGACTGAATTGACAAACAGATTGTTGCTCTCGGTGTCAGTTGGTTTGCATAAGTTAATGCTAAACAATATGTACATATACTGCACAGTACTACTGTACAGTAGTCGCTTTTAAACAGAACTCTTTGTTTCGGGGGGGGGGAAACCATTAGATCCAATTTATAATACCCCGAAACTACTTAAATGTTCCTACATTAAATGCGAGTTCAAAGTTTTAAATCGCATGTTTCTACTGTAGGCGTATTTAATGCCTATAAAAAGGGCCACAAAGTCGAAACTTGTTCTATTTTAAGTTTCCACTTCTGATTGTACGTTCCGCTTCGGAACCCAAGGGATTAAGGAACTGCCAAATCAAAATGGAAACCGACATCCAAAGGTTTTACAGAAACAAAACCATTTTCATAACAGGGGGCACAGGATTCTTGGGAAAAGGTACGACTAGAGATTTTCCAGAAGCAAATATCGGAGATTGTATATTGCCGTCCTTACAGTTATTGTTGAAAAACTCCTACGAAGCACGGAAGTGAAGCGAATATATTTACTGATCAGACCGAAGCGTGGCGTGGAAATCCAGGAACGTATCATCGAGTGGTCAAAGGATCCTGTACGTAATAACCATAAGGTCCCACCATAAAAGCAGACTCTCATCCCAGATTTCCCGAAAAGGTTTTTGAAATCCTACTGAAGTCCAAGTCAGATGCTCTGCAGCGAGTATGCCCCATCGCTGGGGATTGTCTGGAGCCGGACCTGGGCATAAGCGATACGGACCGAAAGCTCCTGGCATCAGAGGCGCAGATCGTCATTCATGGAGCCGCCACAGTGCGATTCAATGAGCCGTTGCATGTGGCACTGGCCATCAACACGCGCGCCACGCGACTGATTGTGCAGCTGGCGAAGCAAATGGTCAACCTGGAGGCATTCGTTCACGTCTCCACGGCCTTCGCCAACTGTGTGGTGGATCACATCCAGGAGAAGTTCTATCCTGACCTGCTGACGAATAGCTCGGAGGAGGTGCTGGAAATGACTGACCAACTGAGTGATCAACAGATAGACAACCTGACGTCTTCTCTGCTGGGATCGTTTCCGAACACCTACACCTACACTAAGGCTCTTGGCGAAGATGTGCTCCTGAGGGAGGCGGGCGATTTGCCCTTGTGCATTTTTCGACCAGCCATTAGTAAGACCAGCCTGATGAAAGGGTCATCGGAATTTTCTAAATATGTGTTCCCACATTCACAGTTATTGCCACATCCGGGGAGCCCGTGCCGGGCTGGGTGGACAATCTTTACGGACCAATCGGGTTGGTGTATGGAGTCGCTCACGGGATCCTTCGCATTGCGCTGGTCGACGTGAACGCGCAGCACAGTGTGGTGCCAGTGGACTACTGTGCCAACATTGCTCTGGCGACTGCCTGGAGAACAGCAGCAGCTGTGAGAACTTCATCGCCACCTCCCATCTACAACTTTGCGCCCAGTGAGCAGAACCTTTTGACCTATGGCGAATTCAGGGACAAGACGCAGACAATTGGCCAAAAGTATGCAGTGACAAAGATGCTTTGGTACCCCTTCCTACACTGCATGACCACTTCCTGGCTCTTCCCCCTCGCTGCGTTCTTTTATCATACTCTTCCCGGCCTTATGGTGGATCTGGGACTTCGCGCGGTCGGCCGAAAGCCGCGACTGTTAAAGATATACCAGAAGATACATCAAAACATGATATTACTGCGGCCGTTCACCTGTCGGAGCTGGAAGTTCGATACGACAAACAGAGACCGGCTGTGGCAAGGTATGTCGCTGCGGGATCAGAAGATATACCACTTTGACATGGAGGCTCTGGACTGGGATAGCTACTTCCAGCGTGCCCTGCGCGGAATGCGCTTCTACCTCTGCAAAGAGCCGCATTCCTCGTCGTCCATTGCTGAGGGTCAACGGATATGGAGGCGGTAAGTAGAGATATAGTCAACGATCCTTGAAGTGAAACTAAATGAAGAGTTCTAATTGCGTTTAGGTTCCACCTGCTGCATCGCACGTTGCAGCTGATCCTCACATGCATTGCTGGAGCACTTATCTGGCTGCTTCTTAAATGCATTCTATCTTTTTAGAAAATATCTACTATGTAGTTCCTATGCTGAATAATTGAATCAAATAAACATTATTTAAATGCCCAGATAACCCTTAAACGGTACCATACGCATATATGGACATATCTCTACGAAGAGTTTAGAATAATTAATCCTATGTGGGATGGCTGGAATGGGTGCTCGAGTCCCTGGTACGAATGTCACTCGAATAGAGTTAAAGGAGCCTCTAGGACTATATGCCTGACAGGAAAGACCATACCCAACTGCACAGCCACGCTGGGAGAGAGTGAGAGTGGGGAGGAGCGCATACGAGTCGTCTAATTTTCATAGCTTATAAATAGTTACGTATACGTTTGAGACTTATAATCTCCTATTGGCTGCAATAGTCAACCGTCCTTGGAATCACTCTTGGCTTGCATAATAGCTTTATAGATATCGGCCATGACATACAACTTACAGGTGCGACAACATCGATCCGACGAGAAGGCATACAACTTGTTTTGCTATTTTCAACGCCGTGTCCTCGGTACTCATCCCAAAAGAGATCAATGTGAATTGTAGCTGCTGTTTTGCACTGAAGATACTTTCTGCAAAAGATATAGAAACAGTTAAATGCATCAAATATACATTTTCTACTACTTGCAACATTTTGTTGTGTATTATGGTTGAAGTCACTTTTTTTCTTACAGCTTTCTGGATACTTTCTGCAAAAGAATTAATAATAGTTAAGATACATCAACAGACAGTGTTTTTTACTATCTAAAACATTATATATTTTCTTAATTTTTGTAACTTTACGATTTTTAATTTCAGGTGAGAGTTCGGTTACCGTTAGAAGTTCCGGCACATAGAATCTTAATACTTAATAATATTATGTTTGTGTGTTGCTTTCAAGATACTCGTACTTCTTTCTGTCAAAGATGTAACAACACTGAAGTCTATCTAAATAAATATTGTGTATAATTTGTTTATATTTACACACCTATTACTAACGAAATAACAATAGGTACATTAATAAACCTATTAAGATTAAATAGACAGCTATACGCTTCCGAAAAAGTGCTGCCCATTTGCGTTTCAAACTGCGCTTCAGTGCTGCCCATATACATATTGCTGCATCCCTTGTAACCATTGGTCGTCAACAAGATATCCAAAATGACGAATAACAATTAGGATTTAAAATTTAGAATATCGATAGGAATCGTTTTCGCTTTATGAACAAAAAATCTATTTGCAGCAATACTGAGAACTGCCCAGAGTTGCATTCGCAAAAAAACGACATTCACATGTCTGTGCACTTACATATAACCATAAAGCCATTGCAATATTCTGTAAATCCGGCGATATAAGAAAATCACCAAATAAAAATATAAAAATTTTATAGTCGAAAGCGAGAAAATTTGTGTATATTTCGCATATATGTACATATGTATATACATATATATATACATATGTTAAAATCTTTTAGTGATAAAAATAAAGTGAGTTGCATCGATCTCAGGCAGAGAAGTTCTTCTTTTTATCTGTCTGTAGTACACATTGCATCATATGTACATGAATATATGTATGTATGTATGCACATAATTTCGCCATAGAGGTTTTTATTCCCACTACTAAAAGATACTTTCATCGCATTCCTTTGTTTTATTCACTTAAAGATGAAAATAATACTTCTATTAGTTATTATTTCGCTGTGTACTACGGATGAAGAATACCGTTTTATTACCCAATGTGGCTGCTCGATTCGAGTCTCGACCGATGGCCACGTGAAAGCCGACTGCTCCAATCGTCCCGGACTGGAGTTCGAATGTTTGGCAGAGTTGGGGCCAAGCAGCCTGAATCTGTCAGGAAATGGCTTGGAGGAAGTCCCACCATCCCTCTTTAAGACCGGATTTGAGAACGTATCGCAGCTCGATTTGTCTGCTAACGTCATTAAAAGGCTCTCCAGCTGGAATTTCGGATCAATGCTGGGTCTGAAAAGCCTAAACCTTAGTGGAAATCAGCTCACTGACCTGCCCAGATCTGTGGCAAGGATAGAGCTGGTTGATGTGAGCAACAACCTGATCACCGATATTCACAGCATAATAGGCCTGGTTAACATCAAGGCAATAGTCAAGGGAAACCCAATCAGATGCAGTTGCGGCTCTCCGATTGTGAAGAGGATTTATGAAACGGTACGTAACGCGGTTAACCGATTATGTTGCATTTAAATGAAGTTCTATTTTGAAATTCCAGAGAAAGAATGTGACTCTGGAGTGTGTTTCGGATGACTCCAATGAAGCAGTGCCGCTACCAACACAGTGCCGAAAGGAAATACAAAATTTGGAATCGGGGAACGGACAGACTGTCCTGTTGATTGTTGTGATATTTTTCATTTTTGTGGTGGCCATAAGCTCAACATAGCGAAGTCGAAAGATGGTGGAAATGGCAACTGATAGCACGCTACGGAACATATCTCTACAAAACCCAATTTATTTTAAAGTATAAAACCTATTGCAGTATATTTAAAAGCTTCTAAAGTGTTCACAAGTATTTTTCTAAATTATTACCCAATTTGTTCAACATAAAATATTTGTAAGTGCCTATAAATTATTAAGTTATACAAAGAGAATCGCCATGAGAGCAATACAATATATTAGTCTTTTCATTCTAATGAGTTTTCGATTATAATGGGAGAGGTGTTGGGGCGCTGAGCGTTTTCTACGAGTATGTTACTGTGAGTGCGCCAGTATGAGGTGACATGAGAGCCGGGAGAAGCTGGGACATATGTAGATGAAACGAAAGGCAGCGCTAGGCAGGAGTCATCCACGCTCAAGAGCCTGATCCGATACATCGTCAGGATCTGATCTGGATCAGATCTGCTTCGTTCAGCTCAGGGTGTAGCTTTCCGACTTATCACTTTTAATAGCTGCCTGCAAATTAAAGACTATGTTGGCATTCATTGGCAATTGCTTTAAGAACTTACCAGCTTTTCAGGATTAGGTCTTCCGAAATGGTCTCAAATGGAATCTCATTCCAATTTCTGTTTACTTACAGATGGTGCAGAGTTTTCAGTGTTCCATTTGCGATGGAGTACTCCACAATGGAGGACTGTACAGTCATGTCCTGTGTCTTCCTTTTAATCGCATTGCTTCAAGCGTTTCACAAATAACTTATTTGAAATATGTAAGTCATTATGTTTCAAAAGTCAACTACATACTGATCGGTCGGGAAGGCTCTATCGTATGTGCTGGGTTCCGTTTTGCCCGCTGCAAAATTGTGCTGATAAGTCGGCTCTAAATATATTAATCACTTAATTCTGCTTAAGCGATGAGGTTTGTGACTGGCGCGACACTGATAATGCAGGGCCGACTCAGCCGAATCTTGGGTCAAATAATAATCTCAAAATAAATGAATATTTAATTTTTTATTTATGCGAATACGTCAGTCATAAACTTGTTAGTGGAACATCTCCGTGGAACCAATCCGTATATCTTTTTCGTATTAAATTCTTTGATAAAGAGGCGACAACCCTTGCTTCTAACTATCGCATTCCGATAAATACTCTAAAAACCTAACTGCCAATCAAATCAATTTTAGTTTTCATTCAGCTTCGTGGCAATCTTCTTTATCTCAATAACTATCGATCCACACTTTTTCTGATAGTGAAGAAAATTCGTTATTGGTGGCATTAAATGTTCAATAATCAAAAACAATGTAATGTCATTTAATTTGAATCGATATGATCGATTATAAATTCCATCGATATACAGATGTTTCGAAAGCTTTTGATCCTCGATCTATCGTATCTATCCATCGATGTTTTTCCACCACTAATTATTTCATTATTATCACTGCATTATTTGACTAATTTCATACAAAATAAAAATTAAATTTCTTCAGTGCCGACATCACGAAAAATGTTAGATCAAGGGTGAGAAAATCAGTGCAATACGTTTATGTTCGGATCAGTTTTCATAGAGACAAAGGCTAGACAATTTTTTACTGTGATTTTCTCCTTTGGCACAGCATGGGATTATTGTCACAGATTTTACAAGTCATTAGCAACTGTTGAAAAATTGATGAAATTAGTCATCTAGTGGAAGAACTATTTATTTCTGTTAAAATTAATTTATTTAGGTAGTTACAGTCGTACCTGTACTGTTGCGTTATCTGATGGATATATCCAATCCTTCAGATACATTTGATAACTCGGTCCGAATAAAAGAAAACCCTGAGGTTAGGTTAGGTTAAGGCGGCTGTCAAGCTCCACGTCACACTTGGGCCGGTTTCGGCCCGTTGTAATACCGCGGGAGGTGTTCCCCTTATCCATCTCATGAGACCTGAACATATCAGCAGTTATCCCATCCTGACGCTCTTATGAAGTTTGTTATCTTTCTGGGACAGATTTTGGACATTTCTGAAATGTCTGAGACATAGGGCATGCCCAGGTATTGTAGCCTTCTCCTGCTGAGAGCTGGACAGGAGCAGAACAGGTGTTCCACCGTTTCCTCCTCCTCCTCATCTCTACAGCTTCGGCAGACATCATTGTATGGGGCTCCCAGCCTGTTGGCGTGGGAGCCTATCAGCCAGTGCCCCGTGAGGGAGCGGATGACAACGCTGCACCTTTTCCTGCCGAGCTTGCATAGCTCTAGTGTGCGTTTCCTGTCAAAGGTAGGCCATGTTTGCCGGGCTATGCGACATAGTGGTTGGTGCTGACCGCCACGCATTGTCTTCTCGTCGCTTATATAGCTCTTTTATGATAAGCCTACAGCTGGCCATTGGCATGCAAATATCCTCCTTATCTTGGAGAAGGGGTATTGTGGTACCAGATCTGGCCAGCTCATCTGCCTTGCAGTTGCCCTCAATATCCCGGTGACCCGGGACCCAAATAAGGCTGATGGCAAATTGTTGGGCCATCTCGTGAAGAGATTTGCGGCAATTTGCCACTGTGGCCGAGTTCGAGGAAATCGCGAGAAGTGAATCGCAGCGCAGCTTGGCTGTCGCTGTAAATGTTTACAGTTGTTGTTGCCAGTGAAGCCGTTGTGGCTGTTCGAAGGAGCTTCAGTGCTTCCATGATCGCAATGACTTCCGCTTGGAACACACTGCAGTGATCTGGGAGCCTAAAGGAGTGCCTGATTTCGAATTGTTCGGAGTAAATCCCTCCTCCAACTTTGTTATCCAGCTTCGAGCCATCTGCGAAGATGCTTATGGCCATGTCTTGGCCTGGTGGTCCCTCAAGGCCACTCGTCTCTGCTAGGGATGATTACATTGAAGGGGGTAACAGTGTGTTCCCTTGGGACGCAGTAGACCGTCTTCGCAGGGACGGTACTGCTGATAAGTATAGATGAGTGACCCCTGATATGTGATGTCCATTGGTCGGAGTCTCTCAGACGTATCGCTGCAATTTCAGCCCTCTCCTTTCCCGCAAGCTCGAGGCTCTGGAGATTTAGGATGGCGTTTAGTGCATCGTTCGGGGTGGTGCGTAATGCTCCACTAATGCATAAAGCTGCGGTTCGCTGAACCTTGCCAAGTTGTTTGGTTGTCGATCCTTTTGATAAGGCCGGCCACCAAACTGTAACTCCATAGAGTAAGATTGGTCTTACTATTGCTTGATATATTAATTGGACTACGCTTGGGTTCATGCCCCACTTCAAGCCAATAGCTTTTTTGCAAGAGTATAGGGCTATCGTAGCCTTCTTTACTTCTTATCAATTACCCAACCCTAGGTAACTAGCGCTGTCGCTGAAAGAGAGCCTGCATCCATTTAGTATAGGAGGGTTAAGGGGCGGAACCTTGTACTTGCGTGAGAATAGCACGAGTTCCGTTTTTGTGGGATTTACTCCCAATCCTAGCGATTTTGGCCATTCTGACAGTCTCGCGAGCTTAGTGGTCATAAGGTCACAGAGTGTTTGAGGGTATTTCCCC
The DNA here is from genome assembly GCA_035041765.1 of Drosophila algonquin. Lineage (NCBI taxonomy): Eukaryota > Metazoa > Arthropoda > Insecta > Diptera > Drosophilidae > Drosophila > Drosophila algonquin. The sequence continues at coordinate 381,734 of JAWNKY010002104.1, read as the reverse complement.
GAGAAACTGATTGCAACGTCATCCGCGTATGCCACTACTTTACAGGTTATGAAGCTCTGATATGAATCATTAAATTGTAAGGTACATTTCGAAGTGCTTGGACGTTCAACCGATCTCCACTTCATAATCTAATCTTCGTCAGGCCGTTTAGTACGGATGGTGGTTGGTTGGTGGATGGTTATAAAGATGGTGAAGTAAGTGTCGAACCACGTAACGGCCTTCATTGGGGTACTTGGCACGACTATGCATGGAAGACCTCCCTTACTTTTTCGCAAATGATTTCCGTTTTAGTAAGTAATTTCGTATTACTCTACGACTGCAGAGTAGATTTATTGAGCTATGGTTTGAGAGATCTTTAGAAATGATCTGCTCAGTATTTATTTATGCACAGTCAACTATTTATTGATATAAGCCAGCGAATTTCACCGTTTGATTTTATTATTTTCCGATATTGCTATACACGAATTTACAGAGAGAGGTTACCCGCTTTAGTGCACTTTCGCGACTGATTATTAAAGTGTCGACGGTTAAAAATGTATTTCTTAAGCGGACCTAAGCACTGTTTATGAGTTTCTGTTCTCGAGAAGTTGATAACAAACAAAAATATGAGTAGCTATATAGTAGGGGATTTTAGTACGTATTGGTCAATAACACAATTAAACCAGTTATCTCACTTCCTTTGTTTTTTCACTTTAGGGTGCAAGTTATAAATTTATTAGTTATTATTTCGGTGGGTATTGCGGATGAAGAATACCGTTTGATTCCCAAATGTGGCTGCTCGATGCGAGTCTCGATCGATGGCCATGTGAGTGCCGACTGCTCGAATCGTCCCGGACTGGACTTTGAATGTTTGGCAGCTTTGGGGCTCAGCATCCTGAATCTGTCAGGAAATGGCTTGGAGGAAGTCCCATCATCCCTCTTTAAGACCGGATTTGAGAACGTAACGCAGCTCGATTTGTCCGATAACGTCATTAAAAGGATCTTCAGCTGGAGTTTCGGATCAATGCTGGGTCTGAAAAGCCTAAACCTTAGCGGAAATCAGCTCACTGACCTGCCCCGATCTGTGGCAAGGATAAAGCTGGTTGATTTGAGCAACAACCTGATCACCCATATTCACAGCATAATAGGCCTGGTTAACATTCAGGCCATAGTCAAGGGAAACCCAATCAGATGCAGTTGCAAATCTCCGATTGTGAAGAGGATTTATGAAACGGTACGTAGCGCGAAAATAGGTCTAAGCATTTATAATAAATTACTTGTTTAATTTTAGGGAAGGAATGTAACTCTGGAGTGCATATATGACGATTTGACAGTTCCCCGGCCCCTACCATATCAGTGCCAACATCAAATTCAAACTATTTGGAATATAGAAGACTATATAGTGGCATTTTCTTTGGCATTAGTTTTAGTAATTGCCGCTCTCATAGTTCTATGGAGGTTTTGCGGCGGTAATGGAGAGAACAACCAAGGCGACGCCGGAGACTAATTAGAGAACGAAGCTGGACATTCTACTTGGTTTGAGAGGACCGAGCTTGTCTAAGTTATCTAGACTTATATACTCGGACTATGAATCTTTCCGTAGCCTTTGCCGTAACTATAACCAATTTTTTCATCTGTTCTCCTTTGATACTAGTTCTAATATGGTCAAAATTATCTTAATCAATAACTTAATTTAATTTAACTAGCTTTAATTTGGAAATGTTCGGCTACCGGCTCTTCTCTTACCTAAATTTGGCTATTGGTGGGATCTTATCGGCTACTGAGCCGATAATTAGCCCCACCGGGTCTGAGTATTGGCTTTGGCCCTTTAGTTTAATTATTTGATATGTAATTTTACCCTTACAGTTTAACTGTACATTGTTAAACTTTAAACAAAATAAACAATAAACAATAAACAATTATCTATATCTATTTTAAATATTCGTTTGGTAGAGTAAAATCGTATTATTTTTAGTAATTTGACTGCCCACTATACCATATTCTCAATATACATATGTACTCTCGCACAACAATAGTAGTGGTCTATTCATGGACCGACCCTCGTGTCTTCAATCCGACCCTGCCTTAATTAGAGCTAATCATCCAACATACATACTTGTCGGGCTTGTCGCTATTGTGGGGCATCTATGATATGTACATACATATATGTACCACAATAAAACATACACAAAACATTTGCGTCATCTAGCGCCCTCTATCTGTTAGAAAATGATTGCCTACTTCCAGGCCGAGCCCCCAAGTTCTGCACTAAAACTTCAGCAACATGCTAGCAACATTTTCTACGCAACATATACATACATATGACGTCAATATGCTAAACAGAACTTCAAATCGCAAAATTCGCAGCACTGTTCCGCAACACCCAACTTGAATGTTAACATTAATGAATGTTAACGCAATGTTAACTCTTGAAATGTGAAATGTGTGCGCCCTACTCTTTTGACCTTGTTTTGCTTAAACAAAATAATTTTAAATAAATAATATAACAAATCGCCTCATTTAAAAGTTTGAAATTCATTAGGTATATTTTATCGGCTAACCATAGTAGTTATTTAGCCCTGACATGCCACACAAGGACGAACGAAAGTAGGTCAACCTAGGTATGTACCTCGTCCTTATCGTGGTTGTTGCTGTTTTTCTCATTTGCCCTTGGCAAATCCTTGTCCTTGATGTTGAATGGCTGCGAGATGAAAGCAAAAAGATGTGCTATGCTTTTTGTGCCATCTAGTGCCGATTATAATACAATGTTACTGTTTGAAAAGCATTATTCACTTTTCATATTTTCTTTATTGCTAGTTCAACTACTTAACACTTTAATCAATTTAACTCGAAACGAAACTCATTGTAAAGAGAATTGAAATGTAGATATGAGTGCGTTCTAACTCGTTGATAAAATTCCATAGTGTGTATCGAGACCTGCACTGTCTCTGGGTCAGGCTGGTAAAACATCCCTGACACAATTTTCCATGCCAAAGTAGGTCAGCCAGTGACGTTCGTTGCCGGTTGACCCATTTTTTTGCACCCAAAAGCTGCAGACTTGCAAAGCTGTCAAGGCTGGCCGAGGTTTGGTCCGATTTCGGGGTAAAGAAAGTCTTCAATCGGAGGGTAGTTTGATTGTTGGGATGTCAACAGCTCGACGCTGACAGCTGGCAGCAGCTCTTTCCTCGACCCTCTATAGAGTATGTATACCCTTCCCCCAAATAGCAACGAAATATTTATTTATTTGTCTATTGCTGCGTATCGATGTTTGTCTAGTGCCCATATTTGTGTATTGTTCAAACAAACGTCTTGCATCTGAGCAGAGCAGCGCAGCAGTGAAAGACAATGAAAACTGTTGTCTGTTTTCCACCAGAATTTATGAGCCCAATGTCAATAGCACGCACAGTCCCCAGTGCCAGTGGCAGGCCCCAGCTTCAGTCTCGCTACTCCAGCTCCCAGCCGAGCCGAACCCGAGCATGGAATGGCAATTGAATCGTCCATTGGTGAAATCAGCCGTCCAAGGAAAGTTGCTGTCAGGTGAATATTGTCCGCTATCCGCTGTCCGCTGTCCGCTTGACCCCAGCCATGGAGGCTAGAGGTGGAACCGGTTGTCAAAACTCCGACTCTGACTCTGACTCTGGACATGCTTTTTGTGTTTTTGTTTTTGTCAGTCAGTCACATGTCCAGACTGCACATGACATAAATTTGTATCTGCAACTGATTGTGAGTCTTGTAATAGCAGCATGTATCGCTGTATCTTGTATCGGTGATCATCTTTGTCTACAATTTATGCTTCCTGCTGACAAAGCCTCCACATCCACACGTCCATTTCTGTGCTGTGCTGACATGTTCACATCAATCACGAGACCCTGTTGGCCGTTGGTAACTTGATTTTCCATATCCCTACCCTACCCTAGCCAACCCGACCGGCTGGATGTCAAACGGAAGATACACTAATAGCGAACAGGTAAACATTCTAATGATCCAAACACGCAACATCAAATGTCATACAGTACGAGTGGGAGTGGGGGTGGGAGTGGGAGTGGGTGTAGGAGTTGATGTTGGAGTCAGAGTCCGAGTCGGAGAGAGAGTCGAAGACATACTCGTGTGGCAGTCAAGGGCGATTTTCATTTTCCGCCATCTGCGATTTGCGTTTTGTGTGTGTCTGTGTGTGTGGTGTGTGTGTTTGTTTGCTTGTTTGGAAACTGACAGCTTTTGATGGACATCTCGACGCAGTGTCGGTGGCATGTCCACATCAACATCCATGTCCAGGCTCATGTCCATGGCCACGTTCGTCAAGTGCCTCGTCATGCCAGCAAATTTGCCCAACTTGACAGGTGGTGCTGGTGCCCCGGACATCGTGGGGGGACTCTAATTAGTGCTCAAAGTGGGGGAGGATTATGTAATAGAGCGAAGAAATCCCAAAGAGTTGAGAGAGGAATCTTGGTAATCCTTAAGCGACATATCGATCCAGTACGAGCTTAGCTTTTGAATTTGCATGAAACTTGCACTTTCTCTGCGTCATCTGAGAGCGATCGAGGCAATTTCAAGTTGATTTCTTTTCAACAAAGACCGTCCATTGTGGGGAACCTATACCTATGCCCATGCCCATGCCCATGCCGATGCCTAGGCAAAAGCGTAATTGAATGGAACGGAATGACATACATATTTTCGAAATCCGGTTTCGAAGGCAATCCAATCACAGTACACACACACACACACACAGATATCTACTATAAGCATACATTAATGATAAAGGAGAGAATACGAAATAAAAATACGAAACGAAACGGAATAACAGCAGCGGCGCCCATCCAAATACAACGCGGACAGCGCTGAAATGCAGCGGGGCTATAATAATAATAAGATGCTGTGTCTCATTACGACTTTACAAAGAAATCCCAAAAATCCGGTTTAATTTTCATAAAATTCCAATAAAATTACCAGCGGAGCTCTTGAGGGCTGAAGGGCAAAGGGTACGGTACAGGGCAGAGCGGTACAGAGAGAGAGAGAGAAAAAGGGAGAGCAAGTGCAACAGCTGCTCGGCTGCTCAGAACTTTGTGGGATACCAACAACCGCACACCCCCAACCCTACCTTCCAGTTCAATCAATCGCAAACTGTAAGGCAAAATTGAGGCCACTGTTGGGTAACAGAGCCGTTCCCGTTCTAAATTTCCACAGTGCGCGGCTCTCTCTTACACGCTGTTATGTTACAATGTTAGTTTACATCTCTTTCTCGCTCTCTCTCTCTCTACGGAAGTTCTCTTGCTATTCGAGCGACTCTCTTGCGCTCTCAACTGGTTGACCTATTTTCCAGTTTGGGCAATGTGTATCTGTGTGTGAGCATTTGCTTTTCTCCATCTGTATTTGTGCCTTGCCTTCTGGTATCTCCATCACCCCCTGTCTCTCTCTCTCTCTATTTCTCTCTCTCTCACTCCCCATCTAATGCCGATGCTGCTTTGTTTTGGTTTTGCCTTTTGCGTCTTTCGCTCGTTTTGTAACCTCACGGATTCACGGATTGCATTCACATTTACATTCACATTCACTTGAGCGATGCCCGACGCGTTGTGAGGCGATGCTGCTTTTCGTAACTGCGTATTTGTTGTAGCTCTGGCAACGCTCTGTTGATTCCAGTTGTTGTTGCTGTTGTTGCTCCTTTGGAAATTCACTAGAGAAATGATTAATTGAATTTGTCAGATAGTTCATCTTTGCACTTGGCCGCCATTCTCTGCTGCCGCGTGCGTCTGTGTGTGTGTGTGTGCCCCTACAGGTTTCCTATAGGTTTTCCTTGAAGTATTATCAGCACTTTTGTTTTTTGGCCACTTTATCGCTTTTGCTTCTAGATAACGTTTCCACCAGGGACTTTTGCAGTTGTTTTTACTTCTGTCCAAAGGACATCATGTGTTTTCCATCCTTTCTGATTGCTATCCGGGTTTTACGGTTTTACTGTACTTTGGTTTGAAGATTGACCTGCCCCCATCCAAGATCAAACAAAATACGCAGCGAATTTTCCGAAAATTACGTCTCAAAATGCTGGTGGCATGAAAATCAAATCAAATCCCTCAAATCCACCCCGAAACTCCAAATCAGATAAGGGGAAAACTGGCAACAATAACAACTACGCAAAAATCTATGGAATGGATGTGTTGGATGATGTTGGAAGTTGATTGAAGTTGCAGAAGTGTATGTGCGAGTTTATTTACGCCCCCCGCTCCCGTTCCCGTTCCCGCTCTCGCTACCGCTCCTACTCCACGTCCCCGTCCCAGAGAAATGGAACATGGCTGGGAATGTATGCCTACAGAGGTCATTCCAAAGGCAACAACAACGACGCATAACAGCCAGCATACAGTACATACCGTACCATACCATACCCGTGCCGTGCCGTGCAACGTAGCAGCAGCAAGGGGCAGTAGCAGCAGTGCGGCCCCCAAAAATACAAAGTATACGAATATCCCCACAACAACAGCATGGCATGGCATGGTATCCCCTGAGATGTAAACAAAATCGACTGAATTTCAAAGCATTAACAGCTGTGAGCCTTACGAAGAGAGAGAGAAATAGGGAGAGTCAAACCACACTCAAAAACACACACACACAACACTTAAAAGCGGTGCTCTCTTTAACTGTTAAATTCTGTGACGTTGCAGACCAGAAAACCGGCCGGCGCTTGAACCGTACCCTACAATAACATCGCAAGGCATATGCGACCAGAGGATTGTCGAACGTGAGAGTTCCCAACCGAATTGATTCCCGATCGCTCCCTTATAAGAATGCAACCAACTAAATTATTACATTTTAAATAATGCTTACCCATTAATGTACGAATTATTATTGTTTTAATAATGATTTCAAAGCTTTTTGCTTACACCATCAGATCGGTTACGTATTTAATTGGATATGTAAATGTGACAATTTAAATCTAAAATATAACAGAATATCTTAAAATCTTAAAGTAGTTTGTATAAAACGTAACACAAAAGAGTATCTGAAGTGCAAAAGGGCATGTGAGGGTCGGGCTAGTCGAACCTGTTTGGCTCTCTCTTTCTCTGTCTCTCGTTTGTTTTGCTCAACAGCTGTTTGTTGCTCATACCAATCTGTTCGCTCTGCGCTCTGTTATTGATAATAAAGAGCGAAACGCACACACACGCACACACACAGATACACGCACAGTTATGCGGGGCTCTGTTGACAAGTGTCAGAGTTTTTTTTTACTACTGCGTAGTATATTTTTTTGTCTTTTTGGGCTAACGACGACGTCGACACTGGTGTACGAATACCTCCTGGCGATGGCGTCATAGATATGGATACGAATAGAGAACCAGCAGCAGAGAAGAGAGCTGAGAGCTGAGGTCGCTGCCTGCTGATAAGCGTTCGCTCCAGCTACTGCGTCGCGTTGGCAAATGCCTCATACCTCGTACCATACATACTTGGAGATATCTAATGTATTTATTGTATCTGGAAATCTATCTAGGGAAAATATTTGATAGGGGGGCCTAGGGGGTATTCTCCCTTTGATTTTGATGCTCGTATGATTACAGTGTGCTGCTGTTAACAGGCACGGCCACGGCACGGCACCGATGCATTTCTAACAGTTTTATGCTGGCTCACACACCTACACATACACACATACACACTAACACACGCATACGCTCCAAAAATTATGTATACGTATGTTGTTTTGCTTTTCCAAGCAGGTAGATCCGATAGATACAGATACGTTTCTACATAACAGAGAGGGCAAGAGAGAGAGCGAGCGAGCGAGCGCACACACAGACGACTGGCAGAGCGTAAGAGAGACAGAAGTATCTGTGTGTGTGTGTGTGTGTGTGTGTTTTGAGTATCTGTGTGTAACTGTAACTCGCCGTTCGCTTGGCTCGCTCGCTAGCGTCAGTCATCGAAACCAAACTCTCGGGTGCAGACGATAAGCGCTTGCGAGAAATAATTTTGTCGTGAACTGAACGCCAAACAATAACATCCCACTCCCCGTCGAGAAAGATATATTTTCAACAATAGCCACGGCCATAAACAGTATCAAAAACAATCGACACAGTCCTCCTCTGTGTGAGTGTGCGTGTGTGTGAGTGAGTGTTTGTCTTGCTGTTCTCCAGCAATCAATCGCCGAGCCGAGTCGAAAAGTCAAAGAGTCCAAGAGTCGCCACAGAAAACGAAAAAAAACACAACACAACACAGCACAACAAATCAGTGCAGCAGCCCGCGAGAAGTGCATCCATATTGCTCTCTGGCGAGTGTCGTCTGTGTGTGGGTGTCTCTGCATCTAAATCTGTCTCTGCCTCTGCCTCTGTCTCTGTGTGTGAGAGAAAAACTCGAGAAAAAGTGAAACGACCGGCAGCGAAAGCAGCGCGAAAGCAAAGCTGTAATAAGCAGGCATCAAACAACAAAACAACAAAAGAAAATCTACGAAAAAGTGTGAGGAAAAAGCTTCAAGCCGACAACAAAAATTCCATCAGTTGTATGTGAACCGAACCCCCAAAAAGCATTCCCCCACCACTACCTGATTGACTCCACTCCACTCCAACCAAAAAAGTTAGTAGCCCCCAAACTGACGTTCAAAGCGGCCAAAATTGGATTATGCTCAGGCACAAACGCAACTGCCACGCCATTCAGACGCCCAGCGACGACGAGCATGTGAAACTGAGTGCCCCGATTGATGCACTGCATCCACTCCCGACCCAGTCGCAGTCACTGCCACTGACACCGCTGCGACAGCCGCTTCTCCCCCTCATCCTGCTGCAGCGCCTGAACCAACGCGTCACCTTCTCCCTGGAGCTGTACCACAAGAACGTGATCAAGAAACTGCCGGCCCTCAGCCAGCTCGAGGTATACAAACTGACCAAAAACATCTCACAGACTTAGGTCCCCCCGCCCCCACACCAACACACACCTCCATTAAGTATAGACTCCAAACAAAAAAGACCAGGAAAGTGCAAAAGAAAAAAGAAGAGTGATTAATCCCACATTTAGAAGTGAAAAGTGTTTCAAACAAACCGGAAAAGTGCAAGTTACAATCGAGTGCAATACCTGTAAGGAAAAAGTGTGTCCAAGTGCGGAAAATGTGGCGCGTTAGCAAAGCTAAAATCTGGCACTGAGTTTGTAGAAACAGCAATACACTCGTATCGGGTCATCAGGTCCGGATTCAGCCGGATTTGAATAAAAGTTAAAGGCAACGCAACAAAAACTAGAACGCGGCTAGCCGTGAAATTGAGATTTTTGAAAGAGAAGTCCAAAAACCCACATAACGTACAAAAATGTCCACCGGTCGTCGTTTGGCCAAACGCTCAATCATCGGCACCAAGGTGTGCGCCCCGGGTCCTGAGGGGCTCTTGTACTCGGGCGTCATCGTGGATGTGAAGACGCCGCCGTCGTATATGGCCACGTCTGGCAAGGCTCTGGCACCGCTGTCACCGCCGCCGCCGCCGCCCACCTTCCTGGCCCCCGGGGAGCCACAGCTGAACGCGGACACGCGCTACCTCGTCCGATTCGATTTTAAAACGCAGCAACTTCCGTTGCAGCACGCTGCTGCTGCTGCCACGTCGACAGCGTCCGCGTCCTCGTCGTCGTCCGCCAACTCGTCATCGTCATCGTCCTCTCCGGACGCATCAGTCATCGTAGAGGCCCGCCGGGTCGCCAACGTGCACATCAGTCCGGCCCAGGCACTGCGCCGGAACGCCATGATTAAGGAGTTCCGCGAATCGGATCTTATTGGACCCGGCTTCCGCTCGATTATGGGCATACAGCTGCAGCCCGGCCAGCGGGTGTTTCTCACCTACAACGGCCGCGAGCAGAGCGGCGATGTGGTGGAGCACGATGCCAGCAAGGACGAGGTGGTTGTCAAGATAACCACAGTTGGAAATGAGGTGAGTCGGGTGTGTGGGTGGGTACCACATCTGCTAGCTGCACTTGCAGTGGCAGTGGCAGAGGCCGAGGCAGAGACAGAGGCAGCTCTGTCATCATTGTGCGACGCCAAAGTATGTCAAGGTTGGCTCTGCCACACAACAGCCGCCCCATCCCCAACATGACGGGGGCGCAGCGCAGCATATACATATATTGTGCGATGTCTATGCTGTATCTATGTACAGGCTTATTCAGAGCATATATGTACAGCTCACCAGAAAACACATAAGTACATAAGTAGTGCGGGGTACATGGATTCTATGTGCAATCACGTTCTATGTGGCACGACGACGAAAAAAAAACGAACTCGAAAAAATGCTTGTCGAGGGTCGCATTCTGCTTTTTGGCACGTAATTGGGTTACTCTCTGGGTTGGCCTTCTTGGATATACCCGAGCATACAATTCGATACATCTACGACTCCTTGAAGGGGGGTCACAGGGAGGGGCAGGGGCAGTGGGCAGGAGGGTTAGAGCTTACCGCAAAATCTAATTAGCTTAGAGGCAACAACATTCTCGGGAAATGTGCTGTCTAGCTGCAGAATCAACATAATCCTTCAGCCCCATCCACATCCACATCGACATCGAAAGATACAATAAACAGCCAATGCCCCTTCCTATTACGTCACTCGAATCGTTGAACTGATCCGTAAACAAAATGAAGAATTAATAAATAAACGCCATGAAAACTAATGCGAGAGCGAAACATCGCATCTCCTCGTTTTGGAGGCATTCAGACGAGTAAAATCGAGATCCCATCCCGAGTCCCATATGCGAAGAACCCAACGAATTTCGAATCGTCAGATGACGACGATGAATACGAATACTATGATGTGGATGTGGATGATGATGCTGATGATGATGATGCTGATGTCGTAATGAAAATTTGTTTAGAATTTGGTTTCGTGAAAGAATTTGTTAGACCGAACACAAACACAAAACGTACGATAAAAATGGAGAGAGAGGAAAATAAAAAATATAAAAAAATAGTACAAATATACGTATGTACATATATAAAGGGGAAATAAAATACGCTACAATTTCAGGGCTAAATAGAGATGTACGCTCTACAGATACTCAATTATATAGATTAATTAACCAGCCCCAGACCCACCACTCCACGTGCTAGGCTGTTGCCGCGCCCTAGCAATCACAGCGAGAGAGATAGAGATAGAGAGAGGGAGACACATCGCCATAGTACGAGTGGAAATAGCAACCAGATCAGATGAACTTTTTGAATTGCGTCATAAGTCGGGCATACAGATACAACTACAGATACAGATGCAGCTATGTGTGTGGATAGCCGGCTGAATATAGATGGCAAAGATAGTTAGATACATGAGCGAAACACATGCATCTTTGAGATACATTGAGACTGAAGCCAGGCCAAAACGCCAGTGGTTTACCGGCCGACTGCGCTCCAGAGAGACAAAGATGGAGCGAGCGGAGAGCTGGATGCAGGGCCGCGGGCAGTGGCTGTGGCAAGGGATATCTCTTGCCGGCATCAAGCTGTGCTCTCCTCTCTTCTCGCCATCTGTGTTTGTATCTCTCTCTATTGCCCGCTCCCATCTGGTTTCCATTGCATTTGGTTTTGCGCCTTCTGCTTTCCCTTGCAGTTTCTGTTGTGTTCTGTTGTGTTGTATGTGTGTGTGTGTGTGTGTTTTTTGCCGTTGTTTCCACTCTCAACTAATAATCGCTTATAACATTTGTAATTGCTGCATTCTACGAAGCAAGATCCAAACGCAAAGATACATAGATACACATGCACACGCCAGATACAGATACAGTAACAGCAACAGCAACAGCTAGAGATACACGTTCGGATGGATGGACGGACAGACGGACGGACTTCAATGCCAAGTCAACTGCGCGTATCTTTTCCGTGCGGCGAGTCAATAAATTTGTCAGCTAGCTCTAGCTCTCCGCCAGATGTGTGGGCTTGTCTCCAGCTCGATGTCAGCCCATTATGCGACCCGCAAGATACATTTACAGATACTGGCGATACTGTCTATACTGCGGTTCGATCAGGTCTGATGTGTTGCCCAAAATGGAAAAGCTGAAAATATATTGTATTTTTTGTTCGTTTGTTTGCTTTTACGACCCAAAGCCGACTCGAAAAGCCTCAAATTTTCGCCTCAAGTCGACTTAAATCGTTTGGCATAATCAGCTATGGAAATACACAATGTAAAGCGAGGCGAGCACACATTCCCCGCTCTGGTATCTCCACTATGACCTCATCATCAGCCAACAAATTTGAAAATATGTAACTGGAAAAGTGAAGAGCTCCATTTCGTTGCAAGTCAATCAACAATTGGTTGAAATTCTTCTTTTTCTTGTGTGCGGCTGAATGAAACAAGAGGGGGAGGGGGAGGGGTGGTGCCATTTGTTACATCTATCAATACGTTTGTCCTCGCTGGCATGTGATGGTCACGTGTGTGCGTGTCGTGTCTGTATGGGGTACCCTAGGGTATGGGGTTTGGCTCCAACTCGACAAAAAACTGAAATTTGTTTTTCGGTTCAACTTGAGCAATTGCCCTTTGTTTAGATACAAACACACACACACACACAAAGACTTCGAGAGAGAGAGATAGAGAGTGGTGGGGGGTAAACCAGTTGGGGAGCGTTCTTCTGTTGTTTGCGTCGGAAACGTGAGGTAATTAATTCTAAGGTTATTCCAGTAAACGAGAAACTTGTTGCACGCATTTCCATCCCCATCCTCACATCTTTTGGAGCCATTACCATTTCCATTTCCATTCGCATTTCAATTACAATGACGTATAATTGTCGGGCCATGAATCAAATGTCCGGCAGGACTCCAGAGGCGGGCAGGGCAGCATATAATTTGCAGGTCCATTTAATGGAATGGCATGGCGGGGCGGACGCATGGCACAAGAATTAAGCTCGAATGCCAGCCAAAATGTCGGGGATCATTTGTCACGGCTCTCTCTGTGGTTCGGCGGGGTTCGGGCCACTCAAGACGAGTAGCAGTATGCGATTTGCTGCCCTGCTAACCCCCTGCTGCCCCGCACTTCCGCATTGTCAGGGCCGGAGCCAGTAATTTGTTGGTAGTTTCCTCCCGGCGCTGCTACCATTCTCGCTTTTGCATTTAAAAAGAAATTCATTTTAATGACATTGAAATTGACATGGCTCCGTGATTTTTTACCGCACACGCAACTTCTCTTCTCCTCTCTTCTCTTCTTTCTTTTTGGGCAGCTTTCTGCTGGTTTCTGGTTTCTGGGTTACCTTAGCCCCATTTCTCTCTGTTTGGCTTTTTACTTTCATCGGCTTTGGCAATTAATTAACTTGTATATCGTGTGTGTGTGTGTTTTGGCCTCTCACTTTTCAGGCTGCGACCCATTTTGACCAGGTGAACGGCAATGACAGTGGCACTGATCTTGGCTCGCTGTAAGTTCATTTCGTAAGTGCCACAAGTGATCCAAATGAATCGCCTTCTGTCGAGGAAGATGCCCACAATTGGCTACTTTCCACAACAAAACGAAATCACTTTCTGTTTTTATAAATCCATTATCTCTTTCCATATATCTGAATTCATTTATCAGAGCCCTTGTTTGGCGGAACTGCTTCATCGCTTACTTCTGTCTAGGCCTGCCTATCATCAGGTCACTTACGAGGCATTTGGCAAAACGTTTTCGAGGCCATTTTTTTCCTTTATGCCTGTCCTGTGATGATGTGTCTGTTCCTGTCCTGTCCTGTCCCACACTCGGTTCTCCCTTTATCCTGCTTGCGTCTCGTTTCGGTTACTCCCCGCTGTTCTGCCAGGGGTCTCTGTCTGCGTCTCCGTCTCGGTATCAGAGCGGCTAACGACCTGCCTGCCATAGGGTATGATATCCACTATCGTCTACTCTATCCTCTGTCTCTTCCGTTCTCGTTCGCACTCTTTCAAGCACTAACTATCGCTCCCTTTCGCTCCCTTTCGCTCTCTTACGTCGTCCCATCTGCATTCCTATGGTTTTATGATACCGGCAAAAACATCCATTTTTTGGTTTGCTTGCCTGCCTTTTTTTTTGTATGAAACAGGCTAAAAAGTGACGTTCGACGTTCGACTGAATGGCAGGTCACTGGAGGGCCCTTGCCTGGCTCTGGGCTCTGGGTCTGTCTCTGGATGGGATGGACTATTGGTGCTGCACTCTCATGACTAATCGACCTTGCCAAGGAGCACTCGTCGATCTTTCAGGTAGAGAAAGTCCGCCGTGTCCAGTCCAGTCCAGTCTTTTGGCAATGCTACTAAGAATGTGCACTCTAATTGGAACCCATAAACTACAAGCAGAAGCTGAGCTGAGCCTGAGACAGAGTCGAAAATGGTCATAAAGCGTTTGGCCTTTTGTGTTCTTGGGGACTCTGGAATCGGTCAGCCTGCTTCAGTGACCTTTTTGCGACGGGTGTGCAGGTTGAACGACTTGTTTCGATTCTCCCGACTTGGGTGTTGGGTTTCAGGCGGCGCACAAAGAATGTTTATGTGTTCTGGTCTTCATCAAATGTCATAGCATTAATTTCTCTGTCCATCAAAAGACAGGTTATGGCTTCTGACTCATAAAGTGCCCCTAATCGAAAGGGAGCCAGCCAGGCAGCCAGCTCACCCACCGAACCGCACCACACCACTCCGAACCGAACCGAACCTTAACGCTGAAGGTAAGACCCAGCCAAGGGGCGAGAGACGGCGGAGAGCCCAAAATCGAAACGACTTTCAAAAAAATGCATGCAGCTTGTTTTTGGTTTGAGTTTGAGTTTTGATTTCAAAGCGCCTTTTGCCTTGCCTTTTTGTATCTCGATTTTTGTGCTGTTTCAAGCGGCATTTCGGCATAAGCTCCACTTCCACTCCGCTCGACAACCAGATACAAAACACACACATCACACACACAGCTGGACATGGTGCACACCTGATTTTGCTGTCTGGTGAGTGTTTGTGAGCGCTTGGCGTTTTGGGTACATGCCACCTTGGTATGTGGGTCAATTTGAAATGGGGTTTTTGATTAACGCTCAAAGACAGAAAACGACACAAAAAAAATGTAGAAAATACACAAAAAAAAAAACAAAAATAAATAAATAAACGTCGTCTCGAGAAAATTTAATAAACAAAAATGTAGCCAGTTTTCAATAAATCAATTCTGTCAAAAGGACTTCTTTATGCAAGGAATATCTCCATTAAAAGAATGATTGGATTTGCTTTTATTGTAGAAAACAGGATTGGATCAAAGTTTAGACAAATGTAATCAAAATCGAACAGATATACCCATATATTTATATCTTTTGAATGTCTGTTGAATAGTACATGAATAAGTGATTAAAATAGTACAATATAACAACGCCAAGGGCTAAACTCCATTCGAAAAGGGGGGCAAATGAGAGACTAGTAATTATTGATCTTCAGCAATTTGCGCAGTATTTGATTGTATTTCTTTTCGATTTTATTCACACGAAAGTAGGTTAAGTTTTTTTCGGCCTTTTATTTGTTTGTGTGTTTTTTGGTGATTTTATTATGACTTAATTTAAAAGTGAAAGCGAAAAAGTTGAGCTCTTTTTTCGGTGATTAAGTAAGGCCGGGAGCAATGGGGGTTTTCCCCAGCGGGGCAAACAGAGAGAGAGAGAGCGAGGCAGAGATAGAGTGCCACAGAATGTATGTACATAAATATTATAAAATGCAAGAAGACAAACTCAGGCCAAACTCCAATGTAATCGCACACACACGTAGATACGATACAATCGCACACGCACACAGCTGGAGAGGAGCGGAGAGGCAAACTTGTAGATACAAAGATACAAGAGAAGAGACCACGACCACGACCCGGCGGGGTACGGGGTACGGGGTGCATGGTGGGGCGGCGGAGTGTGCGTGTCCGTGTCGTGGTGTCTCGTGTGCGTGCCACAGAACGTAAACAAAAATACGAATGTAAAGAAGAAGCGGAAAGTGCGAGATAAACAGAAAACAGCTGTACACACCAGCCCAGCGTGTGCGACAGGGATGGCGTTAGACCAGAGACAGATTGAGAGAGAGAGAGAGAGAGAGCGAAAGAGGGAGAGGGAAGAGCAGAGCAGAGCAGAGCAGGCCTAAGGCCGAAGCGAAGGCGGAGGCCAAGAAGTTGTCCCCGTAAAACGGGTTTCCGACGACAGCAACAACAACAGTTACGCACTTTACGCACGCTCAACATGATTGTGCCTGTATGCGTGAGTGCGTGTGCGTGTCCGTGCCTGTCTAGTTTGCCTGTGTGTATCATTCATGCATGTATGTATGTATCAGTGAGTGTGAGTGAGAGAGTTGCTTTGTGTTTTTCTTATTTTGAAGAAAAACCGGCTCTGGTCTGGGTTCGAGTTTTTGGGCTGGGTTCTTCGGGGGTTCGATTCTGTGGCCTGGCCTGAGCGGAAATACGCAGCAGCACTCACACACAGATACCCTCCCCTCCCCCCCACACACACACACACACATAGACAGAGAAACCCATGCAAACACATGGGCTGGAAACAAAGAAGAAGCCACGCATGAAAATTGCTTTTCATGTGGCAGCCGAAAAACGGATAGAAATAAAAGAAGACGTCAACGGCAACGTCACCAGTTCTGCACATAGAACTTCCCCCACTCCAGCCCACCCCATCCACCATCCCCTCCCTTTCCTATCAGGGGTTTTCGTTTCGTTTCCTTTTCCAGTAATGGGTCTCAAAACCCTCCTCACACCCTTGGCCATGCCATTCTCCCCTTTTTATCACATTTTTTGATTTTGTTTTGCGTTCATTTCGCTTCTTTGCTTCTGCTTTTGCTTTTGCTTTTGCTCCCTTTTCCTTCTCTAATGCGAGGCCATTGTCACTCTTCCTGGGGGGTAGTGTGTGTGGGAGTGTGGCAGAGGAGGGGGTGGTTGCTTGCGTCTAGGGCATGGAGAATAACTGTTTCCGGTATTTAGTAAAAATGTATCAACTCAACGCTCTTGCTCTCTGGTTTTATCTACCTCTGCCCTCCGCCCTCTGCCCCGCGACATAGAATAATACACCCCCCAAAAATAGAACCCAACTAGCAGGGGTGGTGAGTGGTGGGGTGCATTCCAATGGTTGTTGCACCAATTGAGTGTAGCTTGAGGTGGGACTTGCAACTGAAAACAGTTTTCGCTGCTTTCTCAAAATGGTTACAAAGTGTGTCTGTCTCTCTCTCTCTCTCTGTAGCAAGCTGCTGCTGCTGTTGACTTGATTTCGACAAATTTGTTGCCAGTGAGGCAACTCTGATGTGCAATTGACAGTGGCAACTAGCACCCGTGGGGAATCAACAGCAGCATGCTCAAGTGGCACTCGTACTCGTATTTGTATCAAATCTGGAAATCCCTGAAACGCAAGGCGATAGTAAATCTTGTGTGCTTATCGTATGGCTTATCACAGCCGAATGGCTCTACAACTGGTTGCCGGAGGAGCTGTCAATTGGGCTCAAGGCGCTGCCTGTTTGGGGGGACTAATGAGAAAAGTTGTTACAGAAGGAGGGCATAAAGTTTCCTTCGACTAGAGATTGCTCTTCATAATTATGGCTTTATACATTATATATGTACAATGTATATTTTCATGATTTCAATCCCAAGATAAACCCCATTATTATAATATAAAGCGGCTTGTAAAAACAAACTCGAAAACTTCACACTTTCTACCGCTGTTGGCTCCGACCACTTTCTACCGCATTTCGAATGCAGCCGTCTGCCAGTTGGCCAGACTCTCATTCATTCATTCACTCAATCTGTCCGTCTGTCTGGCTGTCTGTCAGTTAGCCACCGGCCGGTGGCTGGCCCGCCAAAACCGCCAAAATCCCCCCACTGCCCCACCCCACCACACACATCATACGCATATGTTACAGAGCGGTGGCGAGCGGGAGGATGGATGGCGCCAAAAACAAAATGGCAGCCTCCCAAGCTCCGAAAAAACTACAACGCAATATGGTCGCCATTTTGTTTTCACACCGTTATGTTATGCCGGCCCTATGCTCACTCATTGGTGTGTGGTGTGTGTGTGTGTGTGTGTGTGTGTGTGTGTCTGTGCCTTCGTTTTTTGTATTTTGTTTTGTTTATTTCGAGGCTTCTTCTTTTTGGTTTTCCCTTGGCCGCGTAGGCGAATAGACGACGTCATCGTACGCCTCTCAACGGCTCCTCCTCTCACCCCATCTCTGCCCCTTCTGTAACAGCTCCCCTCCCCCCCTCGCACACACACAAACACACACACAGTCGCGCGCTATTTTCGTATATTTACATTTCGAAAGCTACACCGAAAGAAACGAACGAAACGAAACGCAACCGAAACCGAAAAAAGCTTTTGGAGTCGCCGATATCTTCACGCATTTTCGATGCCAATCATGCGTAAATTACGCGATTAAATTAACTTGAATGAGCTTCGTGCAGCATGCAAAGCAACACCGAAACACATAGAGGCGGCCTTTGTGGCAGCCACAGCCACAGCCGCAGCACAGCCAGAGCCCAGCCATCCATCGAACTCCCGTACAATCCGCCCATTGAGGTTACTTCGTGCTACTCCTCCCCAGAAATGCGCCGTGTTCGGGCTTTAACGGTTTTCACCTCGCCTCACATAACAATCAAATTTGCCTTTTGCTTTTGCTGTTGCCTTTGCTTTTGGTTCGAGTCTTTGGCATACTTCTTTTGGCCATATAAATTCCAAAGGGGCGTCAGCAGAGGCGCCCCGCTCAGAAGGGGTTGGCCGGCGCTATTGTTGGTTCTGGGCTGGATTTTTAGCGAGCACTCCGTTCCGCCCCTGGCCATTGACAATGCCTTCCGTTTCATTGGCATCTGCTACGCAATTTCTGTCGTCATCATCGCACACTGCGCGTATACGTAATGCCGCCAGACAGACCGACCGACAGACAGACGGAGTTTGTGTGTGTGTTTGTGTTGTGTTGTTTGTCTGCTTACGTAGCATTTTCGTTGCTTATCACTAAGCCGCCTCTTACACTTTCAATTCGCTGGGAAATCCAGAGCGGAAAGTGGCAAAAGGAAAAAAGGGGGCAGCAACATTTGGCCCTGTTTTATTTGTGTTGCTTCTGGGTCTGGGTCTGGTTCTTCGTGCAATTCTTGTTGCAGTCCCCTATTTATGTGTCGATTATTTGGCAAACGATCCCTGGTCCCCGTCCTGGCCACCCTGTGCGTTCTATATTAGCTTCTATTTTGGCCTTTGGGGGGTTGTTGAGGCGTGGGCGAGGGCGTAGGCCTTTCTGTTAGTGGGTGTGGGCGTGGGCGTGGGGAATGGGGCATAAACACTGCGTACAACGTCACAGCGTAAATATAGCATCTACTCATTCGAATCACCGTTTGACTCACTCCCTCGATGCGAGTTGTGGTTGGGGTTGTTTCCCTCCCCCCTCCCCATTCCGAGATGACGTCGTACTGTTTAGATGTTAATTGAATCAATGCGAAAATTCCTGAAGCACTTGCCATAACAGTATCTCTCCTCTCTCTCTTTCTTCTCGTTTTAGGTATGTGTCTAAGAAGTTTTCCTCAACTCAAAAATGTTGTCTGCGTAAGTATGGCAAGCTCTAAGCCAAACAAAAAGCAGAAGACCAAATTCCATTGGCATTTTCTTGACAATTTCTCTGTGTGCTGCTGCTGCTGCTACTACAATGAAGGCTCGTAAAATTTTATCGGCAATAATAAAATTTAATTGAAACAGGAAACTCTCGCATAAATTCCCAGATCCGTATTGGGACATCAACGACAAGGACGACTGCTTTCTTTCTCCTTTGTATGCAAGCATTCTGGCTGCTTAAGAGGGGTTGATGGTGGGGTGGGGTGGCTGGGGGTGTGGTGTAGTTTATGTACATAGGAAATGCAACTGGATATATTGAATATATTGTATGTAGCCGAGAGGGCGCTGTGAAATCCGAAACTTTGCCATGTTTTTAATATTAGGGTAATCCTCCTGAAGCTCGGATATCATTCCCCCAGTCAGGTCTTAGGAATATTGGATCGATTTCCTGCTGCCACAGCATTATAGCCGAAACGGAAACCTGAAGATTTCTTCAAATTGGCTCACAAGTCAAGATTGAATATGGATTTACTGGTAAGAGCTGTCGTTCTTGTTTGAAGATGACGGATCTGACTAGTGGGGAGCCCTGGGATTAGTCACTCTTTTACTCTTTTTTAATCAGCTTTGACTCTTTGACTCCGTTTGAGTGTGGTCAACCGGAGGCGTTGATCATCTTCCAATGAATTCCATATTACTCATGGATGGACGGTGGTCATTCCCTCTCCCAGTCCCAGTCCCTGACGCGCTGCGGCGCCTGTCTCCGTTATAATAATGATTGTTGCTGTTGTTGGGGGCTTGGGGGAATCAAAATTATGCATAATAAACTGTAGATTTTAGCGAATAAAACACACACACAACTGTGGCAGGCTCTTCTCCCCTCTCCCCTCACCCCACCGCCCCATCGTATCCCATATCTTCCCGAGTGCCAGTGCCCCTGCCCGTGTGCCGCGTTTTCATTCTCTGTTTCTGTTTCTGTTCTTCTCGCCTCTTCGTTCCTTTTCTCTTCTCTGCTCCTCTCTTCATTTTTTGTTTATACGCCCATTTGGGTTATTCAACTTTCGGGGAATGAGCCGAGCCGAGCCGTTGATCCCGTACGGTACTCTCTGTATGTCTGTATCTGTGGCTGTGTTTGTGCTGTGTGTTCTGTTTTTGGTTTTTCGATTTTCGGCAGGGGAACAAACGCATTTACATATTATTGATTCCCTCTCCTTCAACGCCCCTCCCACGCCTCTCCCTCTCTCTCTATCTCACACGTTCGCTGGGTGCGTTTTCAATCGCACGCTGTTTAAATCGCCTGGAATTTCAGTACTGCAGTCTCTCTGGCACTTGTCGCGCTCTCCTCCAACGCCTTGTGCCTCTCTCTCTTTCTGTTTTTTTTTTGCTGTTTCGCTTTGTTGATTATCAAATTATGTAACAATTTGTGAGCCAAATAATCGGATTGCAGTGTGTAGAGGGCCTTGAGTGGGATATATTATTGAATCATTTGCATTCTCATTCAAGTTTTGTGTGAAAGAATGTCAGAGCTCCAGAGCAACAGACAAGCAGGGGTTGCTCTCATGCTTAAGGGTTCAACGTATTACTCTCTCTCTCACTCTCTCTCGCTCTTTTCCTAACAGCTGCAGCAACAGGTGATCCTGCCTGTCTGTCTGTGTGTGTATCTGTGTGTGTCTGTCTCGCCAGATTTTGATGAAGGTCAACAAACTGCGGTGGTGGATGCGACGCCGGCAACGCCAAACGTGAGGCAAACGAACTCATACCCTCCCTGTCTCTCTCTCTCTCTCTGTCTCTCTCTATGTGTGTCTGTGTCTGTGCGTTTTTGTTCCTTTATGTTTTTTTTTGTGTCGGCATCCAGCGAAGCCTAAAAATCGTAATTTGAATCCAATCTTCTTGGGGATTCTCCCCCATACCCGTACCCGTACCCAAAGCGGAATCCACAACAAATGAAACTCCGAGCGAGTAGCCAGCAATAAAAACAGAAACCCTACGACTGCAAGACGATGAAAATTGGTTAAGAAATGAAGGAAAAACCATTTAATGGAATAACTGAAATACAACTCGAGACCGAAATGCGTGTCAGATTTAATTTAATTCCAGCTTTTGGTTAGGAACGTTGGAAAAAGATAGAAGATATACACGATACGATTTCGTCATAGATCCAAAAATATAGTATGCCGGTTGCCGGTTGCCAGGTGCCCCCTGGGTGCCGTTTCTCTGAGTCGGTCAAGAAACTCGGGGGGAATGGAGCAAGAAGCAAAATAAATAAATAACTATGAGACAATGACTCGACTTGGGCAGCAATTTACCATCTTGTTGCTGGGCTCAGGCACTGCTCTTCCCAGGTTTTCGGCCAATGACGAAATACACACATAGGTTGGTCGGTTTTGGTTCTGGTTCTGGCCAAAGATGGGCTGGGAAGCTGTCAGCTGCTAGCTGCTGCTGCTGGTGGCTAATGGCATGCCCTATGCCCGCTTCTATTAGTTTTCTATTTGCATTTAGTTGGGAGCCCTGGCTCATTGGGCTAATTGAGTACGTGACGGCGATGGGGGCTGGCTTCTGTTACGAAAAATAAGAGAAGATCAACCATCCCGCAGGGCGAGGGATTAATCAAAGTTTGTCCACTTGACTTCGCCAGCTCACCGTTGGCAAAAACCTTATTTACTCTCGTAGGGTGGCAGCTCTAACCCCAGGCGGGGCGGGGCTCTAGTTGACCCAGTTGTAGTATGTACACTCGAGAAACAGGGCTCTTTAATCCTTAAAGTTGTGCCTCAAAATAGAGAGGAGATATGTAGATAAGTAAGACAGAAAACATTTCCAAATTTCATGTTAATTATTTTGTTTTTCCAAGTGTATCCTCCTCCTGCTTGGCGCCCAAACAAAATGGAGTTCCTCTTTCGTATTCGGTTGCCTGGGTATGCGAACTGGGGGTGGGGGTGGGGGGTGGAATAGAAGAAAAATGGGTCAAACATTCGATGCCGGCAGGGCAAACTTGTTGTTATGGCTGTAACGGAGACGCTGCCACCTCAATCAGCGGCATGCAAATTTCCAACGTAAACAAGGCAACAACAGGCGGGCTCAACAAACAAAAAATACAAACAAACAAACAAACGAACGAGGGAACCAACGAACGAGGGAACGAACTATAAGGAAAATTATGACATACATTCGAGGGAGCCTCCGCCTGTTGGCAGGCGTGGCATGCGGCAGGCGGCAGGAGTGCAGATATCATCGTGGCATGGAAATCCAGTGGACTCCAGCGATGATTGAGTTCGTGTTTTTGCATGGAAGTTTGTTAGGAGAACCCAACAGATGGAGCGGAGGGGCGGGGACAGGGAAGGGTTTACCATTCCCTTTGACTGACGACAAGTACACATTAACTTGGGCCCCGCATCGTGATACCCGCATGAATATTGCGTAGCCGACCAGGTGTCTGTACTACCTAGGTTCAAGTGTGTCAAATGCCACGAAACACCATATGGCAGAGAGAGAAAATCATCAAAACATTCGTCCTGAATCTAGTTTTTCGAAAAGATATAGAAATCCTGTAGGACTCTTCTTCTGCCCCTCGCCCCCCGACTTTGGGCTAAGTTCGAGTTACAGAAGTTCGACTGTACACAAAAACTTTGTGCCACTTTCTAGCTGGCTTCTGCTTGGCTCCCTGCCTCCTCGTTCCACTGCCGCCACATAGCCACGTAGTCTCGTTCCGGAGCCAGCGAGTCTCTCAGGCAAACATAGCGCCTTGCCTTGTACTAGCACCAACTAAATTTAAACTAAGCCACACAGTCGCCACAGCAGCAGCAGCAGCGGCAGCAGCAGCAGCAGCACCACCAATGCCAAATGTTTGTGGCAGAAATGTATTTGGTGTCAGTGTTACAATGTTGTGTGTCATGTTTTTGGAGTCCGAATGCCCCTCGCAGTGCGTAAAATAAAAACGAAAACACAAACACACATACACATATATATATGTATATGTATGTACATACACATACAAATCAAATACTAAATACTAAATGAGAGACGCCCACTGAAATATTTGATATGCAAATGCGGCAATTGCCAAAGTCATTATGCAATTGTGGATCGTTCAATGCCTACCTGAGAGATTTACATACATATGTACATATATGCATATGTATATGTATGTACATATATGCAACTGAATAGTTGAGTGTGAACTTTTTGGTGTGAATAATAAATAGCTCGTCATTATTGAGGGTATTGCTGGGTTCTCAGCTCTCAGTTGTTATTCAAATGCATTCATCAACCTCCCTCCCCTCCCTCCCCTCCCTCGTAGATCTGAATACTTACTCAATCCTTCCGACAAATGCAGTCCGCAGTCCGCAGTCTCGATGCTCTTTTTTTCTGAACATAAAACAACAAAACAAAAAAATGAAGAGATGAACAAATTGCGCAATTTAATTGCTGCGAGCAGCAGAATTTTTGATTGAAATTTATGGCCTATGTTGTCCTCCGTTTGTGTTGTTTTTCTTTTTCCATTTTTCATTTTTCATCCGAACATTTATACGCTTTTACATGTCCGTCCGTCCGTCTGAATGTTGGTCAATGGCATAGAGAATTCGGAATTCTGCGTTGGCCCCGATGAGGATGATTTTTTATAGCACACCACCAAGCACCCAAGATGAGGCATGCTTAGACGCTCCAATTGGGAAATGCCTGCGGAAATTACAATATTAATTTATCTTGAACTGATTTACAGCGCCTCGAGCATAACATAACTGATTGAGATTGAGATTGAGATACAGTATCTGGCTGTCGCTGTCGTGGGGTATTTTTAGCGGCAAAAGATTGTTTTTGTTTGCTTTTGCATCAAGGAGAACTATTTCGAGTCGCTGCTTCCTATGTGCAGTGCATTCTTGTTCGGCCCCCAAGTAAATACTTTCTGATACACATATTCAGGCTGCAGATAATTGAAAGGCGAACGTGAGGAGGGGTGGGGGGAGTGGGGAGGGGGGATTAAATATTAGCATAGACTCGTATGTAAAGCTGGAGAGTTCCGCTAGAGCTGAGCTGAGAGCTGGAGATAATGTCAGGCAGGGGCAGGCAGAGGGGAAGCTGAAGCTCAAGCGCACAGAGAGTGGCCTAATTAGTGTCAAGTGTTGCTCCAACAACGACAACGAAGACAGCAGCAGCAGCAGCAACAGCAGCAACAGCCACAGCAGCAGCAACATGCAACTTCAATGAAAACGACAACATCGCTGACAATGGCCAATGGACAAAAGAGGGAAGTCAATTAGAAAGATACAAAGCGAGGCACACAAAACTCTGGAAGGCATGGGATTCGGATGAGTAGCGGAGTATAGTCTGGGGTTGCAACAGCAGCAGCGGCAACAGCGGCATGGCTCCTCAATACTCGTGCTCGTATGCTGCAAACAGTAGCTGAAAAAGTATCTACAAGTACGCTTTGTTTACAGCCAGTGGGCGCGCTCACAAAACGAAATACAAATCGAGGCGATTGCTGCTGTTGTTGCTGTTGCTGTTGTTGTGGTGGCTGTTGTCGCTGGCGTTTTGCTTCGAACTGAATCATGACCCAATAACCCAATTTTCCCAATGCCCCGTCTCGCTCGCTCTCCGCAACCGCAATGACAGCTGCAAGTGGCCCCAGAGGCAGCGCCAGCGCCAGCAACAGCAACAGTAGTGCAATGGCAAAATGTATCTCTCAGATACGAGATACTCGCGTACAGCAACGAAACTCGGATAGGCTTTGAGCTTAAAGCGTAAGCTGCCGCAGCCGATGGCATTGAGTTGCACAAGGCGACAGGGAATGGGGCATGGGGCATGGGGCAGGGGGGATGGGGCTGATCAGCACGAGGAAGGTGAACGGGGATTCTCAAATGTTCGCGTGTGAGTGCGAGTGTGAATGTGAGTGCATTCGTTTTCATGAGTGCAACGGAAGACAAAAGCAAAAGCAGCAATAAATAAGCTTATTTTTAGTTAACTTGTTCAATGTTGTTTGCCGCTCGCATTCGCATTCGCAGCAAAACGAATTCCGCGACCAAGACATGCAGATCGAATGTATATATAGGAATATATTTCAAGTGCTCACACCCCCCGGCTGGTATTGATAAGGCCTCAAGTCTCACGTCAGCCAGATTTTTGGCTCGCTTGACTCGCTTTGAAGCGAACTTTGAAGCCGATTCGCTTCAATTTCAAACTGCACTCAATAACAATTGCAAATCAAATAAATGAATGCAAATATGCCAATCAGTCGAGACTCTCGTTCACGCTGCTCCCGTTTCTGCAGCAAATATTTATTAATTAAAACCAAATCAAAGCCGAGTGCAACCAGAGATGAGTCACAGAGTCCCAGAATGAACAGAGTCTGTGTTTGTCCGGCAGCAATTTTGATAATTCCCCGTAATCGCTTTGGAAATTTAAGTTGATAATTAAATCGAGGCAATTTTATCAGCTGAGCCTAGAAACCAATTAGAATAGATTTTACTTCCTTGACAGTCCAATTAGTTGTTTTAGGCTTAGGTGCAACGGGTCGTGTGAGCTATTCGATGCTTATAATCAACCATACGCACTGTTTCCCAACATTCATGAATGCCAAGAAACACGAGCTCTGCTCTGCACACACATAAACATATTTATGTATAGTATGTATAGTATTTTGAATTTATGACGTAGATAAATTTTAATGATTGGCGGCACGCCTTGAATTTTAATGCACAGCCTTGGACAGTCAAAACGAGACAAAAACAAACGAAAAACGAGACTTTTTCGACAGTTGGGTTATGTTATTTTTGTGTTGGAACACAAAAGCCAGAGCCTCGAAAGCCAAAGCCATAGCTTAACCCCACTCGAGAGACCCAAACAACATCCACTTCCACCTCCACCTCCGCCTCTGAATCGAAAAACAAACAAAATGAAAACCAAAACCAAAACCAAAACTGAGAAATATTTTTAGTTCACTTTACATGCTGCCATCACGTGTCGCTGTCGCTGTCGCAGTCGTTGGGCCTGAGAATAATGTTTGAATTATGTTGATTTTATGTGTGTCGATATATATTTTTGGTTTTTGGTTTAAGCAAAGTAAATGGTTTCATCCGCTCGATACGAGTGACGTCCGTTGTTACCTGACAAAACGAGAAATACAATCAGCAGAAACACAGCGAAACTAGTTTGTTACGACATCAATTTCCCAAACACAAACCGTATCTAGAAAGCAAATTCGTTACGTTCGGTCTTGTGATATTTCGAAACAACTCACTGGCGTACTCTTACATTTGGTTTCTGCTTGTAGAGGCTGTAATGATTCCTTTTTCTATGCTTTTCTATGGCCACTAAGCCCTTGCTTTTGGCCCTCATATCGCTCTACATAATTTAACCAAAATTCGGCCTGCTATCGGTGGAAATTCTAGCGTATCTAATGCTTCGCTTCGGCCCCTGCATGTATCTGTATCTTTTCTTTCTGGTTTTTTACATTGTTTCCGTTTCGACGAACTTTTTGCTGGTGTGTAGGCGCTTCTAAAACGAATTCAAGGTTGATTACCGACATCGGTCCCCCCCGTCCCCCGCCACTCTATCCCACACACACTATCGAATGCTATCACCTTCGCGAGTTACTGATTTCGACGACATATGAAAAATTCTCGTGGTCCGCCAGCCCAGGCCCAGAGTTTACAGTAAATGGAATAAGGGCCCAAAAGCTGAGTAGAGTTTTTTTGCCGTTCTATTTTTTTTTTCTGTGGTTTTTTGTGGTTTATTTTATTACTATTTATTTTGTGTGGCTGACGGTGGTCGTTGTGTGTTTGTTAATTTCATAAATTAAGCGGCCATTGTATACTGCCATACGGCTCCCCCCCTCCTGTGTGTGTGTGTGTGTGTGTCTGTGCTGGAAAAATATGAATAACATCAAATGGGTGTACGATAGGTATTTCCCCCCCCATCATTTCGCTCTCCATGTAAACAATGGCAAAGAAAAACGATGTTGATTGTGTCATTCAAAAATATATCTCGCGCAGACTAGAATTCAATTTATTTATCAATCTCGGCCCTCGGTCCTCGGCCCTCGACAACTCTTTGAATTCTGGCTCTTGTTGCTTTATCAGTTTGCCCTGTGATTTCTGTGTGTGTTTTCTTCTTGGCGCGGGGCTGTTCAAGGTGAATTATATTGAGGAGCCAACAACGCTTGTTTATGTAGCTGCAAATGGGGGAACTACAAACAGATTTTAGGCATCAGAATTATGCTTTTCTTTCAGCATTTCTGGCCAGCCTTTACATGGCAGCAGCTAGGGAGGGGGTGGCGTGGGAGGAAAACATAAATACAGCAGTCTGTGCTGGAAAACACACACAAGGTTTTCCGAACGAGCTTTTGCGAGATTGTAATAAATCCCATGCCAGGTATGCGAGGGCCATGTTTGGCCCCAACCGCAGTATTTACATAGTTCGAATGAAAATCCAAATAAACTCTGCTCTTTGCAACATTTTTGTTTCCATTTTACATCCGGCTGGAGTAAAACTTTAAATTTCAATTTCATTTATTCCCATAAAACTGAATCACAAATCCGTCTGCGATTTGGATATTTGATTGAAGGCAAAGGAGATGCTGTTGGCCGCTGGAGTGTTAACGAAAAACACGCGCCTGGGTTGCACAGGTTGCACACCTGTATGTACACACAACAGAAAGTTGTGCAACAACCAAGTGCAATCTCATCTCTCCGCTGCCTCTCTGTCTCTGTGTGTCTCTCTTTGTGCCTGTCTGTCTGTTTGCTTTCAGCTGTCATGATAACGAAAATAAAACTATTAACTTATAACAAGTAAAATTAACAACTATCGTATTGCCGGCATTTGAGTTTTACGTAAGTGCAAAAAAAAAACAGCGGCAAACAGCAGAAACGAGCTGCATTTTTAATTGTTTGTCATGTTTGGGTCGGCCTGTGGCCCGTCTGCCCAGCCGCCTCGTGATGCAACCCAAGAGTCTGTTCCACTTTCAACTGCCGCAAGAAAATCAATCTAATGAGTCTATTGGGGGCGCGTCTAACCTTGCCTGGGCCAGGGGCGCGCGCGATTGACAGGTCGCGAGACCCTCATGCATTTGGTGGCTTCTGTTCTGCTGGCTGGTGGCACAACAATGCAGCAGAGCAACAGATAGAGGAACAGCAACAGCTACAACAGTGCGCCCTCATAATATGTTAAATGCAACCTTGGGGGCAAGAACAGACGGCAATGCGAAATGAAGGCGAGCCAATGGCATAAATGGAACTGACATTGGCTATGCAAATGCATCTATGCATGCGAGAGGGTTGCCACAACAGTTCTTCAACTGGGGTGGTTGGGGGGATATACTTTTGGCCTAACTTCTCACACAACCCTCGCTTTTGTTCGATTCAGCATTTGCCATTCAAATTGATGGATTTTGGCACGTTTTTGCCCAAGTTTGCTAAAGTCGGGTGTTTTGTTTCGCACTCTGCTATCTCTCTTCTGTTCTGTTCTGTTCTGTCGCTGCTTTGCCCAAGGACGAGCGCAACGACATGGCTAATACCCCTCCCAGCCCCCGCCCCTCCCGTTCGCTGCATGCATGGCCCGAAGCTTTCTTAGGGGGAGAGAGCATTACCGGAAGGTTGAGAGCATTTTTTGTGCACATCGCTAATCCGCATGACATTGTCAGCTGAAATTCCTTTTAATGTCATTTCTTAGTCTCTCTCCCCCACTCTCTTACTCTCTCACTCTCACACTCCACCCCCCACCATCTCAAAATCACTCTCCCCTGGAGGCATTTCTAAATGGACGTCTAATGGCACCACAGGAGAGCACAAGAGCGCCTCGAAGTAGCTTGCAGAGAGAGAGAGTGAGAGAGTGAGGGTGAGCTTGCGAGCTTTAATCTGCGTTTTAGTTGACTCACACACACGCTTCCTTCCCATTCGCACTCCCACTGATGATATGATTGAGGTTTTTACTGTTGCATAAAGCTTCGCGATCATCTGGCATCCCGCTCCCACCGCACGCGTGAATATCCACATAGTATGTATGTATGTTTGTATGTATGTGTGTGCCTAACCTTGCGCAAATATTGCAAATTGACCTTTACATAAATAAACGTTCCGGCGTCGCTGCTGCAGTCGCTGCTTCAGTCGCGCCGCTGCAGTCACACACAGTCGACGTTGTCGCTGTCGTCATACCAGACATGTGAAAATACGTACGTGTGTGGAAATGTATGCACTTTTATAGCACTGCCCTTCATTGCACCGCCCTGCCACCCGGCACTGGCCAGCACTGTTGTTGTTGTTGCTGCTCTTCGCAATTTAACGCTTTTCCATTTTTCATGCACGTGGAATTTCCATTGTTTCCCGTTTCCCATTTGCCCTGCAATTTGTTTGTGCAACATTTTCATTTCATAATTATTCAGAATAATCGTAAATCTGGGAAGTATTTGATGTATTCATATTTCGGTGGGTATTTTTTGTGGAAAACTCAACATGCATAACCTTGGCTTTGAATATTCAACATTATCCTATATCCTGTATCCTGTATACTAGGAATCTATAGAGCAATGTTTCTTCCATTCTTTTGCCAAAAGTATTTGTTCAAGGAAATCCAACAATCAAATTTCTATTGGGGGGTTCTTTGGGTTAATCGTAAATACTTTTCCCTGTAAGCTTCATTAATTTCTTAATTCTCTAATTTTAAACCAATTTCAAAGAGAACCAGTCTAAAGAAAGCCTTCAAAATGGTGTCCCCCGAAAATGTGCTGAAAATAAGCTACTTAACTTTTACTATAGTCTGCCTGATGTCGGAAATTACTGTCGGCGGAGCCAAACAGCAAATGTGACGTCAATTTTAATGGCATTTTAATGGGTTCAGCGGGGGAAAGATACCACCACGACGAGCACTACTGCCGACAGCAGCAGCAATGGCAGTCGGAGACGAAGTCGCAGACAGCTAGTCTCTCTCTCTCTCTCTCTCTCCACTCTCTCTATCTATCTTCTCCCTGGAGACGCAACCATAAATGCCAAATATGTAATTTGCATTTAATTTGACATTTGAAATGTATCTGCATCTCCGTCTGTTTGCCTGCCTGTCTGTCTCTCTCTCTCTCTCTCTCTCTCTCTATCTCTGTGTGTGTGTGTTGCCAGTTTGGCAGTTTCAATGGCAATTAGAGTGACATTGTAGTCAGGTACTTGCGGCTGCTGGGCTTCTTGCCGCCTGACATTGTCTGCCAAATGATGGAATCCTGAATCCTGCCTGGCTGAAGAGTTCTTCTCTTGCAACTTTCACTTGCACCTGACCATCTTTAGGAGTACAGTTTTTGCCACCCCCTCCCCTGTTGGCCACCCCTAAGATGGCTTATTTGTAAAGAGACGGTTTAGCATTTCGCTTTGCTATTTAACCGCTCTTTATGACATCAAAAGACCACCACCAGCACCACCACCACCACCACCACTACTCTCCTGAACCTTTCATATTGTCAAGTGCAGTGGCAGCGGCAGTGGCAGTGGCTGTTGCAGTGGCAGTGGCAGTGGCAGGATTGCATGCTGCCCCTTGTTGGGGCGCTGCTTTGACCAGTTTCTGCCTTTTGAAAGTGTATCAAATTTCCGTAGAAAAAAAGCGCAGGGGATTTTGTTTATCCGCTCAGTGATGTTTCACTCTTTGTAGTGCCGCCAAACGGGGGGAATGGAGAGAAGGGGTCAGGCTCCTTGCCTGGTATTAATTAACTTCCTTTTTTTCCGTTAGTTCTTTGCAGTGGAAATATGAAAGCCGGGCTAATTAATCGTTAGTTGAGAGAGAGAAAAGAGCGGCTAAAATATGTATATCACATTCCATTTGCAGCGAAAGTTTCTACAGATGAAATAATAATTCCCAACTGATTTCTTTTCTAAGCTAAAATTAACTGACAATTTCTTAACTGATAAAATTAGCCAAGAAGTAACGGCACAATGCTTTGAGACATTTCCATAAATTATGTTGCCATTTAGCTCAAAATTTCTTAAAAGGTTATTATCGTTTCGGTGGTCTTATCTTGTTTTGTGCAAAAAAACAAAAAAAGAAAGCCCGAAAATTGTGCAAAATGCGAAATGTCTTTTAGCGCGTCGTTTACAAGCCATTTCCATTTTCATTTTAACTGCAATCGACAGCATAAAACAGTTGTTAAAACCAGCAAAACCAAGGAGGGTGGGGGTGGGGGGAGGCAACTAAGTTTAAAAACAGAATTGCGTGTAAAGTAAAGTCAGTGCTGCAACAACAACAAAAACAACAATAGTAACTGGCAACAAAGTGCGCGAAAATGTTCAACTTCAAGTGGTTTTCCCTCCATCTCCATCTCCGTCTCTCTCTATCTCCCTCTCTCTTTCTCTTTCTGTCTCTCTCTGTTTGGTAGTACTTGTTTTATTGCAGTGCATTTGCAGTTGTCCATTTCTCTATTACCCCCAGGGGGTTTTCACTTTTTCACTTCGATTCCCCACTCCCCCACTCCCACTCTCCCCAACCCCACTCTCTCTCTCTCTCTCTCTCTGTCTGTGTGCCACCAATCCAGTCAACAGCTTTTGGCGTAATTATGAAACTTTTTGCATTTTAATTGGATTTTTATTGATCTTACGCACGTGATGGTCGATGGTCGACATGGACATGGCCCACAGACATTTCCTTGCTGTTTCCGATTGCATTTTCATGCAATATGCAATATGATTAACGGCACAGCAGCACAGCAGCAATGGGCAGATCATAAAACAATGCAATATGGGTGCCTAACGGTAAACGCACAGCCTTAGCCACCCAGCCAGCCACCCAGCCACTAAGGAGAGGCCCAAGACAATGGTCGTTCGATGGAGAGAAAAGCGGCAGAGAAATGCTAATGGGAAAACGTGAGTTTCGCTGGGGCTCATTATTGCAATTGAAATTTGCCAGCATTTTCATGGATTGGTCTGGAAGGTAGAGGGTAGCTTAGCGGGTATATCAGGCCAGCCACAAAGATGGGGATTACATTTACCTACCACAAAGCATTGGATGGTATTAGAGGGTATCCTCTAGCTCATTCGATTGCCATGGCTGATAAATTTCATAGAGCGCGATATGCATATTCGGGACTCGCACCATAAACGGAAAGGAAACGCCGGGCCAGCTGTGCGTGCCCCGTGCAACAAGCGGCAACAAGTTGGCGTGCGCATAATTTCCGAATGCGATAACTGGCCAGAGATATGTCAATCAATGGCCAACCCAACCCCCAACCCCCCACCCCCCGTAGGGTTAATACTAATGTGCAATTAAACCCCCTTTTTGGCAGATCTTTAAACAAATTTAAAGCCTTAGTGCAGTTCCTTCAGAATCGATTTATTGCCATTCAATGAAACTGTATGCCAACAGATAATGAATGTTTAAAATGTTTTCCATAAAGATTTATGAATATATAAACGGTAAAGGGGTTTACGGCTCTGCCATGGCTGATGAAATAATGCCCACAGATTCCTGGGGGATTATTTCATTTCATTGGAGTTGGAGTTCGAGCTGCAGTTGGGGGAATCATTAAATCAATGAACTTCGCTGGGGATACACTTATAATGGCCAGAGAGATATCAGATTTATAACCAGGGCACACACACCCTGGACTTTAACGGTAAACCGTGAGTCAAATCCCCAAATTTATAACGCACAACCGGTTCGAGCCACAGCCACAGCCCCAGAGAGAGAGATACTTTTATTTCAAGACAAGAATTTCAGGCAGGAGCAGAGAGAGAGAGAGAGAGAGAGAGAGAGGTAAAGAGCGAAAGAGGGAGAGATGTATCTTCCACATTCTGATGGCTTGTTGAAGGGCAACCTTCACCTTCCACCAGTTGATGTCTCCTCCTCCTCCGCCAGTTGCCAGCACAATTTCGTAATTGAGAGAAACTGAGAATTGGGAATGCCCTGCGAAGAAATTCGAAAGTTATTACCCCGCTTAATTTATGGGTCAAATGTGCACACACACGCACAACACATGCAACACACGATGCGTTTCCCTTTTTTGCGTCACAGATTTGAAAGTGCAGATACGAGGGCTCCATCCTGCAACTCCAACTCCGACTCCGCGACCCTAATTTATATGATTAGCAGCTGCGTACGGTATGCAGATAAGAGCCACCAAAAATGATTCACTGGGCAACCGGGGGAGACCAGGTTTCAGGTCTCTCAAAAACAAGTGGGTCAGAGGTTCGTACCAAAACCAAAAACCGAAAACCAAAAACAAACCCAAACCGATACGTTGAACAATGCAAATTTCAATGCTGTTTTGCTTTTGTTGCTTTTTGTGGCTTTTGTCATTTGGCAGGCGTTTCGAATTACGGCCAACAGCCAACAGCCAACAGCCAAACAGCTCCTTTTACAGTCAGTCAGGCAGTCAGGCCAGGCAGTATGCAAAAATCCGCGAAAAGCAAACGGGGAACGAAACGCGTCTCAAGGCGAGGCAATGTCTAAATTTCCAAATACGAGAAAAATGCTAAAATGGCACG
The DNA here is from genome assembly GCA_035041765.1 of Drosophila algonquin. Taxonomy (NCBI): domain Eukaryota; kingdom Metazoa; phylum Arthropoda; class Insecta; order Diptera; family Drosophilidae; genus Drosophila; species Drosophila algonquin. The sequence continues at coordinate 347,895 of JAWNKY010002104.1, read as the reverse complement.
CCGTTTTTTATGCGAATAATTGAAGGTGGCTCTGGCTCTGTGCCTCTCGTTTGTCTCTCTCGCTCTGTTTGAGTAACGCACGGAAAATGCATTCGCAATTGGAAATTCAAATTCCCCGTTTTCGTGGGGCAACTGCAACTGCAACCCGAGAAATGTTTGGACAAAAGACAGGCTGAAGCTGAAGCTGTTGCTGAAGCTGCAACTGAGGCTGGGAATCATTTCGTATGCGCAACGTGCATCGTTGCAACCTGAAACATTTTTATGACAACTTGTCCACAATATCTTTTGACACCCCAGCTCAGCAGCACTGGGCTTGCCACATTCTGTGGCTTCCGTAATTAAGTTACCAATGCAATTACAGGACTGGCAATTATGATTGTGCTCTGCCTCTGGGCACTCGGTTGGGATTTCGGCCCGGCCCGTTAGTTTTTGTATCTGTAGGATGTGCGAGTATCTGCGGCTGTGGTTAATTAAAATGCAATTGTCAGCAGCAGAAGATGGAATTTAATTAAGTTGTCAGTCCTCGTTGCTGCGGTCAGAAAGAAGTCGCTCGCTTCGCTCAGGTTGTAAGCTCCCAGCCAGGTTGCACATACTCCGAATTGACATCGATCTTACAGCAATTTCCATGTTCCACTTGGCATAGTTTATGGCCTTAGCCGACCCATTAGATTAGCCCATTAGCAATAGTCATTAGCCAAAATGGGTCCAATGAACCACGAGCTAAACAGCGCCTCGGGGGCCAGCGCTCCACCATTCGAATGACTAATTCGAGACAACCCGATCGGATCTAGCGATCGCTTATGTCTTTATCTGATCTCGCCAGGCGCCCAAGACACAGGCTTAAGCTGAAATGAAACACACAACAAATTGGCCAACACCGGCAGGCAGCATCAGCATCCAGTTATTACCATTTAGGCCCCCCAATCTTCGGGCTGCCATAAATATTTCGCTTATATTGTGGGGGCGTTGGCGGGGGGACAGAGACAGGGATGGGGTGGGGATTGATGGGGCAAATTGATTTGCGGTGTTGCATCTCTCAATCTATTGCAAAATTGAGTGCGTTGCCGCTGGTCCTGCTCAGAATTGATCGAACCCCTAGCCGGCACATGACATAATTAAGCCTCATAGCCAGCCACAGATGCAGCTGCAGCCACAGCAACAGCAACAGCCACAGCCCCATCCTAGCGCCATTCCAATACCATCTACTTGCCATCTATTGATGCACTCAAAAGAAGTTTTGGCCATTGATTTATGAGCTGGCTTTGGTGTGGCAGCGATGGTGAAGGGGAACAAGGGGGGCCACTCATGAAGATTGAAACATATTTGCCTTTGCAGCCTCTTTGTTTGGCCAATGCACCTCATATACCTCATACCTTCTACTCCCGCAAAGCTGAGCCACCTCCTTGCCAGTCAATAGCGATACGTGGGGCATAAATCACATCGCCAGCTACCGGGCTTTTGGGTGATTCGGCAGCTCAGCCCTCAACCACAGTCAGATATGCGTTTCATTTGTGCCGTCCAAATGGCGCACAAAGGGCCAGAAGATGGACCAGGCCGGACCAGCAACCAGGATCCAGTTTGGACATGGATATCGGCCACAACGCGTTGGCATTGGCAACGCAAGGCAACAAAGGACGGAAGGGGCAGAGGCTGGGGTTGGGGTTGCATTTCTCAAGGGGGTTGGGGGAGGGGGACGGCCCTTGTATACCTTAAGGTCATTAAATTTCACCGCCACATAAAGTTGCCCCTGCTGGATGCATGCAAAATTAGTAGACTAATGAAAAGTACTTTCCACTTTTCCACTATGACTTCCACGATGCCCTTTTGGCAGGTAGTTGAACTTTGACCACAGATTAGTTACTGGAAAATGAACTGGAAACTGGAAACTAAAACATCTTCTTAATTAAATAAAAGAGGAGAAGACTCTTTGTGAGAATAACAAAAATACTTTGGTAATCTCCGACAATTCTGCTACTAATTTGATCAGAATTGGACTCTCCATATGATGGGAACTTTTCACTTAGTGGTCGGGGGGTGGTGGGGGTTGCTTTAGAGGGTATTTTATGTTTTTCGGACTGGGAAACACTAGAAAAAACCCCACCCCCCTTAGCTTTTCTTTTTATTATTCGGTCTTCTGTAGTTTATGACAGTTTTTTTCGGTCTTTTTCGGTCTGTTCTGGGAGAATTTTCTTTACGATTGCTCGTAAACCGCCGTCCGCTGGGGAAAATTGTTATCGCGCCGCATTCAGCATCCCGAAAATTATTTCTTTAACTGGCTCTCTGCTCTGCTCCATTTTCCAACAATTTATGTGCAACACAGTACAGTATTTTCTAGTCCTGCCTGCATTCTGGGCTGCTGCTTGCCACGTTTGCCACACTTGGCTGAGAAAACTGAAAGTTTTGCACGTTTGGCAGTTTGACGACCAATTACGTGACCCGATAAGTTTAGGCAAGCAACACTGTGGCACTCCGCGAGTACAGTACAATTATTACCATATATTTGACACGTTCCATAAAAAATAGAAAAGAAAATGGAATAAAGACAAAGCCAAGGCTTGATGATACAAAGTTGATCTAATAGAAGGGAAAGACAAGACAAAGTAGAGAATATATCATCTTCAAAATGTTTAGTAGCGATTGTGTGGCTGCTCCTTGCCATTGCCCATGGTGAAATTAGTAATAAGGTGATCTACTCAGCTGTGGTGAGGACGTAACATTTTTCACCTTACTCTCTCGGCTCTCAGAGAGAAAATCGTTAGAAAGATAAAGCAAGCGTTTTACGCTCGACTGTCAAAAATCAGGTCCCCGAAAGAGAGCACGTGAGGGGAGTACTGATTCACCATGGCATTGCCCTGCCGCCCCTTCCTTCCGCACCCCTTCTTTCGTCATTCGCGTTACAATTAATTATGGCCGAATGGTTGACATTTAACAGCCAACGTTTATGTTTTGGCATTTTGGAATATGGCTTAAATGTGGTAAACTTTATTCTGTTTGAAGAAGTGCAAAATAGTGCCACAAACTCCCAGCTCTTCCCCTTTGGGGCACCTGTTGCATCAGCCTCTGCTGACTGCAATTAATTGCCTCTAGACTTGCAACTGTCTGTGGCTAGTGGGAGAAGTTAGTGTGGCAAAAAAAATAATTAAAAAATGTCAAGAGCTGCAAAAATCTGTTGCATGTTTAAACAGCGACAATCAACGAAACAGCCACAACAGAAAAAACAAAAAAAATATGTAAAAAACATCAGCAGCAGAATTTTACAAAATTGAAAGTCAACGCAAAGTCTGAGGCAGAAAATTTGAATTTAATTGTTGCCGGCAATGGTTTCATGGCCAAAAAGCGTGTGCTTCTTGTTGCTGGCTGTTGCAGTTGCCGGTTTTTGGTTGTTTTTGCTGTTTTATGGGTGTTGCAAAATAAATTTACATAATAAATTGCATGGCTTGCTGTTCAGAATTTCAACAACAACAAAATATTAAATACGTTTTTTTCTTTCTTCTCTTTGCAGGTAAGACACGATTTTATTTGGGTAAACATTTTCGAAACATTTTTGAACTTCCGCTGGACTTTGCTCAGAGATAAGTTTCGAGCTCGAATTTGATTTCCGTTTACAAAGATAAAACGGAAAAGCTGGAAAGCTGGAGCTGATCGACCGATAGAAGCCGTACAAGTATGTCTGAAAGGAAAGCCAAGCCTCAAGTTGCATAATTTCATGCGCATAGAGCAAATAATCATAATCATTACGCAGCAGCAGCAGCAGGGTGTCAGAGGGGGTGTCTGGTGTCAGAGGGGGGTGGCAGTTTTCTGCTCAACATTTCAATTTCTCACATATTTTAGTGCCATGAATTTTCCTGTTTTTTTTTGCACACAATTTGCGTGACTTTTCTCAATAACTTTGCTCTCATGTCGCACTTGACTCCCGCCCCGATTACGGCTGTGTGTGTGTGTGTGTGTGTGGCATGGTTCAAAGTGTCATACATGGATTTCCGCATATTTCATGCGCTTCGCCTTCGCCAGAACATTGCATTCCCATTTGCCGTATTTTTATGTTAATTTATTTGAATTGGGGAGAAAAAAATGTTGTTTTTTGTTGTTGTCGCCGAAACGGGACTTCTCTCCCACCCACCCCAGGTCGACCGCAGCACAGGGCTTAATGACCTGCCCTGCCCCCTGCCCCGTGCCCCTGTCTGCCCTCCTGGCTTACCCTTTTGTACTCTGGCACCTGGCACTCATCCAGAACGGGAAAGGCAGCGGCAAACAGGAATGGAAATGGAAATGGGAGCAGAGGCAGAAGCAGTGGGAACAAACATCATAATTCAGTCACATTTATTGTGTTTCCAACTTCCGGTTAACTTGTTCTCTAAGTTTGAATTCATTTCCCGCACTCAAAGATTAAGGAAAAGTGGAAAATAACACAATTATTTTGTTTTGGCTTCGGCATTAGGCGAAATCCCACAAAAGTTTCGAGAGAGAGAGCTCACCCCCTGCTCTACCGGGTAAATGGAAATCCAAACGGTTTTCCAGCCCCTTCCCTATCCCTGCCCCTGCCCCATGGACAGTGGCTAAGCCTGTCTGCCGTCCGCGATAGCGTTGAGGCATTCGAACAATTTGAGGCTTTCATGCTTGCATTCGAGTCCTAATCAAATGAATGCTTCCGCATTCAAAAGCGAACGAACTTGAAACAAAGTTTGACTTTCACTCAACCAAAAGAGGAGGGAGGGGGAGGAGGGGGAGATAGGCCTATCAGACTCACAAATGTGGGGTGCCACTGCAGTGGGGAGAGTGCCCTTCGGCAGAGCGTCGCATCGCGTCGCGGCTGTCAAATTAAATTAAGGCAAACAATTTGACACGAAGACAATTAAGCGAAGCGGCTTAAGAGTATCAGCCAAAAAAAACGAAAAATGAAAGTCGCAAGTTCACTTTCGGTTTTCCTCGCTGGAGTGTGGAGTGGAGTGTGTTGGTGTTGTGCAATTGCCGGTGCCGGTGCCGGTGCGGTGCCACGAGGCCAACTGCAAAATATGCCGTAATCGTAATCGTAATTGCGGTGGCTGTGGCTGCAGCAGGGAGCGGGGGCGACGTCATCGTCAAAAACAAGAAAGAAAGGACAGTTTCAAAGGCCGAAAACTTAGATACTCTTAAAGATCCAACCAAACCTAAAAGGGTTCCCATTCTGATAGACAAGTCTTTGGCCACCCTTTCTGCCTTTCAAATGGTTGGTTACCCCCTGCTAGGGTATCAAAACATTGGGCTACAAGTTGCTGCCAGTAAAAGTTGAAAATTTACTATTTGCCACCATGGAGAGCAGCGCAGGGAGAGGGAGAGGACTCATTCGGCGGCCGGCACTTGCGTGGCCCATTCACTCGAGCGCCCCAAGAAGTTATCGCAAAGTGCATCAAGCATACGCCGCGTTGTCATTGAGATGAAGTTATTTTTAGCTCTTGCCATAACCCACATGCCGAGCAGTACCACCACAGCAGCACCAGCAGCAGCAGCAGCAGCAGAGCGCTGTGCCACATTTTCCTACATACGATTATTAATTTGAGCCGCCAACTGGTTTACGGCATAGATCTGTACGGCAGAAAACTGTAATTCATTTGTAACTTGCAACGTGTTTCGGTAACTAGAGGAAGGTGTACCCGTACCCGTACTACCAGTACTCCATCCAAACCAGTTTCCACCGATAGCAGCAGCCCAAAGGCCTCGTTCCGATCTTCGAGTCAAATTGCGATAAAATGTTAAATGCTACAGAGATTGATTTTCGCTGTGGCATGGCCTGGCTGTGGCATTTTGAAATGAATTATGTAGTCATATGCAAATTGCCACAAAATGCACAATCGAATCGGGGGCTGTGCTGTGCTGCATGCGGCATTTGTCGCATCCGACAAGGGATCAAAAATTCAATTTGTTTGCCAATTTAATATGCTAATGCGAGCTCTTGGCCTGGTTTCCCTTTCATACCTTCATAAAGGAGTCTATAAATAGTTGAACACTTTTGTTTTATTGAATTCAATGTTCAATGTTTCTTTTGTTTTTGAAACAGATGTTTGTGGAGGTGGGGGGCACTCAATAAAGCCGTTAAATGCAAATAGTAGAGTTCATCAACCACTTGAATGGCCTCTCCACGACTGCATGTGGATTGTATGGCAGGATTCAGATAAGCTGCTCAGGTCTCAGGTCTCCTAATTGGCTTGCATTTGTACTGTATTGATCCCCACTCCGGCCGTAAGAAGCTTACGCACATAATGCATGTATGCTTGAGAATGATAGGAGGATGCTGTGCCCCAGCTTTACCTTATCGACGACACTGCAGCAGCAGCAGCGCGAGGCAGCATCGCGATACATGCAGCGCGTTGCAGCTTCGATTTCGATGGATATTAAATTCAGTCATGCGTTAATTTCCCTCAACTTAATTACCCTACCGAACAATCTCTGGCCGCCTACGGACAGACAGCTCGTTTGCATACATACCCGTACTCGTAACCCGTACCCGTACCCGTACCCGTTTGCATGTGATATATCATGTCCGTGGGCTGAAAAAACTGCGAAACAAAGTTGTTGATCGCCATTTCATTAACTCCGATGATTACACATGGCCAATAAAACCATGTTGTTGGCCCGCAAACATTTCGAACATTGCATTTAATTGCACAAAAAATTTAATAACTTTTTTCTATTGGAAAAAATTTCCATTTTCTGGCGGAAATTAAAAATTCTGTTAACTTTAACGTCTTGGCCAGAAAATTACCTGGTGGCCACAAATTGACTTAAGCCGGCGCCGGCCTAGGCCATCGTTAGAGCCATAATCCCTTGGATTTTAGCCATCAAAATAATTGACCAGAACGTGTGTGTATGAGCGCCTCGAATTTAATTCAATTTTATTCAAATTTGTGTCGAGGAAACTCGATGCAACAGTGCAACATATTTGTATGCTCAACCCCGACTGGGTGAGTGTGTGGTGTGGGGTTGGCGGTGCTGCAGTGTAATTTCATTCCATAAATTTCCACTTAATTAGCGGTCAGGAGGTCCGGTCACCTCTCCCTCTCCCACAGCTTTTCCTCCCCTCCCCTCCCCTGCCTCGTCATGGTCAGCAATTTATGCTTAAATTTCCGCTGCACATTTTTCAAGGCGATTGCGTACACGCTTTTCAACTTCCACTTAACCTATCCCGTAGCCCCGTAATTTATGCTAATTTTACGCAATTTTCTTTATATATCCTGCCTCCTGCCTCCTGCCTGCATGGGCGTGGCCGGGCATGGCGTGACGCGAGACTTGAGACTCGAGATTATTCGCACTGCAACATGTAAACGAAATTGTCATGAAAATAAGAAAATGAAATACAAAAACTGAGAGAGAGAAAAAAAAGGAAAAACTGTGTGAGGCCAAAGTGGAATCAAATTAGTGGACGGACAGACAGATCGGAAAATTTATTTCACGCACCTTGGACTACTTAGAGGCGTTGTCATCGGGCCAGAAGCGGGCCAGACAAGTTTCCCAGGCGACACAGCATTGCGTACACGCACTTGCCAAGTCTCGAGACACCACAGCCCAGCAGCACAGAATGGGAACCGAAGCTTTGCATACGCTTTAAAAAAATTAGGCATAAGGTTTTCCATGCTGCTGTTTGAGAATGAAGAAGTGTTTGGCTGTGGCAAGCATATGCTCCAAATCATCATACCCTCTTGTAGAGGGTATGCAAGCCAGAGCTACAAAAAAACTTTGATGTCAACACGCAATCGACGCCGGCCGGCCGAGAGCCACATAATGAAAAATAAATGCATTAAAAATCGAAAATCTCAGCCCGTTCAAAGTGGCACAAACAACGGTACTCACACACACACACACACACACACACACACTGACGCACCACTGAGGCACACCGTGTTGCGCCACACACAGTTGCAACACGACAACTTTTCTATCACTCGCACTTAATTCATTTTGATTTCAGTGCAAAGTGGAAATTTATTTGCATAAATTAAACACACATGAAAATACACAGAAACGAGGGAAACAGAAGAAAAAAAATGAATAGAAAATATACAATATATGTAAATACATGGCTCTGGCTCTCCACATGCAACTATGTACCACTATGTATGTAGGCGGGGCACACACTCCCTCCACACCAACCACCTCTTTGCATCTATCTATCCGGCTGTGTATTTGTATCTGTATCTGTGTATCTGTAGCTGTGTATTCTCGTATGCATGACAAGTTGCCGGCTGGCCGCTTTGGGCCCGTTATGTTGCCTGTTGCCACAACACGGACAGCGAGGCAGAGAGAGAGAGAGAAACGAGGGAGAGTGCCTCTGCTACGAGGCTGTTGCATAAATAGAAAATTTATTTATTGATTACGCCGTCTGAATTCCTCTCTATAAACCCTTTTTTTTCTTGTTTTTTTTAACGATTATTAACGGTTTAATATGTTAATAGCGAACCTTAAAGGTGAAAATAATGTTAAATTTAGTATAATAATTAGTATCATAATTTGGAAGGCCGATAATTTGTGATAATGATGCAAACCAATTGGCAATTCCCCCCTCCCTCCCCCAACAAGCGAAACTGCTAATTGCCGAAGCAGGGCTATCCACACCTTTTGGGCTCTCTTTCTCTCACTTGCAATCTTCTAATGGAAGATGTAGCCTATCCGCATACAGGGCTGGCTGTACACCAGAGGTCGGCAGCGGCCACGGGGCAGCGCAGTCGGCACACGCACAGTGTAAACTTCGTGTAGGGTCGGCCCTGTGCTCGGCTGTCGCAGCGGCAGAGAAAATGAATCGTGTGGCTTTGGCCCTATGCTCAAAAGGCTTCAGTATTCTGCTCGGCTCGGCAGCGGAGCGGGAGAGAAAATGAATCTGCTCGGCAGCGAAAATGGGTCGTAGGGCTTCGGCTCTATGCAAACGCGGCTTCATAGTTCTGCTCGGCTCAGCAGCGCCGCGGCAGGCAGCGAAAATGAAACATGTTGATTCGTGTCTGTGCCTGTAAGATCATGTAGTAACATGCCGACCCCTGCTGTACCCCCATTTCCAATCATTGTCCAATCTTCTCGAGAAGCAGCTACCTATTTACATAGTTAATCAGTTCTCTCCACTGCCTTTCCTGTTCTCTCTCTTCTCTGCTCTCTGCTCTCTCTCTCTTTCTGCCATCTTCTGCAATCAGTCATTGGGAATTAGTCAATTCCACTTGCGACTTCCTCAACTCCGCTGCTGGCAATTGGCAACGGCACGGCACGGCCTTGACGAATAGGAAGCAACAATGCAGCTGCAAAAGAAGCAACAAAATTGTGTGAAAACGACAACAAAGAAGGAAATAAAGAGTGGAAAAAAAACACAACAAGAGAATTGTGAATAAAAACAGCATTTTGCACATTATTAACAAGCTGAAAGAGGCATGCAACCGATCATTAGAAGCTCGTTTTCCAATTGTTGTTTGTTTGTTTCTCTGTTTGTTGTTGCTGTTGCCACTGCTGGGTTTCAATGTCAATTTGAATTAATTAATAGAGAAACCAACATGAAAGAGGCAGACAAATGATTGAACGCACACACACACACTCACCCACAGCCACACACACACAACGCAAACGCATCGAAGCGTATCAAATCGCCAGGGACAGGCTGCCCCCAGCAGCAGCATCAGCATGAGGCAAGTCATATGCTGGAAATTATCATTCAACAGACGATAACAGCAGGCAACAATAACATCAGCAATAGCTATAGGAATGGTGCACCATTATAATCAGCATCAACATCAACATCGACATCGACAGTTTCAGTTGCATTTTTAATGATTTCCATAGAAGCGAATATAACAACAACTGAAACAGTTTGGGCATCGTTAGGTATGCAAAGATACGGATACGAGAGCAGCAGCAGCAGCAGCAGATAGAGATACATGTTGCATGGTCGAGCATATGGCAGGCACGCCCTACCCTGCTGCCTGCTGCATGCCACTACTCTGTGTGTGGATTGCATGTGAACAATGTGTAAATAGTTTTAGCAGAGAGCTGAAAAAGAAGTATCATCATCATCATCGTGTAAGAGATATCAATTTGTTGGCACCCGGCAGCAGCAACAACAGTACTGACAGTGATACTGTTGCAACAACATCGCTGAATTCCCCCTCCCCTACCCCCTCTTGACGGACGTCCGCCCACTTGAGAAATGTATATTACCAACTTTAACCAGCGATGTACAGCCATGAAGTTTTGATTATGGCATTTTAATCAGTGGGAAGAGGGTAAAAAAAAGAATGTGTGGCATTCCTTTCCCCCAGGAGAATTCCAATCCATTGAGCAGCAAAACAATTTGCAATTATGGAAAGTTGCCACAGGGCGACCTCAGGGGAGAGCAGAGGCGGAAATACGCTTAATGGAATTTCGAGTTAATTAAATGTTCACCTATGAATTTTAGCGTTTGTGTTTCATAAATTAGAAATTAGAAATAAATAATCAAATTTAAACTCTAAAATATAGCTAGTATTTCCCTTGACTATAACTTATCTTCTCTTTCCCTCTCACTCTTATCTTTTCAGGTAAGATCAATGAACAATTCCCTGGGAATAGAACCAGCCTCGAGCGTGATGCTGTGGCAACCTCTGATGTGGCACTGTCAGAGTCCACTTTGTTCCATAATTCCATACCAATATGGAGCTGGCTGCCTCGCTCACATCACCTGGGAGACGAGCTGAGCTGAGAGGCAACAATAATTGCCATGCCCCATGCCCATGCAAGCTGCAACTCTCTAAAGCTAAAGCTTTGGCCGCGCTGAGTGGCAACAAAATGATTTACAAAAGATAACAAAAATTGCCTGCGCCTCGTATGTTGGCCTACAAAATCCGAGGGAGAAAAGAAAACAGAAACAGAAAATCCATGAAAAACACATTGAGAGCGGCGGTTAATGTTGCGGCTTTTGTTGCTGCTGCTGCTGTTGTTGTTGCTGCTGTTGCTAATGGTTCTATGGTGCTGCCTGGGCTTTGGCAGCTCCACCTCTTCTCCACTGCCTCAGCTGCACTTTAAAATGATTTTCCAAAGGCAGCAGCGATGGAAGATACAGATACAGTCAAAGCAGAAAAAAGGAAAAACCAAAGCGTTGAAAATTCAGCTGGAAATTACTTGAGCTGCTGCTGCCGCTGCCGCTGCTGGTTGCCACTGATGATGCTCGTAATTCTTGGTACATTATTTAGCCAGACAAAGCGGGGAAAATGGCCAGAGAATTTCACTCAAACGTGAGAATAGTGGCGAAATAATTGAGAACGATTTTTGTGGCATTTGTTTTGCCAAAGGAAATTGATTTTCAATAAAAGAGTTGGTTCGCCCGAGGAAAACTTTAGCGTTGAAAGAAAGCAAAAGAAAAGCATTTCACCCAGACCCGAGTCCGACCCAAAACTTGTTGAATGAAGATGTATGGGCCCCTCACTGAACTCTCGACTGCGTTTTCCGTGTTTTTCTTTCTTTTGGGTTGGCAACTCCCAGTCCCAGTTGCAGTCGCAGCCGCAGCCCCCATCCCCAGTCTCGGTCCGTTCTGGCAATGCCTCCTCGATCAGAGGTTAAACGTTGCGTTTGCCAAGCGTTTTCCAGAACCAGCTAGAGCAGCAACTTGATGGCTGATCATCAACATTAAAGCCAAGTGCCTTGCCTGGCTGCCCATGGCTCTTTGGGTCTTTGCCTCTTTGGCTCTTTGGCTCTTACTCTTCTCCCTGCAAGAAATGCAGCTAACCTATATTTTAGCCGTGTTCATGTTGTTGCTGCTGCTGGAATGGCGTTGTGAAAAACATTATTAACCGATTTTTATTGCATTCTGCTTTTGTTGCTTTTGTTGCTGTGTTGTTGCTGTTCTGCTGCCGTCGCCGGTCTGAAGGCATTTGGAGGCGGTTAACTGGCCATTAAGGGGCGTTCCTAATGTATCTCGATGGAGAGATGGAGAGACCTGCCTTTGGCTCTGACTCTGACTCTGTCTTTGGCTCTGGCTCTTGCTCTTGCTTTAGCTCTGGCCACATCCACATCCAATTCCATCTTCGTTTAAATCCATTCGTGCCACGTTGTTGCCGGCTATGAAGAAGGAAAACATTTTAGTGCTTGCCTGCCGCTGCCTGCTGCTGCCGGCTGCTTGCCACATACAAATTTTCCTTGGCCTGGCATTTGGCTGCTTGCTTGTCGTTGGTGGGTTGAGCCCAGCTTGTAAAATCATAAAACAAATTAATTGGCACTGTGTGTGCGTGTTGCCAAGTATCCGTATCTGTGTGTGTGTGTCTGTGTCTGTGTGGAGCCTCGGTGACCTGGTCAAAGCTGCTGCTGTGCCTGTCTCTGCGGATCTGCATCAATTTTCTATTCTTCTCGAGCGGTTTGTCCTTGCCATTTTCAAAGTTTTCCATGGCGCGGTTTCCGCTTAGCTAATTTGCCATGCAGCTTGCTGCTGCTGCCTTTTGTTTCTGTTTTTTGAGGCCACTTTTGAATGCAACTCGTCGATGGTTCGAATCGGTTTTGTCTGTGTGTGTGTGTGTCTGTGTCGCACTTTTAGTTTCTGGTTTATTTAATGACTTTTTGCAATTGTTTTCGTGAGCGGATTTTCAAAATTGGTTTCAATGAGCTTCGCTTTGTGGCTCGGCTTTGCTTTGCTTTGGTTTGCTTTTTGCCTTTTTGCAGCTCAAGGTTAAGTGGCATTCGATTCGTTATTGCAAGAAATAAAAGCTGCGCCCCTCATGCGCCCGTCATTCTCCGGTTTTACTTATTTTATGGTACAATTTCATTGAGCTGCTAATAATTGCCGCCCCGATTGCGCTTATGAGTTTTAAATGTGGGCTGGCCACAAAATTCACACACACACACGCGGACATGGGGCGTATACACAATGTGGCAGTGTGGCAGCCATTAGATGTTTGGCTTCATTAGCCCAGGGAGGCCCTGTGCATACATTTTGATAGATCGATGCCGAGCACTAAGTCATCATTAGCTCGATTTACCCATTTATCATGATCATCGGATTTAGATTGCGTTTGGCGGAGATGTGGAGATTGATTGCGATCATTGATCAATGTTTAATCTCTGAGATCTGCTAACAAAGAGCATCCATCCATGGGTGATCTACGCTCTCCTCTCTGCTGCATCTACCAATTTTCAGCCTCCCACCCTGGCCAGTCGTTTGCTGAGCAATTTACCGCCAACTGCACTTAGCCAGCCATTGCATTTGCTTTTGACATTGCCATTGGCATTGGTATTGCCGTTGGCTTCAGCTTCAGCTACAGCTCTAGCCCTGACTTCGACTTGGACTTCGACATCCCATCCCGAGCCACTCGAGCAATTTACGCATTTCATTTGATTTCAGACATTGCATCGTCGTCAACGTTGCTGCCGCTGCTGCTGCTGCTGATGTTGCCATTGTTGTTGGCGGATGGCCTGGCCTGGCCTGGCAATGGCGACCTTCCTTGTTACCAATGTGCCATGGCAAAATTAACGGCAATTAACTTGATTCGCTTTTGTTTCAGCCATGACTGGCACTGCATTTTTCCCCCTGTCTTTCCCCCCCACCCCGTGTTTCTTCTCTCCTTCTTTCTTTCTTTCTTTCTTTCTGCCTGGCAAGGCAATGGGCATGAGGTAATAATTTACGAAATTGACAAGTGAATCATTCAACGAGGATGGAAACGGAGAGGGGAGGCAGGAGATGACGATGAAGACAGAGTGGGCTGACAATGACGGTGGTCTGGTCAGGGACTGCAGAGCAAAGGGGGACGGGGGCGGGAACGGAGACTGGGACGGCGACTAAGCAGAAAATTAACGAGTAATTAGAAGTTCCTCTGAAAGACGGCATCATCTTTTATTGTCTTAGTTAGTTTTTGTTTCGTTCCCGCACCCCTTCCCCTTCCCCCTGCTGCCTCTGCTGCTGCTGCGGCTTCTCTCTGGGGGCGTGCGTCGAGGAAGTGTCGCCACTTAGAGGCTTGTTGCTTGCTTCGTTTTTTGTTTCCTTTGTTTTGTCAGGCATTGATTAATGAGCTGCGTGGCTGCCTGGTGGCATTGGCTTTGATGTGGCAATGATTCCCCCTCCTGCTCTCTGTTACCGTACCCCCATGAGTGCAACGCTTACTTAGTTTGCATGTCGTTCGAGATCGACAAGCAGCTGATTAGCATGGAACATGGTGGCAACTGGAGAGCGGAGACTGGAGAGTGGGGATGTTCATCTCATCAAATATGGCAGTAGCTTGTCTTGGCCAACAATCGCGAATGCAGCGAACGTAACACATCAGCAGTCAGCGATCTGCCAGATGTTAGGCAGTGATCTATATTCATTCTATGGCCTCAAGGTAGAGTTTAACCCGCTGATCATTCACAGGTAGATCAATGAAGATGGTAGAAGAAACACAAATGGGAAATGATCTACTCCGATTGAGGAGGATTGAGGATCAACGTCCTTTCTCCGCCTGTAGTTTACATCACTGCCTGTTCGGTGATAATCCCCATTGGAAACTCCAACCCAAAAGTCGTTACTCACTCTTAAGTCGCTTTTTTCATCAATATTAAACAAAGTTAACCATTTTTGGGCAATTGCCATCGGAGCAACTTAAGCACACAAATTGTTTGTGACTAATTAACACATTGAAAGGTCATTGTTTCCACTTCAATTAGCCTGCAACACAACAGAAGCGCACCTTGTGGCTGACCAAATCGGAGTGCGTCTCCGACTGCGGCCTGTCGCCTTCGATCGACCGCCCCATCGCCTGATCGAAAGCGGCTGCTGGTGGCGGCTTATGACAACAGCGAATGGAATGGAATGGAAGTGCATGGAATGGCATGGAATGGATTGCATTCAATTGCATAAAATGCCAAATTGTCTGGTCCGACCAAAGCCTCGACGTTGGGGACTGAAATGTGGCCAAATTTGGCAGCGGCCAAGTGAAAAATGCAATGCAGTTTTCCAAAGTGTTTTGGCTCCGGTGGCAGCTGGCTTAGACCGGCCGGCCGGCCGGCTGGCCTGGTCTGGCCAAAGCTGGTGAACAACTCTTGGGTTGCATGCAACAAAGTCAGCCATAGACTACACTGACTGCAGTCTATTTAATGTCAGAGCGCGCAAATTAAACGGTTTTATTATGACAGCGACTAATTCGAGGCAGCAACAAAACCAGAAATGTCGCGCAAGTGCAGCGATCTTTGGGGCAACCAACAAGCGACAAGCGACAACCAAATAAACAACAAACAACCTGCAACAACCCGCAACAACCTCAACAAACAACCAACAAACAAACCAGAAAGCAAACAGCAAGGAGCCAGAGTCATAAAATTAAATTTAATCCGCATGAAAGTGGCTTTGCCTGTTGGCTCTTTCACCTTTAGACACACCCACCACCTTGTCGCCCGTCTCCTTGTCTCTTGCTTTCCATGTAATCCGCTTGGACCACTGCTGGGGCTGCGACTGCTGCTGCGGCTGCTGCTGCACATTTATTTGCCAACTCATTTAAGCAAATGACCAGGCCAAGACATTGTCCGGCCAGATCGCGATAAGTCAGCCAGCACACATACTCCTACAGCCAGCTGATGGCATTCAACTCTTAATAAATTGATGTCTCGATCCCCTCGAGCGCTGCCTCCTTTGTTTTTGTATACCCTTTCAAAGGATAC
The DNA here is from genome assembly GCA_035041765.1 of Drosophila algonquin. Taxonomy (NCBI): domain Eukaryota; kingdom Metazoa; phylum Arthropoda; class Insecta; order Diptera; family Drosophilidae; genus Drosophila; species Drosophila algonquin. The sequence goes on along the minus strand of JAWNKY010002104.1, from coordinate 332,298 downwards.
GTTTCCATATTCAATCTTTTACTTAATAAGCATGGGCTATGCAATGGGCATAGGAAAGACCACGGGGCAGCGCAGTCGGCACACGCACAGTGTAAACTTCGTGTAGCGTCGGCCCTGTGCTCGGCTGTCGCAGCGGCAGAGAAAATGAATCGTGTGGCTTCGGCTCTATGCAAACGCGGCTTCATAGTTCTGCTCGGCTCAGCAGCGCCGCGGCAGCGAAAATGAAACATGTTGATTCGTGTCTGTGCCTGTAAGATCATGTAATTGTAACGTGCCGAACCCAGCTTTGGAATCCAAGTATCCCACTTTCTAAGGGTATTTCATAGCCAGCCTTTGCCTGATTTCATATTGGAGTTTTAATTTTTCTTTTTTTGTACATTTTTGGTAGCTGCTTATCGGCTTGTCGTCTGCTTAAAGTGTTAAAAAAACATTTTTTCCTCGACTGCCGCTCGAGCAGCTACTTGAGGCGGCTTTTGTTTGAGTAAATGCCGCATTTGGGCTAAATTTCGTTTTGTTTTTTTGTTCTGTCGTTATTTTCAACGCATAATTAATTTAACATGCACTCTGAATAACCCGAAATGGGTATCTTTCAAGTGGCACTCGAGTGAATCAATCTTGAGATTTGCTCTGCGGCTCCTTGAGACATTTTTACTGAAAAATAAAACTGAAAACTCATGAAAATCGTTTCAAGTTTCAAATCAATGGGGGAATCTGTAAAGGCTTATATTATGTTCCTAATTAGTTCGGCCTTAACTGGGGGACCAACTTGTCTGCCATTAGCCTGGAATCGGCTTTGAAAGTTATTAACAAGAGGCAGCATTCGGCCAAGTGATTCATTCAGGCCGTCACTCACTCACTCACTCACGTAGGCCTTCATGGCTAATTAAATTGCTTAAATCGATGCGAAGAGAAGGTTAAAATGTGGGTGTTGGCCCCCATGAGGCAACATCAGGCACACACACACACATACTATTACATGCAGCTGCATAGGTAAATGTTGTGTTGTTAATGGCCGAATACTTTGATACACCCCCACAAAATGCCGAAAATATGTGACACATTTACAAATAGAAAATGTGTTGGTTGGCCAAGGAAAATTCGGCCAAGAAGAATCTTGGTTTCTCTTAGGAAACTGCTCTCCTTCGGCACAATAAAATTGCTCAGCTTGTTACAAAAAAATGGATACAAAAATGAAGCAATTAAGCAAATTGGAAAATTGCATGTTCCCGGCCATATTTCAGCCTTGTTCAGGCCATGTTCCGCGTGAGTGTTGGCTAATGCCGCGATATGCATCGACAGGGGTGCGAACATGGCACCCGATGAGCAACCCATTTAGTGGGGAGACAGAGAGAGCAGCACGGCATCCACAAGATACAGATACAGATACAATGGCTAAATGTCACATAGCTGGCCGATAGATAAAAAACCGAAAGAAATATTTATAAATTAATCAGACGCCGCAAATATGCAAAGCTGCCGCTGCACTGCTGCAACATGGCCCCGTTGCAATGAAATTTGCTGCAGAATTTATGTGGCAAGCGGTAAAAACCGCTGCCGCTGCCGCTGCGCCTGCGCTCGTCCATCGTTTGGGATTTTGGCCTGTGGTTGGGGTCGGGTCTGGGGTTGGGGTTCTGGGAGTGGCGCCCCGGCTCCGACTCCGGCTCTGGCTCTGACTTTGGGTCCCCGGGTGTCTCCGGGGCCAAGCGTATCGTTTTGTAAACAATTTCTGTCGGCTGTTGCTCATTTCATTTCATTTTTCATTTGAGCTGCTTTTTTTTGTGTTTTTTTGGTGTGTCTGCGGCTTAGAGACCCAAATACTGACAGCCAAATGGATGGCAAAGGCTGGCTGCCACACGGGCGAGACCTTGGGACTAACTCTGCCACCGCCACTCACTCGATTCTGAAATATTACATAATTATGGCCCTGGCTGGTTAATTGAATTGGAATGGAGAGCGGGGTGAGCGGGGTATTGGAGCTCGGGCAAAAGTCAAGAGTTCAGCAATGTTCTCGATTCTTGATTCTCGATTCTCCAATTCTCCAATTGTTGCCCAATTTGTGCAAGTAATTTGAACTTCACAGTCGAATGCCTCAACTGTATCTGGATCTGTCGCTTGCCCTTAGCCCTCGTCTCTAATTGAATCCAAAGTTTTCCCATTAACTCACCCCACCCCTCCGCCACACTCTGCCACACTCTGCAAAGTGTAAAACAAAACGCAAAACTGACAAAGAGGAAAATTTCTGTACAGTTTTCCCCCTGCGTGAGTTGCATAAACAAGGGATTGTTGCTGCCGCTGCTGCTGCTGCTGCTGCTGTGGTTGGCTGGCTGATTGCCCCATAGCCATGCCCATCCCGTGCCCCAGCCAACCTGCCACGGAGTTAGTTGCTTAACGCTTCGTCAATTCTTTTTTTTCTGTCTATTTGTTTGTTGCATTCTGTAGGCCTTTTCACAAAGTTGACCTCATTCCCAAAAACAAAAATACAGAAAGAAAGAAAGACACAAATTAGTGTAGAACTTGGGCTAATGAGTGTCTGTGTGTGGGTTTAGTCTGTGTGTCTGCGTGTGTGTGTGTCTCCATAATAAATGACTTATAAATATGATGAGGGGTCTGCCGGCTGTCAAGAGTTTTGAAAACTGTTCGTTCGCCTTGGCTGGATTTTCTAAACCAATTAACTTGACTCTCAAATGTCACGTTGGTTGGCCTTTTGTTTGGTTTGCACACACACACACACATACACACACAGCAGTGAAAGGCGTTGACGTACAGGGCGTGGCACTGTAAGTGGCTTTAGCTGTTGCTTGACGACCGTTTGGCATACACTTCCTGGTTGCCCCACACACACACACTCGCTACACCACGCATCTACACGTTTCGCTATCAAAGTGCAAAGATCAAATAGCAAAGCAGCCGCAAGAGGCAGGAGGCAAGAGGCATGCCGCGGAGCCAGCCCAAACAACTATCAACTGCTGCTACTGGCCGTAATTAATTGCCAGCTACAACAAGAGCTGACTGCAACAGCAACAGCAGTGGCAGTGGCAGTGGCAGCAGCAACTCCAGCTTCAACTCTGCCCCATGCTGTAGCTGTAGCTGGAGCTGGAGCCAGTCGCCGCTCTTGGACACTTTATGCGGCAGATGTGCTCGTAAAGATTTCCTCATTGCTGAACGTGTGCATAAAAGCAGTCCAACGGGAGGGGCAGGGGGAGGGGTTTTCGTAAATGAAATAAAATCTTTTACCAAATGTGTGTCACTCCTCTGTGGACATTTCTTCTGGCCAAAAAACTCGGATTAACTCGGAAAAGTTTTAAGCAAATTAAGCAAAAATAAATAAGGAAATTTCTATGCTTCTTCATGGAGGCCCCGCCCCTTGCCCCCCCGCAACCCATTTGATTGTTTGTTAACTGCGCATTTAGCCAGCGCTTGAGATGCATCTGCCGTCCCCCTCCCCTCCCCTCGCATTGCAGTTGCCGATTAGAGACGACAATGAGCAATTAAATCACTTATAATGAGCTAATTAGAAGCGAAAAAAAAGTGCACAAAAGACACGAACAATTGTCTGAGATTACAAAACAAAAAAACACAAAAAAAAACTGCACATATTTGCAGCGATTTTCTGTAGTGATTTTGTGGCGACTTCAAGTGCACGCAGCTGTGCGAAAAACAACAACAACAAAATTGAGATTAATGTCAACGGCAGTCAACAATGGCAGGCTCCAATAGGGGTAGGGGCTACCCCCCTCCCACCCCCTACCCCCTACCCTTGTGACATGCGCTAAATCTGTCGACGCCACAAATGAGGACGTGCCAAAGTCGCGATTTGCAAATGACACGTGTGAGCGCGGTGATGACCAAACACAGAGCCAGAGACAAGCCAGGCCCAGTCAGAGTTAAGGCCAAGAATGCGTTTGGTTAATGGCAACGCCTGTAGATAGCGATAGCCCGCCATTAATCAGGCCAGGCCAGAAGTGTGCTATGTGCAACAGGCACGTGAGCACGTGATAACTCATAGCGGAAGTTTTGTTGTTGTCTGTCTTCTGATAAGAGTCAGTCCACAAAATATTACGAAACATTTGGCCTGATAAAAACGTTAACTGATACTCGCCCCCGTCTCTCTCTCTCCTTCTCTGGTTAACTCTTGGAAAAGTGAGGCGACACGCTGCCAATTGAGAAAAAGTTTGCTGCTATCTATGCAAGTGCCACACAGTGATGCAATGGCCGATCAGCAGGCGAATGTCAGTGGCAGCGATTGTGGCAACACTCACGAGTGCTAGGCAAATATAATGAAAGAAGGGAAGCCATAGATAAGCGCTGACTTGGAGGCAATGCTGCTTCGATTGTTCCATTAGAAGCTATTAGAAAGATGTATGTATATATCCATAAAAAAAGGCATCAAAAATATAGTTTCGAAGTGGAACGAGTGGAAGTGGAATACTCACACACGACGTTTGGACCAAAGCGTGAAATTTGAAATGGGGCCACTTGAAAGATACATTCGAGGCGCAGGCAAATGACCCCATTAACATTTCCACGCACACATGGAAAACCCCTCCTCGCCACGCCACGCCTTGTAGACGCAGGCAGAGAGGGGGATGGGGGAGGTTTGGGGGGATTGAAAACTCTCTTGGGTGCATTCCTGCACGTGTATATTTATAGGTTTTTCTTTTTTCCCTTTTTCGGGAACTCAACGACGAAGAGTTTGAATAAATTAGTCCCCTCCCCTTCTCTCCTCCTCTCTCCCGCTGAAGTATTCGCCTTTAATTACATGCAGTTGTCTCGAAATTAAGTGGCCGCAAAGCAGTCCCCCCTCCAGCAGTCCAGCGTCTGTGTCTGTGTGTGTGTGTGCCTCTAATTAGGCCGCTCTGAGCAGCACCTGAACCTGTGTAAAATATTATGCCACGCCGGGGCAGAGACAGACAGCAACAGCGACAAAGATAAAACAAAGTAAATACGAGTGGACGGGACGGCACAAAGTGGCTGCACAAAGGCAGATCAGAGGGACCCCTAGACGAGGAGGGGAGCAGGGGGGATAATCATTGGACTGCGGTCAGGGAATGCTTGAGAATTCCGGGGAAAAATAGGTGTTGAACGGCCAAAGAGAAGCGGCCCCGAAGCAGAAGCCTGGGAGATACTCGTATCTGTGTATTGTGTATCTATGTGAGTCAAGTGCTTCCTCTCTCACTGGCTGTGTGTGTGTCTGGGTCAAAGGTCAATGGTTTGGAATGTTTGATCATTCCCAGAAACGATCTTCAAGCTTTTGTTTTTGTGATTATCTTTGACAACATACCAAAACTTCACCCCCTCCTGCCAGCCAGCCAGCCAGCCTGAGTATTTACTAGTTAGTGTATCTGCATTTTGTTCAATTGTCAGAGCGTATCTACAAGATAAATAGCGGAAGGGAAGGCCTTAGCCAGAGACCTGCCTGATAGCCAAGTCTCGTCATGTTCAAAACTAACAGCTAACAGCTTAAGCAAATAAACAGCGGCAAATCTACCTCATTTTTTTGACCATAAACCCACACACACATACAAACATATGTACATACATGTACATGTATGTATATGCTCATTGTGTTTACCTGTGTTTACCTAGACGTAGACCCGCACCCACACCCTCCACCCTCCACCCACACCCGCATCCAGGGACAGAGCAAACATTTCCGCATTCGAATGCAAACGCTGGCAGTCGCTTCTCTTCTCTTCTCCGCTCCTCTCTTCTCTTGTCTTCTCTTCTCAGTTTTCTCTCTGTGTGCATTATGGCTAATGATTTTATGCTGCCGCTCGTTAGTTTTGACAACTCAACTTTTTGGCCAGGCCAACAGCAGCAGCAGCATCCCGTCTCGGCCTGAGCATCAACTCAATTACAATGTTTCCTTTATCTGCCATTGTATCTGTATCTGCCAGAGCTGCCAGAGGTATTTCTGGCCAGGAATTTGTGTGTTTTTTTTGTGGTAGATGTCTGACATTCGATTGGGTCAGAGAGAGAGAGAGAGAGGGAGAGAGAGAGAGAGATAATCCCAGAAATATAATCATACTTTTGGCAACAATTTTTGCAGATTGAAGATTGGTTTTCCTTTATTCCTTTCAACTGAATTCAAATTCATTCACCTGTGGAAATTTTATATATTTTTTCTACTGCCTCCCCCATTTCCCCCACTCCCATTTCCATCTCATGCAACTTCTGCTGCTTTTCTTACCATTTTTTTGTGTAGTTTATGGCTTATTGGCTACTGTTTTGGCCATTGTTGTTGCAACGTTTTTGCTGCATTACTTTCACTTTTTTCGCACGGCAACAACTCTGGCAGCAGCTTTTTCTGGCGGTTTCTTCTGCCACTTCTTCTTGGCTTAAAGTGGGAGCAACTTGGCTTTATGCAACAACTTAAACAATTCCCCTGCTTTATGGCCTCAATCGTTGTTAGTGTTTTTTTTTTAGCCGGTGCCGATGCCGGTGCCGGTCTTAACGATTTGTGGCCTACAGGTGCTTGCCAGCTGTTTGGGGTGGTCCTGCTGTGGCAATTTAAATGCAACATTTGTTGCCACACTTTATTGAACGATTAAACAGTGCTCTAACCCAACTTTTTCTCTGCTCTCTTTCCAGGTATGTACATCTGTGATATAACAGGTAATCTCTGGGACTGCAGGTGGTAAGTACCTGGCACTGACCTCTCAACTCCCATTCCCATTCCCCTTCCCATGTGGGATGGGAATTCGCATTCAATTATGTAGTTTGTGAGAGTTCACAAGCCTCTCGAGCAGTTAATTTCTTGGCGAACAAAGCTGCAGATTCCTTAATTAAACTTTAAGCAAGTGGCCCATGCCCATGGCCGGGCCACATGCCACATGCCCCGTCGTACTCTACTGCCCGTATCATAGCAAATGGGCAACAATTTCAAAAGTTTTCCAAAGCTACCCGCCATCGACGTCGCCGTCGCCTTGTCCGTTGCTGTTGCCGTTGCCGCCTCCATAGCATCTTGGCAATTTTCAAAGAGTGCAAATACTTGGACGGCAGCACCGCCACACCAGTGTGTGGCATCAACAACCACTGCGGCGGCAACAGAAGCGGCAAGCAGTAGAGATAACAACAAATGCCAATCATTGTTTGCGTAGCACATCAGCAGCTGTTTGCCCCAACGCCGACGAGAGGCGACGACTTGGTGCCGCATCGCATCCATGAGATGCTTTTATTTTGTTTGGCTTTGCCGCCACCGGCTCCAGCTCCAGCTCGAACGCGGACTCGGACTCGGACTCGGTGTGGGACTCTTAGCCCGTGGCCGAAGCCATGCGAAAGTGTTAAAATAAAGTTAATTCAGGGGCAGAGGCAGAGGCAGGAACAACAAAGGCAGGTTGCACAGATACTCGTAAAGTATGGGGCAGTATCTTTAGATCGGAGAACATATACTATTTGGACCTATACTAATTGAAAGCATGCCGAATCTCTAGGGCTATGCAATGATTTTGGGCCGTTACTCTCATCAAACCTTTTGGTAAGTCTGTGGGGCAAAGCAGAGGCAGGAACAAAGTTGGTTGCACAGTATCTTTAGATCGGAGAACCTATGTATACTATTTGGTAGCCGAATCTCTAGGGCTATGCAATGATTTTGAGACCCAGCAAACCGTTACTCTCAGCAAACCTTTGGGTATGTCTGTAGGGTTTAAGGCAGGATCGCCACCAGATATGCCACCAATTCATCAAGATGACTCCACATTCCTCTGGCCTGGCCCTTAATGAAGCTCTTCAAATGTATAAACAGTTTCTGCTTTTATGCATCTCATAAAAAACAAAACTCGAAACCGTTTCCTTCAGTTTCGGTTTCAGTTTTGGTCTCTAAGGTCTTTTGTAGATTTGATTTGGTTTTTTGTTTTGATTTTAGTGGCATTTGCTTCTTGTTTTTTGTGTGTGTTTTTTTCGCCTTATGCTAATGCCGAGACGTGCAAAAATTCGCACTTTCCAACTCGTTTGGCATGCCAAAATCCAAAATCCAAAACCCCATTCCATGGCGAAGCGAAGCGAACTTTGCATTGTGGTTTTTGGTAGTTTGCGAATTTTATAAGCTTTTGCGCCAGCAGCGGCGAATGGCAGCGAATGGCCCAAATATCAATTAAGGCCAGCATGTTTTCACTTTCCGTTTGGCAAGTGGGTCAGACACACAGCCGCAGCCGCAGACATGGGGCACAGAAGAATGCTGTACTCTGTATACTCGTAGAGGATTTTTCTCAGCATGTGCCTCGACCCACTTCTTGGTTGGTTGACCAAAATCATATAAACCATAAATTTGCGGCATCTAATGGCATGGCAAACAAGTTAATTTGCAACTCCAGCAACCAACTGGGACAGGCCGGGCAGGCCACACCTGCAACATGAGTCAGCCCGGGCTGTGCAACACCCTCCTGCCATGGAGGCAGTGCACGGCAGTGCAGCAGCTGCGTAAGTTTCCGGGTTAATGCTAATGCTAATTTAGTGTTATGTCTCATTGTTCTCAGGCCAAAGATACAATTGCCCAGATACGAGAGAAGAGATAGACAGATACACACACAGACAGAGACAGAGTGTGTGTGTGTGTGTGTGTGTGTGGGGGGCAGAGGCAGACGCGGATGCAGGCAAATGTCAAAAGTGAAACAAAATAATTATTATGCTGGCGTGTTTTGGTTTTTTCTCATATTCGAGTGCGTTCTCTCTCGCCATCCCTCTCTTTCTGGCTCCAACTCCATCTCTGACCGCCTTGGCACAGTTCTCTAGCGGCTCTAGAGCTCTCCGCTCTTGAGCATAATTGCATAGCCTCGACATGAGTTGGCCCACATTCATGCTCATTACTTGGCTGCCAGTGCCAGTGCCACTAACTCGTATCTGTATCTATGCATAAAGATAATAACATGCCTGTGCCTGTGGCCGCCCCAACTTCTGCTCAACTTTCCACCAAACTGTAGCAAACTGAAACAGAAATTTGTCATGTTCGTATCCATTTTGGGGACTTATCAAACAACTAATTCGAAAATCATTAAGTTTTATGGCTCCATTCCAATGAAAGAAACGCCCGAAACGCTTCCGTGCAAAGCAACACACAAACAGAAACCAGAAGTATATCTATAGGACAAGATGATACTCATTAATGCAAGGCCTTGGGAAAATTGAGAGCTTCTCATAGTTTTCTTGACTTTTTAGAGCTTAAAGATATGTAATCCATATGGCCTTTGGGTCTACGTTTACAGGGTAGCAGACACTCGCGTGCTCTCCACACGTCAAACGCGGAAATTATGGCTAATCGCTGGACGGTCGCCTGGCCGCCGCAGGATAATGCGACTGGATCCCGCCGAAAGCCTGGCTGTGGCTGCCACCGTTGCTTCTCTTCTAATTTGCCGCTTCCTGCGCCTGTCGCCCGTAATTACAGACCAGCCCCCCCACTGGCAGCCACCTCCCCATCTGGCTGCCCCTCTCTGACAACGCTGACAATTGCATTTGCCTGGACTGCGTGTTGGCAGCGAATGAAAAGACGGCAGTTACAGCTAACGGCATCTAATAGATACTTTGCCACCTTGGCATTAACAGATACTCGCAGTTGCTTGCAGATACTCGCAGTTGCAGATGCTGATGGATGTTTGCCTGTGTGTGCGTGTGCCTGTGCGTGGAAAGGCCATTCAGCAATGGGAAATTGTTGCAACAAGAGCAGTCAGAGCATATAAGATTGATTAGAAGTATCTTTAGAGTTGGGTTTCCCATAATAGAAAACAGAAATAAAAACGACTGCCACTAAGACACTTTTCTGCTCTTTTCACGCCCCATTCTAAGCTTGCAACATGGTCTGGCACTTTCCCCGAATGAAAAATTAATAACACAAGATCTGGCACTAGTCAAAAATGGAAAATTTCATACATACATATGGCCAATCGCTTAATTAAAATCTTTATTGCCGAACCGAGCAGAGAATTGCATTGCCACCTGTTATCTGCAGCAGCCAAGGAGCTGCAAGTGCAGCATGCAACAGACAATAGAAGGCCCGATAGATGTTGCCAAAGACGACTCCAGGGCCCAGGCCAGGCCGATTTCAAGCCATTGTGAAACTCTGCAAGAGGGCGAGGAAGAGAGAGAGCCAAAGCCAAATGCAAAACCATGTCGAGTCGAGTCGAGTGGGGAGCCACCCGCAAGTAACTCCTCCCCCCACTCCCCCTACTAGCTCCCCTTCTCTTGACTGCCTTCTGCCATGGCAAATTACTTGGGCTACAAATTGAGCGCAAACGCATAATTAATTCCAGAGCCAGAGAACGGTGGAGAAAAAAAATGAGAAAAAATTAAGTTAATGTTTTGAAATCAGCAGGTAGCTCCCGCCAGAGACAGAGACGGTCGCACCTCAGACATAGCGGTAATTGTGCGGCAGTGGCAGCAGCAGCAGTAGCAATCAGTAGACAGGGGCTTGCCTTAGGCCTTCTTTTTGTTTTTGGTAGAAACAGAAAAGTCATAAATAAAACAGTTTGTAGACTGGGAAAGCTTTTTGTCTGGGTTTTCCTAGGGAATGGAAGATCCTTTGGTTCATTTGGGGGCCTTCTATCGGTTGTTGGGTATCCTTCAACTCTGGACAAGTCAATCTTCAGAGCCATCTGGCCAGCACTTTGGCAATAACGCGTCTATGGCCCCCAGGCAAGGCTCCCCCATCAATGTGAAATGTGCGAACAACATCATCGACTCTCGAGTTGGATGGGATCGTATCGGATCGAATTTGAATTTGAATTTGAATTCGATTTTGATGGTGGAGTCAATGCCGTTCGGCGGAGTATCTCGCACCTGCCCGAACGGCGTCTGTGGCTTGCATGACTTGCCAGTCTGCTCGGAGAGGCTCCTTCCCCTGCCACACTGCCACTGCCACACTGCCTCATCCCATCTGCCACTTCTATGTATCTCCACTAGCTGGTTGACTGACTTACGTTTCATAATACCCACCATGAAAGCCGAGAGTCGTGGTTGTTGTTGAAGCTGAAGCTGAAGTTGCTTTTGGTTTTTGTTTCACTTTTTTTTGCTTTTTGGTTTTCGGTTTTTACTTTCACTTGCGAGCTCTCTGCCTCTTTGGTTTCCAGATTCCGTGGAGTGCCTTGGCGATCAAGAAATCAAATTCAATTTCATTGTTCCACCACCCCCCACCCCACTCCGCCTGCCCTGGGTTGTGGGGGGTGGGGTGCGGAAGGAGGCTTTCTAAAATGCTACAACAAATTCGATTCGCTTTTGATTGAAATTGTAGCGCATTTAAAATTGTTTTGGGTCACAATTATACGAAAACACCATCCCCTCCTCCCATCTCCTCTCTTCTCCCTCTCCCACTCTGAAGTTTTCTTTGCCTCTTTTTTTGTTGTTTTTCGTTTGCTCGTTGCACTTTCGTTTTCCGCTTCTACTTGCTGCAATTACACCGCAATTACGGTTATGTTTATGTTTTGAATTTATGTTGACTCCGAAAACCGCAGCAACAACAACAACAAAACAATCAAACAACAATCACAGGCAACAACAGGCAACAGGCAACAACAGTTGTTGGCCAAATTACCCGTTGGCCATGTTACGTACGTGCTATTTAGAAAACTTTAAGCGGAGTTTGAAATTTTTCGTGTTTTTACAACATTTTCCAAGCATTTTCATTTGTTTTGGGAAAGTTTTGAGCTGTTTTAAAGTGTAATTGCTCAATCAAGATGGAGAATTTCCAGTCTTTGGGCCTCATAATATCCAGCATTAACTCGAGATCGAAGATTTACAGCTTTTTGGGCAATAGATACATCGATAGGTCCAAAGAAGCTAGGAAAAAGCCCATAACTATAGGCACAGATTGATTTATGTTTCCCCTCAAGCAGGGAGGCGCCACCCACTGATCGGAGACACCCCTGGGATGGCTCTTGCTCTGGCTCCAGGTGGCAGGTTGCATCATCTGAACCCCCCAGACCTGACCAGGCCAACAACAGGCATTGCGAAAGCAAAGCGAATCGCATTCATAGCCGAGCCGAAGAAGAAGTGTGAGTGTGTGAGTGCATGTGTGAGTCTGAGTCGGCCGATCGGCCTTATATAATGACCCACAAACCGCTGCTGCGGCATTAAAAAACAGTTTCTTTAATGACTTTTCTGGCGGCTGTTTTTTCAAACTTCAGCAGCCAACAATCGTCGCATCTCTCAGCCAATAAAGCTGAAGAGGGGGCCTACCCCTCCCCCCCCTGCCATTAGACAGCTCAAACTGTTTCGCATTATGCTCGAAATGGGTTAAGTGGCTTTCAATTTAGACACAGAGCACACAACACACACACACACACACACACACAAAAAATGCGAACAATATTCAATTCCATTTGCCGAGTGAGTCAATGAGCAAGGGGCACCAGCCATGGGGCAGGGGGCTGGGGTCTGTCATGCCACGCCCCCATGCTCAAACAACAACACTTCCGGCATATGTATTGACTCACACACACATGAACACACACTCACACTCTCCTTTCCAAGTGCAAAGCGCGATACAAATCAAATTTGTCATTCAATTTCGAATGTTTTCCAATATGCATTTCCATTTCCAATTGCATTTCAAGTTGAATCGCAATTGGCAGGCCGACTGCTGCTTGCAGCCAGAAGTTGCATGATCGTGGCATGAAAGGAATTACGTAAATTCTCGCAAAACAAAGCCCAGATGGAACCGAAAGGAACCGAACTTGCGGTTTTGCGAAACGCTTCCACTGACAATGGCAAAATTTATTATCGTTCACTTCCCCAACTCAGTCTCTGACTCAGCCGATCCAAGGTAAAGCCGGACCCGGACCCCGGCTCGCCCCTCGATCATATTGGCAGCGAGTGTCAAAAATACCAGGCGTTAAGCGCCCAACAATGGGAACTGCAATTAACCCAAATTGTGCCTGCTCAGCACGTGGGCAACGCTCTCCTGCGACCCGCTCCCCCCTCAGTGTTTGCGTTAACGTATTCTTGCAACAGCAGCAGCAGCCGGAGATGCAGCAGCAGCAGAGATCATTGCCCAAGCCATTTGGCAGCAGCTGGCAGCAGGCTGCAGGCAGGCCTTGTTGGACATTTGAAAGTCTTTGAGTTGCAGTTAGCTCAAAATAAAATAAAATTGCCGGGACCGAGGCAGGGTAATGGGCAATTAGCTGCAGCAGCAACAACAACAGCAACCTTTTGGGCCTGGCTGCTGGGCTAGTCAAACAAATGAGGCACAAATATAAAAACCCACTCCGGACTCCACTCCGGACACTTCGTCGTCGTCGTCTGGCCTGGCCTGGCATGGATATGGCAATTTGCTCGCCGGTCAATGGGATACAAGCACTCGCAGATACGTTCGGGCAGATAGCCTTTAATTGGACTTAACTGGCTGTCAATGGTGGCAGCAACTAGCAGGGCAGGGCAGGCAGGGGGTTGAAGTGGTGAAAGGGGAGGGTGTGTGCTGGCATGATCATGAAGGCAATGAGTGATCGCAGTTGATTGTATGAGTAAATAAACGCGAAAGTCGAAGGCAGGCAGGACTTTTACCTCTACGTTACGTTCTATCTATAGGAAAGGCTATGAAATTTCATTAGAAAAACTACTAAATATTGAGAGAGAAATGTGTCAAGCAGTTAAGATGCAAATTGTTACTGGTTTTCTGATTGAAAAACACGTCTAGATACATATTATTGTATGGCAATTCATATGCAAATCAAGTGATGGCAAAAATCATTGCATATAGGAAAATGTCGTGTGGAAATCTGATATGAAAATGTTAACAAATTGTGAGTAATCTATTTTGATATTTTTCATTAAGAAACTTGGATATACATATGGTACGAGTAAGAGATATCCTCTATAAAACTCCTACTAGTTAAGATACAAATTCTGACAAGTTTTCAATGTATCTAAACATAGAAATTACCTCATTTTCTTGTACCTGAGATGCAAACTGTATTAATTATATCTTTAGATTGAAAGATAGCATTTGCACATATTGCTTGCAGTATCTAGATACTTGTCATGCAGCTAAGATACAAAACACCCTCTTGGCTATCTACCCCCATCGATTCTCCATAATTAGGCTCCACTTCCGACCCGTTTCTGAATGCGATCGCGAATTCCCATTCCCCTTCCCCCTTTCCCCCCTTCCGCTTTCATTTTGCAGGCGAGTGCCGAAAGCGAAGAGAAGATATTTACGAGTGGCAGTGCGAATATCTTTCGAGTCCGAATTCGAGTCGAAATTCGCATGCGCCTCAGGTTTCCGGCACGCGTTCACGCATTTCAAAATGATCAATGGGACAGCAGAGGGAGAGGGACAGCAGAAGGGACAGGGTGGGGAGCCTGGCACGTTTCCCTGATAAACATAATGAGCACGAGGATGATGATGATGTTGATGATGATGACAATGCAGGGGCAAGTGACAAATCTGTGTGCGCATGCGCCACGCCACTGCAGATACGCGGCACAGGCCCATGGGCTCTCATTCGATTGTTTGTTTAGTTGTTGTTTAAGCAACGTAATTACTGCCCTTGCCCTACTCCACCCACCTGCTCACTCCCTCCCTCCTCTGACAACACTCCTTAGGGCCGAACGAGTCCCAGGGTCGCCAGTGCGCACACACACACACACACACATATGGCAGCCTTGTGGTTTCCCCTTATCTGGGCAAACGGAATCATTATCAGCTGCGGAACACATATGACTCCGTCTGGCAGGGTAGGGAAGGGTTGTCGGTGGGAAAAGGGGGAGAATCGGATTCGTAATCGCATCGCTCTCTGGCGGTTCTCTGGTATTCCCAGGCCTGCATTCCCATTTGGCATTCGCATTTCGGGTGCGGTTTTGCCACTTTTGTGGTATGGAAACAAAAGCCGAAGAAGGGCAGAGCCTTGGCTTGGTACTTGCACTCATTCCTACACATGTACACATGTACTTTGGCTGTGTGTGTGTGTGTGTGTATGGGTGTGTCTCTGATAAGCTGTACTGCGGTGCAGATACAGATACGAGAGTGGCGGCTATCGGCTATCAGCGACCGAGTGTATTGGTCAGCATAATCGCAGAAGCAACAGCAGACCACCAGTCGCAGTCCAAATATTTTCTTTCGGGGTTTTGTTCTTGTTTCCCTAATCTAAGACAAACACTGGAGTCACTTTCACTGGCGTCGGGAAGACAAAGACCCAGACCTGATAACCCACTACGGTTTCCGTATTATTACAGGGAATTTGAATAGGCCGCCTCCGCCTTCGCCTCCGTTGAATCGGATCGTGAGACCTTACTCAATAGCCCCGATTGAGGTCAAGAATCATAAGCCCCCCCAGGCAGGCAGGCGGTCAGGCAGTCGGTCAGGGCTTTCCCCCATAAACTGAGTACAAATTAGCCTCCCCTCGCCACAGAGCACCGTCATGAGTAAATGCGTCATAAACACGGCATAAACATGATGGCATTAAACCTAAAAATCCCCTACTAAGTGCAGAAATCCCAGCATGGGCTAAGCCAGCGAAAATGAGACACAGCTAAAGATATAGAAAGGAAGAGAGAGCCGCAAAAAAGCAGCAATGAGGTGGAGGAGGATGAGGTATATCCAAAGAAAAGCGCCGTTTGCTTGTGTTTGCCTGTTGGCCCGTTTCGTCATCGCATCGTCAGCGAGCCGGCGCGTCATAAACAACAGAAATATTTCTCTTAAGTCAAAGTTAATTGCTCTTAAATCAAAGTGAACAGCGAGCAGGCGAACGGCGAGCGACGATCAAAGGCTTCGTGATCTGGGGAGGGGGAGCGGAATGGGATACGTTGGGCAGCAGCGCAGCAGCTGGGGCCGGCGACAGGTAAACGTAAACACATTATATAAAGCAAGTTTTGTGCTGTGACTGCACTGCGGCGACGCAGGTAGCTTGCAGCAGCAGCGTACAACACAACAAACAGAAGGAGACGTCGGAAAAGCTCAAAGATACACTGATTTAAACTAAACCCGTACATTTTGCTTGAGTTACGTAAACGTCAGTACGTGAGTGAGTGCCTTTGAGTGAGTTATTTTTCGGTTTCGGTTTCGGTTCAGGTTTGCAATTTCGCGAGTCGCGAAATGAGCGAGATTGAGTGTTGAGTTAGCGAGAGAGAGAGAGAGAGAGAGAGAGAGCGGCGGCGGCGCAGAGAGCAATCCGTAAGTGAGCCGAGAGCGGAAGCGAGTGCACGGCACGGCTGTTGCAGGGATTGAGATACATAAACAAAACGGCAAAGCATGCGAAAGGCCAGCACAAAGCAGAGAAACCAAAACAAACGTCGCGAGAAACCGGAAAATTCGCGAGTGCCAGAAAGGGATGGCAAAGGCCAGAGCGAGAGCGCAAACGGGGTGTTCGGTTTGGTCTCCCCCGCCACCCCCTTCTGAACGGAAAGAGAGCAGAGCGTGCCAAATAGCGACAGACAGAGAGTGAGAGAGAGTGAGAGAGCCCGAGCCGCAAAGCCCCCACGAAAGCCCCAAAGCCGAACGAGGCCGGCCGAGCGCGAAAGCCGAGTCCACTGCGGCCCGGCGGCCACCAGCGAGCACCGCACAGAATCATTCTTGAATGCGCGCGCGAACGTTTCGCACCAGCCATCCGCCAGAGAGCCATCCGCCAGTCCCAAACAGATACAAAATCCGCCAGATAGAAATTCGCAAGTTCGCAGCCGACAGCAACTCCAGCAGTAACTCGAAAGCCACAAAGTACAAGGGAGAAAAGTGCAAGTGAAGTTCGTCGAAGAGTGAGAAGTGCGAGTGCGAGTTGAGATACGGAGAAACGGAGATTCGCAGATACGCAGATACGCAGCGTTTCCGTCGCGATTGAGAGCGAACGATAGAGAGCAGAGCGAGTGGCGGCACGCATAAAAACAAATTAGGAACGAGGCCTAGTAGCCCAAATTCACAAACCAAAACGAAGCAGAAGTTGGCCGAAAAAAGAAAAGCAAGAGAATAATTTAAATAATTAAAAATAAACACACGCCGCTGCGACGTCAACGTTGTGTGTGAGTGAGTGTGTGTGGAGTGTGTGCGTGTGTGAGAGTGCGTGTGCGTGTGCGTGTGCGTTTGCGTTGTATCTGACGGATACACCGCCCCGCCGCTGACGCATTCGACCAGCCACCGTTACCGTTGTCGCTGTCGCTTTCGCCGCTGCCGGCCGGCGTTTTGTGCCCAATCCAAACCAAACCAATCCAATCCAAGGCACATCTCACATTCAACAAATTGAAAGCCAGACGCGGGACTCGACTCGAAAACCGCTCAACGGGAAACGGGAAACGGGAAACGCGAAAATGTCAATCTAGTTGCCACAGCTGCCCCAAAATCTTATCGATCAACGCGCTTGTAATAAATATCCTCTAGCCGCAAAATACTAAATACAAAATACAAATTAAATCTTTAATTGTGCAACACAGAGAGAGAAAAAACACTTTCATTTAGTTTTTCATATTATTTTGGCTCGCTTTTCCTCTGGTGGCAGTGCACAGTGAAAAAGATTTTATAAATAAAGATACAAACACTAAAGATACAGCAATACGGCAATAACTGAATGCAGATGTTCTTTCTGTTCTAATAAGTGTCACAATCAATTGTTGAACCTGCGAGGATTGTGCCAGAAAAAGTCCCCAACCCAAGGTGATTATGTAATGATCTTCCAAGGGAGTGGAAGTGTACGTACGGGTCGTCTCTGTAACCAAGTTAGCAGCGTTCAAGGTCGCCCCCCAGCCCCCAGATACAGATACAAATATGTGCAATATATCTTAAAGATACATTTACGAGTATCTGGCAAAGTGTAGTTTCTCAATTAGCGCAGTTGCAGCCGCAGCACCCACGCGCCGCTGCAGTGTTGTTTTTTTTTGCATATTTTTCTACCCATATGGAGTGATTATAAAAGCCCTGAAACTTGTGGTCTGTAATTAACCTTGAAAATTCCCCCTCCCGCTCCCCCTGCCCCTCGCCTTCCCCTTTCCACGTTCAGAATTTTCCTCGATTTGCTGTTTTTTGTTGTGACTATCATTTAATTGTTTTTCATTTCTCGGAAATCATTAAAGCCCTACTTTTTTTTGTTTTCCACGAATACTGGAATACAAATTATTGGCGTATGTTTTTTGTGTGTTTTTGTGTGTGGATATTTTCCTTGCGTGTCAGTGGATGCAACATCATTCGATTTTAGCCATTTATTCAATTAAGAAACGCTTAAAAGTCGCTGCTCTCTACGTTTAGTGGTCATTATTTTATTTTATGGGATGCTCAATAAAACAAATGACTCACAGACTGGGCAAAACCATTGCGATAAGAAGCCCTGACTAACCAGAGTCTCCTATCTGTCCCCCTGCAGGAACCGATTGAGCTGAAGAAGCGTCTGGAGGAAGTGCGTCTGCTCGAATCTAGACGCTCTGCCCGCCTGGCCGACCAGGATCGCGACACAGACTTCGCCCGGCTCGCCGACATGAGTGGGGACCGTCGCCGCACCACCACCCACAGTATTGAGGTGCTGCCACCTCTGACGGCACAACAGCACAAGTGAGTGGAAAACATACAGATACTATATATATTTTATTCCGATTTTGTTTGCATACCACATATCATTGTACATTGCATATCAATAATTTATAAGCGGCGACAAATTAGCGGAACAAGACGGCAGCCCAGCCAGTCACGGACAACGTTCCACTAAATGTACAATATCTCTATATAGTATATACAGTCAGTCGTTGTCTGAGTGGCATTTGTAGCACAGTGTGTCTTATCCGAGTGCTGTGCTGCGCCTCTTTGCTGCCGGCCATGCCACGCCCCAGCTGTTTAGCATAGACGCCGCCACCGCCGTCATCGCCGTCATCGCCGTCGTCGTTGTAGCTGCACTTACATAAAGTTCTCCCAAACCCACTCTATCCAGTCCTCCAGACAGCCAGACAGCCAGACAGACGAGTGCCTGCCTGCCGTCTGGGAGGGAGACGAAGAGGGGAACGCGAACGACAACTGATTGCAAAATAATTCAAATTTTCAATTACTGTCCGCTCAGACGTCGCGACGACTGCGTCGAAGTAAAAGAAGAAATACTAACATTTGATTAGGAACGATAAGACTTTATAGAGCTGAACCGAACCCCATCGGAGGAGGAGTGCAATCAGTTCCGAAGTGTGAAGTGTTTTCCTTATCATATCTGGTGAGATCTGCCCTAGAAGATTCTCCGTGCATCTCGGGCATAGAGCATCCGCTCTTCGACTCTTTCGGGGCAGCGGAGCATCGCCCCACTGATTGTTGCGTATTCCATTTCAATTTAAATTGATAAGCTTCGCGCGCCGCTGTCGAAACTATTAGTCGAGTGAGGCACAGGCACAGGGGAGGGGATCGGGTTGCTGAATGCCGGCCACGTTCTCAATTGATAATAAAATAATAACAATAATAATCAAAATAAAGAAAGCCAAACGGCAAGAGAGAGAGAGAGACGGTGAGGCGGGCGACCCGAGAGAATACAGAAGCGGAAAACAAAAAGCGCAAATGGGCGGCAAAAATATGGCGCGTCATGTCCCGGCCCAGAGCGGAGGGGACCGGGGGAAGGGGAACTTCAATTGCGTCGCAAATGCGAGCGACGACCCATCCAAAGTCGAGACAAAACAAAAAAACAGCTGGAAAAGCTGCAGCTAAAAACTAAAAATCATTGTACAATAGTTGTCGTTGTCGGCAAAGAGAAACTGCAATGCCCCGCCCCCCGCCCCCCGCCCCCTGTCGCACCGTGCAGACCAAGAGCCCAAAAGTCAACAGCAAACAACCGCGTTCCATTCCATACCATACCATACCATTCCTCCGCTCCGTTCAGTTCGGTTCCATTGTGTCCGTTGGCTGTAATAAAATTCAAATAAAATTCAATTGAGTTCAGTGCGAGTCGCTGCGCCAGTTTAATTTAATTAATTACAATGCCAGCGCAGAGCAGCGCAGATCGCAGTGCACACTATTTGCCGACACCCTGTAATCACATTTACAAGAAAAGATTATCACATAAGTAGGAAAAGTATTGGCAAAGACAAACTGAGTTTGTTCTCTGCCAAAATGTATCTTGGAAATTGTGAATCATTCAATCTGTGAGCTTTGAGCTTCCTTCTCTGCCACATCTACCCTGTGGTACTGTACTAGCAGTGGGGCATACCCTACCCGTACGTATACGTACTTGTATAATGTTGCCGGCTTTCGCCGGGTCCGTCCGTCGCACTTTGTTGTTGTTTCGTTTATCTTTCCTCAGTCGCGCAGTCTCCTCATTCCCCGCCCCCTCAGCGTCGCAGTCGCCGTCGCCGTCCAGATCCAGATCCATGTTGTTATTGTTTCATTGAGTTCGAACTCGAATGCGAATGCGAACGCGGAAGTATTTTTCGTTTCACACACACACAGATACGCAAATAAGCTCTCCCACTTGAGGCTGTGTGCGTGTGTGTGTGTGTGTGCCGTCGTCTATCGTCGCCATATTCTTTATGTGCCTCGATGTTTTGATATGCCCCAGCCAGAGAGAGAGGCAGAAGCAGAAGCAGAGGCAGAGAGACACACGTGTAATGATAACAACTCGCTCACCTTGCACGCTCACCCGCCGTCGCTCCCGCACCCGCTCCACCCCAGCCGCCCCCTCGGCTCATCGAATGACACGCGCTTCTCACGTAATGCGACGTAATATCAAAAACCCCCTCCGCCACTCGCTTGCGTCGCCCCCTCTAGCCATTCCATGCCGTAATCTGAAATGTGCTTTTCTCGTTTACGTGCGAGCGAACGGGCTTCGGCTTCGGCTGCGGCTTCTTTCCCCCTCCGGAATTTTGTTTTTAAAGCGTTCTCTTTTTATTATTATTAATTTACATAGTTTAGCCCCCCCACCATAAGGGGGCGGGGGGCCTGCTCTGATAGTTCGAGTAAACAGAAATCTATTTTCCGATGCGAGCAACGTTTTTCTTGCATACCCCTCCCCCACCTCAATCCCCTTTTGTGATAATTCGCTGGGTAAACAAATCATCAGTTCAATAATATTTACCTCTTCGAAACGATTCAGTCATATAATAGCCAATACCCACTGTAGTTGTAGTTGAATCAAAGAGTTTTCCATTGACATCTGAACTCCTATTGCACTCTAAACTAAAGCCTTTGGGGCATCCTTCGAGGACAAGAGCTTGCTCGCCACTCCACTCCTCCTGCCATTAAAAGCCATTATGTGTACTATGTACGAGTGTGTGCAGTGGCAGACACAGACAACACGTAGGAAATGATGGAAATGATGGCTTCAATGTCCGACACCTAAGATACCCTACGGTCCAGGATGAGGGACATCCACACACACTCTGCACTCGCAACAACAAAGATATAATCATAAAGGAGAGACAAGAACCCGGAGAACCCAGAGAATCGGAGAACCCGGAGAACCGAGAAAAATGGCAGCGAATTAAATGCGGAAAAAAGTGGTAATAAATATAATAAGCGCGTAATTATCGCGTAAATGTCAATTTACGCGGCGAATGCCGTTGCGTCAGTGCTAATTTTTAACGCTCGAATGATCCTTAGTTCCCCCCAACCCCTTCTGCCCCCCAACCGCCTCTGGCTGAACGCCCGCTTGTCTCTAATGGAAGCGTGTAAGCGTCAATTGGCCAGGTTTGTTGGCTGCTATTGTAATTGCAATGATTAACAACGATAGAGTGGAGCAAGGCAGAGGGGAGAGGGGTGGTGCAACCCTCCCCCACCCCCAAGCAGCAGCAGTCTGTTGTTGCTTATTGCAAAAACAAACAATATGAGAAAATTGCAATGGAAAAAAGAAGAACAGAAAAAGAACAACGAAAAGAAAATAATAAAAATTATTTACAAACGAGTTTACCGTTGCAAAACAAAAAGCAAAAGCAAAATACACAAACACACAAACAAAAGCAAAAGCAAAGGCAATCGCAAATGCACAATTACAAAAGCAAATGGGAATAATAATAAATGAACGAATCAGCCCATAGAAATTTTCGAAATTTCTTCGATTATTTCTCTCAATAATTAATTCAAGAGTTTGGGGAGGGGAAAACCCACAAGAGTCCTTCGAAAACTTATGGCAAATTGAAGCCTGATGAAATTTCAATTTAGTTTTTTGTGTTAGTCATGCCCCACCCCCTGCAAAGTTCGAACCCTTTATTATACTATTAGTTTCCAAGGCGATTTGCAATTCAAATTGGCTGAGAATCTCTGGCTACCCTTCAGCTGGACATTCCAATAAACAACTTTCAGGTGACGTCAAGAAGAAAACAACAACAACAACAGCAGCAGCGGTAATCAAAGTGCACGACAATTTAGAAAAATAAAAACAAATTCAGGAGAGGAGAGCGGAGAGGGGAGAGGGGAGAGGGGAGGGGAGAAAGAGCTAAAGCCGGCAATTAGCCGAGACTTGAAAAATATTTACCCGTTGTTTTGTTTCTCTCTCATGGCTGCTGCCGCTGCTGCCAAAAGTATATGTATGTACAAATATTATTATGAGCGACTGTTTGTCTTGCCCTCAAAAAAATACGCGGAGAACAGCAGCCAGCAGCAGCCGGCAGCAAATAAAAGAAAAAACGTACAAAAAATAATACTTAATTTCAGTACAATAAAAAGTCAAGTCGAGCGCAAAAGTGGGTCAAAATTATTATTGAAGCAGAACAAAAACAAAGCCAGCCCCGCAGCAAGGCAACGATAATGGCAATGCAACCAAGGGGCAAGCGTTGGAGGCAACAGAGAGAGAGGCAAAGCGAGAGAGAGCAAAAATTTATAATAATTTTCTAAGCGACGACGACGGCCCCTCCGACGGCAAATTATTGAAATGCATTCGCATTTCGCATTCACCCCGATCCGAGTCCGAGTCCGCGAATTTGGAATCAGACCCCCAGACCCAGGAACAGAACGAAACAGAACAGAAAGATACACACTCCAATATGAGAGACCAGAGCCAGAAGACCCCTCTATGAGTACCAGAGTATCCATTGCCCAGGGACAGGGACGAGGCACGGGCTGAGGCACCGCCGTTCCAATGAACGTAAACACATTTTCCCAATGTTCTGCACGAATAGTTTGTTTGATCGTAAAATTTTATTTCTGCATTCAAATCGCAGCGCAAAAACAAAAACGAGAAACCCAAAATGCCATTGCAGTTTTTGTTTGCTTGCGTCTGACTTTACCTTTTGGGTCTTTTGGCTATGATTTGTGTTAGAGCCGAGAAGCAGGAGGAAGGTTGTTGTTTTCCTGTACTTTGTATTCCGTGCCGAGAAGGAGAACGGAACCGAATCGATGCGGTTTAGCATTCCCCCCCAGCCCCCCCCCATGACCCTGCTGCCACAAGTGTTGAAGGGAAGGGACTCTCCTGTGGTCAGTGGGGATCTGAATTGGGATAACAATCAAGCCGGCTGGTTCCGAGCCATAATTTGTTTGTATGGGCCAAATAATGGCATTACAAATATCAGACAAAACCCTCATTACGACCCTCAAAGAGTAGTTTCAAGCCATTTGCATTTGCATTTGATTTTCTTCTATATTTTAAAATGCATTTCCATTCCACTCCCCCTCTGGCTCCTCCTCCGAGTTGTCTTGCATTATTTATGCCGTAATGCATTAATGGGCATCGGCATCGGCATCACCCACATCCATTCCACCCATCGACCCATCAACACCCCACGAGAGACCCCACGGCACCGCTGATGTGAAAAATACTTGGCCAACTAGGGTTAGATTGGGGGCAGGGGTGTCGGGTGCCATCCGGATCCACTGGTGGGGGAGAGCGAACGTGTTGACGTTGATGGGCGAAACAAGCTGTTGAGTGGCACGAGAAAAAAGGGGGCCAATGAAAACGGTCCATTTTCGTCAGCTAGTAAATTTTTAGTGGGCCCCGGCTACTGTGTCCACTACGACGAAAGTGAGGCTGCAACAACAGGCAACAATCGGGTGCATAACTCATAAATTAAAGTTTCAGCATCTCAGCGAATCCTCTGGGGTGCCTGGTGTCTGGTGCCGAATCGTAGGCCATAAAATTTAACGTGCTCTAGCTGGCCTATTGGCCAAAAGGGGCAGCAGCAGAAGGAGTAGAGCAGCATGTGTGTGTGCTACATGCAACAGAGCACGCAACATTTGCACTGCGGCCAAAAACGCAAAACATTTTTCGAAGAACCAGAAATGTGGCAGAAATTAGATTGAATTGTTTCTGTTTCTCTTTCTGTTGCTGCGGCGCGAATGTGTGGCAAGAAGGAGAGAGGGGAGGGGGGAGGGGGAGTCCGAGTGCATAATGACCCAGGTCTAGGCAATTTGATTGAGTTGTTTCCAATTGAAATGGCAAAAACGCTGCGGGTGTTGGCACTGATGTCTGACAGCAAATGACTCCACTCGAGTCGACTCCGCGCTGCACACTCCACACTGCACACTCCACGCTCCACACTCGACTCCATTCGGCCGTCTGCAGTTCCAGAAACAAAAGTCATTTGGCCAAAGTCGAGAAGGAAAAATCCAAACCGCACCACACTATAATTTGCAGTTACAGTTACAGATTTCCAGCCTTCTAGCGGCCCAAACAGTGATTTGGCTTATTCCATTCGTTCGTTTCGTTTTGGCCTGCCTGCGGTGGCCACAATTGGATTGCATTTTCCAATTCCTTCAACTTCAACTTGCAGCAGTGCAACGTTGCAGGCTGCCTCTCTGGGCTGCGTCAATTAGAGTGGAGTTGGAGTTCGAGTTCTTCGGGGCCCTGGGGCTTTGTCATTCATTCGGTGACCTACAAGATCCATCATTGCTGGTGGGGGGGGGAGGGGTTGCTGAAATTGTTGCGTCACGTTCCTTTTTGGGCAATCAAATGCAAATGCAATGCCCCCTCCTCCGCCCCCTCCCCCAAAGGGTTTCTCACCTTGACTTTGAATGCGACTGTTCATTAAATCCAGTCTCAAGCACTTGGCATAGAGCAAAGCGCAGGAGAGTAACGAAGGTAATCAAGTGCAGGTCCGGGGTCTTCTGCGTGGGTTAAATACAATGTCACCCCCCGCCCCACGCTTTTCCGCCTTTCCGCGCATTTCTTTGCCTTCTCTCTGATGGATAATTAAAGTGCCCCGGGGCGAGCTTTTCCTCTTGTTTGCGTTGGACTGTCACTACTGTTGCGATTTGTTAATTGAATTAAATGCCGGGGCCATGCGGCAGCCAGCAGCCAGCAGAAAAGGCAGCGAGCGGGTCATCAAAATGCAGCACAGCTCGGGGAGGGGGGGTGGGGAGTGCCTGTGTCTGTGTGCAACCCATTTAGCCAGAGTGCACGCTGCTGCAGAGTCGAAACGTAACTGTAAAAGCAAACGCACGTACAAGTGCCGCCAACGGCTTGGACTAGGCCACAAATACGGCAGATATGCGGCAGAGCTATCGCTGTGGCACAGTGGCAAGAGAATATCAGAGAAGATTAACGGATCGTTGGGGATATGATGGATCTATCGAAACTCTCGTTTTCTCGTTGCTTTCAAATAGTTTTCTTATATTTTCCATGTCTTCTATGCATGCCACTTCCTCTAGTGTCTGTGTGTGTGTGTGTGTGTTGCCACTGTGCCACCGCCCGTAGGCGACAGTGGGTAATTCCCATGGTCTTGTGGTGGCATGGCCAGAGCCAAGTACCGCTAAATACGCGACGCTTCCTGACGCTTGGCGCTCTGCATGCTAAGCAGCTGGAGGCGATGGCGAGGTGACGGTGACACATGAGCGACAACAGCAGAAGCAGAAGAAGCAGTGGAAAGCTGCCCACATCCAACGTGCAACGTACAACGTACATCGTACAACGTACAACGTACTTTGCATGCGTCCATGTCCGCCCAAAGCTACCTGTGGCAGGTGTGCCCTGTCTCTGTCTCTGCCTCTCTCTGTCCCTGCCACTCCGTCTAGCTCCCATGTCCGTGCCCCATGTCCATGCCCCGTGTGACAACTGCCAGCTTGTTACGCCCTTTCGACTGTCACATGCTTATTGCTCTTGTCAGTGACTGTTGCCCGTTTGGCCGCTATTCCAGCCCGTAACTTCATTATTTTTTCTACTTTTTTTGAGTGGGAAGCTTTGCGGAAATCCTCTGCGTCACGTGGCAGCAACAGCGGCGGCAACAGCGACGGCGGTTGACGGCCAACTTTTCAAATTGAATTTCGCCGATTTATCAATTTCCCAAAAACAAACAATAGAAAGTGGAAATGGCAATGGAAATGGAAATTGGAAAGATGTTGCCGCTTTGGTGGAGGCCATGACAATGTTGGCCAACGTCTAATGACATTTCGGCCAAGTACAGTAGGCCCCCCAAGGCAAGGTGCAGCTTACAGTCGGAGAAACAGCCAAAGCAACAGCAGCAGAAAATGGAGGAGCGCCTGGGGAAAAGCACTCGCCCCCAGAGCACTTTGAAGTTGCTGCCTTGTTGGGCCACTCGGAGACGGCTCATGTCCGCGCATTTCCAATAAGCCCGCTGGGCAGGGGCAGGGGGCACCAGGCACACCTTGGAGAGTCGCTCAAGTTCAAGTTGAGGCCTCCTGTCGCGTCGCCCAGCGGCCCTTGCCACAGGAAAAAACAAAAAAAAAGAGCGGCAGTGGAAGACACAAAATCGACATTGGCGCGGAATTAATACGATTTTTATTCATGACTCCTAGGCAGGCGAGGCACGGACAGGGACCAGGCATCAAGGCATCAAGGCATCAAGGGGCATGGTGCAATGGGGCGGGCGATAGCCAATCTGCTGGCTGCCGGCTGGCTTCCGTTCCCGGAATGTGGTGACAATGTCTTCTTGGGCTTTTCTCTGCCTCCTCTGCCCCTGCCCCTGCCCCTGCCTCCGCCTCTCTCTGTTTCAGTTTGGTTTGTCTTAGGCCTGCCTGCTGCTTGCTGCCTGCCTTTTGGTTTGTTGTTGCCACAGACAATTGCATTGTTGGTGCTGCTTCTGCTGGCTCTTGGCCGTTGTCGCAATGCTAGTAATTTGTGCAAATGAGCCTCTAAAAGGCGTGGAGGCTTTCGGACGTGAGACAAGCCACCCCAAAAGGGGCAGCGGGAGGGGAAAGCAAATAAAACGAAATAGACAAAAAAAGAGAGAAAAACATAGAAAAACGAAATGTTTAAAGCGCCATTCGGCTATGTAAACGATGCGGGTCGCAGCGTACAGGCGAGTACATGAAAGGAAAGCTGTTAAATGTTTTTCCGAAACATTTTCCTGCCTGCCTGCCAATGAAATGAAATGAAATGATAATGCCATGGGCGATGGCCAGTCAATTGCTGCCAATAACCCAAGAAATACTTTCATTCATGACGAATCCAATTAGATTGCTCCCCACCCCCACCTCGCCCGAAACACACTAAACAACAGCACGTGCTCGGTTTCGTGTTCGACCCGAAAAAACTGCCGCCAAAAATGCCATAAAAAACTACGCACTGAAAAAATAACAATGGGAACAACACCGAGCATTTACTACGATATCTATGGCCAGGCCATGTGACGTTTCAGTTTCAGTTTTTAGCGGCAAATCTGAGTCAAAATAACATTTCTCCCCCCTCCCCTCCCCCGCCGCACTGAGAAGAGAGCGCCACACACGCACGGAGATCGAGAGAGAGAGCCAAACTGCGCCATTCACTTACGCCTGCGGCTCGGCTCTCACACACTTTACAGTTACGCACAAATTGGCAACAACACAGCGCAACACAAGAGCTTTTATTTGTTTTTTTTCTTAATTTAATGCCCCCTCTCTCTGTCTCTCTCTGGCACTTTGTCCGCGTGGCGGCGCTCACCTGCCTTCAATATTTGCTTGGCTCTTTCCTGCTTGCTCTGTCTGGCTGGCCACAAGCCAGGCTTTTATTTGCTCAAAAACAGAGAGAGAGTGAGGGAGAGACAAAAACAGAAATTATGTGTGTCAGCGGCGGGCAGGGCAGGGAAGGGCAGGGCAGACCTCCAAATTAACAGCAACAACAGAGAAAGAGGTCGCCTTCGCCTTGTTTAAATAAAATGAACAAATAAAAGCAGCAACAAAAACAGCAGCAGAAACAGAAATTCAAATTGTGTCATGTGAGAAAACTCTCAATTGTGGGAGGCGGAGAAGGAGGAGGAGTAGCCAACGGAGGCCTACGACAAGGAGGCCAATTGACTCACCGCACGCAATGCAGACAGGATTGCCTTGAACAGCTAACAGCCATAGCCAGGCACTTGTCTGCTCTGCGTCTTGGCCAAAAAAATATCGAAAAACATCAACAGAATTTGGCATTTGGCAACGTCATGGGCAAATAACAAAAAACCCGAAAAAACCCCACAAAATGCGAAATATGCGAAAACAAAAATAAAAAATATTTATAAATAAAAAATGCGTAACATTCACCTTTGGCTTTGGCTTTGCTTTGGTTTGGTTTGTTTTGGTTTTTAGTTTATTCATTGAGAATACGAATAGGCTGAAGAGATCTCTCGACTGGAAACTTCCTGTTTAGGCCAACATAAACCAGCCTACAATAACCGAATTGTCTGGGCGTTAGTCATCTTGCTATTTATGATGTCTCTCCATCGATCGTTTTTGGGTCAAACATTGTCATTACATGACCCGTTTTTACCCTCAGCCCCACAGCCTTTTGGTTGGAACATTTCCGCTTTTGTTGTTGTTGCTGTTGACATTGGCAGAGAGTTACTTGAATAAACGTTTGCGCGTTCCCGTTCCCGTAGATACGTTTATTTTTGTGCTGCGGAGTCTTGGGTTCTCTCTTATCGTGCAAACTGATAAGCGAAAGCCTCTTTCGCAAGCAGGCACTGAACAAAAACCTCAATGAAGTTGAGAGATACGGCACCCCAGCCCCCACCCCTTGCCCTGCCCACTCACCGCCCGCCCGCAGTTCTAATCAGAGAAATCAGGCAACGGACTCTGCTTCGGTTTTTGTTGTTTTGTTTTCGCCTGCGTATAAATTACACTTGAAAATTGTTTAGATTTTGATTGCTGATATGTACGCTGGCCTTTTCTTGTCCACTCCACGGAGCAGTCGCTTTGTCTCGCTGGAACCACACGGGGGGTAGAGGGGGAGAGGGCCGGTGCGCACTTGCACTTTCCCCTGCAATTTCGGGTGAAAGTTTCTCCCGGTTTAAGGTCCCGCCAATTACCGCACACTGAAAATGAGGGTGAAACCCAGAGCGAATCCCGAGCACGTGGCTAATTCAATAAACTTTAATTGTAAGCCACACAAGCCAAAAAAATCAAGTAAAAAATACACCAAAAATTGGGGCTGAAACCGTGCAAATTTGAGGCAATTTTCACTAATTTTTGTGCAGCATGCAAACAACTTCCATGCCATCTTGCCACTGCCACAATACTGCCCCCTTTCTGTGTCTTTGGGGGCATATCATATCGCATCTCTTGTTTCCTGACATTCGCTGAACATTGCAATGTAATTTTGCTTTCAACACCTATTTTTTTGCCGCTGTTGTTGCTGTTGCTCGTTTTGTTTGTGCTGCATGCAACTGCAGCAAACGTGGGCAAATAATTGCCAACAAAACAGCAAACGGAAAACGGCAAACGGGCCAAAGTTGCAACGGCAACAGAGGCAGCAACCAAGTGAAAATCATGGCGCATTTCCCAGGCTCAGGCTCAGGCTCTGGCCCCAAAATCGGGCGCGAATATATCGCATTTCAATCACGCGCCACAGCCAACGATCCTCAGCCTCCTGCTGCCCCCCCCCCCGCCTCTCTTTTCTTGCGGCAATTTACGTGCGGCCACGCAGTGAGTAAGCCAAAAAGGAGACCTGGTCAGAGAGCAGCAACAGCAACAACAGCAGAGCCACAATGCAACTGCAACTGCAACTGCAGCTTGCAGTTTATTAAAGTTTTGTGGCTGCGCAATGGGGCGGAAAGCAAACGGGCCTCTAACGGTACCGATTGTGCGCATGAAATGGCCACATCGTGATGGCCAAAACGCCTCGCTCCACCCCGTCCTCCTGCCTCCTGCCTCCACCCCACCCCAACCCATTCGATGTGATGTCTGTCAGGCACGCGCCTTTTGCCGGCCGGCAAAAAACACTCAATCTGTGACCGCAGCTAATGCAGCAGCAGCGGCAGAGACTCCGACTCCAACTCGGAGATCCGAGATTCGAGAAGGAAACGTGGAACCGACGCGTCGGCAAAGGAAATGGCGATTTATGCGCAAATTTACTTTTATGCGATTAGCAACGATCTGAAACAGAAATTTATCGGTGAGTTTAGTAAATTTAATTGGGGCGCAACGAACGGTGCAACAAAGAAGAAGAGGAGCAGCAGTGGCAGCCAGAGAAGGTGCTGCTGCCATGCCTAGGCTCTCACTCAACAATCGGGGACTCCATGGCCAAGGCATTAGACAAAAGGCAACAGCAACAGCGGCAACAGCGGCAGCGGCTAAAACCTGGTAGCAGTGTAATAAAATTTTATGGGTCATGGCAGGAGGAGGAGCAGGAGAAGGAGCTGCATTCACTTAAATGCAACATCAGCAACATCAGTGCAACAGTGCAACAGAGCTGCAACCAAGTCTGCCTGCCTGCTGCCTGCCTGCCTGCGGCCTTTTAGATTGCACAATGGAGTCGTAGAGTCATAGATTTTGTTTGGGCCGGGGCCAGAGAGCGGCCACGAGCAACAGCAGATGGCCGGGCGATAACGAAAGTTGAGAACACTTGGTGATAATGAAGGGAAAGGCCCGACCCCGAGTTAAAGTTTTTGACCAGCTTTCGAGCCACTTTCGCATCTTTCGGTCCTGGCCCTCTGCTGCTGCCACTAAGCCGCTTAAGTCTGAGCATCAATAATTGCTTAGTGCAGCAGCAACAGTGCAACCAGCGATGCATGAAACACCACCCACTAGCCACCCACTCCACCTGGGGGCATGCACTGGGAATATTTCAATCCTGGCACGCGGCAAGTGTTCGATGGAATCCTGCGAAGCACTCGACAAGGCGGCCACTTCGACGCTGACGCTGACGCTGATGATAGCCGTGGCCATGACGACGGCTCAATTGTTGGCATTTGGCTCAATTATGTCTATAACTGGACAGCGGATGGGATGGAACACAAGCGGAGGAGTCTCTGACTCGCACTCAGCTTGATGACGGGGCATTCGAAATCAGTTTTGCAACGTTTGAAATGTTTTGAATTTATGACACGACGCACTCGCAATTCGACTGTCGCGTCGCGTCTTTATTGTGCCACCCCCTGCCCCCCTCAGACAGCAACCATTCTGCGAGCTACCATCAAAGCTTAGCTGGCTGACTGCATTCTTATGCGAGGAGTTGGCCATTGTCGTCGCCGTCGTCTGCCTTTGCCTTTGTTCAATTTATTTGAGCGTAAAAACGCTGTTCATAAAGCAAATGCAAAAGGATATCATCTCCCTGTCTCTCTCACTCTCTCTCTCTGTGATTTGGCCAGTGAAGGTTGCCACAAGGTTAGCTTAAAGCCAGCCACTCCAGAGCTCATGGATCTCTGAAATATATGCTGAATAAATGCATTCCATTCGCTCTGAAATGTATCCATCGCCTCGAAATATGTGAGGCCATCGGAAAGAGGCCAATTAATGACGAAACAATGACGCGGGGGCATGCGGATTGGGGCACAAATTAGTTAAATGGAAAAATAGTTTTGCGATGTTTTGCATTGAAATGCCGCTGTAGGCGATTATCGCTGGAAAGACCTCGGTGGGGCATGGGGCATGGGGCATTGTTGTGCTGTGTGTGCAATCGGCGGTTGCCTTTGAAGTCAAAGCTGCCTGCGTGTCTATATCTTTATCTTCATTCATGGCATACACAGATATGGGGAGATGTGTGTGTGTTTGTGTGTGAGGGTGGTCTTAGAACTAGGCCAATAGCCACAGCTGTCAATGACTACACATTATAATAATCCCCATATCTTTCCGCTTCGTTACAGCTCCAGGAAACGTCCGTCCAGCGATCATCAGGACTATGGCAGCAATCTGGGCAGCGAGGACCAGATGTCGGAATGCAACGCAGCTCTGATTCTCATGAACCTACACAATCCTATTGCGGGTAGGTCGATCCTTACCACACAGCCACAGCAGCAGTCGAATCCTCGCTATATCTCGCCGACTCTTTCAGTGTCCGAACAATGCCTGGGCTCCAGTCCGGGCAGCTGCTCGTCGGCCTCCTGGAGCTCCGGCTCGTCCTCGCCGCCCCTCAGCGACGATGGCCACGGGCACGGCCACCACAGCCCCAACATACTGTCGCCACACGATGCGGCCAATGCACGCATACGCACAACATCGGTGTCCACATCGGACGAGGGCATTGTCATTGATTTCAAGGACGATCGCAAGAAAAAGGTGAGTCCCAATCGCAATCGCAATCGCAATACCAATCTTCATTCAAGATCTATAGATAAGCCCCCCAGGGGAGGGGGCGGGGGGGATAAGGAATGCGGTCAAAATCTTGGGGGAAACAGAGCGTGACATTTTTGTTGCATTTTAATTGCAACTTTGTGCAGGGGTTTTTAATTGCCATAATTATGTAAATGTCGGACGGATTTCGGATTTCGGATTTCGGATTTCGTGGGTTATTTTTGGCACGTCCACAGGGCGTATGCCATGCCACACATCGCTCATTACTCATACGCACTGTGTGGCGCAAGAAACCTCCTGCTGTAGGAGGCGGAGAAGGCGGGCAAAGAGAAATATCAAAAATCAAATAAATGTCAAAAATACTACAAGCACTAGAAGCAGGCAAAAACTAAAGTAAAAGAAGACTAGCCGCAGGGATACCCTTGAATAGATAATAGACTGGGAGTTTAAAGCAACTTTTAGACTGTTTTCTAAATAGTTAAACAGAGAACAAATATTTAGAAATAATAGATAAAAGATAGCAATAGAAATCAATACCGAAAAAAGTTAATTAATGTGAAAATATTTGATTTAAATATGATTATTAATTATATTAAATATATTTTGTATTTAAATTAAATAAATATTCCCCAATTCAAAATAAATTCTTTTATGCTTAAACCAAAGTGAATTCTATTAATTTTCATTTTAAATTGTATTTAAAATGCAATATTTCATTTAAATATGTTTGTGTTCCGTTTTACTATTCAATTCTTCTATAAGTAAATAGTATATGGTTCTCCGATATATGTACATATATATATATATATATAGTACTCCTGCATTAAAAGCAGCTTATTCTGCCATATTCAAGGGCAATAACGTTTCCTTTTTTTCCGAATTGTTGTAGGGTTTTCCTAGGGTATAACTTACAACACAAACAACACATCGAACAATTGCCAGCGCATCAATCACACACCCAAAAACAAAAAAAAGGGCAATGTCAGCAGCTCGTTAACTTCACTCAAACACACACATGCACGCGCACACGCACACACGCACACACATTACACATTACAGAAAATCAATAGCCCCGGCACTCCATACTCCACACTTCTCCCCTCTCCATGCCCACCCCCTTAATGCCCAACGTCTCAACATTTCAGCCATCGGACGAGACTTGGCTCTTTAATTAATTATGTTTGAACTTAAAGGGCCTCAGTCCTCCGCCTAAAATCAAGCATCGAAGACGGCCATTGAAACGGAATCTTACGCAACTGCTAGCCCCAGCCACAGTCCCTTCCCCAGCCCCTTCCCCTCGCCCCGTTTGGCCAAGTCCCAATCGAGCTGCGGACAGTCTGCCGTTTGTTTGTTTGCCCACAATCTATATGCCTCGCCCCCTCGCCCCCTGCCCCTAACGCTACACAACTTGTTATATTCATATGCTTAGAATACATAGAGCCATGACTTTTCCTTTGATTGTGTGTGTGTGTGTGTGTGTTTGGCTATTTCGTTGGGAGCGTTTAAGGGCTCTTAACAGCAAACACACAAAACCTCAAAACGAGCAACCAGCAACAACGACAACAACGACAACGAGGAGAACAAATATCAAAAATGAACAGCGGCAGCGGCAGCAGCAGCCGCGACAGCCATGGCACAACAGAATTTGTTAACCTTGAAAGTCTGATTAGATTTTCATACGGTGGTTCCGGCAAGCCCAGCCGTTTTCACTGTTTTATGCACTGAGAGAAAAGTTCGAAGCAAAGCAGATAAATGTGGGAAGGGATGACACGCTTGACCAAATATTCCCATCTCTCTCTCTCTCTCTCTCTGGCCAGCTGCACTTTCACTTTGGCTAACCTGTTGCACAATGCTTAGCCCCAAAGGCCAAATAGTTGACCAAAAAGCATCAAAACTTCCCTGCTCTTTGCAGTTCATCTGTCCCACATTTAAATTTATGCCAGAGTAGGCAGACACGCCCACCTTATGGCGGGGGGAGGATGGAACAAACAAACAAACAAACAAATGAATAGAAACAACAATGGAAGAAAAGCGTTTATTTTGCCAAGTCAACCCGGGGCAAGGCAAGGCAGGGCGTGGCTGGTTAATTGAAAAGATATATGCCGCATTTCCGCATCTGAATCTTGAATCGCATATCGCTAAAATGCAAGCCACAAGCAAAACAGATGGACAGATGGATGGATGAATAGATGGATGAATAGATGGATGGTTGGATGGATGGATGGATGGTTGGATGGATGGATGGGATGGCTGAGCAGATGGAGGGATAAGTGATCGCAGTGCTGATGCTGCTGCTGCTGCTGGCATTGCAAATCGAGAATGAATGCAATTAATGTCTAATTGTGCGCAATTATTGTCAGTTGTCAGTTTGGGGCAAGGGGGAGGGGGGAAGGGGGGCCGGGGGCCTGTGTGATGTGCCGCATTGCAAATGCAGTTGCATGTGGAGCCAAGCAGAAATCAAATGGAGATCTTCAAGGTGGCCACGTGGCGCATACGTAATGCGTCCATCCATGCCCATTGGCACATTACTCATACGCACCGTGTGCATCGTGTGCGGCCACCATTTTCTCTGTATGATTAACCTTCGTTTGCTCGAGCGCGTCCAATGGAATGGAATCCGAATCGGAATCCGAATCCAAAGTGAAATAAAATAAAGTGCAACAATGTGAAGTACATAGCAAGAAATTACTCATGCGCCGTGTTTGCTCAGCTCACAACTCAGCTCAGCCTTTTGTCATCGCTGCATCATTACGATGATGATGATGATGATCATCCATCGTCGTCGTTGTCGTCGTCGTCGTCGTCGTTGTCGGTTGGGTTATTACTTTAAATGCAGATTTATGTGCATTTACTGCCGCCAATGACAATCACGCGGCCCAGCCAGGGACTCGCACGCCTTTTAATCAAGGCCTTGGCTGGTGTGCCGTTCAGCTATTGCAAGGCTGCAGGCCATTACGCGAAAAAGCCACAGCCAGAGCCAAGCCCCAAGGCATCCGCAACCGCAATGGGTGGTTAAACGTTGGGCCCATCACACATGGCCGGGCCATGGGTTGGCTGGTGTTTGCGATGGCCGCCAAAGGAAGTGCCCAAGTGCACACAAGTGGACGCTTGACTGACACACACAAAGGGAAGGACACCGAGCTGTGTGGGCGGATGGGGGGGGTGTGGGGATATTATAAATTAAACTCCTATGATTGCATGTGACAAGCAATTAGAGGCAACAATTGCAGCGAGGACACGGATCAGAGTAGAGAGCTACCGAGAATCGTTCCCCAGTTTTGCTACACAGATTTGCCTCCAATTTGCGGCAGGCTAAATGCTTGCTCTCCAGTATGCGCATATACTATGCACTTTATTCCAACTAATTTGTTTTATAATATCAAACGAAACCGAACAGAACGGAAAACGAACGCGCAAAGCAAAAAGCTAACCGAAACCAAACTGCACACACAAATTATAGTGCAAAAGCGAGGCAGACAGCGCGGCGTGTGCAAGGCGATGGCTAAGGGCGGGCAACGCGGCGGGGGTAAGGGTAAGAGATGGGGGTAGGGGTGGCTGAGGCACTAAGGGGTTGTGTGTTGCGGTTAGCGCTGGCATTAAGCTTTCGCAATGCCCAATGCCTGACAGTTGAAAGCGGCAGCAAAACAAAAAGAAGGGAAACTGCATTCGCGGCCAGCCAATATGGCGCGGCACACGTGTCGCTTTCAGTAGTATATGTATCTGTGTGTGTGTGTATGTGTGTGTGTGTAAGTGTGTGCCGGCTTAGCTGCCTTTGGCCTTTTTTTTGACAAATGTTCAACGGCAGCAGAAGAAGCAGAACTGCACTTCCATTCCCCATTCCCCTTCCCCTTTAAATAAGCTTACATTTATTCTCTTTTTTATGATTTTGGTTGCCCCCTGCCCCCTCTCCTGTGGCCTGTTGGCTTGCATTATTTCCTTGATATTTTTTGTTGTTGCTTAACTTTATTTTTGCAATTTATTTTTAAAAGCAACAACCAAAAGCAACAGAAATATGGTAAATTTTAATTAAATTTTGTGCTGCGAGCACCTTTGGGGGGTGCTCTGCAGCAACCTTGAATCAACATTCACTCCACACACACACACACACAAGCACACACACACGCATAGATACAGATATTGGCAGGCAAGTGAATAGCAATTGCTGTTGCCTTTGGCTTTGCCTTTGCCACTTGGCACTACATAAAGCAGCAACAACATCGTCATCGTCATCATCATCGTCATCATCATCATCATCATTATAGAGACGTCAACACTGTGGCTGTGGCTATGGCTCTGTGGCTGTGACTGTGTGTGCTCGCCTTCTCATATGGCAGTAGACCTTGAATTCTGATTAGGAAGCGATTTAAATGTATCTATAAGTCATTTTTTCTGCACCACTCCGATCCAATCTCCCTCTCCGCTCGACTCTATTGAGTTATTATTAAAAGTTAATTGTGCTGCTAAAAGCCATTTGTCTCTCCTCCATGCTGTGGCTGTTGCTGTTGCTGTGCCTCTCTGATGTGCAATTTGTGTGGCATTACGGCGCAACAATTGCAAATGACTTGGGCAAAGTGTCGACGACTTGGCTGCCGCCTGCGTTGGCTGGCTGGCTGGCTGATTGGGCAAGACACACACACACGGGTACGGCTACGGGTCGTATGAGTAATGACTGCGAAGCGAAACAGCTGGGCGCACAAATGTAATTATACCTTTAGAAGAACAAACGACAGAACGAATGACAGCCAGTCAACCTACACCTCAAATCAAATAGAACTGTGGCCAAGACACAAAGCCAAAAGGTCTTTTCCTTCTTGCCAATTCAGTTAGAATTTCCATTTGCATTTACATATCATATCCTCTCAGGAAAATCAACCGCAAAGTGACTTTATGTATTCCTCAGACGAACCCAAGACTCAGAGTCTGCTGCTGACTGCTTGCCTCGTGTCGCAGCGTGTAAAACTGCAGCCACAATCCATCAAAAGTCAGTTTCAGTTGCAGGAGTGCCTCCCCCCATCCATCCATTCGTGCGTGCGTGTCAGTATGCGTTGGTATCTGTGTATGTGTCTTGGTGTGCGTCTTGTGGGAGAAACGAACTCATAAATTTGTCATAATTGCAGAAATGCCAATGGAGGAGAAGGCAAAATAAAAATGCAATAAAAATATCTCATGCCATACGCAGGGGGAGGGGGAGAGAGAGGGACAGCCAGCAGTCAGTAGATTTTCCGTATTGGAAAATTTAAATGAAAATTTAGTCAATAAAACGCAATCGGTGCCAAGTGCAAAATGCAACAAATGCAGCGGCCAATTTTCATGTTCAAGGTGACCAAAAGCAAGCGGACACTTGAGCCAACAGTTGCCTCCTCCTCCCCCTCGACGCTAATCGCTTGGCCTCGTTTCCAATTGCCTGCCACCTCTGCTGGCCAACCTGTGCCGCCTCCATTTTGTCCACAATTGAGTGCTCTGCCGAGCAACAGTCGATTTTGACCACACTGTGCCATATTGTGCCCACTGTATGCCCGCTGCACTCCGCTGTCATCCGCATTGGCAGTGCAAGCCCCAAATAGCGCATCGCCGAATGCGGTATTTGGCATTGGTCTCTGACACACTTTGCTCTGGCACAGGCACAGCCTCCTTATGGCCATATTCAATATACACATCAGATATATATATCTTATATATATATCGTGTCTTATTTTAATACCCTGTCACCATTTTGCTGCTGCTGCTGGTGCTGCAAGGCAAGTGGCACATACATTGTGGTCGGTCGGTCGCTGTGGGGAATGCATTCGAAATGTTTGCGAAACATCTTTTGGCAAACGTTTGCCACGAGCCACAAATGACACATAACCTTGCCACTGCCACTGTCGCTGTCGCTGTTGCTGCCTCTTCCGCTCTGCCCCTGCCCCGTGCGCCTGCCACAGTCACACCTCGCACAAAAGTATCATTTCGATTTCATTTTACATTTTACATGAAATGAAACAACTTTTTGGCTGGCACAAAGCAACTTTGTTTGGGGGGTGGGGGGTTGGGGGTCACAATTAGATCAGCGAAAGAGGAAAACAAAAACAACAACTAAAACCAAGCAAAAGAGGAGGAGAGCCATGCCCGGCGAATTGGCCTAGTTTCAGGCGTACCACAACAAAATGGCGGCCCTTGCAACTGTTGTCGTGGCTGTACTTTTTCCACTGCCACCGCGTGTGCAATGCCAGCTCAGTGTCAGTGTAAGTGCGTTAGTGTGTGTGTGCTTGCAGTTTTCTAGGTTACAGTAGTCCATATACTACATATATGTACATATATACATGTGTGTGTATATGCATTGGTGTTTGTATGCGGATGCGAATGATGATGCCGCACTGTTGCAGTCAACGCGTTGCGCCGGCCGGCAAAAGCCAGCGAATGTTGCGCAACAAACAACCTAGCCATGAAAATGCATTTCCCTCACTCTCTCACTGTCAGCTCTCTCCCACTCTCTCG
Organism: Drosophila algonquin; assembly: GCA_035041765.1. Classification (NCBI taxonomy): domain Eukaryota; kingdom Metazoa; phylum Arthropoda; class Insecta; order Diptera; family Drosophilidae; genus Drosophila; species Drosophila algonquin. Next base: position 293,612 of record JAWNKY010002104.1, on the reverse strand, counting down.
CTCTCCCTCTCTCTGCATCTCGTTCGACATGCGCACTTACTCACTCACTTCCGCTCAACTCGCCACAAATTCAAACACTCACACATATCGGACTCTCACACACACAGCCACAAACGACAAGCGATGTGGATGATGCTCTTGGGGGCAGAGGGGTGTGGTGTGGGTGTAAGGGCAGCAGGGCTGCTAGGGGCAGCGAGCGACGACGTAGGAGGTGCAACGGCACGTGTTCGCACACAGATGCACAAATTGTGTGCGCAATTTGTCGCTGCCAACGCTGCAGCTGGCACCGCTGCCAACGCCGACATCGGTCGCCTCTGACGTCGTCAATCGCTTGAGGGGAAGTGCGGTAGGAGGGGACGTATCTGGCCACAGTTTTGTGGCCCTTTGGGGGTGAGCCAAAAGTAATTCACATCGATACGAGTACGAATGGTGAGAGAAACAGATTTTAAACAGATTTTAAATAGAGAGTGGAAGAGGTTGGGTTCTACTTATCAGCTGTTGCCGCTTCTACGAGGGGAGGAAGCCCCTAAATTTATTCATTTCCAAGCACTATCGAACACTGATCATTGATCACTGATCACTTATCACTGACACTGGCACTCGTTAAGTATATTTATGCGATTTTTGTCTATGGCTAAGCGGCGACACATGTATTTTGGCTGCTACTTAAATTTCCATTAATTCTGCGAGAACATAAATTAAACTCAAGATTTAGATGCCGCTTCCTTCTCCAACAAAAGCTCAACAGAAGCAGCAGATCTATCCACCAGATACCCCACTCTATGATAATGTTTATGATAATAAACAATATTTTTGGAATATGCGAATGCGAATGCATCGCAGTTGGTTGGCTTGGAATTGTTTTGCGGTCGATTCACTTTTCATGGCTAATTAATTTTCGCATTGCGCAAAATGAATTAATAAACCGAAATGCCATGAATATGCAAACGTGCGAATACGATTATATCCCACATGCAAACATGCATATAAATACATACATACATATGCACATATGTATGTACATATGTATATCTGTTTAAATATATTTGTGAAATTTATTGTTGCCGTCGCCGCAGTAGCCATAATTAAAAGCCAAACAAGCAGCAGTCCCAGTAGCCGCCAGCGACTTGGCTTTCAGCCGCCAGGTGATTTCATTTGCAAGTGGTTTGGCTCAGATTTGTCTTCTCTCTCTCCCTCTCTCTCTGTCTCTTTCTCTTTTTTTGGATTTTGATATGGCAATCATTGTGGCTAATTATACGCTTAGTTGACTGATCGAGGGGGGTTGTCGAGGGCGTCAAATGGGGTTGCACAGCAGCCCGCACTGGCAAACAATGAATGGAAAATTGCACGGCTTACATCACTCAGAGGCAGGGCAGGGCAGGGGCGGGGCAGGGCCAGAGGTTTGTCAAACAAATGATTTTTCACAGTTGTTTCGTTTCATTTGTTTTATTAATATTTAAGCTCTCAATTGGTGGATCAGCCAAGGGGGTTGCGGGGTGCACGTGTCGCATGGAAAACTTTTCCTCTTGCATCTCCAAGTGCGCAACAAGCTGACGTCAGCAGCAGCAGCAGCAACAGCGACTGAGACTGAGGCTCCGGCTGTATCCGTGGCTCGTTGACATTTTGCATTTGGTGGGCGTTTTAGAGCGGGGGGCGGGCTTAATTAAAGCAGAGCAATAGCATCGGCACGCCTCGCAGCTTAAAATTCTCTCTGTGTGCTGTATGCGGCGTTGCAACCCCACAAATGTTGACAGTCGCTGAAGCGAGGCACGGCGAGGCACGGCACGGCGAGGCACTTGTGGGCGGGAAGCAGCAAAACTGCATTAAAATTCAAATGCCGGCAATGTCAGGGCTGCCCCCAGAGAGGGCGGGGGCAGGTAGGTAGGTAGTAAAGTGGAGGGGGGAACCCCTTGGCATTTCATTTGGAGACAGAGCACACACAATGGCAAAGCAAGATACTGTATCTTGTATCTTAGATGTGGACACATCAAAGCAGAGCAGCCAAGTGGTTGGTTCTTCCATTCATTTTTGTTATATTTAGAGCTCATTCACCAAGGAAATCTTTATATAGTATATGTATATTATGATGATATATATTCTCTATATTTCAACAAACAAATTCCCGAAAAATGTTTGCAACAAGTCAATTCGGAAAGCAATTCATTTTCCACCTAAGCAGCAGCAAACATGACAGAATTTCTCATTTCGGTTTTTGTTTGGGATTGTTTTTTGCTTTTTTTGCATACCAAATTGTTGTTAGCGGCCATGTTTCAGGGCAACAACAACAAAAAGAGGGAAGAACGTCAGCGGGGGCTAAGAAATCCATCGCATCGCCCCCTGCCTGTATGTGTGTGTGTTTGTGTCTGTTTGAGTTAAAAAACAAAACAGAGCAAAACGAAACGGAAAACAAAAAGTTAAGCAAGGGAGAGAGAGGGAGAGAGAGGCAGCAGAGAGTCACACACTGACATCAAGGCAAATTGCGGGCCAAAAGCAGAAATGCCGACAAACACTCAAATACACACACACACACTTACACCCATACAGAGACAGAGAAACATTAGTTGGCAGCGTATAAAGGAATTGCAAATGTATTCAAGGTCAGGGCAGACATGAAAAACGAGAAACGTCGCCGTCAGCGCAGGCAGAGCGCCAGTGGCAGAGGCAGAGGCAGTGGCAGAGGCCGAGAGCCAGAGGAAGATTCATGGTGGATGGGTGGGTGGCTGACCACCCAGCCACCCAGCCACCTAGACACCCACACACAGTCACAGTCACCGAGAGGAGAAGCAGAAACTAAAATCAATATGGCCAACACTTTTAAGGGTTGCGGCGAAAAACCGCCAAACCCTTGAAACCGTAGGCCCCCTCACTCCTGCCCCACCTACAACAAGCGCAAAAAAACGAAGGAGGCAAAAAGGAAAAGGGAAAATCAACGTCATCAGAGTGGTTCAGTGGGTCGTCATAAATAATGCTTCGGTTTTCCCGCGCATTTTCGGCTCTCTCTCTCACTCTCTCACTCGCTCTTCGCGCAATGAGCACAAAAATGGCGGCCCACGAAGCCGGGTTCGAGTCGGAGAACATTGCGCAGGCTTCATATACAGAGAGAGACAAGGATAGAGAGCTAGAGAGGGAGAGCTGCGGTCCATAGCTCCGTAGGCGAAATTTTAAATCGGGAATACATTTAATTATAGCCAGCAGCCCACTTTGAGGGTCCTCCAACGCCGTCCCCCTCCCCCTGGACGACACACACCATTCTAATTAAGTCCAGGCAATTACACGCAACGACAGCAGCAGCGGCAGTGGCAGCGGCAGTGGCAGCAACAGAATTGCAAATTGAGTTTTGAGTTTTTTCCTCCGAATGAATCGATAATGGTTCAAGGTTAGCTTGCGTGACATTTTCCGCTCCACTCGCCGCCGCCGCCGCCTGCGAGCAACAATTTTTCGGGGGGCCGCTCTCTGCAGGTTTGCCAGTAATTGGAAAAGTCCCCGACCGAAGTAACCGTAAACTAAGGTAAAGTAAAGTAAAGTAGCGGGACGGAGCACCGCGTTGCGTGTGGCATCGTCATTACGGCGACTGGCAGGCGGGGGGCAACCAGGGCGTATGTGCGATATTACATTTATGTATTGATTTTCATGCAGAACCGCAGAACCCAACCCGATCCCAAAACCAGTTATTATCATAATTATTGCAAGGAATTCAGCCTGCCCCATGCCCCATGCAAAATGCAAATAGATTTCTTATTCAAATTGCAACATTTCTCTAATGCGTTCCCCGTCTCTCTCTTCATCTCTCTCTCTTTGCAGGTGAGTAATTTGTCGGCTAATGTCTTTAATTGACTTCAGATTGTGAGTATAGAAGCGATCCAATCATCATATCTATAAATATAAGCATATCCGTGTGGGCCGGGCAGTGAGGAACCTTGACATGTCAGCAGCAACAGCGGCAACGGCAGGTTTTTTGCGAAAATAAATGGTGTCTCAATCGGATTGGAAAGTTGTCGGCTCCTCGAGAGTCGAGTCTGGCTCGGGGACAGACTCGGAGACTGGCTCTGGGGCTTGAGTTTGCGTTTGTGCCCCACGGAGTTTCGGGGTCTATGCTCCCAAAAGTATGCCATCGACGGAGGACCGACCAGCTACTGTCTCGATCCTTCAACCCTGCACTGTGCGCCTCAATTGTTTTAATTAGCATAATGACACTTAACAGTGTCTAGACGGCAACAAACAGCAGCAGCAGATTTCGAGTTGCTTTTTCTCTCTCTTTTTGGTCTCTCTCTTCTTCCCTTTTTTCTAATTCATGATTTGCGATTTCGGATGCTAGAAAAACACACAAATTTCGGCTTGAATCCGAGTAAAAACGGCAACATCAGCTGGCCTTTTTGGCCAATTAATTGATAAACATAAATCATCACCGAAATTTGTGCTTACAATGCAGTAAAAACCAGCAAGTGTTTTCCATTTTGGGGCAAAGGGAAAAGCAAAGTTCCCTCTCTCTTTCTCTCTTTCGCGCTTTCATTTACCGCCTGGCAACAGTACGCCGTTACGTGACGAGTGTTTTGAATGCATTTCGAACCGAACCGAACGGTTTCCGAAAGTGTTTATCAATGTTTAGCAATTAGTCATTTCATGAGGAAGAGCAGCGCAGCACAGAGCCCAGAGATAAAGAGAGAGACGGAGACAGTAAGAGAGAGAGGCGCACACACACACGCACACCTTCGGCCATAATAATAATCATTATAATAAAATAAAAACCGCTGGCCACTTGGCCTTGGACTAGGTTGATTGCATTCTAGCGGTCAATGCCGCCGCCGCCGCCGCCGGCGTCGTCGTCGTCGACGTTGCTGCTGACGTTGCCGACTAGCAACAACAACAACCAAAATTGAAAACGATCGCTTGCTTAGCTGCTGTCTCTCTCTCTCTTTCTCCCAGCCATTGGCCAGCTTTCTCCATCTCTTTCCGGCATATTCGCTGCGTTCAAATTTTTTTTGCAAATTTCTGCTCGCCCTATCTCTCTCTTTCCTATTTGCTGTATTTAAGATTTTATTTATTTGTTTTGTTTTTAGTGTTTTTTTGGTTTTTTTTTTTGCAATGACAAAAGAAAAATATCGGAGCAGAGAAGCCAACAAACAACATTTTCAAATCAACAGCAGCGGCAGCGGCCGCGGCTGCGGCAGCAACTATTTATAAAATGCGCTTTGCCTGGCCAAAGTATCGCTCTCTCCCTCTCCCTCTGCCAGCCAGCAGGCGCGTGTGTATCCGTGTATATCTGTTGCTGCTCTGTGCGTGTGTTGGTGTGTACTGCCCGTGCGAGACCGACCTGCAATGCCGGAAAGCAATAGCAAACGTCGTCAGAGCATCGCTGTGACGCCAGCCCATGACGACAGTTCGCTCGACAAACGCTCTGCGTTTATTTGGGATTCATTTCAACGGAATAACAGAAATAACACATAAAAAGCGACCCGAGCGATGCTGGTTTACCTTTGAATGGCATTTGCATAGCAAGTGTCAAAGCCAAGCCAAGCCAAGAGAATCCCTCCGAACAGCCAGCCAGCCATCGGATTGGGTTTGGTATTAAGATTCGCCGGCTCTTGGGCTGGGGCTCTTCCCAAGATCCTTCTTCTCTCACTCTCCACACATAAATAATTCAGAATTTAGAATACGTTTCGGATCTGTTCTCTGTTCTGTTCTGTTTCCAGGCCACAGTGCATTCAACCTCTGCCGAGGGGGTGTTGCCCCGTATGCCGCCCGCCGACCCCCGAGGCGAGCGTCAGTTCATTCGCTTTTGGCAAATATTTAAATTTTGAAATAACTACGCGCCAGGGCAGGCCAGTATTATTAGCCGGTAATTCGCAAGTGCCCAGAACCGAACCGGCATACGAATTGTATAATTTTGTATTTAAATTTAATATTTATACACACAGATACACATGTTTGTTTGTAGCTGTGGCACCTTCTCTTTATATTTCCTGTTTTCTAGCTAGCATCTCATGATAAATGATAAATGATAAATTGCCACTTAGTCTTTGTTTGAACCCAATCGCTTGCGTCATCGGCATCGGCATCGAAACAGGTTGGAAATGCAGGCTGAAACGACAGTAGCTGCTCCGGCCACAAATTCGTTTTGCTGCTTTGATTTGTATGGCTTTCTCCATTGCTCGAAACAACCTGCCCAAAAGATAACCGAGCTGTGGGCTGGCACAGCCATAACCTTGACGCCTCATGCAATCGGTCAGGCCAGAAATATACTTCAAGTATTCCCCCACTCACATTCACATTTCACACCATTTGCCATTACTTTTTGGCAACGCACTCATTTATGGCCTTGCACTGCTTGGCTTTTGGGTTTTCTGAGTGGCTCCCAGCCCACTTCCTGTACGGCTTACCCCCCTGGCTACTCCGCAGCAAGTGTGGGCGAGGCAATGGCTGTACTCAGGTGCTCTGATCTCCGGTTGGAATGGCCTGCTCTCTGGCCTGGCATGATGATGAATGACTGCAACATTTATAAATACGAAACAGAACACACACACACACACACATTCGTACTTACGAGTAGCGAAAGCCGTCGAGCAGGCAGCATTCAGCAGCCATCATCATAATGAAATAAGCTAAGCATAACAAATGCGTCGAAATATTTGCGACAGGTTGCAATAGCCAACAGACAGGCAGCATTAGAGAGCGGGGGGAGGGGGGGTGCAAAAAAAATTATATAAAATCAGCGAGCGCGAAAACAGCTAAGCAAAAACCCGAGTCACTCAATGTGCATGGCCTTGAAGATTTCGCTGCAAAAAAAAAGGCAAATCAAACAAACAAACCAGCAGAATGAATATCATAAAAATATTCACACAAAAAAACCAAAATAAAAGCCAAAACAAAGAAGCAACAAAAAAGCAACAAAAATGATTATAATGAAAGCCACTAATTTGCAGCAAAAAAACAACAACAGAAAATATAAAATAACATCAAATTTAATAAATGCATAAAATGTGAAGAAGGAAACTTTTAATTGAATTTTCAGAATCTGTGCAGCGATTGAATTGTCATTAGTTTTGGCTCAAACATTTTAAGCCCTCAAATTATTGTCATGGATTACCATAATAAATTCTGGCTAATTGCTTGTATATATATTCCCTCTCCCCTCCCCTTCCCATCTCCCTCTCCCCCTCTCTCTCTCTTTCGCTTTTGATATCTGCCTGGTCAATTTTCAATTACGATTTTTTTTTAATCGCCTTTTGGCCGGTCAAGTGGCTTTTGGCCAAAATATTGATTAATTGCAGTCATGAGGTTAATAGGATTACAAATTGTTTGTTGTTGCTGCGGCGACTGTTGCTGCCGCTGCTGCACGCTAGATGGCGTGCCAAGTAATGCTGTGTGGATCGTCAACGATTTTGACAAGTCGACAACGAGATTTGACGCTGGCGCGAAGCAGATTGATGGCGAATGACTTGCCACCTGTCACCTGCCCAAAACTTTTTGCCAATCTCCCTGTAAGCCGCTTTTCGCACATTTGTTTTGTGCCAACTTGCAACGTGTTGCCGCTGCCTGTGGCAGGCTGTCTCTGGTTTCAACCTGGCAAACATGGAAACTGTTGATTTGTGGTTTCTTAGTCATTGTCATTTGCATTTCCTTAGTCTAAGTCTAAGTCTCAGCCTCAGCTTCAGCTTCAGTGTTGAGGTCACTTTTGTGGCTATGATTTTATTACAATCTGAAATGCAACCGCAACAACATTTGCCGGCTTTTGTTTAAACTTTAGCAGAACGGGATTTTCCACAACAACAAAAGCAACAGCAAAAGCAAAGCCCCACTCTAATTGCCATTGTATGACTGGGCTGTTGTTTGGCTCTGGCCGCAGCCGCAGCAGCAGCAGCAACAATTGCAAAAAGCTTCATCATCATTACAGGCCTGGCTTTGTTGTTGTTGCTGTTGGCCAGGCCAGCTACAAACTATTGCTTTTGGCGTCAAGCTGTCTGAGCCGAGTCGAGTCGAGGCGGAGCGGCTTTTCCAGCCATTCACTCGCATGCACTTTTTCCCGCCCCATTCGAGCGGCATTCGTAAATCTTTATGTATTTATTTATTACATATGCCTTAATTAGGCAAAACCCCCGTTTTTTCCCCCTGTTGTTGTCTCACACGTGAGTGGGGTGTGTGTGTGGGGGGGGGGGGGGGGTTTTCTTATCGAGGACTTACTGACTAATTATTGCTTTATGAGGTAGAAGGTTTCTTCTACAAAACCAAACCACCTCCACAGCCACAGCCATGAAGTGTGTGTGTGTTTGTGTGTGCTGCACTCATAAATCCCACCCAAAACGGGCACAGAAAATAATTACTCAAAAAGAAGGGGGCAGACATGTTGTGGTGTGTGTGTGTGGGTGGGTGGTTGGGTGGGTGGTGCACTGCACATTGCGTGCAATTTCCACCTGAAAAGCGTAAATTATGGCGCTATTTATTTATGTTGCTGCTTTTATTGCCGTGTGCCAGTTGCATTTGTTTAAAATGCCATTTGACAAACATCAAAGCCGTTAAATGTTACTTTGACATGTGGCACATGTGGCACATGTGTGCCCCAAGCTCCCCAACCCGCCACAAAGGGCTTTATACGGGGGTGGCTTTTGCTGTGTTGCAGTGCTGCAAGCGGTGGGGTCTTATGGCCAATTAGATGAGTGAAATGTGTCAACGGCAGGGAGTACGCGCGGTAAGGGAATCATTAAAGAGTCACCAACCGATCAAGGGGGGTTTTTACCGTTTATAAACTCTGCACCCCATAGAGTAGGGAGTACTACTCAATTACAGCATTTGTTGAAATACCAGTAGGGGTTTACCTGGCAGACAATGAATGACATTTCACCAGTCGCCGTCGCCGTCGCCGTCTGAGTAATCCAGCAATTCTTTGGAAATGGCTCGCTTATCGCACAGCTCTGCGCTCTTGACCAACATTTCACTTCAGTCCACAGTCCAGAGTCCACCAGCAGCAGCAAGCAATACGATGCATTTTCCATTTCCCATTCCCCCCCGCAGAGTGGGGTTATTTCATTTCACATTTCACATAGATTCGCAATTATATTAAAGTGCTTTGGCAGTAAACAAAATGCCGTTCGCAGCAACGGATACGAATGCGAGCGAATACGGATGCGGAAGTAAAACGCCAAAAGCGGGACAGCGCCAAAGAGAAAAGAGGATTGAAGTGGAGTAAAGAATGTGGGGGAGGGGTTGCGGGGGCTAAGAGGGAAGCGGATCTGGTTTGCTGACACAGCACAAAGGACTCTCGCATCTCTAAAAGGGACTTGCTGACATTTTCCACCGCCCCCGCCTCTTCTGGTCGTGGTCCTGGTTTTCGTTGCTGTCATTTGATAGACGCAGTTTATTCCTATATAGACAGTTCGGTATCATCCGTCGGTGGTTCCCCCCTCTGCCCCTGTCCAGGCCCCACCGCAGGTCACACACAAGTCGAAAAGCCAAAGCCCAATCCTAGGCACTCTCAAAGCGTTTTTATTTCCCCCTTTTTTGCCCATTTGTTTTCTCATCGCTTTTCTTTCTTTTTTGCTGTTGTTGTTGTCGCTGTTGTTGCCCCTTTTTCTGGGCGTTGCCGTGGAGAAGCGCTTTGTCAAAGCGACAGGTGAGAGTGGGCTGGCCGGCTGGGACGACGCTTAAATATTTAAACAGCGAGTGGCCAGAGATGCTGGGCAGAGAGGTGTTAGCCAACGGGGAGGGTAGACGGGGAGTGGGAGGCGGAGGCCAAAGGTAAAAATAAACGATGCCCTGGTTAATGGAAGAGAATCAGCCAAGCAAGGAGCCAAGAGAAGAGGCCTGAAAATAGCAGCAGCAGCCGGACCAGCAGCAGCAGCAGCAGTAGGCGTGGCAGAAGCTAAATGGCCTGGAAAGGCTTGCCCGGAACAGTTAGCCCGAACACTGGGAACCTTTTGGAACCCGTTAAAGTTGGCCAAGATGATGTCTTAAGTTGCTGGAACGAAACGCCGATGTCGTTGCCGATGCGGAGTTTTCTTTTTTGCCAAAGATTTTTCCACCAAAATCACTTTTGACAGCTGCAAGCTTCTGCTGCAATGCTGCTTCTGCCACCGATTGTTGCACTTCAACTTGGCCACTAATGAGGCGTGACATTGATGATGACTCGGGCACGCTGGGCCCCAATCACCGGATCATTTGTAATGTGTCATGATTATGCAATATTCGTGCAACAATTACGGCCAGACATTTGCATAAAAAGCGGACGCCCGTCAGGCCCCAGTTTGAGTGGCAATTTTCCACTCAACTCGGCTTGGACCGGCACGGCCCCAACGAAAGCCCCATGGAAAAGCGGGCCAAAACCGAACGTCGAACGGCGAACGGCGAACGGGTTCGCGAGAGAGACAAACAGGAAGCCGAGAACTGCAGGCGGGCTGCTGCCTGGCTGCCAGCCTCGATCTTTGGATCTGCGCATGCGCCGCGGCGAATGACAGCTCGGCGTGGACAGTGGACAGTGGACGGTGGCCACTGGAGAGACACTGCGAACCGGCCGGCTGCCGGCTGCAGTGACAGCTGTTGATTGATGAATCCTACAGCCTGCCCCCGGGCCAGACCCACGGGGGCAGAGTCAGTCCCACAGACCCAGACGAAGACGAAGACAGTCGTCCAGTTGACGTCTTTGCAGCTTGCGGCGATCTTTAAGCTATCGAACTCTCCAGCTTTCCAGCTCTGTCTCTGCCTCTGTCTCTGGCTCTCTCTTTCTATCTTTTCAGAGTAGGAGATGTGGCAAAAGATTGATGATGACGCAAGCCCCCATGGCCGCTCTTCGCTCCGTTTTATGGCCGCGCTTGTGCAATAAACACTTCTAATTGTAATTAATGAGGCGATTGTTTAGTTTTTATGTGTTGATTTTTTCTGATTTACCGCCCCACAGTGCAACGTCCCATCTTGCCGCAAACTGTGCTGCAAAATGTAGCATTCAACGCATTGGACAGGGCATTGAGAAAGGGCTACTTGCAACAGTAGCTCTCTCCCTCTTTGACTAGATTAAACTGGCCAAGTGGGAGAGTGTAGTCGTATCTGGAATTGATTTCATGCCGGCCAGTGTATGGGCCAGAAGACAAAGCCCAAAAGACAACGAAACTGAAAAGAAAAGCAAAGAAAACAGAAAGAAGACAGCCCAGGACTGTTGCTGCTGCTGCTGTGGCTGTGGCTAGAGCCCTGTCCTCTTGGCCACGTTCATATTCCTCCAATTCTGCTGCCTGGTTTCTGTGCATTGAACTTGATTGCCATTGCCATTTTCCCCTCTTTGCTCTCTCTCTCTCTCTCTCTTTTTGCGGCCCTTACGGCTGGCTGGCTGTCCTGTTCTGTCCTCGGTGCTCCATCCTCCATCCTGTACTCCACGTACTCCTCATACTCGTACTCGTACTCGTACCCTCATCTCTCTCTCTCTCGTCTTTGGTTGTCTTCTCCAGCTATCGACGCGGATTTATCTTAAATGCTGCGTTTAGTTTTCTGTTTTTCCAAGCTGTCTCTGGCTCTGTTTTTCCCCCTCCCCACTCGTTTCTCTGGCCTTTTTAGCTTCGTGTTTTCGTATATTGGCAAACACTTTTCGGTCTGCTCAAATTAATGGCTCCGGGGTGCGCCTAATGATCCCCGGCACAGGCACGGGCACAGGCACCGGCACACAAACTACAGAAAGTTCACTCCAATGAAAATGTCAGCCGGAGCTTTTTATTTGCTCTAACCATGCCATGCCACATGCCCCAGAGAGACCAGAGACCAAAGACAGAGACGCAGACGGAGAGAGAGAGAAACACGACAAAGTGGTGGAAAACTACGAAATATGTTTAACAAAAAAATCAAAATAATTGCATTGCTGACGCGTCACGCCAGGGGGTGGGCAGGGGCAGGGATGGGGGGACGCACGTTCTATATGGGGGCGTGTCCAGGTGTTTGTTGACATGGCGCTTTGCATGCGGCCTGCATGAGCAGCACTCATAAATCAGAGGCCAAGGGGTCAAGCGGTGCAGCATGTTGCAACAAAATCTACTGCAAAATGCGGGACTCGAAGTGGCTTATAAAACGCTTTTGCCATCCGTATCGATAGTCCATGTGGGGCAGCCACTTCCAAGAGATCTCTCTCTGTCTCTCTCTCTCTTTCTGTGTGGCTGAGGTTGAGGCACTTTCCCCCACGAATGGATGTTGCTGCTGCCTCTGTTGTTGTTGTCGCTTCTGCTGCTGCTCTTGTCTTCGACGCTTTTGTCAACATTAACATACGTAAGTGTCAGCTGCATGTTGCTACTGTGACTGTGCAGCTTCAACAGAGGCTTCAACATCTCGTTCGGATCGCCCGATCCGATCCGCATGCGGCTTGGATGCTGCCACAGCCACTGCCACCGTGTGGCAAGAGGCCAAAGAGGCCAATTGATTTATCGTGACAATGAGTGCAGCTCCCGAGCTTCGCTATCGATGTGTAAATTTGAATTTCGTGGCTCATAAAGTGGACAATGGAGGCAGGCATTGAAAGACAAATGTGGCAGGACCCAGATTGTTGTCAGCAGCATGTTGCTGCCACTGCTGTTGCTGCTGCTGCTGCTGTTGCTGCCACTGCCAATGCTACTGCAGCACTAAAAAGTGAATGCCCTCACGGTGACGTCACTCGTGCAACTCCAGTTCCAGATCCAGTTTCTCGCCTCAGTTGCAATTATCGAGCCCACAGAGAGACCCAGAGAGTGAGGAGGGCGAGAGAGAGAGAGGATAGCGAACGATGAGCAAAATACAGAATCCAGAAGAAATATGGAAACCAAAACAAACTGCACGATATCAAAACAAAGCCCAATGAATGAGGAGGGGGCTGCAGATGGGGGCGAGGCAGGGAGGCGGGAGAGCAGAGTAGAGTAGAGGAAAATCGAGTGGAACGAACTCTGTTGCACTCTACGGTGCTGTGGCTGTGGCTGTGGCAGGCAGCGGCAACTGTGGGAAAGAGGCAATGTGCCGGGTCGACGGGTGTTGAAGTGGAACGTAACGAATGAGCGGGCAACAGGCGATGGCGGCAGCGAGAGGAGAGCGGCAGTGGCAGAGAGGATGCACACTCGGAGGATGAGGGGCACAGTGGCAGTGGCAGGAACGATGACTAAATGCAACAAGCTGCGACTTTGACTTGCATTTCGCTGCATTTCGTATGTGGTAGTAAAGTAAAGTTGATGAGCAACTTCAATGGCAAGTGGCAGCAGCAACAGCAGCAGCAACGGCAGCAGCAGCAGCAACAACGGCAACAACAGCTTGAGCATTATCTACTGTTGCAACAACAACATCCCAGCCCATTCGAGTGTATGTGGCACACAGCAGCTGTGGCAAGAGGAGAGGCTTGGCTGGCTGGCTGGCTGACTGGCTGTGCCGAGTGCCGCAGCACTCGCAAGTTGCACAAACATGTTGCTCACTGGCTCCGCGACATGATTCTGAGGCGCAGATAGAAAACCGAAAAACAACAGGCACAGCCACAGCTACAGCTACATCCCAGATCCACATCCACAGCCACAGCAAAAGCAAAAGCAGCAGCAGCGAACCAACGACTCTTGGAAGAGGCACAAAACAGCACCAGCTACGACGACGACGACGACGACGATTGGGGGATAGCCAGAACAAGAACAATGTTGTGCTAGGTTCCTCGCGGAACTCTGCCCACTACCCCTGCCCCTGCCCACCCACCCCCTCTTGGGTTTCTGTACTGCAGTTACTCTGGCGGTGATGCCGTTTGGCCGCTCGCCATCGTCATTATTATCATCTCGTTTTGGTCTTGGGGTCTGGACAATTCCTACCTTCAATCGTAGCGGGCCATCCCCATTCCCATCCCCCATCCCCCATCTGCAGAAACAACTATTGTCCATAGCCATAGCTGCTTATTTCAGTGGATGCGATGTTTGTTTGTAGGTTTGTTTGTTGGTTTGTTTGGGTTGCCTTTTGGTTAAGCCTCTCTCTCCCTCTCCCTCCCTCTCTCTTGTCATTGTATTTGTTTTTGCTTTAATTTAGATGCATCTTGAGCAGCTTTTTTATTTTTTTGTCGTTTTTTTGTGGCTGCAAACATGGAAAATGTCAGAAAGGAAACTTTCATAAGATAAACAAAAGTTATATATGCATATATGTATGAGGAGGCTTCTCCTAAAGGGTCCTCTGAATTGGTGGGGGATTTACATACATACACACATACATATGTACATAGTTTTTCATCTACGAAAAATGTACGAAAAGTTCCATAACTAATTGTGTGTTTCCTTTCTGCTTTCCTCTCGTTTCAGGTGAGTTTTCATGCCTCTCAAAAGTATACGAAATCTGAGCTAACTGGCAGAGTAAGTCACACGTTTAAGCCCCCTCCATCCCTTCGGCGATCCATTAAAAGCAATCAGAAATGTGGCTGGGGCGCGCCCCTTTTTCCGAATCACAATCGACAATGAGACAGGAAACAAGGAGCGTAAAATTGTTCAACCAGCTGCTTTATACATACCCTTCAAGAGGGTATTATGACTGAAGAAAGCATCTTGACAGGCACTTCCTTTGCTTCACAACTTCTCTTGGCGATTGCCATCGATATTTGAGAGTATCAACAGCTCCGGCTGTCCCAAGGCTATCATTGCTCTGGTCTGCTCTGGTTTTTGTGCCGCTGCAGTGGCAATCAACTCATTAGCTAAAGGTCCCCAACCCCCCCAAACCCCCTCCCCACACACACACACTCACACACACACAACAAGAACAAAGGCGGCTTGGGAGAAACCGCGTTACGCATTTTTAATTGCCAACTTGGGCTGCCAGACAAAAGCCAACAAACAGAAAACACAAAAACAGCAACAGCACGGCGGCAATTAAAAAATTAAGCAACAAATTTTTTGCATCAGCTGTTGGGAGTGAAGCAATGAGGGAGGGGTAGGGGACAGGGGGCAGGGGGCTCTGGCAATGTCAACGAGTCGCAGAAGCATTTCCTGCCAAACAGAAGTGGAGCTCGAGTGGAGAGGAGACCCCAAGAGCCCAAGAGCCCAAACCCAGTCCATGGAACGTCTTAGAAGCTCCAATGGGAGCTGCCCCCCCGCCCCTCTGCTCTGCCTGTAATTTATGCGCCTCTTCGACGCGCTTGCCAATTGCTGTTGCTGCTTCTTCTGCGTTTTGTTTTATACGTTTTTTTGTTGTGTGTTGTTGTTCCAAGAAGCATTCAGCCGGCATCCCAACCCATCCGCTATCCGCTATACGCCATACGCTATACGTATGATACGTACGAGTATGCCATCCTCCATCATCCGAGCGTCAGCTTTTGCGCCCCCGCGCAACATTGCAAAGATTTCTTTATTACTTGGGCACGTTCGTTCCCGTGGTTGTTGCTGCTGCCGCTGCTGCTTCCACTCGGGGTCGAGGCCGGTCATTAATATCCACGCATGGAGTTCACTTCAGTTCGGTACGGTATGGTATGGTATGGCACTCCCCTTATCCACCACCCACTCATAGCTCCTCTCACACTCTCTCTCTCTCTCTCTGTTTCACTCTCTGTCTCTGTGCATCTCCCTGTGGCTCTGCCTCACCGATTCGTTCCAATCTGAATCAGCTGTATGCATAATATTTGTTGTTTGTTGATTCTGTCAGCGTGTTGAGGATCCGCTTCGTCACCTCATCGCTGGGGTCTTCATCGTCGTCTTCGCTTGCTGATTCTCTTACGTTTCTTCTCCATCTTTAGCTTCATCATCCTCTTGGTATCTGTCTCTTGGTCTCTGTCTCTCTGTCCCTCTGTCCCTCTGGCTCTTGTGAATCTTTGCGCGATTCTTGTCCAGGTCAGTTCTGTATGGCATGGGGGGATTGGGATTCTCTCCGAGATGTTGTTGTTGTTGTGGCTATACGTGAGTGGCTTTGCCAAGCAGAAATCTTTGTCTCTGGCTCTGCTACGCTTCTGTCGCCAGCACAGAGCACGACTTATCAACGTTTGTTGTTCCTGTTCCTTCTTTCTGCTCTGTTCTGTTCTTCTGATGCGACGACAACAATCACGAATGCAGGCCTGATAATGATAATGATTATGATGATGATGTGGCCTAGATGTTGATGATGATGATGTTTGTTTGCTGCCAAAAGCAGAGAGCGAGAGAGAGCCCTTGGAGAGAGTTACACTATTTACCTAATTAATCCTATTAACGTTAGCCTAAAAGTCGTACTCTTCTAATCCTCGACTTTCCTTTTATCCTCCACCCATTCTGTGCAGTGCCTTGCTTCTATGTTCTCTCTTCAGCCTCTTTTACTATCCTCCTATCTCTTCCTTCCATCCAGTACTCGCACTCGCACTCGTACACAGCCCTTGTCCAGGTTGTCTTCCTAGTTGGATTCCTGAGGTCTCTGTCTCTATCTCTATCTCTGTCTTTCGGTCAGGTGGCCGGTGTCTTATAGAAGTTGCTTGGCTGCGTCTTCGTCCTCTCCCATCTTCTGTCATCCTTCTGCCCTTCTGGCCTTCTGGTCGACCATTTGCTAGTCTTAATCTCTTGCCCCGATGTTATGTTCTCCTCCTCCTCTTTCTCCTTCTTCTACTTCTTCTTCGTTGTTATTGTGGCTGTCGTTTTTTGACCGGCCGGCCGGCATTATATCTCATTACAGAGATCAGCATAAATAAGCAGTGAGCACGCCGCACCACGAGCACTAGCGACAACAACAACAACAACAGCCCGAGGTGGAGTATGAGGAGGAGGAGGAAAGAACGGGCCATGCAGCGATTAAGCGATACATTCAGGCATGTTCATGTATTCCCCAAAGTGCACAGAGAGAATGGGAGAGACAAGCCATGAAAGAAAGAGAGAGATAGAGAGAGGATATACTTTTCGTATTCTCGTATTCGTATTCGTAGTACTCGTCGTGGCGTGGAGCTGGAGAAAGGGCACATCGTACTCCCGACGACGAGGCAATTGAACTCGATTTCAGCGCGTGAAGGTGGACATGACGGACCCCGTTCTCTGTCTCTGTCTCTGTCCTCTTCCCTTGTGGATCTCTGCCCATTGCCCATTCCCGATGCTGATCTTCTGGGCAAAATAGAATTTGTTATTGTTGCATTTGCTGGTGCCGTTCGCTGTTGAGGCAGGGCAGGGACAGGAACAGGGGCAGTGGCAGTGCCTTGACCACATGCGTCATCATCATCATGTTGCTCGTGTGTAAAAACATGATCACACACCCAAAGAAAAGAGAGAGAGTGAGAGGGAGAGAGAGAGAGAGTATGAGTGTGGATACTGATTCTCTACTGGACATGAAGCCGGCTGCTGATTCAGCCTCCTCCTCCTCTTATGCCTCCTCCTCCTCCTCCTATTCTGGATGCGCCTCGTTCAGGCGTTTTTAATGATGCGTCAGAATATTGTTTACGCATCATTTTACATGTCGGCAAATGGGAATGGGGAATGGGAATGGCAATGGGTTGCAGAGTGGAGTGGCATGAAGTGGAGTGGAGGCAAGAGGAATACCATAGATGTGCGCTCCCTCTGGGCACATGCTGAATAGATGGGATGCAGCAGAGGCAGCAGCAGCTCCAACTGGTGCCCCAACTGGGGCTGCTATAAAATTATGAAACCTCTCTCTCTCTGGAAGACGAGGCCCTGGCTCTGCTCTGCTCTGCTGCCAAATTCCATCGTGATGTGTGCATTAAAGCACGAATTAGCCCCCGGCCCCCATGGCAACAAAGTCTCTGTGTATGTCTTAACCCATCTCTGGGCGTGGATTGCATGTGGACGGATGGATACTGGGGCCAGTATCCTTATTAGCCAGCAGAGACCCTCTCCCCTCTCTCTCTTCCCTGGAAAACTTGAAAGAAATTTCAATAAACATGAATTTGGGAAATGGGAAAATGTTTTAATCTACCAATCTCTTTTGTTTCCCCTCTCTTCAGTCTCTCGCCTCTCGCTGTCCGGGCCATTTTCTATATTTCCCTCAAAAATAAAGCGCTTAAATGTAGGTCCTTTCCCCCTGTCCAGCTCCTGTCGGAAAAAACTTTTGGATTTATGATTGAACAGCAGCCATAGAGCCGCACCCCCTGCCCTGCCCCTGCCCCTGCCCTTTGAAGGATCCACGCTGTGCGGCACAAAGAAATTCCAATATCGTTTTTATGCCTACGGTTTTTCGGGGCGGGGGCGGGGGGCAGACGGACATACCTCCGTTCGTGTAGTGTGTGCACACGGAAAAGTGTTGCCATGGCGCCCGCCCCCTCCTCAAACAATGTGCAACAGCAGCAGCAGCAACAGCAGCAAGAAGAAGCCTCTGATATTGCCACTACTCGTACTCCTGCTGTTGCATTTATGTATGCTTAAGCTTCTGTTTATGCCACTGCCACAACTTCTTCTTCTTCTACGGCTGTTCCTGCTTCTGTTGTTGTTGTTGTTGTTGCTGTTGCTGCTGCTGCTGTTGTTTCTGTTGTTGTAATTGTTGCTTTGGAAATTAAGCGAAAAACTTGTCAAAGCCATGTCCTGGTGCCGCCATCCTGCCTCATGCCCCATGCCATCGCCCACACCTGGGCCAAGGCAAAGTCAAGTGCAGGGAGGGGGCTTCTTGCCTCCCCTACCCACCCCCTGGCCCTGGCTGACATGCAATCCGAGGTACTACATGTGGAGGAGAGCTGCCTGCCGATTCTTGGCCTGGATGGGTTCAATGACATACAGGATAAGCAACACAGAAACACAGCAACACAGCAACACTGCCACTGCCACATCAGGCAACCCAGCCTAAGTACAACAACAACAACAACCGGCATAAACTTTTGCTGGGGCAAGAGCACACACACACACTAACACACACACACACACACAAAATGTAAACGTTGCAAAAAGGCGGCAAGCAAAAGCGGACCCGAAAACAAAGCCATGGCTAAAACGTCCAGAAGCAGGAGAGTAGACCAGGAGGGAGAGGAGCTGCTTGGGGCAGAGCGAAGAGGCAGCATAGAGGCAACATAGGGAGCCGAGGCAGCGGCACGTACAGCACAGGCTACTCGTACAACTCCCTGCTGCTGCTGCTGTTGCACTTGAGGTTAAAGGCAGTGGAGCAGCCTGCCCCAAAGCCAAACCGAACAGAACCGAACCCGAACTGAGGGGAAACCTGTGTACAAATACTCGACATGCACGACCATGCCTCCGTCCCCGCCCCCGCCCCATTTGGCACTCCACAGTGTATCCTGTTTGCCTATGCCCCCCATACCTATCGCTCCTATCCCTCCTATCCCTCCTATCCCTATCCCTACCCATCCAGTGCATATGTTCGAGTTGAATGGATTCTTTGCCGGATCCCTTGCCCTCGACATGGCCATGGGCATGGGCATGGGCATGGGTATGGGCCTCTGCCTCTGCTCATGGACATGGACACCGACATGGACCTGGACGTGGACCTGGTGGAAGCCCTAGCAGACGTTTTTCTTTTGCATTTTCAGAGAGCGGAGAGTGGAGAGCGGAGAGTGGCACCAGGTTGCGTGGCAGGACTGCCAGGACCCCATGCCATGCCATTTACTTAACCGGTTATTAAAAATTCCTCTCCACATTCGGTCCCCAATTCAATAAAATATGAGCCCCTGCCCCTGCCCCCGCCCCCGCCCCTGTCCCCGCCCCTGCCCCTGATCAAATGTGTGCGTACAAAAATCGGAGCAGAGAGATGAATCTTCAAAGCATACAAACGGGCGCTATCATTTCCATTTTCATTTCCATTTCCATGTCGAATGATGAGGCAGGAAACTGTTTTCCGAGTATTTGTTGACAGAAGCCTGCAGCCAAAGATTCGAACCCACCATCGAGGAAATGTATTCATTTGAGGACCTACCTACGAATATATTGTATATTGCCATAAATAGACCATGGCCATTACCGATGCAATATTAAATAATATATTGAGCCCTGGCCATTAGCTTAGATCGGAGCTGGAGCTGGAGCTGTGGCTGCATTTTCATAACAAAACAATTTGCAAGAGCCGCCATGGCGGAGGCAACAGCATAAAACCGGAAATCCTTTCCAACTCGCATATGGCACGCAAAACGAAGGCAACTTTTCCACTCTGTTGTTGTTTCTGTTTGTTGTTTGGTGGGTTAGGTGCCCCGGGCGGGATTGTTGTTGTTGCCTTGCCAGTGCCGCGGAAAATTGCCGCTTTTAATATTACCTTTTATTTGCAATTTCTGTAGCTGGGAGGGGGAGGGGGAGGCGGAGGAGAGCCTTTTGTAATAATGCAGTGCGCATGTAATAGGAGCCAGGTGCCAGAGTGCCGAGTCGCCTCCATGCATTTATATATTCCCCATTGCCAGCAATCATTTCCCACCCCCGCCCCATTCCAATCCCAATCCCTGCCCCGTTCGAGCTTGGTTGTCATCTGCCACAATTTGTACGCTGTTATTAACTGACATGCCTGGATAGAGAGTATATATTTTTTACCCACCTACCTACCTAGTAGATACACCGTGTACCGTATTCTGTTTGCTTCTGTTACTGTTACTGCTTTTTTCTTTCACATTTCATTTCATTATTAATGGCATGATATGAGGCAATATGCAATATTTTACATCGTTTGTCAATTGGCCAGAGAAGAGCGGAATCAAAGGAATACATTCGTATTCGTACTGGGAGTTGTACTCGTATTTGCTTTGCTCGAATCGATTCATTTTAATAACATATCTGCCGATCTGCCCATCTGCAATCCCTGCAATCAGAGTCGCTGCTGCAGGTTTGCAATTGGAAGTTCCCCTCTAATCAGTCGTTGCCCCCAAAACGAAAAAACAAGTGCGAAACACACACACACACACACACTGATAGGCTGGGCCGCCAGTCAGTGATAGAGTGGAGGTGCCGTCCCGCTGTGTTATCTGATATTGACCTTCCGTTTTCGAAAACTGCGTTTCTGGCTTTTCGTTTTCCTTTGTGCGCTGCTTAGACAATCGAAAATTGCGACACAAAGAAAATTATCGCATTTGAAGCCTGCACTTCCTGTGGCAGCCATGACCAGATTGGCAGTAGACTTCTTGGCAGCAGCAGCCACCACACAGACAGCCAATTGGGTAAACAGTTGAAATAGTTATGTTTGCCTTTCATTTTATGATGCAAATCGTTCGGGCTGGTATTATCTTATCTGGCCATAAATAGAGGCCATAAAATAGATGTTTTTATACTCGTAAATGCACTTTCGACTGGCAACAGCAACAAGTCGACAGCCACAATGGAGAGAGAATACCCGTCATACCCGGGGCAGATACATGACTGAATGTTTATATTTATACCTTATTGTTGTTGTTGTTGTTGTTGCAGGGAAATGGCGATCGGAATGGGGAAAGCTCATGGAGGAGAGATACGCGCGCAGCGGGTGTGTGGGGTTGGGCGAGTTCATTGTCATCAAGGTCACACACACACATACAGAAACACTTTTGTCAGTCGAGTGTTTGAATGTCGGCTACTTAGACTGGCTGCTGCCGCTGCCGATATCGGTGTCACTGTCGGGGTCGGTGGCTTAGGAGGCGCTTCTGATAAGCCGCAGCTAAAAATCTATACTGCCAGACGACGGGCCAGCAAAAACCGCAACAAGTTTGCCCATTGGTTTGGGGTCATTGCCCTTGCAGTTTACACTAAATTAAGTGCATTAACATGCAAATTAAATTTAGTTTAATTAAATTATGTATAAACATTCGCCAGTCGCCAAACGAGTTGTTGTTGTTGTCCGTTCCTGTCCGCAGAGTCAATGCACTTGACTAACTGACTGATTGACGCTCCAAGAAATTGAAATGGAAACAAAAACAAAACAAAAACAAAGCGAAAAACAAAACGCAAAAACAAGTATAGCTATAGGCGATATTTCGTTTCTGTTGCTCAGGTTTTCGGGTGCAGGGTATGAAAACGTGCAGCAATCGGTTCTATCTGGGGATTGACTCATCCTAACCTCGAATATATGTATTGCACTTTTTCCACCTTCTGTGTGTGTGTGTGTGCGTGTGTGTGTGTGTGTGTGTGTAATCTGCTGGCAAAAGTTTCATTGACTCGCGCGTAGGCAAAAAGCAAAAGCAGCTGCAATTAAAGTATAAAACGAGTGAGCGGCACAGGGGAGGGAGGGAGGGACTTCTCGGCCAGCGGTTTAAAGATTATTTACGAGTCGTTGCCTGTTAGTCACGTTTTTAGAGCAGACGTTGACCAGAGTTCACTTCAAAGCAGGCAAACGGCAGGGAGGGGGGCGGAGTGGGAGGGAGAGTGCGAGAACTGAGACAGAAACAAATCAAATCAAATGACAGAACAAAATGTCAATTTGCAACGCAAATGGAATGGAATAGAATGGAATGGAATCGAAATGGAATGGAATGTGTGTTGTACTGAAATCGGAACCAAAAGAATTTCCTTATAGAGGTCATTGGTTAACCGTTCAAACCCTTGGCTCAAAATCGTCCTTCAAAGTCTAGACGATATTTGGCACAAACACCCACACAGCCACACAGACACGCAAATAATGCGTGATTCTGTTGAAAATTCATCGGGGTTTATTCAACTCCTCGGCGGGCAAAGAAAAGTCTAAGAAAATTGCCTCAAAATTTGCGGCCTCGACTTGTAACGTTTTTGGGGCAGGCAGCAATTAGTGGCGACTAGAGATAGGTAACCCCCAACCACTGCCATGAAATATTCGATGTTTTTTAAACACTTAAACTTCCTTAAACAAAAACCATAAACCATCAACCGTCAACCATCAGCAGTGGGTAGGCAGTGGCCCAATCCAAATCCTTTTTGGCCTGGTTAATGGGCCACCGCTCCATTCGGGGGCTTTTATGAGTTCGGATTTAACTTTCTGCCGTCGCCCCGTCGTCGTACCCCCGCGATGCGTGCCAATGACACAATAAAAGTTGCCCCAGGCAACACGGCAACACGACGGCGGCTAGGGGATCCCGAGATCCTTGAAATGTGGCGTTCGCACGCAGCAGAGCCCCCCGAATCCAAATCCTCAACGCACCTCATCGTCTGCCTGCCACCGAGCCATAAAAATAGCAAAGCGAATGGTGGCAGAGTGTGGCATGGTGCACAAACAATCGAGAACAAAAACTTGCTCCACAAAAAACAACAACAAAAATGAAGAGAGAAGCAAAACGTGGCCGCACCAGACGCAAAACAGCAGAAGCTGTTTTTTGTGGCCGAGGCCAGGACACGACCAGGCGACACCCTGCAGAGCGATTAGTGGCTGAACGAGGCTGTTGGCCAGCCTAATATCCCCCCTTTCGGCTACTGCTTTTCGGGCTGGAAAAGTGCGTGTGAGCCGGCCTCGTTCAATGACTTTTTGCTCTCGCTTTCTCGTCTCAGCCAGGCTCTTCTCTGGCCCGCTTCTTAGCGTGTGTATCTCTTAATATTTTTGTTTCGTTTGGCCGCCGGGGGCCCAGCATGAGGTGGGAGAGTGAGTGGCAGCCAAACAGCCAGCCAAGCAGCCAAACAGCCAGCAATCCAAGCAGTTAGGCAGCCTCCTTGGCTCAGTGTCAATGGCATTCAAGCTGCGAGGCGACTCGACTCGACGCGACTCGAATCGAGGTTATTGGACCCGCCAACGCGCCACCGTGTGGCACCTCCCCACCACCCATCCATCGTCCTGTGCCGCCACCCCCCCACCCACCATTTGTGCTGTGCCATATTTTTAGCCTACTTTTGCGAGGCGGCAGCAGAAGCAGCAGCCGCAGCAGCAGCGACTCCCAAGTATATTTAGAGGTCAATTATCTCAGCTGGGCCAATCCATCACTTGGCCATTGGCCAACGCCCGTGCGTATGCAATGCGTTCTTTGGAGAAGGGGGAGGGGTAGGCAGGTGCCTCGCTCCTGTAATGATGAGTAATTTGGCCTCATTCGTACCCAGGCCACGCTCATCTTTAATATCAATTAAGAGTGCCAGAGAGCACAAAGCTGATCTTATCACAAGCCTTTACTTTTTTGGCCACAGAATATAGGGGGAGTGGGCAGGGGAGGGTAGGTGAGCTGGGGGGTTATTCAACTTTTGATTAATGGCGGCGCATGCATGACAAATGGCCGCCGGTTGCTGCACTTGTAATTGTTTTTGCCATCGCCAGTCGCTCATTTAATTAACTAAATTTATCGCTGTGCAAATTCAGACTCCATTCTGGAGAGGGGGAAGGGGACGCGGACTTGGGACTCCTCCTTAGTCATGCATTTAATTTTTCGTTAGGGCGCTTTGTTAGCCGTTAGCCGGTGCTCTCAATTAGAGTTAGCCTTTTCCCAGAAAGTCGGCTTACAGCAAACCTGGGGCTGGCAACAACATGCAATCGCCCAGGCAACTGCCAGTAATTACTCGCAATTAACATGAGCAATTAAAGGGGGACTGAGGGGGGACTGAGGGGGGATATTCGTGAAATCATGTCAATGCCTCACATTTATTGTTAATCAACGGCCGGCGAACATGAAAATGGCAAAAGGAAAAGCCCTTTCCGAAAAACAGTAACAGCGATACGAATCGGCGAGGCAAGTAGGAAAATGCAGTGCATATTTATGGGAATAGTGGCAGCGGCAGCGGCAGTGGCAGCGGCAATTTGTGGACTCACGAAAGTCGGCTAACAATTTGACCCCGACATGGTAAACTTGGTAATGGGAACACGACGAGGCCTCTATCTGTGCCTCTGCCTCCGCCTCGACGTATATCCTTGCCGCATGCCAACATGCGGTGCACAAAGCCAACGTTGCGTTGCGCATTCAATGCCAGCGGGGGAAAAAGTATGAGGAAAGTTTCACAGCAACAACAGGGAAATACCCGGAAAATCGAACGACAGCGATGGGCAGGGGGCGGTGGTTAAGGGAGTGGAAAAACCCAAAAAGCTTGGAATACCTGCCAATTTTCATAGTCACAAAAGCTTAAGGGGAAATTACACGGAATCGCGGAAATGGAAAACCCTTCAAAGATATGCAGATACACACACACACACCCACACACACACCCACACAGATATGAGTCCCAAATAATCGGCAAACATTTTAATTAATTCTGTTTTTCTTTTGGCTTCTTTTCAGGTAAGTGGCATGAAGTCTCTTCTGCTGCCGCATTACGGCTCAGCCGATGATGATTCGCCCCCCACTTTCGCCCACAGAACTGTGACTGTAACTGTAAGTTGACTCTTTGCAATCGTTTTTCAAATAGCCAAAAAGAAAAGGAAAGCCAAAGAGCTGAAAAGCCCATAAGCAAAGGCAAGAACAACTTTCGGTTCATTGGGCGTGACAGCCAAAAAATAAAAATATATGTCGAAAAGAGTCGAAAAAAGCGCCGTAAAAATTCATTGAACGGTTAACGAACGAACAGTGAAGCCAGAAAGGCAATTGAAGCGGCCTTTGTTCACATTGCGCATACGCCGTGTCTGCCGCAGCTGCAGGCGGCCCCCCAGACTTACTCTGGACGCGGTCCAGACACACACAGGTTGCCGTTGCCGTTGCTATTGCCGTTGCCCCAGTGGGTCGCTGTCCCCGGTCATTACGAAAGTTATTCAGGCGAAATGTTTGCCCTGGCCATTACATCAGCAGGGGGAAAAAAATGCGGAAATTCAGGCGAAATGCAAGGAAAATTTATGAAAATTGCCAGGTGCCAGGGGCCGACTAGATCGCTAGCACCCCTGTCTGTCTCTCTCTGTCTCTCCTTCTGTTTTTTTTTATTCACTTTCGCTGTCAATTGTTCGGACTGCGGACAGATGCTGGCCAATTTCAGGTTT
This sequence comes from Drosophila algonquin, assembly GCA_035041765.1. NCBI lineage: Eukaryota > Metazoa > Arthropoda > Insecta > Diptera > Drosophilidae > Drosophila > Drosophila algonquin. The sequence continues at coordinate 267,974 of JAWNKY010002104.1, read as the reverse complement.
CCTCTTTTTTTTGGCCAGCGAGCGATTTGCATTCCATTCGTGTCCATGTCCCGTGTCTATGTTTATGTCCAGCAGTTGTCAATGCAAATGTTTCGTCATGTCAATTGGATATCTATCTAACTATCTATCTATCTATCTGTCTCTCGATATCTATCTATCTACTCGTAGTTGTATCCATCTATTCGAGCGTTGAATTTCAATTAAATGTGTTTGCAAGTGATGCCTATAAATTTCATTTGACCGATATCAGACGACATTAAGTATAAGGAGCCAGAGATCAGGTTTCCTTTCTTTTCTATATTTTTCCAACCCCCTAGGGCCCAGGGGGGTGGAACTTGAGACTGGCCTGCGGCCCTCCCTCTCGTCCATCGGTTTCGATTATCGGCCTGGCGCCAGGTTCGGTTATGACAACTCCAGTGGACTCTCCTGCGAGTCACGAACTCATTCCCATATCAAATTGCAATTGCTCAACATTCGAAAGCCACAAGAACCAGCCCCAAAAACACGACGGAGATGGGAGACGGGAGATGGGAACCGCAAGCAAATTGAATTAATTAAGAAATGTGTATTATATTACCAAAGACAACACCAGAGTGGGGTGGGGTGCGATTGCGGGTGGGTGGTTGGGTTGGATAAAGCGAAAATTAATAATGAACCAGGAGGGAGCGGGAGAAAGGAAAACGCTAAGCTCGGGTCACCGCCGAAAGCCCCCGCTAAGCTATGCGAAATTATGAAATTGATTTAAGCTGCCAAATTGCTTAAACAATATTTCATTTCCTTTCTTATTTTCATATTTTCTTATATCTGGGATTCCTCAAACAGAAGAGAAAGTCCCCTCGCGCCCCTTGCCGCAGTTTACTGTTTAGTTCGGGGTTATTGTTCGAGTCAATAAGAGAGTCAAGGGAGAGGATACGTGGGTGGAGTGGAGTGGAGTGTTCGGGGGAAAATTCTAATTAAAAATCTTCCGGCATTTGGCATTTTATCTAAACAGGAAGCGGGCAAAGAAGCCGCAAAGCAGACGAAGCCAAAGCTGAAGCGCCAAACAATGGCAGAAAGGGAGAGTAGTGAAAGGAGAGGAGAGAATGACGACACTTTCCCTGGCTTTCCCTGGCTGGCTGGCTGGTTGGCTGCTCTTGATGCTGCATCAGGGGAAAAGTCTTACCGAATTGGGTCAACCAAGAAATTAAAAGGTTCCGCCAGCGCCAAGTGCGAATGGGGGAGTGAAAATGGGGCAGAACAAAAGGAAAAGTTAAAAAACTTCCACTTAAAGCTGGTCCCCGTTATCATTTGCAATTAGACGCGTTGACACTTGGCCAGTGTGAAAAGTTCTACAGAGAAAGGCAGAGGCAGCAGGAAAGTGAAAGAGAGAGAGGAGTGCCCCAAAAATTGTATGCTGCTGGTGGCAAGCAGCTGTTTAAGGGGGAGTGTGCAACAAATTGAATATTTAAATCCCACACGCAAATCCGTGCATGCTTCAAATTGAAAAGGGTTGCAAAAGCCTCTGCCCCCGCTACAGCTGCCGCTTTCTTTCTTCTTTTCTTGTGGCGCATAAAATATGCAAAGAAAATCGAATGGAAACAGAATTATGCTTGTTGCTGGTTTTTGAACTTTTTCTCCTTGTCTTTTTTCATTTTTTCTCTTTTTTCAAATTCGAAATTGGTTTTAAATTTGGCAAAATGCTCTCTTGTTGCCCCCTCCCCCTGCCCCTGCCCTGCTCGTTGTTTTGGCCCCAATTTTATTTGCCTGCCTGAGTGCGTGTTCAATCTCCAAATGCAATCGAAATGAAATTGAAAATTGTTCCCTGCCTCGGGATCTCCATCTGCCTGCCTGCTTTGGCTGTTTGTATCTCCGTTTGGAGTTGAGTTTTTGGTTTTTCCTGTTATGCAACAAGCAACAACCAAATCTGCAATTGTATTTCGACTCTAAATCTAAATCCAAAAGTCTCTGGTAAAAGCAACAGCTGCATGGATACGACAAAACTTTTGCATGCCCAGAGCACACAATCTCAGAGAGCGAAAGAGAGAGCAGATAATACTCCTTTGTGGATGCATAAGCATCCTAATCTATGGTTTATTGATTCAACGCAGACTTGGCTTACAGCCCAAAGTGTTTTTGGGTTACTCAAACATTTCCCACACGAACGAAATGTGTGCCAGGCCGAAACCCAGGACCAAACCCAAGCCCAAGCCTTCAAATTCAATTCGAAGGAGTTTTCCGGCCACTTTATTAACAGCTCTTTCCTCTACCCCACTCGCCCCCCACGTCAGCTCGAGCTCTTTGCAAATTTTCGCCTGGCATTTGCCTAAGCCCGTATTAACCCATTTTTGCCACGCACTCACTCTCTACCTCCATCCCTCTCTCGCTCTCTCTCTGGCTTACCTTTGTGGGGATTACGGAAGGCAGCCGTTGCTCAATATATAGACCTTCAACATGTTGCATATACATCTGTACGTACGTACGACGCGTCGCATATGAATATGCCTCCATTTTCGGCGACACTCGAAAGCCGATTGTCGTCCTGTCTAATTTGCTGGCCATAAGCAGCTTACGGTCTACAACTTTCCTCCTCGCTTATTCTGGCCATATTAAAACGGCATTTTAAACACACAAGGGCCCCATCCACCACCCCCCACCCCCGACCTGCTTCTGCTGCTGCTGCTGCCACACAGGTGACTCTTGTCCTTCTGCAACATTTATAACTTCTTTTTTTGGTAAATGACAACGACAACTTTTGAGTGGCGCATAATACCTAAAAAGTAATGTGGACGCCCCCACCACCCTCCTACCGCCCTTTGGGAAATGATAGACTCCATCCCACCACAACCCCCTCCCCCTCCATTCCCATTCCCATTCCCATAGAGAAGCAGCTCTTGTCCCACAAGTTGATTATTTTTTTGGTCATTTTGTGTGTGTGTGTGCGCAGTTTTTCTGTCAGTTTTTCTCTCCTTTCTGTTGGAAAATTATTAGATGGCCATTTTTCCCGTTTTCCCGTTCCGTACCGTTCGGTTCCGTTCGGCACGTGCCCCGCCCCGTATCAGGCATCAGGCATCAAGTTCTTGTCAGGGCCAGTTTATGGGGCGATTGCCTGCAAGGGCCAAATTGAAATGTGCCTCGAGGGACCCAAATGGTCTTCAAATTGTTGAAGAGTTTTCAGACAAGAGAGCGAGAGCGAGAGAGAGAGAGAGGGAGATAAATGATGGCATGTTCCCAAGTTGAGATATTTTCCAATTTCTATCTTGGAAATGGAAATCCGGAAAAACTAAGGCTTAGCCGCTTTCATTACTCATCGAAGCAGCGTAGCATAAGCCTCAGATTCATCAGATACATAGTGACAATGTACACACACACACACACACACACACAGAGACAGATGCACACACACCATTGCAGTTGCATCTGTAGTTGCACACATAATGGCATCGCATCTACGCTTGACCTGGTTTAGTTCTTCCCTCCATCCCCTTGCACCCAACAGAGCAAAGCAAATGGCAGGGCAGAGCAGGGACAATCCCCCCGCTATCCCCTGCTATCCACAGCATACATAAATTTGGCCAAGTACAGTTACTGCCTGCCATATGTATGCTCACACAGGACACAGAGGCCTTGGTGGGGCAACTGTTGTTGCCGCTTTTGTTTCGGAAGCGCTTGGCAATTGCAATTTTGCAAGGTCATCCAGGCGCAAAGTGATTTCTCTCCCTCTCTCTCTTCGTGCCACTCGGCAACACTCTGCCGCTCTCTCTCTCTCTCTGCCTCTCTATCAGCGGCAAGGGCTGTGTGACCCAGTTACTGGGACCCCTGGCATACTGCCTGCATTCTGGGTCAGCATAGCATCCACTCCACCATCCCCATCCCCATCCATTCACACTCCCAAGCCCAAGCCCAAGCCGGTGAAGGGGCAGCAGGAGATGCAAACGCGAATGCGAATACGAATGCGGGTCAGGCCAGAGACAAGCAAATGGCCCCCAGTGAGAGCTAAAATGAAAATGGATGGGCTTCCCCATATACAGAAGGAAATTGTACAATGTACAACATCTTCTATGTATGTACACAATATACTATATACTATATATGGCGACTGATGAAGGTACAGTCAGTCGTACGCTAGAAGCTATATCTTGTTCCTGTCCTGCCCTGCCCTATCCTGTCCGTGTGACAGAGTCCGACATTTCGTTATAAGCCAATTACTTTTTAGGTTTAACGTCCAGTCCGGTCCGGTCCGGTCCACCCCCGTCAACCGCAACATGTGCCAGAGTCCGTCTTGATTAGGAGCGATTCCACAGGCAGGCAAGCAGAGAGGCAGCAACGGCGGCAACCCATTCAAGCTCCATTTGGCAATTACCGCAGCAATAAAAGTCAACGGCAAGTGCAGCCAGCCACAAATTGTACCGAGTATCAACACCCTGCCTGGTCCTGCCGCCTGCCACCAGCCGCCTATCGCCCCCGTTTACGTGTGTCAAATAATAATTCCATTCCCGTTGTCCCGTTCCCAGCTTATCGGCCAGGGCCAAGTAAAAAAGGATTTACCACAGGCGCTGGAGTGGGGGGGTGGGGGCGCACAAAATTTACATTTTACAATTTACGCAAATTTTTATGTCATAATTGGATTCTGTCTCAGGCATTGTGTTGTTTGGGCCAGGACTCTGCTCTCTACACTCTCCTTCCCCCCGTGAGAGGAGATGTGACAATGGGCAGTGATAACGGGCGAAGGGGTTGGAGATGAGGATAAGGCTGGCAGCTAGGGTTGCGGTGGCATTAAGTTGGCCCAAAGGATGCTCGGCTCGCCTTGTAATTCGAGGCATTCCCACTGATAAGAGATTTTATGCGCAGAAGGCTGTGGTAAATTGAGCGTGGCCGGATATTGTCGTCGCTTGCCATCAAGTGCACACACATAAACAGGATCTAAGGGAGATTGGCGGGGCGGGGTATATAAATATGGTAGGGTGTGCAGCACACTCCTCCCCTCCCAGGTGCCACCCATTGCAGCAGCTTCCTCGCTCTCTCTAGCCAATGTTTTAATAGTTTTCCCTGGTACATTTATGGATATTTATTTATTTATTCCCATTTAAATTTAAGTGTAGCACACTTTTGGGCTGCTGGGGTAAATGGTGCTGCCGTTTCCGCTGTGGGCCTCCCTACCGCCCAGCCAACATCCGTTTCCGTTTCAGTTTCAGTTTGCTATTGCATCTTCTTTTATTTTATCTAATTTGCCATATACAAGTATTTATGGCAGCGTGAGTTTTGCCAACATGTTTTTACCACCCAAAAAGAAATGAACAAAGAACATAATTCGGTTCTCTGGTTCGTTCACGAACTTTTCGCATAAATTTTATATACGAAACGTGTCAGCGTTTGTCTGTCTGTCGGTGGGTCTGTGTAGCTGCTGTTGGATGCTGTGTGGCAGGCAACCCCTTGAGTTGATTTTGGCCATGTCAGAGCCCGGAGTCTGTTATTGTACTTCTGTCTGTTCAAAATATCAAAATCAACGCCATTGTCATACTCGGTATTTGTTGAATGAATGAGCACTCAACCTCAATTTCAGCTTCCCTCGTTCCATCCCTTGGCACCACCGCATTTCCGCCCATTTCCCCGGCTTTTCCCGCGGCAACGACAATTTCGCGTGTGTTTGTCACATCAGTTATGCATACGTACATACGTGTCTGTTTGTTTGTCTGTGTCTGCGTAGTTATATATTTATGACACTCTGTCACTGTCGACCTCTGTTCTGCTCTGCTCTGTTCTGCTCTCCGTGCGTGCTTCTATTTAAACGCAATCAAATTAAGCACCCAACAAATTGACAAGGCTAGGCAGGCCAGTCAGGCAGCCAGCCAGCAGTGTGTAATCAAATTTTCCAAATTTGTTTTAAAAGGTGGAAATCAAATACACAAAACATCCAGCTATCCAGCTATCCGGCTATCCGGCTATCCGGCAACTACGCAACATCCAACCCCAAGCCAATCCCCGCAGAAACAACCCATTTGGCCCCGGCAAAGGCAAAGGCAAATCGTTACAAAAATACCATTTCCCGAGCAAATTTACGGTGCTGTGTGTGCTGATGATGATGGTGAGATGATAAAGTAGCCGAAAATGTTGTTGAAAGCTATTTCTGTCTCTCTCTGGCGCCCTTATCCGATCTGACCCAATTTTGGCAGCCCTGACTGCTGCCTGAAGGCATGGCGATAAGAATTTAAAGCCCCCACCCCCACCCACACACACACATGCAAATCGAAGTGTGGAGAGTGGAGCGTGAAGTCGCAGCTCCTATGCCAATTCGATTTGCGGCTGCCAAGCAATCAATTGCGTGTCTTCCTCAGCGCCTCATCCAACTCATTCCTCTCCTCCCCTCCTCCCGATGCCATGCCCATGTCTCGGCCTGCCAATGCAAATTATAAAAATTGCCATGACGAGCTTAGCCAGCTTTAATGGGGCGTATAAAATGGGCATGGAACGGAATGGAGTTCTCCCCGCGGGGGCAGTCCGTTGCCTACTTTTGTGCGCGGCTTGGGGCACCGCCATTACAGCGAGGGGGCGGGGGGCAGGGGGCGTTGAAATGTAAACGGTGCCATGAGTGCAATTCGAGTTTGCCGAGTATTAGGGCGTATTAGGAGATTCTCGAAGGGAAGTAGCAAACCTTTTAAGATTTTTACCAAGCGTGAAGTAAATGAAGGAAAAGGCAAGCAAATGCAATCGTGGCACATAATTTGGGGCATGCATTACAAAGAGGAGGAGGCCCCCATCCCCCCCAAATATGTACCTACATATTGTGCTTCAAATTGTGCTATTTTCGGTTGCCTGTGCGGAGTCAATAATTTATGCTTCCGCTCCATTTTGCGTGCTGTTGGGGCAGGGGTGAGGCGAGGCGCAAACGCCCGTTATGTTGTGCTTCCAGTGACCCAATTTGGTTAACAGTAATAGAACAACAAACATACTTCCAGCCAGTCAGCCGCCGCTCTCTTCGGACTCGCTCTTTGGGGGGCACACTGTTGCACGATGCTCTCTCTCTCTCTTTCTCTTTCTGTGGCTCTCTTTGGCACCCTCTCTGTTACTTGGCTTGGGCTCTCTCTTTGTCCCTGTTAAAAGTTGCAAGTGACGTTTTCATGTGGCACGGACAGGGCCAACACACACACACTGAGAGAGAGAGACAGGGGCATGGCCAACCCCCAAACGTGTGGCACATAGCAGCCACTATATACAGTTGACCCAATTTCGGGTTTGTCCTTCCACAGCTGTTCTGATTTCGGTTTCGATTTCGGTTGGCATTTCCTTTTTGTGTATTTTTGGCTCTGGCCCATTTTTCTCTGGGGTTTGGGGTTGTTTATGCTTCCGCCAAAGCCAAAGCCAAGCGAAACCAGAACCAGAAACGGGAAAACTCCAAGACGAGCAGCAGAGCGCTAGAAGTGTGTGAGAGAGAGGGAAAACTTATATTTATACATCGCACGTAATCTACGTGGTTGTGGGTGTGGGTGTGTGTGTGTGAGTGAATGTTTCCTCAGATGTGTGTGTGGGTGGGTGGATGGTTTAGTGCTCTTCAGCTTTGGGACTGTCAAGTAAATTTTCATTGAACATGAAGGCTTGAGAAAATTGCATGGCAACGCAGGAAGGTCTGCAGATAACGTCAGAATAATCAATTGGGAGAATGTGGCAAGAGGGAAGCACGTCGCGATCAATGCAGGGTACTAGACTATAGCTTTTGGTTAGATCTATCCATGTGAAAGCTTTCTCTCTGGTCTTAGCGCTTCCTTGGGGCCATCGTTAAGGTCTTAGGCAAATATTCACATAGCTTTGCAGGAAGCAGCACGCCTCCTCCATGCTCCAGTCCCAGTAAATACAAATACACTTCCTTGGATTGAAGTATATATGTATATGTAATGACAACTGGGATGCCTGGAACTGGCGCCAGACTTGGCGATGCCACACGCAGTACGCAGCAGCCAGAGGGGTGGAAACCTGGAATGCCACTCTGCCCCCTTTCTCCTCCGTTTGACTTCAAACTGCCTTAAAGAAGATTCATGTTATTCCGCCCACTCAAGTTGTGCGTATTTTTATGTACCAGGAGACCCGGACCCGGTCTCAGTCTCAGTCGCAACTCTCTTCCTTGTTCCTTGTTCCTGTCCTGCTGTGAGCCGCCAAATCAGGACATAGTGCGGTAGTCATTTCTGCTGTTTGTATGTGTGTTTGGATGGACCAGGGTGGAATTTTATTTCCCCACCCCCGGTCGCTGCCAGCTGGAGTTTTCTGCCGCCCAGCGACTAGAATGGTTTTCATTCATTAGGAAACGAGCGCTGCCCCCTGCGCCGACCGTCCCTCATTAGAGCCAGATAATTAACGCGCACCAATACACAGGCACAGACATAGGCACAGGCACAGACACACACAGACCGGAGACATAACTTAGGCTGCTTTAATTTACTTTTCGATTTGGCCAACTTGGCAGGTGGGCTATAAAGCCCATCTGATGTGGCAGATGGAGCAGGAGGGGGGCTGTCGGGGGAGCAGAATTGATAGCCGCTCCATCCAAAATGATTGCAAACTTGTTCCGGCAGGCATTAATTGAATATAATTGAAACGACAAGGCTGTCGAGCTGAATTTGAATATTACGTATACGCAGCGATTGACAAATGCGAGGAAATTAAATTGCTGCCTGCCACCGCTTATCAGAGCAAGAAGCAAAACTGCTCGGAGGTGGCAGTGGCAACCTATTGGGAGGCAAGTCACGAACGAACTCCGAGCCACTGCACAGCAGAGGAGGAACAGCAAACAGCAGGAAATATGTACTTGGCCGGCACACATCTGGCACAGACGGCAACAATTGTGCGGACTGTTATGTGGAGTCTGCTATATGTGTGTGTTATTTATGTGGCAGGATATGCCTGGCATCCTGCCACAGCCACTGCGACTGCCACTCTGTAGGCTGTAGGCTGGCCGCAAACGAATTATGGTCGCCCACTAATTGCGCCAAGTTAAAACGAAAAGTGTGTAGAACTGTGAATGCCTAGCCCTCACATCCCCTGTGCCACACTCTCTACTCCCTATTTCAGGCAGTTAATGTTGTGGCACACACACACCCACATAGATGAGATGAGTGGCAACCACGTGCGTCTACAATTTACGCCGCTTAAGTAGCGCAAGTTATTTATGTTTATGATTACGTTGCGGTTCGCAGCATTCCCCCTTGCCACACACACACACTGCCACACCTCCTTCCTCCACTCACTCTTTCTATCTGCTCTGATGTTGTGGCAAGGCTGCTCTGCTTGTTGCCAGGATGCTATTTGCTATGCGCCATGGCAGGAAAACGCCTGAACGCCTCCATTTGGCCTTAAATTTGCGGCATCATCTATGCATGCCACCACCGACAAACGAGCCGTGACCACAATTGTTCGGGAAAACTTGTAAACAAATCGTTAATCATTTTGCGTAGAAGGCCAGGCCCAGGCCCAGGACAGGCCAGGACCGAACAGAGCCGAAAACTCAATTTTTCAATTTGTACAGCACTCGCACAAGGACATCCGAGCTACAGCAAGGACGCAATCAGTTGTTTGCAGTGCCCGTGCCCCCAAAACATAAGCCAGCAGCACAAAGTGGGTCAACAGCGATGCTGCTGCTGCTGTCGCTGCTGCTGCCGCTCTGCTGCTGCCACTGCTGCTGCTGCTGCTATCCTAACCTTCAGCATAAAGCGCAGCATAAATGCAGGCGCATAAAAAGTTAAAAGCCAAAGAGGAAAAGCGTGTCAAGGCGAGTGGCAAGCGGCAAGTGAAGCAAAAAGCAACCACAAGGTGACCCAGTAAATAAGCGTCGAGTCGAGCGGAGGGGCAATGCAATTGGGCCACTCGCTTCGGCAAGGACGCGGCCCGGGACCAAGACCGGACCCGGACCCGGGCCCGGGCCCGTTATCAGTGCAGCCGAAAGCGGCAGGCAGCAGCTGGCGGCACGCTCGTTCGTGCGGCATCGTTTGCTGTTCGTGCGCCAGGTCCTAGCAGCCAGGCAGAGGCAGTCAGCCAGTTGCATTGTCCGCACCCACACAGTCGCATTTGGCACCGGGCCGGCACCGGTTGATAAAACGCTACAGCTCCAGCTCCTGCTGCTGTTCTCGTGTACTCCGTCTCCGTCTCCTCCTTGTGCAACATGAACACGCTGGCGCTCAACTATTATGTGGAACGTAGTGAATACGAGAGCTTTGGCGGTGATGCAGAGGCCAGTCCAGTGGCCAGCCGCTGCTCCTCGCGCTCCTCCACGCCGATCACAGCCCTCGACCAGCCGTATATCTGTCAAGTACGCTAAGCCCAACAAAAAGACATCTTCCACAACCATCTCTACCTCTACCTATGTATCCCACCTCATAATCGAGTCTCACTAATCAAAGGCGTTCTCTTCATTCTTTTCTTGCAGTCCCAAAAGTTCCGCTGTACCTATCGACGCTGTCACTTTGTGGAGCACGAGGAATGGAAAATGCAACGTCACATTAGAATCAAACATTTGAAGTAAGTAAATTCCATGTAAAAATCCATCACAGTGGGTGGGTGGGTTTCGAGAGTCCTTGGCAGCCAGAGGCAGGCACACAGCCCAAGTGGTGGACACAGCAGCAACACACAGAAAGAGCAGCAAGTGGATTGGGCCTTGACTTAGCTACCCCACAAAAAAAATAAAAAAACCAACCTGGGGCCTCATCAAAGCGGGGCTCGTGGCTTGTGCTCGTGCTCGAACAGTGGGGCCAGCCTCAGGCGACCTTCTGTAATCGTTCCCCAAAGTGCACTTCATCGAGTTCCGTTCCGTTCAGTTCCACTGTGACAGAGTGCAGGGGGCTGCGGGTCAGGGTGCAGGCGCTCGAAAGTAGAGCACTTGTACATAGGCAAGCGGGTCAAACGTGTATGTGTACGCCCCCGCAGACACCCGGATTACTTTGCGCACCAGCACCAGCACCACCTGCAACCAGCAACCAGCAGCGAGCATCGAGTGGGAGGCCCGTCCCCGTCCGCGACTGCGCTGCACTTTTTGGGGCCAAGGTCCCAAGCAGAAGCAGAAGCAGCCAGCTCCCTCCCACACCCACACACACTCAATCCGACTCTGAGCTTTGACACTTGTAAATCTCGCTTCCTATATAAAGGCAGTACCAGTCCGGTACGGTGGGGTTGGGGTTGGGGTTGGGGTATGGTGTGTTGTGTTGTATTGTGGGAGGATGTACGGAATAAAATGCACAAATAAAAGACAGTTTTGGGGATTTGTTTTTGCTGCTTTTGCATTGACATTGTTGTTGTTCTTTCTTCTTCTGCATAGTAGTATATGCCATATATATGTATAATATATTTAGTTGTATAGGTTTATATTTCTTGTATGCAGTATTGTATGAGTGTTGGGTTGGGTTGGTGGTGTGTGTGATTTGTGGGTATTTGAACCGCTTGACTACGCTAGAAAGTACGGTACAGTACAGTACACAAATGAGATGCACATCTGCCACATGCGAGAATGTACGTTTGTATATGTAGGGGTTTATGTATAGCTAGTATGTATGCTGTTAGGTATAACTCTAGGTATATGTATATGTATGTCTATATAATGCCAACTATTCGCTTGGCCGGCTGGCAGCGTTTAAGGATCATCTATGATACTAGGACCGGGGTCTACACGAACACAAAGCCAGCACATACATAGGTGTAGAATCGAAAGCGCTATCTTCACAAAGTCGAATTCATATTTATAAGCATAATCGTAATCATAAATCATATAATCTCTAGGCGCGAATTCAGTTATAAATAAAAAGTATTGTGGGTTTTGCTTGCCTTATCCACTAGATCCTATGAGCAATTTCTTATAATTTCACAAACTAAAATATAATCGATCGCTTGACAAAAACACAGATAGTTTTACACAAAGAATTGAAACTAGCTGGGAGGTACACACAATGCAATACATAATCTAATATAATATAACACACAATAGATACAAATACAATCCGAATATGTTTTTTGTGGTTTGATCGAAGCTTTCTCGGCAAACAATAAAAAACACACTACTGCAATTAGTGCAATTGGCATTAACTAAGAATCACCATCCTGAATCCTGAATTATCTTCTCCAATCATCTGCCTCCACACGTTGATTAAATATCGATATTACATTTTACATACGGTTAAAAACACTAAATACTATGGGCTAAAATTAGCTTATGTTTATTGAATATGCTGCGTGTTCTAAACATCTAGTTTTTAGTCTGCCTTGGTTTCTTGATTGTTTGTTGTGTTTGCCGATGGCGGGGCTTACTCTTTTCGATTCATCCGATCGTTTTCGAAAGAATAAATGTTCAAAACAGATTTCAGGCGCATAAAGTAGGATATAGTGCAGGAAAGAGGATAGTCACGACATGGAAAGGGAAAGAGTGCTAAAATGTTCGCGAGTACAAAAATATAATTTACAATTGTTTTTTTCAATAAATAAACTAAAAAAATTAAAACAAAATAAAAAATTGACAGAAAAAGTAGGATCGTTAGCAATCGGTTTAATTATATCAAGGAGCATTCCCAGCATGTTGCAAGTTTCGAACTGTCGCACTAGTGCGGATGCATGAGTCCGTGGGTAATGTCCATGTTCCCATCGCCGATGCCATTGACAAGAGCACCATTTAGCATGCTAGAAGCTGAAGGGGAAAACACAATTCGATTAGCAAAATATCGTCAGCTTTTATAATATTGTGTGTGCTTACAATTGCGCGAGCCCTGCGTGTCGACCTGTGTCCAGTATTGTTCCGACGGGCTTTGCGTACTAGTCCCCGGCGGCGCCTGGACCGGCGCCCCCGTGTACCGAAAATACGGATTCTTAAGATCCAAAGTGTTGCTCGATGATATCAACGTGCCCTCGATGTGCAGATCGATGGTGACATCGTACGACTGCCGCCGATTGGCCTCAAGTAGCACCCGTCCGGTCAGCGTCTGGCCCTGTTTGATGAAGATGGGCATGGGCAGCAGGCAGCGCACCTGGTACCAGTGCGTCAATGGAGCCGTTGGTGAGGTGGAGAGCCAAACATTCTGGCTGCTGCCACTGAACTCAACGTCGAACCAGAACGCCAACCCATGGCAGATGCCTGTTTGGAGTATTTGGAATTCCAGGGGGATATCTAAACAAAGTGGACATCGTTATGATTTCTGAATAGTAACAAAAACATTAGGCAGCGAAACGCACCAATAAGATGCAGATCGTCCTCCTTGTCGTTGAGGAAATCGCACACATGCCTCACAGACTTTGCCATGCAGATCCGTATGTCGAAAGTGTCCACAATCGGCTGGCGGAAGTACTCCTTCATACCCTCCTTGTGCAGGGTGGTCAGGTCGACGCCATGGAAGGCCGACTGGTACCAGAAGTTGGCCTTGTTGTACTGTTCCGAGTAGAGTGACTCGTCAGAGAAGGGCGCAATATGCAGGTCCCCGTGTGTGGGATACATTTTGCCATGGGGCTTGAGCCACTTCCTCGCATGCAGGTAGGTCTCCAGCATGCGTTCGTTGTAGAGCATATAGCCCATGGGCTCAGATATGATGACATCCACTTTCTCGGGCAATTCGATCTCCTCGATCTTGCCGGGTATCACAGAGATCTTGTGCTGCACGTTGTTCGATTCGACCAATTGCTGGGCATACTGGGCCATGTTGGAAGCCTCAATGGCATACACCTTGGCCGCACCAGCCTGCACGGCAAAGAATGACAGAATGCCAGAGCCAGCCCCTACATCCAGTACGATTTTATTCTGCAAAATAGCGTTAACGTTAGCGAGTGATTCGACGGCATGGACTGTGTGTGAATCTGGTTACTTGGAAGTCGACTGCATTTCCCAGTATGGCCCTTTGGTACGTGCTCGTCCTCACATAGTCCTGCATCATGTTCTGCTGCTGGCTCAGATAGCCGTAAAACTGGAAATACTGCGATGCGGAAGACTCCTCGGTACGCTGCGAAAACACAGACTTGGGCCGCAGATGTTTCACGTTCTCCACCACCTTGCGGAAGAGCTGCTGGTCCTGGTCGCTGGCAAACCTCAGCACCAGGTTATCCGACTCCAGGGTGACAGCATAGCTCCTGCGGCCCATCTGGGCCGCGTCCGTGTCCGCCGCTATCATGTACTCCTTGAGCACATTCTCTCGGTCAGCATCTTCAATTAGAGAGATTAGGGAGGGGGTCAGAGAGATATTGGTGGACAGGAGCTGTTGCTGCAAATTTACCCAGTACTATCCGCAGCACTATCCCCTGGGAGTCGTAGCTGCAGAGCAGCGTGCAGCTGCCCTTGTATTTGTTGGTGAACTCGAGCTTCTGCTCGTCGGCGATGGCGCTAATTACAACGCCACTGAACTGGCAGTTACTGAGCGGGCAGAGGGCGGCGGCGGCGGAGAACTTCTGGTGCTCCTCAGGTCGTGAAGTGGACATGCTGGCAGCTGTAGACTGTAGAAGTGCTGGCGGCGCGTAGGAAAAAGGGTGATCACAATGGTTTCTCGCTTGTTAATTGACAATGTAGGCCGTGCTACACGCATACACACACACACACAAGCGCACGCACACAGACAGACAGGGCACAGACGACGCGCAAAAAACTTTTTTTCGTTTGACGGCAGCGGCGGCGGCGGGCGACGACAGCAAAATTTTCCACAACAAAAGTGAGATTGCTTTGTGACTGGCTGTCGGCTGGCAGCTGGGGAAACACGAGCGTTGGCTGGTGTACAATGAGTAATGCACGTTCTGGCGCGTTCTGGACTGCGTCTGTTGCAAAATCGATCACTTTTTGTTGATTTCGTATTGATTTCACACGGAACGTGCGTATTTTTTGCAAAAAGCAGCGCTGGTGATGTGAACAGTGACCGCGGAATTATCGATAAGATATACTGTCCGACCATCAGTAATATACCGAAAACTACGGTCTCATTTAAAAAAGATACCGTAAAAATGCCGACGAAAATCATAGGGTTGCCTAAACATCGAACACACTATCGATGCCGAAACTGGCGCACAAGCCGCAGCGTTGCCAGATTGGCAACAAAAAAAAAACGGTCGTAAATAAGAGCCAATATTTATTTGGGTTTACTTTGGTTGTTATTTGCAGCAAAAAGCCCAAAGAATCAGAAGAGGAGGTGTTCTTCTACTACACAGATGATGACGACGACGATTATGAGTTGGTCAAAACTCCTAGTCTAGCCTCGGAACCCACGCTCAGCCACCGGGACATGGCACGTCCTCCGCACGAGGATCCCGAATACCAAAAACAGATGATCGGGAACTTCAAGTGAGTGAACGATCTAGAAGAATGTGACTATGTCGGTGACTTTAATGCTTATTACCCATTCCCCCGTACAGGCAAGAACGTGCTTTGCATAACAATAACCACCTAACGCATCAGCAGCATCAGCAGCAGCAGACGTCGCCACATCACAACGGCGGCGGGCGGGGCGGCATGCACCACATAGGCGGCAGCATCCCGAGCAACCAGCAGCAGCAGCTGCAGAACAACAACACCAGCTGCACGCCGACATCGCATCTGGCCCACCACAATTACACTTGGCCATCCAGCAGCCCACCGGGGGCTGCGATCACAACGACCCTATCATCGCCGGTCTCCACGCTGAATAAGCACGCTCGCACATCGTCTTCTCGTCCGTCCCACTCGGTAGCGCCATATCCATCACCGACGTTCGTCCAGAACCAGCAACAGCACCATCAACAGCAACAGCACCAGCGCAGTTCTTCTTCGAGCAACAGTAGCCCGGTGATCCACTGCAACAGCAGTGCCAACAACATGCTGCAGCAGTTATCGCAACAGAACGTGACGGTGACGGCGCACGCGCACCACAGCCAGCAGGTGCAGCACCACCTGTCCAGTGTGACAATTACGCCAAACTATCATCCGACCCAACAGCAGCAGCTGCCGCATCAGGATCAGCCGTCGCATTCGCACCAGCCACATGTGCGCGGCCAGCAACAACAATCAACTGCCAGCAACTTGGTTGCAAACAACAACCACAACAACAGCATGCCTCTGCAGCACGTGGCCGTGGCCGTGCAACAGTCTGTGGGCGTCGCCAAGCACACGCCCAACTCGCCCAACCGTCGTACGCGCGGCGAGAACAAGAAATGCCGCAAGGTGTACGGCATGGAGAAGCGCGACCAGTGGTGCACTCAGTGCCGGTGGAAGAAGGCTTGCAGCCGCTTCGGCGACTGAAAGCGGCAGAAGTCGTCGACGGAGGCGGTAAACCACGCGTCGGCGTATCTGTCCAAGGCAGCAACAACATCCACAATCACAACTACATCCACAGCAACAAATGCAACAACAACAGCAACCACCACATCAGCAGCAGCAGCAGCAACAAAGATGACAACTACGATCGTGAGACTGGCCGCCGAAGTAGCTGCCGGCAAGCAGCTGCCCGCCGCCCTCACAATCAAAACGAATCGGCGTTACGGGGGACAAGCCCACCACCAGAATCAGAACCAGAACACGAATCGCCACCAGAGCCAACACCATCCGTATGGAGTGACGGCCAACAGCAACACGATCTGCAACAGACCAGTGCGCATCCGCAGTGTGGCCACCTCTGTGATAGTGGCCCCCATTTCGTCAACGTCAACTTCAGCGTCATCGTCAACGCCAACGCCAACCCCCACCAATGCTGATGGAGTAGAACGAGCAGCAGGAGGAGGAGGAGGAGCAGCAGCAGCAGGAGAAAGTGGATCAGAGGCCGACAGCGAGGAGCAGGTGGCCGCTGCCAATGGGCTGCTGGCCTGGAGCCGAGCCGCTGCCAGCCAGCAGCAGCAACAGCAGCAGCATCAACCACAGGTGCACCACCAGCAGCCCGTTCTGATGCAGGGCTAGGGTTGGGGCCATGGCCGCCATCCATCTTTGATCTTGCTAAAGAATCCCATCCCCCACTCAGTGTTGTAGATGATTGTTGTTGCCTGCCACGACATGCGGAGGCTGGAGCAGGAGCGAGAGTGCGAATGCGAGCGCTGAAGCAAAAAAAGCAAATGAAAAATGGTCTCTTCTTACATAATTTTTACTCTGCATGTAATGTGCACCCTAACACGTAACGGTATCTCTTTTGTTGTTGTGCTGGTGTTGCCAACTGCCGTGCAAATGTTGCAGACATTTGTGCCCCGGGCAACATTTGCAATCTACAATAATCTAATTATTATTATTATTATTATTATTACGGATTATTACTATTGCTACGCGTAACTATACATACATATACCATACATATTTATTTCTAAAAATGACTTTGTTAATTCTTATGTTAGACACAAAAAACAAAAGCAAAACAAAACCAAGCAACACAGTAGACGGCAGACGACGGACCCCCCAGACCCGTTTGACTTTTATATACAACAAAACACAAAAAACCATATGAATGTGTGTATGCCTAGATGTTATACTACATTGAACATTACAAACAAACAAAAAAATGCAAAAGAAAAAACCACAAAAAAAAACAAAATGGAAGAACACAATATAAACAAAACAACCAAGAAAGAAAGAAACAACAATATTTAAAACAAATATACATTTGATTTTTTAGTTTTAAGAAATCTAGTAAATTTTTTCTAGTATTAAGTGCAATTTCTGTTCTACTTCTTGCTCTAAAAGAAAAACCCAACTCAAACCAACAAAGAAACAAATCAAAATGGAACTATAAAGCAGAATATTCAAAACGAAAACGAAATGAGAAAACCTAAAGATATGCATATTACGAGTAAATATTCAAGGCGTTGCATCTACACACACACACACACACACACTACATTGTATAGGCATAGAAACAACAAATAGTTAAATTACTTGCATAACCATACATACATGTATGTGGAATGGAGTTCAATCCAAGAAGCCCGTTCAAACAATTCGTGCGGTACGTGTGTTTTACGCTAAGAGTTAAGTATTAATCAAATTCATGCAAACAGCGGCAATAGTTAAACACACCAGCTAAAAATATTCTAGTTAGTTAAGCACCCACCACCACCACAACCACCACAGTCGACATACACCCAAGCCCCACTCCCTGTGAAACATCTATAGAACAATTGCCCTGAACCAAAATCCAAGACCGAACCCGATCCAAAACACAGCTACCCCACGCGCTAATATATGTATGTAGCATATAGACACATAAAGCAACTTAAACTTAAATGTAGTGAATTTTTAAACAAACAAACAAACAAACCAAGCAACAGATACAGATAGATGGAAGATGAAGGAAGGTCTAGCAGGAACCGAAAACAGTCGAAATTTCTATTGGAGCCAGAAGGAAAACGTTTTTCAAAGCATGTTCAAATTTTTACTACGTTTTTAAGTTGATATTTTCAAAAACAAAACAAAACAAATACAAAAAACGAAAAATGAGGAAAATTTGTCGATTAATTAATTTGTAATGAACTTATGACTAAAATCTAAGATTAAAATGAGAAAACAAAAACTTTTTGCGTTGTGCAACTATTGTGAATTGTTCAAATTACGGTATGCATATATATATAACAATGACGTCACAAAAAGACCCAGCGAGGCGGCAGATGAAAGATGAGAACTTAATGAGAGAAAGCCAGAGATTGAGATTGAGTATGAGAATGAGAACGAGAATGAGAGAAGGCAGGAGCATAGCCGGAACCGTAAGCCGATGCGTATCGGAAACTTATATGTAGATGAAGATACAGAGGAAAGAAAGAAAATACACAAGGAATTCTTAACCAAATTGGAAGTACAAACTAAAGTCTAGAATATGTATATATAGAACCCATACACAACCACACACACACACATACACACAAAAACGAAAAACAACAACAAGAACAACAACAACAAGCCCCTATATCTATCTATCTATATATGCATATAAACGAGTACATATATTTTTTTGCGAATTAAGCGCCGGTAGAGAGTGCAATGGGATGACAACTCGATGACGAAGGGAATGAGGGAAATTTTGTGCTTTAGCAGCAGCTTTAAATGAGTTCTTCAAGTGAAAACCCAAGGAAAATGAAAGCTGAAAGCGAATAACGGAAAACGGAAACGGGAAGCGATGAAAACACGCAAGCAAAAATTTCATTGAAATTGTTTGCCGTGATTTGAATGAAATTCATAATGGTGGCCATTTTTGTGTAATGCGAAAAAGTTTAACAACATTTTTTACACTTGTATTTCGTTTTTATTAACTTTAAGTTTAAACCAACCCCCACACACACACACAAAACACACATGTCCCTGCACATGGCATAGAACATGCATACATATATACAAATTATAAATACATATATCGATTAAATTGTAAAATGCAACTGAAAAGAAAAGAAAACGGAACGGAGGAAATACAAAACATTTAACTTACTTTTTTTGTGTGTCGCCCCTTCCCGATGCCCCCGCCCCTGCAATGGGAATGGAAGGGCGCGCGCCAATTCTTTATTACGATTATGATTACGATTACACGAGTATGATTATTGTTATCATTATTATTGTTTTTCTTGCTAATTTTTCGTGCACCACACTCACAAACACACAAACACACACATAGTACACATAGTACATAGTGCACTCGATCGATTTCGTTGCGTTCTGGAAATTATTTACACTTAAGTGATATTTTTAAAGAAACAAAGGAAGATGAAAACTATCCATTATTGTATAATTATCGCTAATATTTCTTAATATTTTACGTGTATGATGCTCATTACATACCACAAGATGAGCAAGAAATACAATCGCACGGGTATCCTCAAACACCCAGCCAACACCCCCAGAAATCTAACCTGTCCCGAAGAAGAAAACCGAAATACAGATAAACAGCAATAACAAAAAGTGACAGCAAATGAAGCAAACAATAAATGAAAAGAAATATTATAAGCGTAAGCGATGGAAAGAAGGGACATATCTCAGTAATTGTAATCCATCAAAATGATTTCAATGGCGAGAAATATGTATTTCTTTTTATTATTTTTCTTGAAAAGAAAACAACAACAACAACACAACAAGAAAACCCATTTTATTAAAAATATACAATTGTTATTTATAATTAAACAAAACAAAAAAAACCAAAAAAAAAGCAACTGTTTTCATTTGATTTTTATTATTTCAGTTGAATTTTTCCTTTTTGACTTCTTTTTGAATCTCAATTTTGACTTTGATTTTGATTTGAAGAAAAAACGGTTTCCGGATTCACAGAGACGGCCCCCAAGATATCTGCATTTCTCAAACAGAACAGTCATGGTTTCTCCCAGGGTCTCACGCATACTAGAACAGATCGAATCGAAAACTGAATCGAAATCGAATCCAAATAGAATTGTATACCTTTCTACTGTACTGTACTCAATTGATATCGATATTGATAAAATGTTAGATAGGAAGCAGGGCAGGAGCTCTCATTCTGAAGGGACTTTTCAGTTCTTCTTCCCGTTGACTTAAGGCGACAGATTATGCTTGAAATACATAACCAGAAAAGAAACAGCAACAACAACATATTTATTACATACGAGGAAAAATATGTATATCTACTATGTATTATCGGGCATATTTGCCCAAGTGTATGTGAATTGTATGTGTAAGCAGAAACCATATGGAATATGCATGTAGATTGGAAACCTATGATATTTCTTCTAATATTTATCGTCGTTATTGATGTGTACACATAAAGAAATTAACTCTAAGATATGATCGAAAGCGGATCGAAAAGAAATGAAATCTAACAGAGGGCGAGAATTTGGAATTCTCGCGACAGTCGCGACTCGTGGGAGTCGAATTTTGATTAAAATTAGAAATCTCATCGGCAAAGCTGGCGGTCGGAGCTTGTTCCGACGCAGCGATTGCTGTTACAGCGCGGTATGTTGCATCCACTAAACGATAACTAAGTAAATGTACTTAAAATACCTTGTATACATACACACTTAGATACATACATATACAGAACAGATAGGTGTGCAACTAAGGCAAAGATCGATCAATCGGTGTGGTGTGGAATCGCCATTCCATGTGCATACTTATGTATGCCATGTACCGTCTGCCATTTAAAGATACATACATACATATGTACATATTGTATATGAGGCAGCTCTTGGTAACGACCGTAACTGCGGCCTGGGCGTTTTTGTGTGTGTGTGTGTGTTGGTGTTCATTTTTTTTGGATAATTGGAAAGCGAAATTAGTTATAACAAACAAAATTGAATTCAATATAAGGCTGATTTATTTGACTTGTTCATTTTGATATACACTCACACTAGAGGACACACGCACACTCGCGCATATCAGCCAGGCAGCAGCTAGCACGGTGCTAAAACATTTCGACAACCATTGGATGACCATTCCAATTCCATTTAAATTAAGTGAATTGCATTAAGTGCGGTTAGTACTATAGTACTGTAGTGAGTATCAAGCAAAAGACTTGCGCATCATTCATTTAGCTGCGTATCCATTACCTCATCCATGCCATGATTTCTCCTATCGCGAGTACTATATGGTATATCCTGTACCCACGCACCACATTTAACCATACCATCCCATGACAAGAACACACACACGGCAAAGAGCTGAAGAGCTGAGAAGCTGGAGAGCTCGACAGCTGCAAGGGAAGCAATTTCTTTTGCATACCCTTAGGCGTCGAAAGCGAAACGTTAGTGGTATTCCTGTATACGTTTTTGAATTCATTTCACGGTCAATCATGAAATGATTCACATTATCAGCGTGCTGTGGCCCCAAATGAAATCGGAAAACTGTTAGGGACTGTTACCACTGTTGTCGGTTAGAGGAACGATGATGATGATGATAACTGCTTTACACTGCCAGCAATAAATACACGCTCACGCCCGAACGATTCATCAACCATCACTCAAAATCTTGAAATCTTGAAAATTCTGATGAAAGCAATATGCTGTTTATACAATCAATCTATGTACTTTTTCTACTGCGGATAGTTTCACACCTCATGCATTGCATCGCATCGCATCTCACACACCCACCAATGTTCATGTATACATAAGAGACATTCTTGTAAACTGACTGAAACTTCAAACCAAAACTAAAATACGAAGAGAGATAGTACTTACATAATACGTACATACATACATGTGTATGCATTGTAGAAAGGGAAATCATCTGAGAAAGTAAGGCCTCTGAGAACTACTGGCAGCAGTGCTTAAGCTTAGGCTAAAGCTAAGCGTAAGAAAGCATAAAATAAATTAATTTCAATAATAGTTTTTACATAAGTTTTTCTACCCAGGAGTTGTTGTAACTTTTTTACAATTTAAATTTTATGATAATTGGCAAGACAATTTTGTTGATAAAACTGAAAAATGAAACTGAAACGGAAACTGAAAGGAGAGCTAATTCGATAAATTGTATTCAATTATTTTGCATGAATTGGCGAACGGATAGAACCACAAGATGTCTTCAAAATTGGCTAAATGTAATCTTACTTTCAAAAGACTTTTAGTTAATTGGGCATTCCCAAACATATTGGCAAATCAGACAGGCCCAGACCCCAAAAGACAGGTCGACGTCAAAAGTATCTTAAAATTAAAATTAAAATTAAAAATAAAAATTAAACACCTACGAGTAACACTTAAATATGTAACATTAA
This sequence comes from Drosophila algonquin, assembly GCA_035041765.1. Lineage (NCBI taxonomy): Eukaryota > Metazoa > Arthropoda > Insecta > Diptera > Drosophilidae > Drosophila > Drosophila algonquin. The sequence goes on along the minus strand of JAWNKY010002104.1, from coordinate 245,400 downwards.
CAATAATCGGTTTAGTTGATCGTGTTTTTAAGATATTTAGGCGATATGAGAGATACTTTGAATGACTTGACTTGACTTGATTAAATTTAGACGTACGTACTTAGGTTCGTACCATTAGGAGCACCCCCCAGAAGCACCCAGCCCCCATCCCCTCATCCAGCATTCATCATTGGCCACGTTTGCACATTTAATGCAGAAACTTATCTGAGTGTGTTGTCTGTAGTTCGTAATCTATGAATAATGAAATGAAATGAAATCTATATATTGTTGTTGTGTCTACATCTATAGAAGTTTACTTCCCAATCGAATTGCGATTGTGAGACATTATTACCTACATATGTGTTAAGTTGAGTTGATTCTATGGCATCCACATCCCTGTTTTGTTTGAATTGTTGACTCGTTTGCTGTTGTTACATAAGATACTTACTAATAATTACATACATACGCCCCATTCTACTCTACTATGTTGTAGAAATAGTTAGGATAGATCTTACTTTCGAAGGGAGAGGATAGGAGAGCAGCTGTCGCAAGGATTTGGCGCAAATGATCACCGCATGAAATGGTACAAAAAAAACACACACACACACACATCCACTTACACACACGAAACACACACACACACACACTCTATGTGGGAGGGGAGGCAAGTCCCCTTGGAGCAGGTGAAAGCAAAGCAGACACACACACATACACACACACATAGTAAGAGTAATTAACAAAAAAGTTAGTATAACTGAGTTTGCATTTCCGCACCGAAAAACAAAACTAAACAAAAAACCAAAATAAATATCCAACAACTAAGTGTCGTGTATATTCCATGTTAAACTTACAGCAGTATAAACAAATAATTATACATATATACAGCATATATATATACATACAATACATACTATATACCCTACATATATAATATATGTACATAATCTAACCGATATGATATGATGAATAGAGAACGATGAGCAGCAGCAGCTCCTTTCGGATGGCAATGACTGTTCACGCATGCATACATATACCTATACATATATGCAGTACTCCTAGATATATAGATACAGATAAATAGATGTGCATAATATTACATATACATACGATACGTACATATATACAGTTGTCTCAATGTGAAAAGCTTAACCTATGATACCACAGAAACTAAGTAAAACCTAATAACCAGAAACTAGCCAACCCAAGCACCGCTAAGAGATCAGCTAACAAACGCCCAAACCAAACCTAAACAACCGAGGACCCAAACCAAACGAACACTTGTGACACGTACTCCCTACCTACCATACCAAACAATACATACAATACTAAATATACCTACTCGTAAACCGTAATCGCGTTATACATCCAATAATACTTATTCGTAACGAAACAGAGAGCGGCAGCAGCAGCAGCAGCAGAGATGTTTAACACTTCAATTGAACATTGGTGAGAATCGAGTACCTACGAAACTGACAGAGATACAACATAGAAAGCGCCTGCCCGCCCGCCCAGATAGCCCATATAGAGCCCATCGGGGGGGCTGTACCATTTGGTGGGTGGGGGGTGGCGGCAACTATATTTTTTGCAAAGCAAATTGTGCAGCAAGTGCAACAGAAACTAAATGCAAAACGTTTTAAGCGCAAATACAGATACAAAAACAAAAACATGAAGATTTTTAGAGATACTCGTACGAGAAAAAGATGAACGAAAAAATAAGGGAAACACAGATGCATACATATGTACATATGTATATGTACTTACACAGACTAACAGATCATACACAGTACACAGCTGTACAGTTGTATGTATATACACGAATATAGTAGATATATTTTGCGTCTTTATATACAGGAAACAGCATATTATATTTGTATATTTACACCCAGTGTACAGATCATACAGATCCGGCCGGTCTGGTCCGGTCCAAAACTCAAGCTAGAGAAATACATAGTAGAGAGATACTTAAGTACTTGTTGCTCGGTTGGCTTTTTATGCTTCATGTCCTGTCCCCATCGCAGCAGTCCATCATGAACTCTACTCTTAAGCCCCCGTTTCCAGACCAATCGTTATTAAATCATTACGAGCACTAGATGTCTCTCCACCTGTAACACCTCTCTCTGCATATGTATCTATATCACTCACACACACTCAAACACCCACACCCCCCCACACACACACACAGACACACATTAACTTTTTCATCATTCTCATAAAAAGAAAACCCTAAAAAAAACTACATTTTCAAAACTATTTTAAGCGAACGAAAATATACAACAAAAAACAAGACAAAATGCAAGAATAAAAATGAAAACAGAAATACAAAAAATAATATTTCAATGGATGTGTTTATGAATGTTGATTTTAATACAATAAATCACAATCAGAATAAAAAAAATATATATAAAAAACAAAAACAGTGAACCACTAATTGTACGAGTTAAGCAAAACGAAACGATATAAAAATTCTATAATAAAATACAAACGAAAAATAACAAGAGAAAAGATACAAGCAAAATGATATGTACTTTCAAAACTAATAATGCTGGTGTTTTCATTGAAAAGTCTTAGACTGAATGGTATATTTCAGAGCCTTGGATCTAGGGTGGTATCCTGGGGTCTTTGTTTGGAGGAGGGACACGTTTTTAGTCGTTTTTTGAACGACATATAAAAGTATAATTCGAGTTTTCAAATGACTTCACACGAGCTGCACGACAAAACTCTTCAGTATACAATCGAGTATTTTAATCATATAATCTCACATAGATCTATAGTCGCTTTGGACCATATAGGAAACATGCAGTAGAATGACCGAGGCGCTTTGAAAGACCAATCTTCGATTGATGCGATAGGTGCCATAGACGTGGATGTTGGTGTGCTGCCACGCCAGTTGCAAGGAGAACCATTGGATCTGTAAGATTGAACAGTTTAAAGTTTCAACACTTCCAAGACAAGACTCCTCACACTTCCAAGATACTCACACTTCGCTCCACCAGACATTCATGTCCATCCGATTCTCTCACAATCTGTTTGGTTGACTCCACAAGGGAGTCCGTCGTGTGCGTCAGACAGTTTAGGAGGAGTGAATAGAGCAGGGGCTGGATGCAGATGACAAATGCCATGTAGAGCTGGTAGAGATGGAGCTCAGTGACAGCATGACCACAGAATATGCGAACGAGCAGGTAGCCAATCACGATGCCACACCAGACATTCCGAACCAGAAAGCAGAGAAGCACGAACTTGAAGACGGTGCAGAACTCGGCGGTTATACCGATCAGGCGCTGGTACATTCGCTGCAGCTGCAGCAGCTGGTTCAGCTGGTCTGGCAGTGGATCTTCCAGAAGAATCCGCTTCAGTCCAGCCTGCACCCTCCACCAGCATTGGCATATCTCCGCCATGATTCCGAATCCCACCGAGTTCATTCCAAGAATCATGCACTCGGACAGGAAGCAATTGCAGGGGAAATCGAAGCCCAACCTAGTGCGAATCGCATTCAGACCCACATGGATGAAGAGACGAAGGGCCAGCAGTGGGGTTATAGCGAGCACCAGCAAGCCGATATAAAGCTGATGGGATTTCGGTGCAAAATATCCCAGCTCGATGCTCCGCCGATCCAAGGCCAAGAGCTTTTTTAGCATCGCGTAGATCCGATCCTGCTGGCGGTAGCCACACTCCATGCAGCTGAGCAACGACAGAAAAACGATGGTAAAGTGGGTAAAGGTGTTTAGCTCCATCAGCTTGGATCTGGCGAAATCCACATGGCTATGGAACTTCCAAAAGTCGGTTATAAACTTTATTGTTAGACCGAGGACAATGAAATTGTGCACAATGCGATAGTAGCCCAGAACGCGGGACCAATGCAATTTTCCTGAACTAAATTCAAAATAGAACGCCACGATGCCATTCAGGGCACAGAAAAAGCCGAAGCTCATATGGACCAGACGTTTCAGCGATGACATGACCACAAACCCACTGAAGCATTATTCAATTATGTCACTTGGTTTTAATAACTCTGAAACTGAAGCACAGACACATCTTCGGCTACGGAGTATATTTCACTGACTGGAGTTCCACACTAACTGTGAATTCAATGCACCATTTTATTAGTGCCATGTCCAAGTCCACAACACTAGATTATCAATAAGATAATCCACTTCATTAGTGAAATGAATGTGTACCTGAATAACGTTTATGACGTCTGTAACCCCGCTCTCTCTGGGGGCTCATTCACTGTATAGCCACCCTTGGGCATGGCCAACAATTGTCATGGAACATCTGCTGGCCGAAACGAGAGCCCGAGTCCCCTGCCAGAGATGGGGCCGAAACCAGGCGGGCCGATCGGATTTTCGTACTTTAGCAGAGAGTCGCGCTGGTCGCAGTTTCAGTTTGGCAGCAGCAATCACGCGAATCGGTTCGAATCCCAGAGCGAAACAGTTCCATCCAACGATCGAATCGAAGCTGAAAAATATGTGGAAAACGCGATCCGCTTGACGGTTGACAAATTTTCAAAATAGCCATCACCTTGACATCACAGGAAAGCACTCAATTCAGCTAATTGAATCGAAATTGTCATTCGAAAGGCGAAAATAATGAGAGTAGTGCAATTTATGAGCACGGATAGAGCTCGCAAATTTTTCCGCTAATTCGCTTGATCCGCAAAAAGCCGCGAACGCGACAATCAAAAGTGCTAACTATCCACATCTGGGCAAGGTCATCGTTGCTGCATCGTTATGCCTCGATTCTCGGTCGCGTTCTGGCTGGGTGTCTACCTGGCTCACGCCCACATCCTCGCCCACTACATACAAATCGATCACGAAGAGTTTCGGACCAGCGGCTTTCCGCATCCACATTTCCCGCCCCCACCGATGACACCACTCGACCACTTGCCACAGGTGCTGGCCGCCAAGGAGCTGACACCGGCCGAGGTGATGGTCGATCTGACGAATGACCTCACCCACCGCCTGCTCCACTACCATTCCATACTGAATCGCAACAATTTCGCCTTCTCGCCGACGGCCCTGGTCAGTGTCCTGGTGGCCCTCTACGAGGGTTCCTCCAGCAACAGTGCCAACGAGCTGCGCAACGTGCTGCAGTTGCCCAACAATCGTGATGTCATTCGCGTCGGATACCGCGACATCCATCGACGACTGCGGGTGAGACTTGGTCTGGTGGCCCATTTATGGTTCCATTCGATTCAGCGTTGAACTTAACCTACAGCCCAGAGTGGAGGCTTCAGTCTGCACTCAAACTATCCAAATAAAATGCCACCGCTCATTTACATGGCTGGCTAAGCACACATTGCGGACAGCAGAGTAGAGCAGAGCAGAGCGGAATGTGGAGTGGTCATTGATAAACAGAAAAAAAAAGGAAAAAAAATTAGAAATAAAACAAAAAACAAAAAAGAATGGTTCCAAACAAACAGCCCTAGGCCAATTGCCTATGACCACCTTTGAAGCGATCTGGTATCGGGTTTCAATAGTGCGTTGACCTCCAATAAGTGACCAGCAATTGTCCAAGTGAATAGAGTGTTTAATTGGCAGCAATTATGTAGATCGGGTTTCGGGTTTGGTTTACGATTTGTTCCACTTATCAAGTGGGATCAAAAGTAATCCCAAATAGAGCATAAAGAAATTGATTCTCTTTGAAGTTTATAATATTACTTGATCTCTTCCCAGACTTATTTCTTTGGCTCCGACAATCCGCTGAAGGGCCTCAGCATGAACAAGAACAATGTGACGGTCTTGAAGGACTTCGAGACAGTACTCATGTTCTACGGCTACGATCTGAGTGTGGATATGGTGTCCTCAACGCCAGCAAATATTACGGCGGATGCCGAGATGGTAAACACTACCACGCCCAGCAATATCACAACCGAGGATTTTGAAACTGAAACAGTGCCCACCACCACGGTTAAGGATGTAGAAACCACAACGGAGGTGCCAGCCACGACGACCACAGAAGCGGCAACCACCACCACAACCACAGAGGAGCCAACGACCACAACAGAAGCGCCGCCTGAAACGGAGGCTACCACCGAGGCACCACCCCCAGAGTCATCCGGCGAGGAGACGGCGGAGCCCGCTGCAGAGGATGAGGCAGCTGAGCTGGTGTCCGCATTCGTGGCCGAGGAGGAGTCCGAGCCACTGCTGCGCATTCAGAAGGCTCGCGTCTCCCGACTGCCCACCAGCAAGCTCCAGGCACCGCTCAAGCACTCCAATCCGATCACGCCGAAGCCCATCTATCTGCCAAGTGCGCGGACAGCGACCATGCCCATGATGGCCCGACAGGTGGCGGAGAGGAAGCCGTCAAACACAAGGCAGATCATTTCCATCTCAGCTCCCCCGTCGGCAAATGGTTCGTACGCGAGGAAGTCCAAGATGTCTCGGCACAAGCGACACGCGCTGCCATACAGGGATCTCGATGCGAATCTCTTTCTGACGCTCTTCAGTCCCCAAGGACCACATCCAGGGCCTCATCCGTTTCAATACCCACCATCTGCCGCCCACTTTGCACCCATCAATAACGACTTTGAGCCGCACTTTATCAGCGAGGCGGCCGAGAGTAAATCCAACTACAACACGGACGTCATCAGTCATGTGTTCTATCTGGGCAGCCACCAGATTGTGCACACCACATTCAAGGTGTACAATGCAGTGCTGTACTACAAGTACTTTGAGCATCTAAAGATGAGCGTCCTGGAGCTCGAACTGGATACACCAGAGTACAATCTGATGATTTTGCTGCCCGACTACCACACGGACATTGTGGCTGCGGCGGCATCGCTAAAGCTCGGGCCTACATTGCGCCTGATGCGTAAGCAGCTGAAGCCACGGTGGGTTCAGGCCATCATACCCGACTTTAAGCTGCACGGAACCATGTTCCTGACCAACGACCTGCAGAATGTAAGTGCACACAGTTATGATTTATGAAAGTACATTTATTGAGATAAATCTATGCTTTGGTTGTGTTACAGATGGGCATGTAAGCTGATTGTTAGGGCTGCTTGATGCTGGCTGGCACTTTTACTTTCTTTCGTTCCAGCTGTGATGTCTTTGAGCCGAATCGCGCCGATTTTCGACCCATGACTGATGAGAAAAGCGTCTATGTGCGACACATTGAGCAATCCATAGACGTAAACATTCGTACGCATCCCATCAATCAACTAAAGCGTAAGTACTTGTACTTGCATCTGCAGTTGCAGTTGCAGCACACCTGAACGGAGGCATTGAGGCGCAACGCATCACCATCGCCCCACCTGAAACTGGAACTGCAACTCCAGCGCTACCATTGCGATGGAGATTGCGCCAACAGTAGCGCAGCTAGACAAAGGTGCAATAACTACTTCCTTTTTGCTTCTCAGGCAACTACGGGGCTCAAACGAAACCCATTCAGATCTCTGTGAACCATCCGTTTCTGTTTTTCATCATCGACCGAGAGTTGGACGTGGCTGTGATGGCGGGCCGCATACTGAATCCATTGAATGTGCGCATCCAATGATGCAAGACGAAGGTCGAGTCGAGTATCGAAAGTGAAGTTGGGTCGTTGTTCCCTTGTTTCCTGGTGCCTACTAATATGCAAGAACCGACTAGTTTTAAATGTAAATACATAATATGCTGCCGCTCACCGTGCTAAGAATAAATATAGTAAGGTTGTTCTCTTATCCTAATCAGTTCTGGTGCGTCGTGCTCCGTGTGTGAGGGCCGTGGCTTCCTGCTGGCCGTGCGTGTGTCTTTAGTACTGATAGGTGCCAAAGACAGTGCACACACAAAATATACTGGTATTGGTGAACACCTCGGAAACGGAGGTATCACAATCGCAGTCCCAGCAGCAGCGTGAATTATAGAAACCGCCGGCACCGAGCTCCTGGCCAAGCATCACCTGCACCACATGCTTGTAGCGCCTCACCTTGGGATTGGAGGCTATTTTCTGATTCACTTCATCGGCAATCTCGAGCGTCCATGTCTTGGCCACGTCCTTGTCGTATGTTTTGTCTGCAAATTGAAACCAGTTGCTTAGCAACGCTTGCTGCATGTTTAGGAGTTCGATTTTTCCCTTCTCACCTTTCAGCTTCTCGGCCATGACACTGTTCATGATATTCCTGACAATGGGCAGAGGAAACATTTCCCCGAATGCCGGTCGCATGCTGTATGCCGCAGCCTGGACCGCCTTTTCTGTCTGCTGCTCTTCATCATCACCAGCAGATGATGCTGAGAGAAGTGTTGGCGGATTTGGTTTCATTGGAGTCTTCTCTAGTTCGTTCGTAGCTGGGGATGTCGACGCGTGATTTGCATTCACTTCTTTCAACTGCTCTTCAGCCATATTTATTAAAATCTTTTGGGAAAATGCTTTTCAAAATGTTTTCAATGGCAACCGCTTGTTTGTTTGTTTGGCCATCAGTGTAACCGCGGAATTATCGATACAATACGCCGTCCGACCATCAGAAACATACCGAAAATTACAGTCTTATTTTAGAAATATACCGTAAAAATACCGACGAAAATCAAATTCGTCGATTTTGATATTCTTTTTCATATTAGGACATTTTGCGAAGTTGTTAGAACGGAATGTTACGTCATTTAAACACTTGTTGCTAGTTAACCTATCGACATTTGACCCTTTAATTTATTTGATAATCAAAGCGCCGATTAAGTTCTTCAGCAATACCAGTATATACCATGGCAAAATAAAATACTTTTTGCACAATATTCACTTCGAAACGTAAACTATCGAGAGCGCTGCCATATAACTCGAGAAATGTGGTCCAGTTAAATTCAAACTCAAATTTTTAAAGATATTCTAACTCATAATTCTGACTAGAATTCGAAATGTGCGAGCAAGAAAATATGAAAATCATGCCATAGATAATTTTGTATTCAGTTGAATGGATAACATAAACAATTTACAAGACACGCACAACTATTTGCAACCCATTCTTTAGGACAATTAGCAGTGGGATTAGTTCATAGATGGAGAATGTGAACAAGAGATGTCCACGGAAAGGTTAGGGACTAACTCTGTGATTCAACTGCGGATAATCGCAAACACAACCATTGTACTTAGTAGTTAGAGCATTTTCATTGGAACGAAGTACATACATATATTCCCACAACATTCGCTGTTCGGGAAAATTTACACAGTGACTCAGACCCTCGATGATGGAGTGTCAAATAAAAAGTTAAATTGGCTGCCATAAAGTTATTACACATTATTTTTCAACAATTCCAATGCCCGATGATAGGTATATACATTAGGTATCAAAACCAATATTTGACCTTTTAATACTGGGTTTTCCCCACATGTTATGCAAAAATTATACAAAACAGTAGCCCAATAAGAGGTACGAGCTTGTTTGGTGCAGTCCTTTTTTGGACACCTGCGAGTCATAAAACCTGGGTTTTTAGCAGAATGTTGCTTATTTTTGGTATAAATAGACTTTCTAATGAGATTAGTCTTAATCTGGATCTGGAGTGTGACAAGCCAAAAACAACAATGGGTAAAAGCACAACCATGGAGCAAAGGAAACTCGTCTTGGATCACTTCAAAAACGGATTTTCGCAGCGCAAAATAGCTCAAATGGTAAATCTGAGCTCCTCAACTGTGCAGCACATCATCGAGCGCTTAACCCGCGAAAATCGGATAGGAGACATGGGCAGAACGGCGCCCAACAAGACTTTCACTGAGCATGAGGAGCGACGAATCATCAGGAAAATTAATGAAAAAACTAAGCTTTCGGCCTTAAAACTTACCCAAAAGGTGAAGGACGAAATGGGGAAGGACTGTAGTGTGGAAACTGTGCGCCTGGTTCTGCGCAAAAATGACTTCAATGGCCGAGTACTCCGAAAGAAGCCCTTCATAAGCCTGAAGAGCAAAGGGACAAGGTTGGCGATCGCAAAAAACAACTTTGACAAGGATTTGGTGTTCTGGAATACCGTAATTTGTGCATACGAGACCAAGGATACCAGGATAATGTCCAGGATAGTGACCCAAAACATTCGTCCAGAATAGTGCAGTCCTGGCTTATCTGGAACTGCCCCCACGTGATGATTCCCCCGGCCCAGTCTCCATACTTAAATGTTAATAAAAATTTGTGACCTGCGCTGGAGAACAAAATCCAGAATCCCATGATTTCTAGCAGAATTTTTCCTCTAGTTTAAAATCTGTAGCACCTTAAACTTTTTATTTGACACTGCATCATCGAGGGTCTGAGTCACTGTAGATAAACAAATCTTGTATATGCAAGATTCCAAAGCATCAACTCAGTTTACGGTGGAGGATTTTCAGCTACGTGGGCATCATAAATACAGATTCGACTTTTATGTTGAATGCATCCTTCAAACTCGTACTTACACCCCTTGTACTCTACTGGGTTTTTAAAATATGGCTTGTGAAATTAGGTTTCATAAAATCTTTATTCAATTTAAAATAAATCGAAAAGTTACATAATAAATTCGATAAATATGTGTTTATATGCAGGTTATAAATAAAATTACACAATAATTTAAATCATTTTTCATTAGTATACAGTAAATGTTTGTTTGCCTCGCCTCCATAACATCGTTATGTAATGTACGCTCTCTCTCGCATATATAGAAAATATTTGTGTGTATAGTATATCTTTGTGTTCACTTTGATTCTGGTTCTGGGGGCAGCGAATGTGACATATTACATACATGGATGTGGATGTGTGGTGTCTGGGTGCTTCTTCAAATAAATAATAATACATTGAGACGGTAGTATACACAGAAATAGACAAACAATAGACGAACAATCATTGCTAAATAATGATATCCTTACAAAAACTCAAATAAACCATTTACAATTGCTCAGGATCACAAAGCTTTTGCACATACACTTCATTCACGTTTCAAAATGAAATCAACTCGATGCATTAAAAAAATAAAATAAACACAACATATACAAAGACCAAACAGATTTCACGCGAATTTTCTGCACAACTAACTAAAAATACACTTGGGATAATTATAAAAGATTTAAATATTCTCCAAAAACAGTTTAAAATTGCAAAAATTAGTTTTTGGTTTTGATTTTGTTCGTTCTCCTTTTTGTTTCTTTTTACATTGAACTTGCGCGTTTCTCTTCACTGAAATTCTTTACTCTTTCTACTTATTGTAAATATAGTATGTATATTGAAATGGTTTGTCTGCCAGCTTAATCACTCTGAATAGGTTTTTGCTCGTTTCGTTTCTTTTTTCAGTTACATTGCATGCGGTTTAGTATTGGTTTCCATTGTAGGTGTAAATGTTCAGCTGACTTTTTGGTACGTTTCTCTCTTGGTTCTTATTAAGTAATTCGGCTCAAAAGTCCATGCCTTTGCCCAACTTTGTGGCGCCACCAAGTTCCAGGGAAAGTTTGTTTCTCAAATCTGAAAGGAGTGGATAATTATAATTGAGTTTGTGTTTTCTATTTGGTGCACCACTCACGTTCGATTCTTCATGGTCGTGCGGTTGGCCGGTCAGTTTAATGCCCGCCGCCTCGGTTGAGGTCGATGCAGTACCCGCTGTAGTTAGGTCTAGCTGTGAGGCCGTCGGCCGCAGTGCCGCACGTTTTGCCACAATTTCCAGCATCTCATTGAGTATTGCACCCTCGGCGGCTACATCGGCGGAGCTCTTGTCTAGTTCTGAAAGTTTGAATTCGTTCGTCAAAATGTATCTGGGTATACTCCAATATTTCGGTTAACGTACTGTTGCAAGACAAGCGCAGATTGAGCTCTTCCTTAAGCTGGGCATGTCGATACTCCAGTTGCAGTTCCTGTTGTCTTATAGTCAGTTCCTCATCGCGTTTCCTGGCAAACAAAATACAACAATCAAACAATTCCACTTACAGAACATTGATTTCTTTGCTCACTTGAGTGCTGTGATGTTCCGCCAAATCTCCAATAGTTCCTTAAGTAGTTTCTCATCGTTGTCCTTTGATGTATCCAGGCTGCAGGGGAAATTGGGATTTAAATGTTAAGCATACGAGATGACTACTATTTTCTGTCGCACTAACTTTTCAAAGTTTTGCGCCTCGCCCCTTAGGGCCTTCTCAATGAGTACGCCGCGTCCCTCCAAGTCCTTTAGCTGCACCTCAATCTCCTCCTGTTCGCGCTGTATTTCTTGAGCGATTCGCAGTCGCTTGAGCTCAGCCTGTCGTGAAGCCTTCGATATGGCACGTTGCTTCTTATGCTCTCGTGTCTCGTTAGCGTAGCTCTCATCTACAAAAGGACATTAAACACGCATTAAACGAGCAACCAGGAGCACTTCATAGTCTTCGAAAACAATGAGACGGTACGAATAGTACGGATCGTTAGAGGGGATTGGACACATAAAATGAGAGGCAACAAACCATCGGATCTTTGATAATTCAGTGGCAATGGCGGTATGGGTGGCGGTGTCTGGTCGTCCAGGGCATTCGCTGCGGCCAGATGGTGATGGGGCTTGTGTATGTAGAGCTGCGGACTGGATGATGAGAACGTTTCGGTTTTCGGTTTCGCAGTGTTCGTTTGCTTTCGGTAGCGACTGTTGTTTGTTGTTGTTGTTGTGGTGTTCAGATAATCTTGCGAGTGATTTGTCTGTGATCTTGTGGCAGTGGCTGCTGCTGCCGCTGCTGTGGCTGCTGCTGCATTCGTGCTGCTTGTGGCATTGCCGATGAGCACATCCTTGTCCTAATGTGGCATTGTATTTGAATATATGTATTTTAATGTATCAGAATATACAGAGTATATGTATGTATGGTTGGTTTAAATGTGTGTGATTCAGAGTCAGAAGAAAGATATGAACGTTTTAAGTTCTCATATTAAACACAAGTTGTTATTTACTAGAAAATAATAATAATAATAGTAACAAGCATGCAGGGTGTCGGGGGAAATAACAATAAACTTAATAAATATCTCGTAACCACCAAACCAGCAAGGAATCCTTTTTGGGGGATTCCATCCATCCATGCAAAATATCCAGCACATTGAACTTAAAGCATAACAACTATTGTCAAACCCCATTCCAGAATGTTCCTTAAAAACTTAAACCATTAAAAATAACTTAAAATATTACAAAAAATATATGTAAAACACATAACAGAAAGATCCTTAACCCTTTCTCTCAACTAAAAACATAATCGGTTTAAATTGAAATATAAATAAAAACGAAATTAGAGGTCCACATAAAATGTTATTTAAAGGAGGCACAGGGTAGAGTAAAGGTGAAGAAACAGCAAGGATAGCAAACTTAAAAGTTATTAAAGTTTCTTAAATATTTTTAGCTGGAAAGGTTGTGTAAAAAGAGAATTGAAAATAAAATAAATGAAAACAAATTAAAATAAGATTCTGGCAATTGTGTGGATAAATATGGGAAAACAAATAAAGCCAAAGCCGATGAGAGTGAAAACATAAAATATCAAAAGAAAATAAATGAAAATTTATTCAATAAATTAGATACATTGGAGTTACAGATTAGAGAGTAATTTGCATGCCATGGACTGAAAGATTGTGCTCTAGTGAGGGTGGAAATCAAATTAGAAGTAGTGAAAAAGTTCTTACACCAAAACCGAAATTCCTCAGATCAAAGCAAGACTGTAAAATGATGGAAAGATTTTTGAAATGTTATAGATGGAAACACTTAGCGCACAGTACACCGGATTGCTTGACATTTAATTGATCAGTAAAACACAACCTTAGGGCTAAGATGATGTCGTACAAACATTGACCACAACCAGACTTTCTGCTTTTAGCAATTTATTTTGAAAGAAGGGACTAACCTTTGACTTCTCCTTCGACTTTGGGGAGATGCGGAAGCGACTGAAGACGCCACCGCCTCCGCCACTGTTACCTCCTGCTCCTCCATCGGAGATGGTGGGCGTGCCGCTGCTGCTGGTGCCAGGACGCTCTGAGTGCTCAGAGTGATTGGCAGCAATAGGGCCGCCCTGCTCTTTGGGACTGGTGGATGCGGACGCGGACGCAGATGCAGACGAAGAATGCGTATGACTGCCCTTCTGGAAGAAGCTGGACAACGACTGTATGAGACTCTTACGTCGCTCGGGATCCTTTTGCCTGCCGGCCTTTGTCTTCATTGCCTTCTCCTGACCGCTGCTACTGGCCGCCAGATTCGGATCGGATGTGAAATCCGCTGCCTTGGCCTGGGCCACGGTATCCTTGTCCAGACTCGAGTGACCCACCTGTTGCTGCTGATTGACCATATACGCCAGATCGTTGACGCTCTTCGAAGCACTCATTTTCCGGGCGCGGGCCGCCAGATCAACGGACAGCGGCTCGTCCAGCTGCTGCTTGGGCTTGAGGGGCTTGGGATTGTCATAGTGCAGCCGTTTGCGCATCAGCTGCATCTTCTCCTCAGGACTAAGACCCAGATCTGTGTTTGACTTGAGCCGAGCCCTGGCCCGGGCCTCGCTTCTCAGGTTCTCCGTCGACGCAGATATATTCATTACATCAATAGAGGGAGCGACCCCGACTCTGACTCCTCCGCCACCGCGATTCGTACGTGCTGGAGCAATTGGGGTGACAAACTCGCCGAGCACCCTTCCTGTACCACTGTTGAAGGAAGCCGTCTTGTTCAGCTTGTAGCCGCCCTCGAGGGCATGCGCATCGATGTGCTCGCTGAAGGGACGTGCCGGCTTGTAGAGATCGGCGCTGCGTGTGGGCGGCTGGACAGTGCGGTAGGGAGACACATAGGTAGCCGTGGCCGATTTCTGCAGAGGATTGCTGGGAACTGGAGAAGAGGCAACTGCGAGTACTGGCTGCTCCTCTGCGGTGGCGGAGGAGGCATGGTAGTGCGCCTGACTGGAGCAGTTTGAGTCCTGGGTGCTGGCGGCAGCCGCCAGCTTGGGCGTGGGACTCAGACTGGCGCCACTGGCATAGCCGCTGGTGAGGAGGCTGCGCTGACGGCTCCTGTGCAGTCGCTTCTCGGCATTGAGCTGCTTCTTCGACTGCAGCTTGTCCATGACCAGGTCATGGATGAGATCCTTCTGCTTGGTGCGCTCTTTGGTGATCTCCTCGAGCTTGCTGCTGAGCGTCGGTATCTCAGGCACTTTGCTGGAGCTGCTGCTGCTTCTGGGACGCATCGCGGAGGGCTCTGGGCTGTCTGGCGGCTGCTGGGGCTGGGGCTGAAGCTGGGCCTCGGCTGATTCTATCACAGATGTGTTTGCCCCCTCCCCCTTGGAGCTCTTGCGACGCTGCGTGCTTATCTGCGAGATCCGATGCTGCAGAGCCCGCACGTACTCGAACTGGATCTGCAGATCCTCATCCGTGGGAGCGGCGGCGGCAGCTTCTTTGGATTCATGGCCCCCCGGTGTTGAGCTGTTTGCTGCGCTGCTGCTGCTGGTCGTCACCGTGGACGTCTTTGGCTGCTGCTCGGAGCTGCTGGGCGTGGAGTCGGCCTTTCCAGAGGCCAACATGCTGGCAAACTGATCTAACATGCGCGGTGAGGAGGTGTCCAGCGGACTGGTCACCACCGTGAGAGCCTCACTCTCCTCCGTTGTGGTAGGCAGCGTCTGGCCGGCCATGCTGTCGTCATCCAGATCGTTCAAGGTGCTCGAATCCGTCAGGGATTGGGTCATGGCGGGTGGTAGCTGCTCGTTCACAGGTGTCTTGGCATCGTCGTGCATGATGTACGCCCCCTGCTCGATGTAGTCAACGCCCAGTTTCTCATCCCGCTTGGTCACCAGCGGCGGCAAAGCGACTATGCCTGTGCCTGTGAATGGTGGCTGTGCCTGGCTTGGCTTCAGCGCCAATCTCTTCGGTTCCGTCTCGATGTACTCCATGTAGCCACGATTCTGCAGCAGGGCCGTGTTCGTGGCCGAATAGGCCTCGGCGCAGGAGCCCTCGGAGCCCGTGTCCATGAACTCAATGTCATCGATATCGATGGCACTCAGTATGCCCTCCATTTCCACCACCGGCGCCTGCGCCTGCCTGGCCAGCTCATGGATCACCTGGCTGCCGCTGGGCAGCCTCGAGGCGGCCCCACTACGCCTGCGCTCCTTGCGCCGCTTCATCGTTCCCTTGTTCGAATTGAGCACGAATTCCATGTCCACAAAGTTCTCCGAAATGCAGTCGTCGGCCGTCCAGTCGGAGAGCTCTGTCTCCGTCAGCACCTGGCCTGTACCCGTGCCCGTGGGCTCTGTTTCCGAGTCGGAGCCCCGCGATAGGATCTCCCCGGTGGGGGTCTTGTCGCTGTCATGAGCTGTGGGCGTGGTTGGGGTATCGGGTGTCCTGGCTGCTGCACTGCTCAGATTGAGGGTGATCGGCTTCACGGCCTGGCTGTGCTCCGCCGTGCGTTCCACGATCAGTGGCAGGTTCTTGAGACTCTCGATTTTGTTCTCGTTTTTGCTATCGAACCGGAGTTTCGGTGGTCCCATCTCAGGCAGAGGAGGAGGAGCCTTGACAGTGACCGCACCCGTTTTCAGGCGTTCTGCTTCGATGACTGTGCACTCGGCTGGCTCTGGCGTGGCCGTCACTGGCTCCACATCCGCATCGTGATCATCCTCCGGCTCCTCCAGTTCGTTGGTCTTCAAGGCTGCTGCTGGCGGCACAATCACATCGGAGGGCATATCCAGGTATTTGATATCCTCCGGATCGCCAATATATTTCCCATTGACAATCATCAAACTGTCGACCTGCATCAGGGCACCGCTCGTGTCGTGCACCTCGAGGCGCGGCACATTGTGCTTTCCGCCACAACCCGCCGTTTGGGTGTCGGGACTCGTGGTCGACTCGAGTATGTAGTGCTGTATGTCCTCGATGCTGGAGGTGTTAGAGGAGCTGGAGCAACTGGTGCCGCCACTGCTGCCGGTTGTCGACATGGGCTCCAGTTTCGGCTTGCTCCAGGGTATATTCGGCACCTGTATCTGGACAGTGACTTGCTCGTCGTGCTCCTCCTTCTCGGGAGAGTCCCGCTTCTCTTCATCCGAGAGCAGGCTTTGCTGCTCGTCGGTGCCCGTTGCCTTGGTTCCCTGCTTGTTGCTGGCCTTTATATCGCCCAGTATGTCGGGTATGCACTCTTTCACATCTTTGGAGACATCGGGTTTGGCCACCTCATCCTGCTCCTGCTTCTCCTCTAGCTGCTGCTTCTCCTGCTTCTCGCTCAACTTGTTGCTGTCGGGGCCATCGATCTTCGGTTTCTTTGGGGTCTCCAGCTCCAGCGTTAGATCGATAATCTCCGCTGGCTTCTTCTCGGGCGTCACCAGATCAATCACCTCGATCACAGTCTTGTTGTTTTGGTTGTTCGTTGGAGTAGTGGGTGAGCTCTTGCGATTGAGCTGGTCCAAGAGAGTGGCATTCACGGCATCCGTGTACTCCATGCCCTTGTTCAGCTCATTCTTGCAGTTGACAAAGACGTTCTCCTTTTCATTATCCGTGGAGTTGCTGGACGGCGCTTTCTGTATCTTGAGCTCCACTCGAAGATCATTGATCACATTACTGGTGGCTGAACGCATCAGGTCATTGGACTGGCCCTCGCCCAGCTTGGTGCGGTCCAGGAAGCTCTTCATTCCAGCGCTGATGTCGCTGCTGGGATTCAACAGCTTCTGGCACTCGGAGATGTTCGACTGGAAGCTGCGGATGCGCGAGTCCAGCACAGAGGTGGAGCCGGACTTCTGGATCTTATTGCCATTGGCCGGTTCGCCCAGCAGATAGCGCTTCTTCAGCTCGAGGCTCTTCTTCGAGGCAATGCCCTCGGTGCTGGCCGTTTTGTTCAGCAGATAGTCGCCGGGACGGGGATTTTGGAGCGGTGCAGCAGCAGCACGTTGACTGCCGATCAGCAGTGTGGGATCCACCTGGACCAGTGGCTTGAACTGCGGCAGCGGCGGTTGGGGCTGATACTTTTTCAGGTAGCTGCCACCCTTCTCGCGGGCCGCCAGCTGTTTCTCATGCAATCCGGAGGAGACAACACCGGCAGCAGCAGCAGCATTGGGTGTGATCGTGGTGGACTTGATCTACGCAATTAGAATCGATTATACCTAAAGCTGGAAAGATTAAAGCACTGCTATTACCTGGACTTTTGTGGGCTTTCTTAGATGGGTGTCATCGATAAAGATTTTGGGAGCCGTCTGCCGTGTGATCTCGTCGTTATCGAACTCGGAATCGGTGGATATTTCAGTGGCAGAATTGAGCTCAATCTCATCGGGGGATGTGCTCTCGGATTCGGTTTGTACCTGCAAGAGTTATGGCATCCATATGGATTAATTTACTGAGTGATTCAGACCAAGGATCAAAGGCAGATCGGGACAAAAGGACAAGCGGTAAACGATAAACAATAAACGGTAAAAAACACTCTGCAGCGAGGGGCATTATTTTTATAGCTGAAAGGCTGAAAGGTTGTTTTTGCTTCGAGAACATGCGTTAGTCAGAGTTTATATTTAATCAGAGAGGTTAATCAGCAGCAACAGTAGAAGCAGCAGCAGCAGCATCATCGCCATCATCATGCCTTTAGGTACGATCCAGAAAGGTACAAAAACGGAACAGAAACAGAACAAGAGCAACAGGAAACAGCAACACCTGGGTTAGATCTTCAGAGATTGGTCAGATTTGGTAGTAGATCAGAGTATCAGAGTAGAGCATAGGCTTTTGGGGGTTAGGCAATGGATAGACAGACACGACGACAAAACGTGGGTGGGTCAATCGCTTGGCCTCAACGGAGACTCGGCTTAGATTCTTAGATTTATATTTATAGTTTTTATGTGTGCGGTTTTAGAGACTACAAAACGTCTGTGGCTGCTCGTGGGTTAGGCGCAACATTTTCGTGTACAATTTTGTGGATTGCTTGAATTTACCTTCATAGATCGTACCCCGACAGTGCATTAGACTTTTCATATTTTCATATTTGGAGGCTAACAAAAGGTGGTAGAAAACTCTGGTGGCACACGCGTGCCGCGCAGTCTTTTGGTTTTTGTTGTGGTGGGGCACACATCGAGTGGCAGGCGGGCAGGCAGGCGGGCGGACGGGCGGATTTATTGGTTGGTTTTTTGTTTGTTTTTGTTTTTGTTTTTGTGGACCTATACGTGTATTCTGTGTCTAGTGGTGCTGGTGGGTGGGGGGTCGGTTTCCGGGGGGGACATTTCTGTTGTTTGGGCTGAGGCTGAGGCTGGGGCTTGGTCTTGCCCTCAGTAGAGAAAGTAGTTGAGGCGTCGTCTGGGCATTAACGGGTTAGATATATATATGTAAAAAGAGAATTGCATTGGTCAATGATTTTTGGGATTTTTTTGCTTTAGGAAATAACGCACGACTCTTTGCTGGCGGGCAGGCCGTAATCGCTGCTGCGTCCATAGCTGGAGACGGGACTGCGGCGACGAGGCGTGAAAAGATCACTCAAATGGGAGCTACGCGGTGTGGCCGCTGTGGATACGGATGTGCTCGGATAGTAGCTGCTCCCCGTGGTAAGTCCCAGCGTTGAGTAGGGTCTCCTGTGGCTGCTGCTGCTGAGGTAGTCGCTGGTGCTGGGACTGAGGTAGTCTGAGTAATTGCTGCGCATCGTGGTGCTGGGGAAGCGACTCGTTGTGGCAGCCGTGGTACTGGCATAATGACGCGGCCTATAGCTGGCCAGATCCTCATCCGATCCGGCACGATTAAGGTCCGTGCTGCGTATGACCTCCCGCATATAGGGATTCCGTTCCACCACCCGCTCGTTGACAAACTCCCGCTTGCGGTTGTGCAGCCGCTTGCTGCGATCGAGCAGGGCTCGAGTGCTGGCATCCACCGGCTCGTCATAGTTGACATAGGAACTGACAGGCCGTGCCGTAGCCACTGTGGCCACTGTTGTGGCGGTGGAGTGCGTCGTGTCCGTGTCCTGGCTGGAGCGGGCCGACAGCGATTGCAGGGAGGGACCCTTCTTGAGGTCACTGTACGACTTGGAGCTCTGCCTGGAGCTGACGGAGAGCGGCTTGAATGGCTGCGGCGACTGAGAGCGGGGCTTGTGCTTGGACACCCGACGCCTGGCCTCCAAATATTGGCTCATTATGTCATCATCATCGTCGGGCTGCAAGGCCGTCTGATTCTGATCAAAGATCGTTTTGCCATCGGGCCATTTGCGGTTCTTGAAGGCCGCCGCTGGGGGAGAATCGGAGCGGGCGTACTCAGGCAGCAGCTTCTCCGCCTCTTCCTCCTCCTCGGGATCGCTGTCCAGACCTGCGGACACTCCCTCGATCTGTACCTTAGGCCAGGCCCGGCCCTGGAACACCTCCGGCACGGGCTCGTCAGCGGCCACCGGTTCGGGCACAAACTTGGGCTGCTCGAGCTTAGGCAGCTTCAGTTTCCTGGGCATAGGCACAATCACCGGCTTGTTGTCCTGTAACTCTATAAATGCAAACGAGCTGCGTCGCGTCGAGCAGGTGGTCGTGGAGTCCAGGGGCGTTGCCATGGAGCTGTTATCGTTATCGAACTCCAGCTTCTTGAACATGGGCGGCGTGCCCTCGTGCTTGGTCTCTGTCCGAGCCGTGTCGCCGCGACGGGCCACGCTGCTCGTCTTGGCGGGTGGCGTGGGTGGTGGCAGGCTCCGCTTACTGCTGGAATTGCTGTTGCTGTTGCTGCTCTGGAGGGAGTCGCGTCTGCGCTGCTCTGCGGCCGTCGCCTCGAAGCTCTCGTCGCGCCTGATCAAAGCCTGGCGACGCTCCCGCTCAAAGTCCTCGATGAGACGGCGCTGGGCCACCTCCTCGTCGGCATCCGATGGCAGATTGTTGAGTATCTGGATGGAGCTGCTGGGGGAGGGCAGTCGCGTCTTGTTGCGTCGCGGCGGCATAGGACTGTTGGGCAGCTTCTCCATGTCCCATTCCAGGGAGCTCTCCTTGCTGGCTGTCGGCTGGCTTTGCGGTAGCCGGCGACGAGGCATTGGAGAAGCTGGCAGCTTTTCCATGTCCCAGTCGAGGGAGTTCTCCTTGCTGCGTGACGACTGCGTGACCTTGGACACTTTGGGCCCTACTTCGAGGAGACTGCTGCGGGAGGAGCTGGCGCTCTGAGTGGCGGTCATTGTGGGTTTCACAGGAGCTGGAGGCTCCACTTCCACTTCCATCTCTTTTTCTTTCTGTTCCTCTGGAGTATCTACTAAATCTTCATCAATCACCAAACTGGGGAATCTCAGTGGTTTCCCCTTCTCCTCCTCCAAGTCCTGGTGCTTCGCATACACCTGCTGCAGCAAATCCTGCACTGAGGGCGCCATATCCTCGGGATCCAGCTTCGCCAGCTTCTTCTGCAGCCGCTGAGGTGCTGCTGGGAGCGACGGTTCACTGGATGAGGAGCTGCTCTTGGCTCTGCGCTGCGGTCGCGTTGGAAAATGGTTACCATCGACCTCATCGTGCTGGACAGTATCAACTGTCTGGAATCTGTTCAGCTCCAGCGTTGGCTCTTCATCCCGCTCCAGCGACTCCAGTTTGTCCAAGTAATCCCGTTCCGCCGAGGGGCTGGCTGGGATTACAGCGACTGTGGGTGTTATGCCCACCAGTTCGTCGCTTGAATCGAACTCCACGTGGACCAGCATCTCGTCCGAAAAGTTGCCAAAGAGCTTCTCGATGCTCTGATCCTCGGAGCTGCCCCGCTTCACCACAGTCACTGGCTGGGCGCTGGGACTCTTGCTGATGGTGGTGCACAGGGAATCGGCATCCAAATCCTCATCGATGTGCTCCGGTTCTGAGTTGATGTCCTGGAAGAGTTCATCAAAGTGCTGGACCTCCTGCCCTTTCTGCTCTTGTTCCTTTTCCAGGCTGGTAAGTGCCTCCAAGGCATCTTGATGGAGCTTTTCTGTTAGGCTTATATCCAACGACTGGCGTCTGGACAACACCAGACTCGACTGAGACCCGCGACGCGAACTATTCAGGGACTTGTCGCATCCCGTCTTGGGCAGATTCTTAATGTCCTCAATGGGAAGGGGAACCGCAGCTGGGACTGAAACTGGCACCAGAACCTCTTCTGGCTCCTCTTTGACGGCTGGACTCTTTGTCTTGGACCGCTCCACCAGCTCCTTGGCCTCTGTGGCCTTTTCCAGCAGATCCAGTACCTCAAAATCATCGGGCACAGGGGTCGCCGGTTTCAGCTGCGGCTTCGGGGGCATGGCTTTCTGAGACGACTTCTTGGCTGCCTGCTGCTTGGCCTGACGTGCACTCCCAATCTTGGCCAACTCCTCCAGCGAAGTGTTGGCCTTCGCGGACACCTTTGGTGATTTCTTTGGGCTGGGCGACTTCTTCTTTGTCGTCGTCGTCTTCTTGGTGGGGGACTTGCGCTTTTCGGGTGACTTTCGCGAGCCCAGGCCAAAGAATTTAGCTAGCTTCGAGTCGCGATACTGCACGGGGAGGTCACTGATGGCCCTCTCTTCGGCGGCTCTTTTCTGTTGCTGCTGCTGTTCGACCTCTTTCTTGGCATAGAACTTGTCCCGCTTCTTCTGCAGAAAATTGGTGGCCTCGTTGCGCCACTCGTTGCGCAGATAGTCCATTGTCCGCTCCAGATCGCTCATCGAATCGCTGGCCAGGGAGGCGAGGGACTCCCGGGAGCGGGTCAGGCTGCTCAGATTGCTGGTGGTGGACTCCATGCGACGCAGCTTGAAGGACGCCGCCTGCTCGTCGCTGTTCTGCGTGGATGAGGCCACCGAACTCATCGACTCGAAGCGCTTGAGGATGTTCTGCACTCCAGTGAGTTCTCCCCTGGAGCTGGGCTTCATCTCAAAGTCGCCTTCGCCCAAAGACTTGGTCTTGAGTAGCTTCTTACTGCTGCGACGAGGCAGTCCCAGCTCCAGATCTAGCCCTGACTCCTCGAGTATGCGATCAATGTTGTCGGACAAATCGCTGGGCGACTTTTCATCCTGGAAGAGCCGTTGGTATTCGCTGCTGGGCGAGCGTTCTTCCCCATCGCCCAATATCTCATCCAAGATGCGTTCGGCCTCGTCCTTTGGCGGCTGGTTCTCCACTTCTTTGGCTTTGGCTGCCGCTGCAGCTGCCTCTTGGGCGGCGGCCGCCTTCTTGGCCTTTGTTCCCTTGGGCACAATTTTCTTTATAATTTTGATCTTGCCTTTCCCCGTGGCTGTGGCTGTGCCCGTGACTGTAGCGGTGGAGCCAGACTTTACCACTGTCTTGACCACCTTCACGGGCGTCGCCTTTTTCTTGGTCAGATCCAGAGCCCCATCCATTTGATGCTCCCGCAAGCTGAAAGTGTTCAGCGAGGCTTGCCTTTTGGGGGGCACTGGCTTTTCCTTTGCCTTTTCCTTTCCCTCCTCCACTGGCTTGGGTGGATCCTTTGGGGTCTGTGGCTGGATCTTGGCCAGCGAGGCCTCTGTCTGCGACTTCTTCAGTCGATCGGCCACCGTCTCAACGGTTCTGCGCTGCGGTGCCGGACTGCTAGGAAAGTACTTGGCCAGATCCACATCCTTCAAGGTCTTCTGATTCTTGTTCGTGTTGAGGGCGGCGCTCTTCTCCAGCTTCTGGTTGGGAAAGTACTTCGATAGATCCACGGAGGCTGGATCTGCCTGGGCACTAACCGTGGGCATCGTCAATTGGGATCTGATGTGATCCATTGTCCCGGCAAAGCTGGTGGCCTGCATCTCTTTCAGTTTGCTGTTCAGCTCTTTGTTTGCCTGTAACTCTTGAGCCTCGTCTACATCCACATCCATATCGTGGTCATCCTCGTATTGGTTTTGGTCTTTGCTTTGCTGTCGCTGCAGTTTCTTTATCGTTCCCAGAATCCCCTCAATGTGCATTTTAGTATCGTGGGTGTCGTCCTTCTTCTTTACCCGAGGACTCCCCGTACTGGCATTGCTCTTGAGGCTGTTGGAGCGGCTTACGTTGGCACTGCCCCTGGGACTCTTCAGGCTCTTCGCTGCCGGCTTCTGCAGCAGCTCCTTGGGCCGCTCCTCAAAGTTCGGCTTCCGTGGCTTCAGCTCATCCAGATTGAAGTCAATGACGGGTTTGGGCTTGGGCTTTGCTTCAGCAGTCATCGACTGCACCTTCTCGTATTTTTCATCAAATTTGGACTTGGGCTTCAGAGGAGGAGCTGCAGCAGCAGCTGAAGCTGGAGCTGGAGCAGCACTCACCTTCTGGGGACTGGGATTGGCCATTCCTGCGGCTATGGCCGCATTCTCGGCCAGCCATTTCTCCTTGAGCGTCAGCTTGCGCAGAATGTCGCTCTTGACCAGGTTCTCCTTGGCCAGCAGCTCGAGATCCTTGTTCATTTTGACCATGTTGGTCATGTGGTAGAGCTTCTCGCTGATGGCCTCAATTTCGCTGCTAAACTTACGCGGTGCATTCCGCTCCAGCTGCTCCATCTCCACGCGAGTGGGAGTGGGCGCTTTGGGAGTGGCAGCTGTGGGCGTGGCCGGTTGACTGCGCGCCGACTCAAAGGAGTTTGCCGAACGCAGGGATCCCCTGTCCACATTCTCTTTATTATTTTCAACGTTAAGCTTAAGTTTCTAATGGTTTTAATTATGAGAGCGGGTTTTATTATGAGAGCAAAAAGGGGAAACCAACACCACAACAGGGGTCAGAGGTTCAGGAGGTCAGGTGGGTCAGGGATTAAGAGTCAGAGTACGTGGAAAATAAATAAGAATAATGAATATCAGGTTAGTTTCTTCCCACAACCAATGGATGTATTTAAGTTTAGTTTCGCACCTCTGTTTCCGTGTCCGTGGGCAGATTGGCGGGCAGCGGCTGTAGGCGTACCTCCTCGCGTCGCAGCTCACGGGCCTTCTTGAAGTCCTCGCCCTCAGTGTCGTCCTTGCCATCATCTGTAACACACACACAAAGAGAAAACTGTGAGTCATCTTTCAGGCAGAAGCCTCGCATCCTGCATACCTGCAATGCCATCACTGGAATCGTAAGAGTCCGTCGTATCGTCGCTCTCCCCACAGTACTGCTTGCCAATCCAGTCAGAGGCCAACTGGAGAGTTTGTGCCCCGAATGGCGAGTCGTCAGCCTCTTCGAATATCTCCGAATCGGAATCGGTGTCCGATTCGTCCGAGCTGGAGAGCTCCGACTGTGAATCGTTGTTCGATTCGGGCAGGAAATTGCGGCCCGACCACTCGTGCTCGTCAATCACATTGGCCTCATCGTCGGACATGGCATCCGCTGGCATTGCCGTCTCCAGCAAGTCCACTTGGTCCCTGGCTGGTCCCTCCTCCTGGTTGGTGTCCATCCGTTCCACTGATGCAGCAGCTTGAAGCGCAGGCGAGGCAGGCTGGGCAGCAGCAGCAGCAGCATTAGCGGATTTCTGCAAAAGGACGTAGGGGTACATAAACAAAAATCCCCCTAGAGACACACATTTGATGGTGGTACTTACTCTGGCCTTGTTGGTGCGCTGTGGCAGTGGTTTCGGTGGCAGCCGGAAGTGCTGTGTGCAGTAGAAGCGGCCCTGTGGATCGTCACGATCGAAGGCATAGCCACCCAGCCGCAGATTTGTGTGGCAGTGATGACACTTGAGGCAATTGCGATGCAACACCAGACCCTCCACAGTGGTCTTCTCCATGAGGTAGACGGTCTGCTTGCAGAAGCGGCACTTCTCCGAGGCGGCCTGCTTCTTGAAGGCCAGCGCCACCTTGGAACTCTATTTGGAAAACGGAGAAGCATTAGATGGAGCTGTTTCTTAAACAAAGGATCGATCAACAGTTAGACAATCATTGAGGTTATTTTTGCATTGCATTGCGATGGATGTTAAATGTATCTTATGGCATGTGTGTGTGTGTGTGTGTGTGTGGAGAGATGTGGAAGCGCCTAAGCCAACAACTTCAACAGCAACAAAGGAATGGGAAAAAGACTATAAACCATCAAGATTTTGCATTAGACCGGCACAAGTCGGTCCCCAGAAGCCAAAAACAATGTACATTGCTTGGTGCCTCATGCAACATCTTGGTAGTTGTATAGTCTTTGGTATAAGGTATTGGGGTATTGAGGGTATTCCCGCACAACCACTAAAAAAACTGCAGCAGCACAGAACCACAAAAAGCCACAAATATCAAAGAAAAATAAAACAAAATTATAGGTAAACATTTTAAACAGGAAAGAGGTTTGGGGAAAACCAACATTGAAATGGTAAACCGAAGGGAAAACACGGTAAATTACTCACAGATTTCGGTATGACTGTATTGGACTGGACGACAGTGGTGGTGGCCTCATCCGAATTGGCGTCGTCCTTTCGCACAAACTGCCCAGCTATGGAGGCGACCTTGTTGCGTCCCCGCTCGCCCACATCCAGATTGTGGCCCTCCTTCAACTGTTTGTCCAGGTTCTTGATTGTCTGATCGATGTCCTTGAATTTTTCGGCCTCGCGCGAATCCTGTCGCTGCGGCTTGGACATCTTGTGCTGGCGAGCCTGGAACTGCTCCTTGCTCCACTTGGGCACCTTCTCGCGACCCTTGGGCCCATGGATCTCCGTCTTCTTGGACAGTTCGATCTTTTTTTCGATCTCGCGCACATTCCAGTCGGTCGAATCGATCTTACCGATGGCCCGCATCAGATCCTTGGGCTTCTTGTCACCGCCCAGGCCGCCGCGTCCCGTCATACGTTGCTCCATGCTCTTGATGCGATCGCTGAACTGTTCATCGGCAGCGCTACGTGGCAGGGCCGAAGGTATGTCCCCGCGTTCGCGATCCTTTTTTTGGTTTGTGAATAATCAGGATCGGATATTCAGGAGTGGGTTTGAAGAAGGGTTGAAGAAATCAAAATTTTATAGATATATAAATATATTTAAGGTCTGAAGAACAACATAACGGAACCAAAACAAACAAACAATCATCAAAACTGAAATAATAAAAACTCAAAACAGCCAAAAACGAAAAACGGAAACTCTTTTTCTCACGATTTAAGACTAGTTAGAGACTTAGCCTAGCCTAGGGATTACAATTAGTACGAGCATCTGGCAGGGTAATCTTACACTCAGACAAAAATAGCATAGCATAGCAAATATTTGATGTTTAAATAAAACATTTGTGAAATTAAAGAGAATTCTAATTTCTAAGTCTTCTAGGCCTCCTTTTCTCTGAGTGTAAGTTAAAATACAACAAATATTAGAGCGGAGCGCGCATTCTCTTAAACAGGATCCCCTCAGGGACCGTCAAACAACGTACGAGTACGAGATATCAGTTGGAACACAACATTTTCTTGGTAGTCAGATTATCTTGGCCAAAAGTTAACGAGTAAGCAGTTAGTTTTTCTTCTAACAGAGAAGAGAGATCAGGCAGCGTGCAGGCAGGAGAGCAGGATCTCAATTTGGTGATCCGTTGCTTACGGGAAACAGTAGCTTCCGTTCGAGATCCTTGACGCGATCATTGAAAATGGGCGCCTGCTGCCTGTAGAGGAATATCGAGTAGTCCTCGAAGGGGCTGCCATCCTCTGCCACACCATCCTCGCCCTCCCTCAGCAGCTTGCCCGCCTGCAGCAGCTGCAGGCTCTTGTAGAAATTCTGCGTCTGATGGTAGCGCTGCTGTCGCCGCTTGCTCATCCGCTCCTGGCGATTCTCTTCGATATTTTGCAAGCGCTGCTGGCGCTCCTCCTGCGCGTCATAGACATAGAATCGGATTCAGAATCGGATTCAGGGTACGAGGTACGAGGGAACAGTTTCGGTGGGGGGGGTGGTGTGTGGCGTGTGTGATTGATTCGATTGATTGATTGATTGTTGGGTGCATTGCATGAAACAGACACAAAACGGTAAAGACTAAGACTACGATGGCTACTTGGTGGCTAGAGGTATTAGTAATTACGAGTGAAGGGGCGGGCGGGTTACACATCACAAGATGGATATACACAGGACACTCTGTGGATTACAATGAGGTGGGAGGGGGAGGACACCACTTGGACACTGATCGAACTGACCTCATTGATGGATAATTCACTTAGGGCGGTCGAGAGTTCATGACAGAGAGCTGTTCTCAGTATTAGCTGAACCTTTGGGAACAGATTATTCTCTTGTTGGTTGTTTCATGTTTCATGTTTTTATATGGATATGATTATTATGTAACAATTTATGTGAATGTTTTACAAATCAATTTTTCGAATGTATGAGAGAGCGCGTAACAATGTTCGATATACAGAAAATGTAAATATTGTATATCTGTGTGAAAAGTGATGAACTGAACCCCTTCTTCTATTTACAGTGTTTGCAATCACTTTTCATCCAGATTGTACATTCTCAACCCAACCAATCCATGATAATATTAAATTCCAGCATCTACTCACAATATTGGCCGCTTTGTCTGTCGTCTGGCGACGCTTCTTCGATCGACGGGGCGTATCGTTTTGCCCTGAAAGAGAGACGAATATATACGTATAGTATACAGAGCCACCATTGGGGGTACACAATAATGAACCAGAGTGCGTGGATCAATCAAATCAATCAATCAAAAGGGGGTTACACCACTTTAAAGTGAAATTTTATTACAAGCTTAACAGCAGCAGCAGCACTCTGAGATCATTATTTGTCTGTGAGATTACGATGTATGATGGTTATCAACACACCCACGTGGAGATTGCTTCCCCCTGCACTAGTGCCACTGGCCGCAGCGTGGACTCCTCCTCCTCCGCCTCCTCCAGCAGATGCTCCTGCAGCGCCTGCCACACCGCCGCTGTTCAACAGCTGTTCGTGGCGCCGCTGCCGCTTGGCCCGTTCCTCCTCCAGCACTGAGCGTCGCTGGACCGTGGTGGGCACATCGACGGCATCCTGCATGGGCGACTTGGCCTTGGGCTTCATCTGCAGCAACTTGGAGAAGTCCGGCGGCGCATGGGTGTGATTGATGCGGTACTTTTGTCGCAGATCGCTAAAGTCCATCTTCGGATGCTTGATGTGCGGTATCTCGCCACGAAACAGCTCACAGATCTGGTCCAAGTAGTTCAGCCACACCCTGGACTCGATGTCCGACAGTTCGAGGGATTGCTTGGCAGTCATAATCCGCTTAACACTCAGCTCCTTCTCCAGGACGGCAAAGGCCAGCTCGTTGCACTCCAATGGACTCATTTCCAGAGTGGCCGCAAAGTCGATTAGATCGGGACGATATCTAAGACAGAAAGAAGGATATGAATGATAGAAGACGAAGAGGCAGAAGGAGAACGTACCGACTGATGAGACCACAAAGGACACGACCATTGCGCAGCACATCGGATGGCTCCTTGAGCTCAGGCACGAATTTATGCGAATGCAGTTGGGCAGCGATCCATCTGAGCAGAGAAGCGCCTTGGGGCATCGAATCTGTGTGGAGTAGAACGATTATTAGCAGCTGCTAAATATTCCTGGACTGTCCCTGGACTCACCTCCGCTGCGTCGCTTCCTCCTGCCAGGCGTCTCCACATGCGGGGCTGCATGCTGCGAGTCCATAAAGGTCTGCTCCAGCACCGACGGGTCATCCGTGTCGATCAGATGCTTGACCTGCCAACTGTTCACCGAATCCCGATTGAGATTCGGATAGCGAGTGGCCGGATCGACGGTATAGGCGCTAATGTCCCGCTGCAGGGTGTCCGGCGTCGTCTGGTTGAGCAGCCGATAGATGCTCTCCCGCTGCGCCAGCACCCCCAAGGTGCTGTTCTGTGGATTCGACCAGAGCTTGATGGCATAGGCGGCGTCCATGCTGGAGAGGAAGCCACGGGCACAGCCCGAGCCAGTGGGCCAGAACGGCTCCAGGAGGCTGTCGCCGACGAGGCACTGCAGCAGGCGGCAGCCCTTGCGCACGATGACGCGGCAGGACATCTCAGCGGCGAACATGGAGGTGAAATCGAACATGGCCACGTCCGGTTTGCCGTAATGGTTGACGGCAAACTCCAGGTTGGGCATCTGGTATTGGGTGGAGAACTCGGCCGCCTCGCGGGCGTAGTCGTGCAGCTTCTGGGTGTCGACATTGGGGCCCGCGAGCAGTTCGGCGGGATCGGCCATGTCCTCGATGATCACACCCTTGTCGATCAGGCTGTGCTTCTTGGCGGTCATCACGAAGTAGTGCGTCTCGTCCTTGTAGTACACGATGTTCTCCAGGTCGATGCCCGTCTTGCCGTACAGCTCCTTGAAGAAGGCCTGGTTAAAGATGAAGGCCACGCCGCTGATCTCCTCGACCTTGGCCTCCGCCTCGGTCTTCTTGTTGACGAAGTTGGCCGTGATGGCGATGGCCAGCTTGCCGCGGAACTCCTTCCTTCGGAAGTCCAGCATATTCCGCTTGCCATCGGCCCCAATCAGGACATCGAACTCGTAGTGGGACACGGGATGATCGGCGGGCGACACGGCGGCCCGCCAGCCGTTGGCATCGCCACTGGGCTCCAGCGCATGCTCAAAGCTGACGCCCTCGTGGATCTCGACGCCCAGCAGCAGGGCCACCTTCAGCAGCATGCACTGCAGCTGCCGAATGGAGATGTGGTCGATGGACCCGGCACAGAACTTTCCGTAGAACTTCTTGGCGCCGAGATTCCGCAGGTCCGTGATCACAAAGGGCCACAGGTGCAGCACGTTGTTGCGGCTGATCCGATCGCGCTTCTCCAGCACCACAACCTTGGCGCCCAGCAGCTGCGCCTCGATGGCCGTCCGCAGGCCGCACGGACCGGCGCCAATGACCAGGACGCGGGTGCCCGAGCAGGCCGTGCCCTTGCCATACACCCGATGGGCGGCCCGGGCATCGAACTTCTTCCACAGCGCCGCGGCCTTCCACGAGCGCACTTTCGCTTTGAGCTTCGGGTAGTAGTCGTTGAAGGGCGACGGCCGCAGTCCCACCGCCTCGCACATGCTCCGATGGAGGGCCAGGATCTGGCGCATTGTCGTGGCCACGCAGAGCAGATCGAACAGCTCCGCAGCCTCAGCAGCCGCCGCATGCTCGGCCATCAGCAGCTGCTGCTGCTGCTGCTGTTGCACCGACAGCTGCTGCTGCTGTTGCTGCTGCTGCATCTGGGCCTGCTGCTGCGTCTGATGGTGCCGCTGATGTTGGCGGCTCATTCTGCGGTTGAGAAGAGGAGACAGAACGGAGGGGGAGGATGAGATATAAAAATATATAAAAAGAGATCTTAGATTTAATAGAAACTTGCTTATAACGAATGGGGTCTGAATATTTCATGCAGGTCGGAATATTGTTTCAAACTTTGAATTTTATCTAAAAATATCCGAGTATTCTGCTCTCCCTCTCTACTATGGCCATCTCTATTTATTTGCTTTGATTTGAATGTCATATAAAGAATCATTACATTTTCTGTTTCTTCTATTTGGTTTTTGGATTCTGGGGACCGACTCAGAGAGAGAGAGGGACCGACGCTGTCCAAGAACATACGAAGCCGATTAGAGGAGATTGATATCCCAGTATAGATAGAGTATAGATAATTAGAATTGATGGTAAGACAGTTTGATTCGTTGATTTACTTCGGGGAATATGCATACATATGTATGTGGGTTGGGTGGTTATGGTGACCCTTTTCCTTTACAAAACACTGGCTATGCCTGGTTCATTGGCTAGAGTATATCCTGATCTGATTGGAAGTCAATGAACCATCATCATCATCTGTTCACTTATTAAGGATTTAATTTCCTCATAACGAATGTAAACAAAGTACACGTTTTACTCAGAAATCTGTAAGTTGAGTGCACATAAATACATCCATCCCCCCCGGCCCACGTCTTTATCTCTCCCTCACCATCAGTGTGACATCCCTCTTTCGCTCTCTCTCTCTCTGCATACTGTTTCTCTTTGCATCTCTTTCTCTCGGAACAAAAAGATTTCTCATTCAATTCTTGTCTTTGTCATCATTTTACATTTTACTGTTTTTTTTTTCTTTCTTTCTTGGTTTTGCTTTCGTTCTGCTGCACATCCACATCCACATATGGATAATTTTGCTTTCAGATTTCGGAATGACAACGGAGATTTCGTCCAGAGAACATTATTCTTCAATTAATTAAATCAGAGCAGAGCAGAGCAGAGCGTATAAAACACTCATGTGCAAAATGCAAAAGGCCATGATAATGAGATGACGAAGACCCTGACGGCGACGAGGGGTCAGGGGACGACAATAAACCCGTAAACAAAGCAGAGCAAAGGAAAACTGTGCTGCCATTAAGGAAGTGCTGGAAGTAAACAGCACCAAGTCCACTGCGAACCAATCAAATACCCTTTAAGCATGGCAACAGAAAAACAACTCTTATCAACTCTTTTCAACTCTTTTCCACTTGCAAACTATAGTACAAAACGGATTTAATTGTTATGTCCAATCCATATTGCCTTTGGTGAATTGCATATTGAAGGGAATCCTTCGTTGAGCATACCCTCTGCCCTAGGGTATCACCTCGAGAGCACCACTGACAAGTGAACCAGACAAAAGCCAAAGGCAAATGAGCCAGTAAAACGCTGCAACTCGAGTTTGAACTTTTCCTTGGTGTTTTTTTTCTCCTAGACAGGCAACAACCTGACAATGGACTCGGCACACAGAGGGGGGCGTGGGGCGAGGGGTAAGCTACTAGGAACTGGGACCTAGATGGGGCACTGTAAAGTGGAATAGTATTTTGCCTGGAAAAAAGTAAACCACAGACCGCAGCTGTTTGTTCTTTGTGAGCGAGCGAGTGGAGTGTTTGTTGAATGTGGAATGATGTGAATGTCCCGCACACAAAGGACAATAGCCCCCAGGAGGACACAGAACCAGAGAAAGGGAGGACGAGTCGTTGCCCCATTTTAGACACCCAAATAACTGGAACGCCTTAATGGATTGCAATTCGGTTTATATTGTGATTGTCAGTAATTAACGGTGACAGATATCCACTTTGGATGGTGCGGATCGTGCACATACACCAGACGACTGCGTTGCTTAGACACCAGTGCGGTCTTATCCAGCTCCTGGAGCTTCAGCATCAGCGGGGACATCTCAGCCGTGCCCGTGGCAAGGCTTTTGGCAGCATACTCATCAATATCCCGACTCAATTGCTCCACCATGTGAGGCACCACCGAGTAGCTTCCGAGGCGACACTCAAAGAACCCGCTGGTCACGCCCGATCTGAGCACATCGGCCACAACGGGTTGGATGCGTTCCAGCGGCAGCTTGTACACAGTGGACACCCGCTGGGCCACCTCCGAGATGGTGGCGGGACGGCCCAACACCAGTAGGACCTCCAGCACCACGGCGCCATTCTGCTTGCCCAAGTTTGTGGGCTTTTGATTGCCGTTCATTTTCAAAAAAAGTAAGTAATTAAAATTTACAAATACGTTCGAAAAACTAGAGACGACGAAAATTTATATTTCACGTTAAATATTATGGAGAGCTCTCTCTGTGTTCAGGGTTTGGTTTTGAATGTGGGGGAATCCGATTGACAGGGAACCAGGCGGTTGGGAAAAGGTTGCTGGGTTCCCGTAGAACCTTCATAATCTATTCAAAAATAGAACAATAGCAGGCCCCTCGTTTCATGGAAGGGCTCTTCAATTTGACAGAGGAAATCCTACTCTAAGCAATTGCAAAGGATATCCATATTTTTATTTGCATATTATTATTCTCAGCGAAATCCCACACAGCGAATCCCATTCCCAATGCCAAAAACATTTCTAATTCCTGATGGCTCATCGTCTATTCGATTTTCGGTTCGGGGCGGGGGATTGGCGCCAAGAAAGTCGTAAAAAGAGCACGCACAATGACCTACCCACACGACCTTTTTGGCCCAAGGAGAGAGGGGTGGTTTGGCGACAACTCGACGGCTACCACTCTCTCTCTCTCCCTCCCTTCCTCTTTCTCTCCCCCAGTTTTTGTGTCTCTTTAAACAACAGCCTTGTTGCGGACTTCTGCGGGGGAGTAGCCAGAGCATTATGTCACCTCCTGGGCAATGGGTGTGGGGGAGATGGCTGGGCAGATGAAAATTAAAGTCCAAAGAATTTACAAACTTTAGGGCTTATCGATTTTTGTTGTCTGTTTGGTGGCATCTCTCGGGGGACCCCAACGCTTTGTGTGTTGAGGCAGGAAGGGAAATTCAAACTCAAACTCAAATTCAAATTAAAACAGGGCGAACCGCCACCACCCAAGGGGTGGACACATTTCCCTTACGGGGGTTAACAATGAACAGGGAGAATGACTCATCTCTGGCCACACATTTTTCGAGGGTGGGCGGCAGAGAAATATCCACAAAAATAGAGACAAGTAGATGGATAGAAAACACATTTCATTTCATGGTTTATAAAGTGTTGCACATGGCCCCTGCTGTGGCCGGACAAGATCAAGGTTCTCTCTCCGTCTCTCTCGAGGGAGGCAAATTCCAAAAGGAAAAGCAAAGAAAACTTGGCCAATGGCCAGGAAAAACGTTTAATAATTATTTGAAATAGACCATTCAGACTTTCGAGCCGATCGCCGCCATTCATAAACAAATCAATTAGTTTTCGGCATTTTAGAAATTCACTTTTATCCGAACTTTTACCCCAATGTCTCACCTGAAGAAATCTTCTCCACTTTTTGTCACAATATTTGTATTTATTTATATTTATTATAAATTATTTGTATTGTGTATTTATTTATTGCAATTTCGTGTTGTTTATTGGGGAGCCACTTGATCGGTAATGAGGCTTCGCCCCTGCAGTGGCATCATATTTAAGGCATATTCCCTGCACTGACCACTGACAAAGATACAATGGGGCTACAGATACACATCGAACAAAAGTCAGGAAACCACCAACCACGCAACAAGGGAATCAATCCCGAACAAACAACGTGAGAACTTTAGTCACAATCACGAAAAAAAAGAACGTTAAACATTAAAAAAAAACTCTAATTATAGATTTATAGATATTGTATCTACAAACGAGAACGCATCGAACAAATGTTTCCATCATCGTTAGCACAGAGGGAGGACTGGGGGGGGGAGTTGTACTCATACGTAGTACTGTCGATAAGAAAGCTCTTGAACACTTTCTAACCTTTTTTCGTCTTCTTCTGTGATTTCTGATGAAAGTCACGTAATTTGAATATATTTTTGGTATTTTTATTTGTTCAAAATAAACAATACGAGAATGCGACGAAAATTTAAAGCGATTTCTGGACTTGAGGCAAAGAAAGCAACAGTTTCCCATAGAGCTCTCCCTCTTGCTTTCTTCCAGTGTGGCTGCGCAGGTGTGAGCACCATTTCTACCCTTCTCTTTTCCAGTGTGGCTTAGTAACTGAGAGCGAGATTGTACTGGGTATACATAGAACACATTTGTAATTACAAAATATTGTAGGCACAAATTGATATTTCCATTAACAATAACAAATCTACCCATGCGGAACAGATTCTGGCTATAATTATTGCATCATTGGCACTAAAACCACATAGGTTGATCACAGGTCTACGAGCCATGCAGACCAAGCTGATATTCGGAGCTCTATTCGGGATATTTCTAACTTCATCATTCGATTATAACGTACATATATCCGTGCACTTCATCTGAAGAAGATCCTGCATTAATCAGAGCTCATTTCAGGATGCGGTGGTTTTCAAGTTTACAAACTTCGTGTGCGAGAGCTACAATAAGTCGTGGTTCGTGTTCCACAACTGCCGCCTGAAGGCCGTCGGACGGGACAAGGTGATCCTCAATATGAACGGAACGATATTACATCCGTCCAACGATATTACAATTCATGGACGGGTTTTCAAAAAGGCAAGTGGCTACAAGCCGTGGTTGATCGACGTCAACGTTGATGCCTGTTCGTTCTTACGAAAGCCTAATAATCCCATTGTTTCGATGATCTATGGGCTCTTCAAACCGTTTACCAACATTAACCACACATGCCCCTACGTGGTAAGACACTGGACATTTTTCTTGCTCTAAAAGTGCTAATGTTTCCGATTATAGGGACCACAGATTATCAAGGATTTTTATCTTAGACCCGAGCTACTGCGTCTTCCCGTTCCGACGGGAGATTATCAATTGACGCTGCAGTGGTACTTCCATAAGAAGCTGCAATTTGATACGAATGTGAGTTACGTGTTCGTGGAGGATCTCCTGAAGAGCTAACTATGATCCACAGATGTTGTGTGAAATTTCAAGCAATTATTGCAGAGATTATTGTCCAAAATATATGGTAGTCCGCTACTGATTCTCCTGCAGACCGTGTTGTTCTATTGGAGTTGCCAGTTCTTCCCTGTAAAGTAAAGCGCTGTCTCTCTCTCTCTCTCTCCCTCTTGCTTTTTTCCAGTGTGGCTTAGCAGGTGAGGGTGAGGTTTTCATGTCTGGCATTTACCCAAAGAGAGCACATCATTTATACGTTTCTTTCTTCCAGTGTGGCTTAGCAATTGATAGATCTCAAAGAGATCAAACCACACGCTCTATGTATTTCTCTCTCTCTCTCTCTCTCTCTCTCTCTCTATATCACTCTCTCTCTATATCACTCTCTCTCTATATCACTCTCTCTCTATATCACTCTCTTACCACTAATTATATTCCTTATTGAAGAAGTATTCGCCTCCTCGTTGGATTTTTGGTTTTGTCTACTTCATGGAGATATTGCACCTAAGTCCCTGTAAAGAGCAACTGAGTACAGGGTATATTTGTGTCGAGGCGAGTGTGTCTCAACTGTATGTATATTGTGATAAATATTTTCTCAAATTTGTTGGCGAATTAAGTACATAATTACGAATAGTTTACATTGGGTGGAAACCTATTAAATTTTCCCAAAATTTCAAGTAAAATTTGGCAAGGAAAATAAACTAATAAACAAGAAGCGAACAAGTTAGTTGTGTGATTAAAATATAGTATTTATAAGCAAATTGATTTGCAAATAACAAGTTTTTTTAGCACCTCCTTCCCCTCCTCCTCTCCGCCTCCTCTTGTATATTTGAACTATGGAATTCTCGCCTCTGGTTCATAGAGAAATATGCAAATAGGGAGACGCTTGATTGATTTCGGTTCGTTCTGGCAGACATTCACAAAAGAATTGTTTAGATTGCAACAAATTGATTTATGACGAAACAACGAATGCGGAAATGCCTCAAAATCATTTTCAAAAAGAAATTGGAATACATACATACATACACGTATGTATGTATGTACATATGTATGCATTCGAGTGTGACAATTAAAGAGACGCCCCTGGCGCTTTTCTTCTTGGTTTTTGCTCTTTGCAGCAGGAATGACAAGTGAAAAATGATGACAAAAATTCGAATAGATTTTTTGATTGGAATAAAACTTGTCGCCGGCTTTTGGTTGGGCGCCAACAAATGGCTGTGGCTAGGGGTATGGCTAGGGGTATGGGCTATGGGTTTGGGGCTGGGTACTAGAGAGAGGTCTCATTGTTATAAATTTCTTCATGTAATTCAGTTGGCAGCCAGCGGGTACGTGAATATATAAATTATTTTCATTTAATTAATTAGAGATAGTCAAAGCGCTGACAGAATGGGAATAATAAATTATCACGAATTTACTATTATTTTTATTTGCAGTTTTAAGCTGACAAAATATTTCACGGGCTGGCACTTAAGGCGGGAAACCGCTCTATTATGACTGTAATATTTATCCAATTTGATTTCCCCTCAAGGAAAAGCAGCAGTTTTTGGTGTAGAAAAACTGAAAGTACATGCAATGCCGCCTGCTGCCTGCTGCTGCACTTCTCTCGAGTGTAACTTGACGCAGAACGATGTTCGAAACATTTTTCGCTATTCTTAGCCGGTGAAAATTGGGTCAGCAAACGCTGCGGTTGGCCAACAGCAAACCAACAGAGCCACGAGCCAACTGTTTGCCCAGCCACAGCCACAGATTGAGAGGCACAGAGAGAGAGAGCGAGAGAAAGAGAGAGAGGGAGGCGCCTCTTTCAACTTTTTATTTTGAAATTATAAAAATAGGAATTTAATTGATTTTTAGTGTTGTTTGCACGCCTCGAATTTCGTCTTAAGCGAATTTTAATGCAAAATCAATTTTATAGCCCGCCGCAAGAGCCACTTTCCTCTCCACTGACATCATCGATGTCGGGCACACAAAAGAGAGGAAGCAGGATAGAGAGAGAGAGAGAGAGTGAGAGGGAGTAAAGTTCTTAAACGATTCAATTTCCCTGCTGCTCAGCACAGCTTCCTTTGCGGCACATACATACATATATCCTGCTGACATCATTTAATCCGTTTTCTGTGAAACTTTTCCTGCTGATGTTCTCATTTGCATCCATTCAATGGAGGCTCCCTCTCTCTCCCGCTCTCGCTATCGCTCTGTCATTTAGCAGCCTCTCACTTCCTCTTTTTGCACATTGTATAACAGGGAAACAAAAAGTCTGCCTTTAGACCAGGAGTCGGCACACAGACACAGCCACTCACATGTTTTTGTGCGTTTGTGTGCGCAGAATAGGGGCACGAAGCAACACGATTCATTTTCTCTGCCGCGGCGCTGCTGAGCAGAATAATAAAGCCTTTTGAGCAGAGGACCGAAGCCACACGATTCATTTTCTCTGCTGCTGAGACAGCAGATAAGAATAACGAAGCCGCGAGTGCTTAGGGCCGACGCTACACGAAGTTTTTACGCTATGTGTGTGCCGACTGCGCTGCTT
This sequence comes from Drosophila algonquin, assembly GCA_035041765.1. Taxonomy (NCBI): domain Eukaryota; kingdom Metazoa; phylum Arthropoda; class Insecta; order Diptera; family Drosophilidae; genus Drosophila; species Drosophila algonquin. The sequence goes on along the minus strand of JAWNKY010002104.1, from coordinate 207,033 downwards.
TGTAGCCTTTTGCTATGCACAGTGCATATGACGCCGCTGGCCTCTGCTTTAGACGTAGATCGACGCGTTTAATACTCTACAAGAGTTCCCCTGCTCCCTGTTTAAGTATCACAAAAATGGTATTTGTCGCGTCTTATTCTCACAGGGAGAAGAACAGGGAGAACTACGCATCACATTTCCCTCCCGAAACCAAGGAGTACGCTCTGTTGGCGAGCGTACTTTTCCGCGTTGGTTTTCTGGGTATACAGAAAAATACTCTTGTCATGACAAAATATTGTAGGCACAAATTGATATCTCAATTACCAACACCAAAATCGACCCATGCGGAACAGATTCTGGCTATAATTATTGCATCATTGGCACTAAAACCACATAAGTTGAACACAGGTCTACGAGCCATGCAGACCAAGCTGATATTCGGAGCTCTATTCGGGATATTTCTAACTTCATCATTCGATTATAACGTACATATATCCGTGCACTTCCTGTGAAGAAGGTCCTGCATTAATCAGAGCTCATTTCAGGATGCGGTGGTTTTCAAGTTCACAAACTTTGTCTGCGAGAGCTACAATAAGTCGTGGTTCGTGTTCCACAACTGCCGCCTGAAGGCCGTCGGACGGGACAAGGTGATCCTCAATATGAACGGAACGATATTACATCCGGTCAACATTGCTTCAATTCATATACGGGTTTTCAAAAAGGCAAGTGGCTACAAGCCGTGGGTGATCGACGTGAACGTTGATGCCTGTTCGTTTTTACGAAAGCCGAATAATCCCATTGCTTCGATAGTCTATGGGCTCTTCAAACCGTTTTCCAACATTAACCACACATGCCCCTACGTGGTAAGATACTGAACATTTTTCTTGCTCTAAAAGTGCTAATGTTTCCGATTGTAGGGTCCACAGATTGTGAAGGATTTTTATCTACGACCCGAATTACTACGCCTTCCATTTCCGACGGGAGATTATATATTGACGATGCAGTGGTCCTTCCATAAAAAGCTGCAGTTTGATACGAATGTGAGTTTCGTGTTCGTGGAGGATCTTCTGAGGAGCTAAATATGATCCACAGATGTTTTGTGAAATTTCAAGCAATTATTGCAGAGATTATTGTCCGAAATATATGGTAGTCCACTACTGATTCTCCTGCAGACCTCTTTCTATTTGTGTTGCCAGTTCTTTCTTGTAAAGTAAATACCATCTACATATATTCAAATCAAATCGCTTTAGCTAGAGAAAGTCATACCCAAGAGAGAAGGTGTTGTTTTCCAACCTTTCAACCTTAATTCCTTCTCTTAATATTAATATTTTCATCAATTATTTATTTCATTCTTAAGCTAAGCACTGAGATCAGCGAACATTTCCCATCGAACGAATCATGCCTGCATTTTGTAATTTATTAGTCTTATACCCGATTCTCATTTTATTAAATAATAATTTGATAAAAACATGTTGATTTCATTTCAGTTCTGCAAGAACTGATTTGTCCAATATTTGAGTGCTTTCAATGTGCATTGCCGTTTCCCTCCCACTCGCACTCATCAAAACCAAGGAGCACGCTGGCCTGAAAGCTTCTCGCTCTTTCGATCCTCTCTGAGCAAGTCTCTCAGCAAGCACTCTCTCAGAAACAGCACACAACCAGGTCTGCCCATTTCGCTTTTTCCCGTCAGTTCTGGAGTTTCTTGAAGGCCAGCTTGTCAAGCGGCTTCTGGCTTTTGTTTAATATGTTTGGCTTTTTCAGCTTTTTTTATCGTTACCAGCGGTTACATATGTAAAAAGCCAAGTACTCAGATCCGAAAACAGTTCTGCTAGCAAAACGTGCCATATATTCATACAAGCGGCCGAGTGTGACCAGCTGTGTATGAGCACATTTTTTTTAACAAGATTCTAACTTTGATAAGAAAACGAAATTGGACTATTAGAACATGCGTGACTATAAATATTTATATATGTATTTAAAAAAACGTTGCTGGCTATAATGGATGCACCATTGGACTTAAATTACATTCGTTTATCAAAAGTTTGCGAGCAATGAAGTTCAAGCTGATATTCGGTGCTCTATTCGGGATATTTCTAACTTCATCATTCGATTATAATGTACATATATCCGTGCACTTCCTGTGAAGAGTGTCCTGCATTAATCAGAGTTCATTTCAGGATGCGGTGGTTTTCAAGTTCACAAACTTTCTCTGCGAGAGCTACAATAGATCGTGGTTCGTGTTCCACAACTGCCGCCTGAAGGCCGTCGGACGGGACAAGGTGCTCCTCAATATGAACGGAACGATATTACATCCGGCCAACAATATTTCAGTTCATGCACGGATCTTCAAAAGGGCAAGTGGCTACAAGCCGTGGTTGTTCGACGCTCGCGTAGACTGGTGTGCGTTTGTACGAAAACCGAATAATCCCTTTGCTTCGTTAATCTATGGGTTCTCCAAACCGTTTTCCAACGTTAACCACACATGCCCTTACGTGGTAAGATACAGGACATTTTTCTTGCTCTAAAAGTGCTAATGTTTCCGATTAAAGGGTCCACAGATTGTGAAGGATTGTTATCTACGACCCGAATTACTACGCCTTCCCTTTCCGACGGGGGATTATCTATTGTCGCTGCAGTGGTACTTCCATAAGAAGCTGCAATTTGATACGAATGTGAGTTTCGTGTTCGTGGAGAATCTTCTGAAGAGCTAAATATAATCAACAGATGTGTTGTGAAATTTCAAGCAATTATTGCAGAGATTATTGTCCGAAATATATGGTAGTCCACTACTGATACTCCTGCAGACCTCTTTCTATTTGTGTTGCCAGTTCTTTCTTGTAAAGTAAATACCATCTACATATATTCAAATCAAATCGCTTTAGCTAGAGAAAGTCATACCCAAGAGAGAAGGTGTTGTTTTCCAACCTTTCAACCTTAATTCCTTCTCTTAATATTAATATTTTCATCAATTATTTATTTCATTCTTAAGCTAAGCACTGAGATCAGCGAACATTTCCCATCGAACGAATCATGCCTGCATTTTGTAATTTATTAGTCTTATACCCGATTCTCATTTTATTAAATAATAATTTGATAAAAACATGTTGATTTCATTTCTGTTCTGCAAGAACTGATTTGTCCAATATTTTGGTGCTTTCGATGTGCATTGCCGTTTCCCTCCCACTCGCACTCATCAAAACCAAGGAGCACGCTGACCTGAAAGCTTCTCGCTCTTTCGATCCTCTCTGAGCAAGTCTCTCAGCAAGCACTCTCTCAGAAACAGCACACAACCAGGTCTGCCCATTTCGCTTTTTCCCGTCAGTTCTGGAGTTTCTTGAAGGCCAGCTTGTCAAGCGGCTTCTGGCTTTTGTTTAATATGTTTGGCTTTTTCAGCTTTTTTTATCGTTACCAGCGGTTACATATGTAAAAAGCCAAGTACTCAGATCCGAAAACAGTTCTGCTAGCAAAACGTGCCATATATTCATACAAGCGGCCGAGTGTGACCAGCTGTGTATGAGCACATTTTTTTTAACAAGATTCTAACTTTGATAAGAAAACGAAATTGGACTATTAGAACATGCGTGACTATAAATATTTATATATGTATTTAAAAAAACGTTGCTGGCTATAATGGATGCACCATTGGACTTAAATTACATTCGTTTATCAAAAGTTTGCGAGCAATGAAGTTCAAGCTGATATTCGGTGCTCTATTCGGGATATTTCTAACTTCATCATTCGATTATAATGTACATATATCCGTGCACTTCATCTGAAGAAGATCCTGCATTAATCAGAGCTCATTTCAGGATGCGGTGGTTTTCAAGTTCACAAACTTTCTCTGCGAGAGCTACAATAGATCGTGGTTCGTGTTCCACAACTGCCGCCTGAAGGCCGTCGGACGGGACAAGGTGCTCCTCAATATGAACGGAACGATATTACATCCGGCCAACAATATTTCAGTTCATGCACGGATCTTCAAAAGGGCAAGTGGCTACAAGCCGTGGTTGTTCGACGCTCGCGTAGACTGCTGTGCGTTTGTACGAAAACCGAATAATCCCTTTGCTTCGTTAATCTATGGGTTCTCCAAACCGTTTTCCAACGTTAACCACACATGCCCTTACGTGGTAAGATACAGGACATTTTTCTTGCTCTAAAAGTGCTAATGTTTCCGATTAAAGGGTCCACAGATTGTGAAGGATTGTTATCTACGACCCGAATTACTACGCCTTCCCTTTCCGACGGGGGATTATCTATTGTCGCTGCAGTGGTACTTCCATAAGAAGCTGCAATTTGATACGAATGTGAGTTTCGTGTTCGTGGAGAATCTTCTGAAGAGCTAAATATAATCAACAGATGTGTTGTGAAAGATGTGTTGTGAAATTTCAAGCAAATATTGCAGAGATTATTGTCCAAAATATATGGTAGTCCGCTACTGATTCTCCTGCAGACCTCTTTCTATTTGTGTTGCCAGTTCTTTTCAGTAAAGTAAATACCATCCATATTCGAATCAAATCGCTTTGGCTAGAGAAAATCATATCCAAGAGAGAAACCATCAAAACCAAGGAGTACGCTGGCCAACATCTCCGATTGCCTCTCGCCCTTTCGATCCTCGCTGAGCAAGTCTCTCAGTAAGCATTCTCTCAGAAAAACAACCACAGCTCTCCCACACGCCAATTTAGCTTTTTTCCCGTGAGTTCTGGCGTTTTTTTAAATCCAACTGGATTTCTGGCCTTTTTCAGCTTTTTAACACCTTTTTCCAGCTTTTTAACACATTTTTTCAGCTTTTTCTTATCGTTACCAGCGGTTACATATGTAAAAAGCCAAGTACTCAGATCCGAAAACAGTTCTGCTAGCAAAACGTGCCATATATTCATACAAGCGGCCGAGTGTGACCAGCTGTGTATTCCCTATGGTTATGAGCTCATTTTTTTTTACAAGATTCTAACCTTGATAAGAAAACGATTTTGGACTATTAGAACATGCGTGATTATAAATATTTATATATTTATTTTTAAAAAACGTTGCTGGCTATAATAGTTGCACCATTGGGACTTAAATTACATTCGTTTATCAAAAGTTTGCGAGCAATGAAGTTCAGGCTGATATTCGGTGCTCTATTCGGGATATTTCTAACTTCATCATTCGATTATAATGTACATATATCCGTGCACTTCCTGTGAAGAAGGTCCTGCATTAATCAGAGCTCATTTCAGGATGCGGTGGTTTTCAAGTTTACAAACTTTGTCTGCGAGAGCTACAATAAGTCGTGGTTCGTGTTCCACAACTGCCGCCTGAAGGCCGTCGCACGGGACAAGGTGCTCCTCAATATGAACGGAACGGTATTACATCCGGTCAACAATATTTCAGTTCATGCACGGATCTTCAAAAGGGCAAGTGGCTACAAGCCGTGGTTGATCGACGTCAACGTTGATGCCTGTGCGTATATACGAAAACCAAATAATCCCTTTGCTTCGATGGTCTATGGGTTCTTCAAACCGTTTACTAACATTAACCACACATGCCCTTACGAGGTAAGATACAGGACATTTATCTTGTTCTTGAACTGGTAATGTTTCCGATTATAGGGTCCGCAGATTGTGAAGGATTTTTATCTACGACCCGAGCTACTGCGCCTTCCCATTCCAACGGGAGACTATATATTGACGATGCAGTGGTATTTTCATAAGAAGCTGCAATTTGATACGAATGTGAGTTTCGTGTTCGTGGAGGATCTCCTGAAAAGCTAAATATAAGAGAGATGTTTAGTGAAATTTTAAGCAATTATTGTAGAAATCATTGTCAAATATATATGGTAGTCCGCTACAAAGGCCTGAAGGCCATGAAGGCCTGCAAATTAAATACCATCTTTATTCTCTCTTCATTCTCTCTCCAATTGAATCACCGTAGAATATTTAATCATATGTTACCCAAACAGAAAAGTGATCAGAGAGAAGGGTTTTATTTCTCAATGTCCACATCGATGCCTTGTATTTTATTGCTTTAAGCTTAGTAGCTTAAGTAGCTTAGCTTATGATGCCGTTCTGCTAGCAGAACGAGTGTGACCAGGTGTTTATTCCCTGCAACCGCAGGGACTGACTACAAATAAAAAACGACCTAAATTTTCTTTATTTTAAAGGGTATTCACATCTGCATATGTACAAACATGGAAAGCCCTTTTATTTAAACAACAACTGTGCCGCCTGCACAGGAACCCAACTGGGAAATGGGAGTGGAGGAGTACTCGTTGTCGCACTCGCACTCGTACCTCTAAGTCCTCGCTCTCTGCTCCACTTGCAGCTTTACAGCTCGGATTGGGGTCAGGCGGGGCCCAGACGAAGTTTTGCTCTTTAATAATAAAAAATATATACAGATTTACATAAATATTCTATGTGCATGAATGTTGTTTGTGCGGGGGGTTTAATTGCACGCTTTGCACTCAACTTACGTGTCTCTCAGTCGCTGTCGCTGTCGCTGTCGAAGTCGCAGTCGTAGTGGCTGTCGTGTGGGCCTGTCATATATGCAGCATTAACTGGAAAGAGAATCAGGGAAATATGATCTGAATAAGTATGGTAATACTCGTAGTATTCGTACATGGTATGCAAATAGCCGATGATCATAATTTATTGTCTATAATTATGCTACTGACTCGACTCTTTCGCGTGACATTTCAATGTTGAGGCCAATTAAAGATATCAAATGGAATGGGTACGGGAGGGGGGGAGGTATGTCAGGGGGGGGGCCTCCATTCATTATTGTATATAATCATGTGGGCAGGCAACAGCAAAAACCAACTCAAAAACCAATTTATAAATGTCTTTGCCGCTTGTGACGGATTTCTGGTTTTTCTGCGAGTCGCGTGGGTCGCCAATGCAAGACAAAGACAAAGAATAATGCTAAAACACAGAAATATACAATTTGATATCATAGAGAGAGAGAAAGAGGGAGAGGGAGAGAGAGAGAAAAATACCCTACAAAGATCGCACTGGAACTCGAACGAGAGCCAAAAGAGAGCCCTAAAAAATGGTGTGCCATGGAAATGTATGGACGTTACTCGGTTTACTATTGTTTTTGGATCTCCTTCAGTTTTGCATATCAGTTAGGGGTTTGTTTTTTCTCACGCCTCGCTCTCGTCTTCTCTCCATCTCTCCCAGTGTGACTTAGCCGTAATTAGTAGTGAAAAGTGCCATTTAGAAGCAAAGACAGGAACATTTATTGCTCGAAATCAAATTCGAGGGCAAGACTGGAAATATCGAGACATTTTTGATAGTGTAACTATGTTTACAGTCTTTGAACTTGTAATTCTCACTCTTGGCTCTATTTTCATACATGGAATATTCTTTTGATGAGAGGTTTCCCGTTTTCAGACTTTTATAAATATTAATCAAGAATTTGAGACAGCTTTCTTCTCCCCTTACAGAGTAAAGTAAAGAAACATAAAGTAAACCCTGCATATCAGACACACTAAATCAATATCAGATCATCGATTCCAAGCCGCGTGTGCAATTGCAGGAAAAACAAACAGCAGATCCGCCACAGACGCACAGACGTAAACACCTGCTCGAGTAACGTGCAACATACGTCAGCTACCTGTGGTAATTACCACATCCCATTTGCCATTGTCCTACCTTACCCCCTCCCCCCGCTACCAGCCAATTGAATTGCGCACTAGACACCAGGGGAAAACTGCAGCCGGAAAACTCTGAACTGTGTGGGGAGGGGGCAACAGCCAAGGCACGAAAATGGCATTAAAACCCAGTGGAGACGACGATGAGGAAAATCACTTGCAAGTACTCGTGGTTGTAGTCCCCCAAAGGAAAATGCAGCCAGAAAAACCAGCGAGAGGGAAGCCCAACTCAAAAGAAAACCAAAATCAGACAGACACAAAACTTGGAAAGAAAGAGAAAGAGAGAGAGAGAAAAAAGCGAAGTGGAAAGATACGCGGCTCAAATGCTCTATAAGAAGAGAAGTTATCGAAAAATATTATCATAGTTTTATTTGGCTGCTTGAACACCTGGCTATCGAACACTTGGGAATGCTAGATCCACGAGGTTTGATTTATAGAGAAACGAGAGTTACACAAAACCCAACTCGAATGTCTGTATACTTCTATACTTCCAGCTAAAACGAGGGGCAACAGCCACCCACTTTTAGGTAGTCCCACTTTTAGTCCCAGTTCTGTGATTCGAAGTCTTCATGAGTCGAACGTTTTCTTTGGTTAATGGTGGTTCGATCTATGGAAGTTCAGCTACAAATAACACCTATCTTTCCTGCATGCCCCCCCAATCGGTTCGGTTAAGGAGTCGCGCGTTATGCGGCAGCGCCCCTCGGTCGGTTGGGCTGCGTTCCGCGTAACAGCCCTCTGCTGGTGTTGCTTGGGCCACTTGATGGTGCAGTCATTGCATATCAACGTCTTAAAGATTACAAATTTTAATTCAAGATATAGAATAGGAAAATGGAATAGAATTTTCATATAAACCCCAAAAATAAATACAAAATAACTGTAAAAAAAAAGTTGTCCGAGTTTTTATATGCGATTCCCTTTATTACAATTTTCTTTTTCCCCTGCTAACAAACTGCAGGTCAAAGTTCACCACACTCTTTTTCAAAAAAGGGTACAACGACAAACGGCAAGCAATGTTTTGCGTCTGCTTTTTGGCAGGTTTCGGCCGCTGCCTCTGCCTCTGCGGTGTTGTCGTTTTTCCAATGAATGAAATTAAATGGTGGCCAACAAAATAGTTAGAAATACTAGTACTAGTACTAGTACGAGTACTCGTACTATCAAGTAAACAATAACTCGTTTGACTGCCGTTTTTTGGTGGCTAGCAAGCCAGCAGCCGTCAAAACCGTTGCCAAACTTGGCCAAGAGTGTGGCAATGGCAAGTGGTCTTCGGGTGTTTGGTTGTTCGGGTGTTCAGCGTTCAGTTATTTTTATAGCCACCGCAGCAACAGCAAACAAAAAGCAAACTGCAACCACGACCACGACAAGTGCAGCAAACTCTGGCGCAGAGGTGAAATATGATTGCAGTCTCGTCTGTGGTCTCCGGTCTGGTCTGGTGGTAGGCCAGCGACAAGAGTTACCACCACGTAAAAGATGTTGCCGCTTTCACTACTTTGCCCCAACCCCAACCCCAGCCCCAGCCGCTGCACCCCAGCCGCTCCCCCCTTCGTCAATTGAAACGCGTTTTGGGTCTACCATTTCTGGGCGAGGGGCAGGCTCTTGTCTGGCTTAAGGATTGTATATAGTAACCTCCAAATAGTAGTAGTAATAGTAGCAGTAATAGTAGTAGACCAAATCTAAATAGCACCTGGAATGGGCGCTACTTTCATTTTCATACACTTCATCTCTCTGTTTATCTCTCGTTTGACTCATGCAACTATTTGGTCGTAAGTATCTTGCGGCTTAAGTGTTTTAAGCCAGTTTAAGCTCGTTCCAAATGCGGCAGCTGCCAACAGTCGCTATAAACTATAAACAAACTACGAGAGAGACAAACATGCTCGTTCAGTGGAGATAAAAGAGAGATACGAGATGTATCAATGGCATGGCATGGATTGAGAGGAGTGTAGAGGGGAGGAGAGCAGAGCAGAGCAGAGCAGAGACCCTCAGAGCAGGGTGACCTGACCTTTAGCCAAGAGCTAGAGACAGAGACAAAGCTGAAACTGCTGGCAGTTAATCATCGTGTGTTATATCATTGACCTCGCCCCCTGAGCGTTCGAGGGTGTCTGTGTCTCTGTCTGTCTCTGTCTGTGGCTGCTGCATAATCAGTCAGAGAGGTCGCTCCACCCGTCCTACCTCTCTTTCTCTCTCTCTCTCTCTCCCTCTCTCTCTTTGTAATTAACATCTAAGCGATAAATGTAATTAGCCGACAGGCAGAGGCAGAGGCACAGCCTTTGCAGGCCTCCACTTAATTGCACTTTCATTGAGAGTTCATTGCCGCAGCGCAGCATCGTATGGGATCGTATCTTGTATCTAGTATCTAGTATCTTTTTTTGTGTCAAAGACTGTATTGAGTTTTCCTGGGGGCCGCTCAGGCCGCCGCCCCGGCATTGACTATTTGCTAGATGCACAAAGGAAAGGCTGAACAGAACGGAACGGAACGGAGCCAACAAACAAACGGGCCACAAAAAATAAACATACACACACACACACAGAGACACACACACACACACACACACACAGACACACACACACACACACACTCATATACGCTGCATTGCTGCAGAGCTGTTGGGTCGAGCACTTTGTTTAAAAATAACAAGAAAATAAGAAAGAAAAATGTATCTTCGCCTGCGCTGCAGTATCTTCTATCTGAAAGATACGCGCCGGCATGTGGGCCCACTCGACGCACACAGCTGCCACCCAATGGGCGGATGGCATGGGGTGTTTTTTGGGGCTGGGGCTGGGTCTTTGACTAGTGTAAACATTCCGTTTCAGGAGAAATCTCATTCAACGTTGGGGCAGCCAAACGGATGGAACGGATGTATCTGCGCAAACTCTAATGTTCTTTCCTATTCCAAAAACCTTTCGACTAAACATCACCAATTTTGGGAATTATTATGGGAACTAGAATCAATCAAATCTTCAAGATCTTTACAATCAAAAATACAGATGATCATAAACAGTTGTTAAAATAACATCCTATGTGTTTATCTGCTGGGTTTCTTTCCTATATAACGTGATTCAAGTCCTTCGTATCCATTAAAGAATTTCTAGCTTATTATAATCCATTTGGGTTATCATTCAGACAAATTACCCATAAGCGAATGGTCACCATCAATGCGAATGACACAAAGATATTGTGTGTTTGTTACGAATGGAACAAATTCTTAAACAACTAATAAAACGAGGGGAAACGTTGGGAGCCGCGTCAAAGGCCGCGGCTTTTCGTCCTTTGTGTGGACGGAAGAGGGCGGGCCGAAATTTTGAAATATACTTGTAGTAGTGAATGACTGTGAAGACTGAATACAAAATTTGGTTGCTCTAGCTTTTAGAGACTCTTAGATCTAGGCGCTTATGACGACTCGGCCAGTGATGCTGATAAAGAGTGATCAATATATACTTTATGGGGTCGGAACCGCTTCCTTCTGGGCGTTAAACACATCCTCTAACACCACAAATCTCATACTCCAAATAACCATACTCTTCGAGTACCGGGTATAAAAAAAAAAGATAAAACTCGCTTAAATTATAAAAAAATACGCTGCCTAATTGCACTCATTAATTGCCATCGAAGCATTACACTTGGCAACGTATAATTGCTATAGGCAATTATTTATATAAATTGTGCAATATTACTCATACGCCGCATAGGCACTGCATCTGTTGTGCTGCTACTGTGATTCAAAGGCAATTCCAAAGAATGATTAAATTCTAGAATTCTCTCAACTTAGATAGGAGCTCTTCTCTCTCTTTTACTCTTGCAATCGAAAGTGAAATTTGTATTAGTGACATGTGTCCAAGACCCTGGAACAAGTGGGAATTGGTAAGCAAAATGGAGCAGCTGGAGCTTGTGGCTGGGGCTTGGGGGTTGGGGGTTGGCAGATGGAGCAACAAACACGTTTGGCAAACAAATAAACACGCAAGACCCCCACCCCACACCCCACCCAAGCGGCAGGCAGCAGCTGTCTGGGAATTGGCTGCCACATGAGAGAGCCATTTGCAAGGCAAACCGAAATCATTTTCATTTTCAGTCTGTTTGTTTTCATTATCGATAAATGTTTGCCTATTGTTATCGCGATGCGACTGGTCTGCAACTGCCCCTGCCCCTGCCACTGTCACTGCCACACAAGGCAAGCTGGCTTGCCTTACCTTGCCCCGACGACTCGCAGTTTTCCAATGAAAATGCCAGGCCGGGCAGGCCCCAATTTTGGTGCCGCTTACTTTCCTGTCTAACCATTTTCGTTGGGAAAATTCGCTTGTCAGCCAAGGATATTGCAATGGCAATTCATCAACACCATCCGATTTGTCATGCGCGGCAGACGCATAATTAAATACTTTCACCTGTGCACCGCAGATGCACAGATGCAGCAGCAGCAGCAGCAGCAGATGCAGATACATTTTCATGGCCAGCAGAGCCCAAAGCTGGCATTGCACGAAGCCAACGGCACTAAAAATAGTCGCATTGCCTTTGCGAGAGACACATTTTGTGTTAATAGCCGCACTTCACGCACACTCAGAGGAGAGTGGCAGCGGGCGGAGTGGCAAGTGGCAAGGTGCAGGTGTGGTTGCTGTGGCTGTTGCAAGCAGGGGCCATGCGTGAAATTGGCAATTTCTCACCTCGAAAGCCGCGTCTCTTGTCACTTCTCTGGGGGTCGCCCGCCGCCTGCTTTTCTGTGTCCGACTTTCGCAAAAGAGTTAAACCTAAAAATAATATTTAAATACTCATTTTATGTGGCTTAAAGATTAACAAGGGAAGCTTTCATCTACTCGTAAGGTGATGGCTTACAATCCATACGATAACAAGATGTTTGTTAGGTAGTGGATGTGGCTGTGTCCTTCGACTTTCTTCGAATGCTGAAGATTGTTAATGGTTTATCGTTACACAAGCATTTCTCCCTTAAGAAACTTTCCTTTGACATTTCTAAAAAGGCTTCTTCGTGGCACCGCAACGTGCCACATTGTGCCATTGTGCAACTTGTCGTATAAGCAATGCAGAGCGAGCGCAGAGCAGGGATTCTTCTGAGAAATAGTTGCGAATGTTTAAGCAGAAACAAGAGAGAGAGGGAGAGGGGGTAGGGGAGAGTCTCGGCCACGTGAGTAGAGGAGCTGCCAGGTTTAATCGATTTCGATTTCAGGCAAAACTTGTTGCCACACAGTGGCATTGCCGTTGCCCGTTGCCTGCCTCGTGAATCAATTACGCAATTTAATTTTCAGATAATTTCATTTAAGTGAAAACGTTTTGCCATCAATCAGGCAGTCAATCCATCGCTCCATCGCTGCATAGCTCAATCATTCTGTCAAACAGCAGAACTTTTCCTTAATATTTTATGCCACAAAAGTTCACTGACTTTCGGTGGCCACAACTTTTGACCCAAATAAAAGCCACTTGGAAAATTGTTGATGCGCAGTGCAAATGGAAGCGACATGAACTGTCATCATCCGACAGCAGCAGCAGCCACTAGCCATAGCCACAGACATATATACATATAGTAGTAACAATCATAATAATAATCATATAAACATAATGACGATGATGAAGCTGATTAGACGATCAGTGTGTGTGGCGGCGGCGGCGGCTGTTGCTCTGGGACAAAAGCCTCTCGTCAGTCGTCCACTAAATGAAATGAAATGAAATGAAACTCTTTATCGGATTAAATTTATGACAATTTTTACGACGTTGAAGAGTGGACAATGGGGCTTTAAACGGGGAGGGGGGCGGGGGCTTTAGGCGGGGAGGGGGTGGTGGCTTGGACTGGGAGTTTGCGGTTTGGCGATTTGGTGGCTTTCCATCAAAATTGCCTGCAAGTGGAAAACAGATGGAGACGAAAAAGTTGTGGTGGAATGAGTCGACTGTGGGATACCCCAGGTAAGAGATAGAACATTTCCACGCTCTTTGAGTATATGAAAGGCCACCCTGTATTGCTAAGCCAAGCTGGGATAGAGAGAGAGTTACAGACTCTCGCGTGGTGCGATCTACATTATATGCCCACTTACAGTTAAAGCTCAGCCTCACGTACAGAGCATCTGTCTATATTTCTCTCTATTTTTCAGTCAGGAATTCTGCAAAATTCCAGAACGAAAAAGTCGAGCCGAAAATGTTGTATGAGCGTTATACATCTTAAAGTTTATATTGTCTTTCGTTCTGCTCAGAACTCTCATTAAAGAAAAAATCGGCATATGTTAAGTGTTTTCCATTATTGCCGCTGTTCATACAGTCAAAGTCAGGTTTATGATGATGTTTGGTCTATCAATAGATAAAAACTACACCTATCTATAACTCTACCAAATAAGAGACACATATTTGAAATACTTTAAGTCTCTTTGATTTTTCTTGGATGGAATAGCTTCAAATACGTGGGAATCGTATATCCAATATATCCAATCGTTCATGCATAAAGGATTCATCTGGCTAGATCTTTCTCTGGAATGTAGTACGTAAATACAGGACATGCCCCATATACCCTCCAAAATGTGGCCGGGGGCTACCCCATACACATAGACGAAGATGAATTTTAGATGTTTTTTTATCGTTTTATCGTTTGGGCAACTTCCTTGAAGTTTATGGCGTGTGTTGCATGTTGCCCGTATGCTATTGCATGCCTCGTGCTGCATGAGGCAGAAACCAAGTGGCTAGATGTTGTATGCCCCACATTATATGTGTGTACAGGGGGGGCCAGGCCTCGCTGCGTTTTTCATTTCTCCTCTAGAGCAGGCCGCCTGCCTGACAGCCGCTCGGACAGACGGACAGACGAACTGTGCGTCTGTCTGACTGACTGACGGAGTGACGGACTGTCGGACTGCCTGCTTGTCGTGTGCTCACTCAATTAGCGCTCAGAGGAGCGAAACAGAAGCAGAAACACTGAAACTACAACTGCCACAATCGCAGTGGCAGTGGCAGTTGCAGTTGCAGGCGGCCCGAGGATTGTGCAAATATTTGGCGAACTGCAACAACAGGCAGGCCTCCTCCTCGGATATGTTCGAGTTGTTCGAATTAGTAGCTCAACAATTGCTGGGGTGTGCTGCTGCTTCTGTTTTTGTTGCAATGAAAATGCCAGAGGGGCACAGAAATCGAATCAAAATAGCATTAGATTATAAATAAAATGCTCGTACAAAATTAAAATAGTTGCAATTGCACTTTAACAATTGTATGCACTGTACTCTATACATACATACATACATATGTACATATGTATATCCATTGCTTTGCTTCGTTGGGTTTTGCTTTCGATTTAGCAAAGAGGAAAATCTATACTTTGGCAGGCAAAACAGATTACACGAAGGCGACAGACAGCCGAAGATGTCGTAAAGCCTAAAGTCGAGCCCCAAAAAACGATCATCTGGAGAATGGAGACTTCTTCCGTGTAATGATTGCGCATGCATACAATGGATGTATGTATGTATGTGTGCACATATCTCAAAAATGAACTTGCATTTCGTCTATTTTATGCCTTGAGCCGCAATGCAATTCTCTTATCTCTTGATCTCAATTTTACTCTCGCAATTACTTCCTTTCGTTGCCCTTTGTCTCGTCAATTCCTTCTGTCCTTCATTCTTATCGCTCAATCCAGCAACAACAACAGCAATGTGTGAGCGGGGGAGCTGCATTTTGTTGCTGTTTCCCCCCGATCGTGTCCGATCTTGTCCGTTCGACCCGACAAACGTGGCGGTTCATTTCAAGAGCTTCACTTTTGCTCGCATGCATTGTATACTCTTTCAATCACTACGTTCTGTTGCTCTCTCTTAGTCCCTCTCCCTCCGCCACTCTCACGGCATTTGCTTCAGTCTTTTGCTAATCGCTCTCTTAGCAGAAAGCACCGAAGAGCTTTGCTTGGCAGAGATGGACCCTTTCTGTCTCTCTCTCAAGCTTCGCTCTCAGCAACGGGATCATTTCTTTGGGCAGTTAATGAACATTAAAAAGCTTTTTTTCTTTGCAATCTCCGACAGTCATAAATATTTACTATATTTATATACTCGAATGTAAAGTACCCTTCATGAAAGCCGCTCAGGCCTTCCCCCCTAAATTTTTTCTCTTCTCTATTAATTTTTTGCTATATTTTGAAGCAGCACGTGCTTTGGCTTACGCTGATCTATTTACCTGTATTTATGCCCTTGGCCACTTGAGTTGTCTGTTAATAACTGGTTCACTCTTGGCGCTTACAGCCCACGGCCCACACACATAAACATTCTCCCACTCAGCCATCATGGGGAGACAGCGACACCTGTTCACCTTCCCACCTTTCCCATTTGGACAAGTTGCGGTTTTGGTTGCCCCCATAATAAGCCCGATTCGAGCGTGGGCGTGGCATGCTACTACTATATCTGCCATATATGTATGTATGTGCATACATCTGTAAGATTTGGCATCGCGTGTGCAGACTTTTTAATGGGCTGCTCGTCGCCGTGTGTTGTGTTGGCGTGCTTTGAGCCATTTCTGAGGAGCATTTCTGACTGATTCATTGACCAGATTCCATGACGCTGCACAATGTAAATGAAACAATTTTTCTGTTGTTGCTTGCCTTTGTTTAAATGCTGTTTTTGTTGTTGTTGTTGTTATTGTCGTTGGTGTAATTATGCGGGCCTGAAAAATCGTTGGCAGCCATTAGGCGCACGAGTTGACCATGAACCAGTGACGGTTTTTGTTTTTTACATTTTTTATTTTTTATTCTCTTTTTCTATGTTTAATTGAATTGCATTTTATTCGGTTAATTATACATACTTTTGCTTAACGATTAAAAAGTGAAACCGTTTTAAGGGGAAATTTTAAAGCCAGGCTTAAAAATCCTTCAAAGCTTTTACGAATTAAGGATTTCAGAGACCAAAAGGGGAGGGGTCTGCTTTATGGGTTCTCCCCTAAATGCATCGTCAATATCCGCTGGCAATGCAATCAAGCATCAAACGAAAAAACAAAACGGTAACGAAAACCAAATTCAATTGATTGACTGACTGACTAACTGGAGTGAATGAATAAGTAATGCACACTGCCAAAGGGGGATCCAGAATGACAGAGCGAGAGCTTCACTGCGCTGCGCTGCTCTGCTCTGTGCTGCTCTGCGCTGCTCTGCTCTGCTCTGCGCTGCTCTGCGCTCTGCTCTGCCTGGGGATGGCTCCAATATTCATTCACGCACGCTGCGCGCTTGGGTGACCGGCAGGGCAATGCTGCTTCCGCCTGCTGCTGGCTGGGCAGAAAGCTCGTCGAAGCTCGGAGGCGGCGGCTGAATGATAACTGTGCCACGGCATTATGTCGGAGAGGGGAGGGAGTTAAGTGCAAACGTCATAAACTCAATTTCTCTCCCTCTCTCCACATCCATCTCTGTGCAGCCTGCCCTTTAACTGTACATTGCCATGCGCTCGTGTACACACACGCCTGTCTGTGTGTGAGTACATTGTTTAGTTACCTTTCGGAAAGGCAAAGCAGCACAAAGCACAAAAGCAAAGCAGAGAACACACAAATAAGAACTTTCGACAATGGGCATACCCTGGTTTTAGAATATTTATTTATTTATTTATTTCATCCTAGCGCAACAAGCATTTTGTACTTATAAATTATAAATTTTGACATTTAAATTACTAACATTAAGAAGTGATTACAATTACAATTACATACATTCGAACTTAAATACTAACATTTTAATAATATAATATTTAGTTTAGTTTTAATTTAGTTTCTAGGAATTTCACTCTTACTCTCCGTTCAACCCCTCCCTAGGGGATGATTCTCCAGTGCGATTTCGAACTGCACTCCCCCACTGATTGCCTTGATGGCGTGGGGAAGATGATTCCAAACTCGAACCGCATATACAAAGAACTGTTTCATTGTGCATGTGTACCTGTATTTAAAGCAAATATTATTCCATGAGATATATATATAATGATCTACAGAGTAAGCCTTAGAGAGAGAGAGAGAGAGAGAGAGAGAGAGAGAGAGAGAGAGTAAACTGATGATAGTTTTATATTTATTCATAAAACTCTCATATTTTCCATTCTTTACTCCATCTGTCGCAAGAATTTGCTAGAACCACATGTACCCTTGAACTCTACAACTAAGGAGTGCTAGAAAAAGTGATTCATGCGCAACCAAAAACAGAAACACTGAAAAAGAGCAACAGCAAAAGAGAGTAAGGAGAGGTGGGAGAGGTGGGAGAGAGAAAACTTGTTTACTAAGTCAAGGCACGAGGCAACGGAGCATCACAGATCCGTCGGAGAGCAGGGTGCCGCCGCCGCCGCCAGCAACGGAACCCAACCCAAAAGGTTTCCGCAGCACAGGCGAAGCTTTACTCCAAAACTTTCCTTAGCCGAAGCGAACACCCATCCTTAATTGCATTGACACGCCCCGTTTATTGGATTGTCAGCCTCTCTTTTGCGGTCGCCTTCTGCGCAGCGACTTTCCAATTGATCCAATTGATAATTGGATTTGCGTTTGCTGATTGGAAAACCAAAGAAAATGTCTTTCGAAATTGACTCCACCAGGGTATCACCACCATCCACACCGCTCCCCCTGCCGTCAGCTGATTCATTAGCCCCAATTTCTTGTTGGTCAAGGTTTACGATCCGATTTGCTCTTATCTGCACAAGCAGGCAACGCAACGCAACACCTTCCGCAGCTCGATTTCTAATCGTTATCGTTATCAATAGGCGAATAATGAGAGGCCAGGCATGTGGCCATATATGGGATTGTAAGGGGTAGGCTATATATACAGATACTCGTATGTATGTACATACATATATGTATATGTTTATGTAGTATTGTTTGTGTTCTGGCGCCTTGTTCGATCATTAAATTATAGTACAAATATTTGAGATAACGCAGCAGGCACGACGCCAAATGGAAATCGCAATTTGTTTGATATTCTGTAAAGTAAGCAATAATTTGTAGTAGAACAAAGTAATGTTATAATATACTACCTATAGTTATAGAGATATAAAATATTAGGTATAGAAATACTGTAAAACCTTTCAGATGGAATATCTAAAGAAATTAAGAAATAATTCATATAGAAACAAACAATTATATTGCTATAATTTATACATAGTTCGAAAAATATCTATAAAAATAAATCTGCATTAAAATGAAGTCCAAAATGTTGAATTTTGCTATGGAATATTCATATTAAAAGAACAATTAAATTTAAAAAAAATCACAAAAATAATCCCCAACTTTTGAGAAAAACCAATTACATTTTCGTAATCATAATTGTAATTCCAAATCAATTCTGAAACCATAACTTCTAACCTCAAAGTGTAATTACAGGCTTGTGCTTGTGGGAGTCATTAGATCAATGAACGAACCAGTTCAACTCCAGTTTCCGCTCCGCTTCCCCGCCTAATGCGAAATGGGGGCATAGACACACACACACACAAACAGACACAAAGTATATCTCAGACTGTCAGTATCTAGGGCTACCTGGCATAAAACATTTCCAGGCATATGGCAATGAACCGTCAATATTTTCAGTGTGTGTGTGGGTGGGTGTTGTGGCACCCCCCGACCCCACCTGACCCTTGGCCATAAATAGCCAAAGCCAAACGCATAAACATGTCCGATGTATGGTAGTTTTTTCTGTGGGCAACTTATAGTTCAATAAACTCACCCAAAAAAACTGCCACAACAACAATAAACTAAAATTAAAATTTAACTACAAAATAATATTCGGGGGGGTAGCACACCCAGAAATAGTTCTGAACCAGAACCAAAGAGGGGGAGGGGGAGAATAGTTTGTACAATTAATGGCAACCAAAACCCCGCCGAAAGAGCTCTCTCTGCTCTCTCTGCTCTCTCTGCTCTCTCTTTCTCTCTGCACAATTAGAAATATAAATAAAAACCCCTTCTTGCCACTTGCCACACATGCCTGCGGAGGCTGCTAAAATTAGCCACATGCCTCTGCCTCCGCCCCTGGCCCTCCTTGCCCCGCCCCGCTCCGCCCTATAGAACAAATTTCAAACAGATTTTCACAGATTCAAAAGGAAAGTTTTTCCTTTCATTTAAATTTCCCATTTTCCGACTTTTTGTTTATTGAATCTGTCTAAGTTTTCGCTGATTTTCACAGCTCTTCATTAGTTGTTGGGCTAACCAACCATGGCCAACCACACCGTGTGGCATGCCCCCCGCCCAAAGGCAATCAATTACCCCGAAACTAGAAATTGAAATTGAAACTGTCACAGCAGCAGCAGCAACGGCAGCAGCAGCAGCAATTATAAATAGTCCCTGTCCTGCCACTCGCTTTTTGGGGGCTGCTTCTGCTTCTGTCTTTGGTTTCGATTTCGATTCTTGTTCGATTATTCGATTGGCCCAATAAACTTTGCACTTTTCACGCTGGCCCTGGGCCAATAAACACAGCAGCAGCAGCAGCAGCAGCACCGATCAACTTTTCATTGGGTGTCGTGGCAGCAGCATTTGCTAATTAAAAATGCCTCAGCCATGAGCCATGAGCCACGAGCCCCACGAGAGCCCCCCATGTGAGCCATGGTTATGAGGGAGTAGAGCAGAGGGACCAGAAGAGAGGGCCAGAAGATTGATGGGGCAACTGCAGGTGGGCCACAGAGCAGCAACCACTCAAGCTGTCTGTCTGTCTGTCTGTCCACTAGGGGACTGTCAGGGGCATCGTCAGGTGCGGCTGGTGACGTTTGGAAGGTGTTTGCGGAATAATTATGGCACCCTGAACAGCGAGGAATGGAATGGGGAATATACCATGCGAGTTGTTTCAACCTTATGGATGCTTTCTTTGTAGAATCTAGATGCTCCCTCTTTCAAAGACCCCCCACGGGTGTTCTGTAGGTGAGTCTTTAATAATCCTCCAGGTCTCTGTCTCTTAGGTTCTCCTCATCTTACAAACACCAGGAAATTCTTAGATTTAGGAGTTTTTTCGGAGACTTTTTATACATTTCCTTGGCAGCCTTTGGCTCTGGATTTGTCAGTCCTTTCCTTATGGTTAAATTCTCTTTTATTTGGGATAATCTTGAAATGATTTCCCATAAGCGAACGGCTACAAACGCTGCGATTGACACGAAGAAGAGGCCAAGTATTTCAGGTGGTTTTAACGATAAATTAACTAAAAAATAACCGAAATAACAAATAAATATATCAATTTGTATATTTCTTTATATATTTGATAATTATTTACTAATGAACTCTAAGCGTTCTTTTATCTTCCGAGAACCAGTTACTAGATTTTGCTCTTTGGCATTGTCGTTGTCTGTTATTTCTCACTTTCAATCCAAACTCTTTTAGCAAACTCGCGATAATAAAGATTGGCATTATCTAATCTATCATAGGTAATGGCTAAAACAGCTAGAGAGGGAGAGAGGGAGAGACAAGGCAACACAGAGGAGCTCTTGTCCATCAGCAATTATCAGTCATTAAATGCGGCACTCTCTTAGTCACTGAAACATGCGCCATTCCACACACACACACACACACACACACACATACACATAATGCACAATATATATAATTATATTTATATGGCTAACAACTCACCTTAACAAGCAGATTTGTTGGCCGAAAACATTTGTGGTGATTGGAAGGGGTGTTGAAGGCGAAAAATTATGATTTGTGGGGAGGATTGCGTTTTTAGTTTTGCTGCAAAAAGGAAAAAGAAATTGATTATATTTATGGAATATATAATTTCTAAGTATTATAATAATATTATAAATACAAATATTTTCATGAATTGTCTTGCATATTTATTGTCGTATGTTTCTCCAAGTGTATGACTTGATCTTCTGGTTTTTATGTGTATTTTTTGTTGCTTTCATTCAAGGCCAAAAGACGTCATCTTGTGATCTCTGTTCTGACTGTTTTTCTGTATAATTAGAGAATACGATGATTCATGGGGCCAAAAACTAAACTACTCGTACTATTCGTAGCACATCGTACATCGTACAACCTTTCTATAGGTAAACACACAAATTTGTTGGGTTATGGCCGGGGTTCCATCCGGCGGCTGTCGAATTTTTTCAAGAATGATGTGCCAATGACATGAACTCAATTTAGAAAAATGTCTATTTATAAGGCTTATAATGGACACATCCCCCACTACTCTTTCTCTTTTCCGATCAGACATTGTCGCCTGTCAGCACTTTGCATTTGCATTCCCATTCCAACGTTCCGTTCTCTGTCGTTCTGTGCCGTTTCTGTGCCGTTCTGTTCGGTTCCATTAATTGGCCTTCGCGTAGACTTCCCCCTTCGAAATTTCACGGGGGTGGGGGGAGTGTTTGGGCACCAAATGCAATTTGTTTGGACGGGCTTCAATTGAAAAATTGAAATGAAAACCATTTGATAGCTTTGAGTGGAGTGGAGGGGGGGAGCTGTTTGCATGGTGATTCGAATCAATACATGGCAAAAAACACAAAAGTGTTTAGTCAATAAGTTTTTTTGCAAGGGCAAAACGTTTACAGGCAGATTCACATGAACTTGAACTAAGTAAACATATATCAAACTTTGCAAAATCATAGCCAGATATAGATACAAACATATCTTTAAAACGAAAACAGTTGGGAAAGGTGGTACCGGATACTGGAGTATACATATTCCGGAATATATGTATGTCTGTAGAATTTGGAATGTAAGGAATCGAATGGTGCTGAGCATACCTTTTCAAGCAATAAAATAAAATGCAACTAATTCTGTAGTACTCCACTTTCGCCCTGAGTGCGACAGAGCAGACACTACATACATATTATATATTCTCATTTGATCTTTCCCCTCAAAGTTTTCGCTCTCTAACGGTAAGTCCTTACTCTCCTGCATTAGCCCCTCCACTGCTCAGACCATGCTGAGCCTGTGTTGATCTTTCCTCCCTTTCCAACACTCTTTGGCCATCCTGCACTCGATGCACTCTCTTACGGTATACATTCAATTCTCTCTCCTGATCACTCGTGTTCTATGCACTTTCGCTCTTTGCAATTGACTTCTCTCTATCTCTCTCTCGCGCAATCATTCGCTTTAACCCCACAAGTGCCAGGTGAGGCAATCTCGGCCATGATCTAACTAAATATAAAAAACTACAATTTAAGCAATGATTAAATCTGAAATTCAAAGCCCACTTTTTCACAGTCACCTGTCACATTTGATTATCAAATGCCTGCCATGACATCACACCTATCCAGAGTCTCTTTTCGGATTAGGATTAAGGTAATTCAATCTCTCTCTCACTTCACCCTCTACTTTGTTGGATAATCCCCGCCCCCACTCTCCCAGCTTGGGGGAGGTAATACTTATAGCTGTAAATATGCACGATCTGGGGCCTGTCGAAGCATAACAACTTAATAATATCGGGGAGCTTGGAAACCGGTCTACTGTGTGGGGGTCTAGGGCCTCTGATAGTTGAATGAGCGCAGTAGTGGCTGGGCAAGTGTATGCCTCTCTCTCTCTCTTGCTCTCCCACTCGCTCTGACTGGTAGATGTGCATCAATTAAAAATAATACAAGCGCACAGACAGGCACTAATCGTTGATGTTTTTTCTAGTCAGGTTTACAAATTCTGATTCGTCAGATCAGCGAACTTTCAGCGAAAAGAAATGAAAAACAAAGGGAAAACGAACCCAGAGCCACTCTCGGGGTGGGGTGTCGTGGGGCGGGTCACGGTCATCATCATGATGTCTGTCTGTCTGTCTGTCAGTCTGGGTTTTTTTTAATTAATAATAAAACTCCGCAGACAAGGCTCCCGCACAAAAGAAAAAAGAAAAGAAAACTTCAGACTAAAAACAGCAACAACAAGAAAAGAGTAAAATTGTTAACGAACATTGAACATTGAACATTTTGATGATGTTTCTTTTTTCTCTCTTTTTTTTTGTGATAAATTGTGAAAGTGTTTTTTGTTGTTTTTTTTTGGGCTCAGACGACAGCTAATTGACGCCTTCTTTTGCACCTCTAACCCCCACTCCACCCAAAACAAGCTACTTCCCCCCACTCCACCCAAAACGACCTACCTCCCCCCACTCCCCCCAAACCTATCACCCTCCCCACCCCCTTCACCCACTGGCCACTCGTCGTAGTCGTCTGTTAATAAAATGGCGTCAGAAATGCGATTAATAACTCACGCCTAGGGGGAGGCAGGGAGGGGGCCATAAACACGTGAAAGGCGTGAAAACAAAAAGAAAGAAAAGAAAGAAAGGCCTCCATGTGGTGGCTAAAGATTTGGATACTCCAACAGATCCAGCAGATCAAAGGCAAAGGCTTTCGAAAATATAAAGAATGTTAAAAGCAAAAAAGCAAAAAAAAAGTAGAAGAAAAAGTCTGTTTTTTAGCTTCATAATTTTAATATCCAGGCTTCCGATTTGTAGGTTTTATTGGAATGTAGACACCATTATAATCTTCCAATTTTCATTATTTAAAATTCAAATAAAAGACAAGAGAAGTAAATAAATGCTAAGGCAAAATGCCCCAAAAAGAAACAAAATCTCAAGCTAAGAGATAAGCTTAGGAGATCCTCAAAGTTTCCTCTTCCAAACTAAGGGGAAATATAAATAAAATTTGAATAAATATTAAAAATAGTAGTAGATTCTATTTACCTACTTTTAAGTATTGTAGATTGATTAGGGGAGGGAACTCTAACCTTGGCCGCAACTTTATCAAATTCGTTTGACATTTTATCAGTTGTAGACTTTATGAGATATCAATTTGCTTTTTTTAGGGGTTAACAGAGGGGGAATGATAACTACCCAAAGACAGGGAACAGTGGGGAGGAAAACCACCCAAAGACAGGGTACACAGTGAGCGTAACACTACCCAAAGACAAGGGTCAGAAGAAGAGGGAGAGAGACCATAAGACAGCTGCTCAAATTTCAAAAAAATTACTTTTATGGGGTAAAAACACTCGATTTTCAAGTGCTTCCAGGGAAGAGTCGAGACTCGTTTCTTGTACCCCTAAGACTTGATGGCATTTGGCACTGGGGCAAGGTCAAGGGGAAGAGATCAACAGAGTTCTAGATGGGTTAAGTGTGTTTCATTGAAGGGATATAAAGGGTAGCAAAATGTGTGGTTCTATGTGGTTTCTCTCCTGACCAAATAGTAAACTAATATCAAATCGAGTGGCCATTTCTATGTGTCACATTCTACATGAATCCCACAGCTGTTCCGAGTATGCTAATGACCATTACGCCCATCAGCCCAAAAACAAAGCCAAAAGCTAAATGCCATTAACGCCTCTTGGTGCCCAGGGACCCCCTTCCCACCCTCTCCCAGCAATTCTTCTGCCGAAGCCTACGCTTATTGTGGGGCCCCCAATTTGGGGCTTCAATTTTTGAAGAACAACCTTCTACGTTCTACAAAGGGAATTTCGGTTTATGAAAATTGTGGTTTATAAATAGCAGTGAAATAATTATCTTATCTATGGCCAAAAAGCCTCTTGGGCCATGGCTAAAGAACTTACGGGGACATTTTCTTTACCCCTGCCGCTTGCACTCGCCTTCCGATCAGAGTAGACTTTTCCACTGCTGTGCAAAAGATACTTCCGAGATCTTCAAGTCTTTGTGTTGCATGAAGATGTCTGGTGTGGTGTCTGGGCAATGCCCTGGCAACATGTCACGCAAGAGAGTTCAATGCATGCCGTTTATTATGGTACAATGAGATACGCGAGCGCTGTTATCAGTTATCAGTTATCAGTGTGGCTGGGGAGGATCGGATTGCTCGCTGGACTACAAGATGATAGTGGATTGTGATTGTCTCGCTGTTGATAAACGGAGTCTCTCCTCCTCCTCCTCTCGCCTCTCCAAAGACCTCTACATCTCCCTCTCTCTTCCCTCTCTTTGTTCCCTCTTCCCCCTTCGTTTTCCGCCGCCTCTCCGTTGCACTTTTCTTTGAAATAATGTCAAGGCTAATGCATCAAATCTGTTGCCACCGCTTTTCGCTAGCTCAACAGCATTTTTTCTCTTTTGTTTCTTTTTGGCAGACTTCAAAACTTGCTCTGTCATTGTCTGCCCCGCCCCACACCCCCCTTGCAATGATGTCATATGGAGATGGTGTATATATTTTTTGGCCCAAAAATATTGCTCCGCTCCAGTTTTTGCCTTGCTTTTGACTTTGTCACGCTTTTCCCAGCCAGCGCTTTTCCGCACTTGACTCCAGTGCACCCCCCCTCGATCAAGGCTTTCCGCACTCTCCGCTCCTGCTCTCTCTCTCTCTTTGTAACTTTGTTTTGTTGTCGTCGTCGCTCACATTCCGCGAGGGCAGGCGGCCCACAGTTGCTCATCGGCTTAGGCTTTTTCTCTGCTTTTCCCCTCTTGGCCTGCCCTGGATTTCCATTTGGTTTTTGTTCTTGGTTTATTTTTTTTGTTTCAACATGATATTGTGAAAAGTTTTCACACTAATGGCAGCTGGCAGCCGTGAATGCATTTATGTTTTATGGTCTAGTTTTTTTCCCCATCCCCCATTCCCCATTTCGTTTTTGCTGTTTGCTTGCTTTTTGTTGCTGTGTGTGGAGCACCTCTTAGGGGACAGCGTTTTTTCTTATCCATAAATACCATTTATGTGTGAAGGCTGAGAGGCAGAGCAACAGTCCCGAGAGGGGGAAAGACAGAATTAACAAACGAGAGATCCGTTGAATATTTTAAGCAAGCAGTTCACATTTACATCAGCTGTAAAGTGCTGCAAGCAGTTCTGTTGAGAGGCTCTCTATTTCTCCTTTTCCAGAACTCCTTGAGCAAGCAGTTCTTTACATCATCAAAGGCAGACAAAGTAATGTTGCAAGCAGTTCCAGAATCACTCTAACGGCACTATTCTTTGTTAGTTGACTTTGGTGGGGGAAGGAAGGATAAAAGAGTGGCTAAGCAGACAATTTTTTGCATTAAAGCAACAAAAAATCATGCAAAAATTTAAATTCCATTTATTTCGACTTCTCGGTTATTTTGTCATCTTTGAAAGAATCCTACGATAAAGGAGACAATTGAGTATTGAACTCTTGATAACTTCTTGATTAGAACCATTTATCTAGTTGGTACAAAGCTTATACAAATAATAATATTTTTGCATAAAAAACACATTTGATTACATAAAACCATATTATGTAAATCTTCTTAGAACACCCATAAAAATATAAAAAATTATCATCGGATTTCACTCACCTTTGATTAACAAATTCAGCTAAAAAAAACTGTTGTATTTGATTTATTTATTTTTATTTTTCAAGCGTTTTGCGAATTAAAATTAGTCGAAAAACAGCAGTCGCGTGGAGGAACCACAACAAAAACAATAAGAGAAAATGGAGATGAGACAAAATTAAAGATAAACTTGTTTACACCGAACCGAATCGAGAGAGGGAAAGAGAGAGAGAGGGTAGGAGAGCGAGAACAGTTAAACGGGATTTGCGGGGGGGACGAAACGCGAACTGGGAGTTGGATGCGAACGGGAATCAATAAAACAAACACATAAAACACATGGAAGAAAGTGCGGCGAGGCGAATTCTTGTATTATTATTATTTTCTTCTTATTCTCCGGTTAATTGCACAAATGGAACGAGGGAGAGGAAGTATGGGAAGTGCGTGTGCAGCCGCAGAGAGAACAGAGAGAGAGAGAAAGGCAGCGGCAAAATCCTGGCATTGGTTTTCGTTTCGCTTTTGGACGAACATATGAATGATAAAATATTCTTCAGCTGCTGCTGCACACACACGCAGACCGCCCCCTACCACACACTCTCACACACACATTTAAAGTTTCACTATAAATGTTATTAATATATTCCAGACACGCGGCTCCCCGACACAGCACAGACAAAATACGAACGAAAAAAATCAGCTAAAATAAAGAACACGCGTTGGTCCGTTTTTCGTTGTTGGTCATCAAAATCGTCGGAATCGGCGACAGCGTCCGCACTGTTCCTTTATAAAAAATGGCACTTTGGGTGCGTTTTTATTCAGCACTCGCATTATATAACGACACTTGCATTCAATTCAGATTGCATTTATACACTCCTGCAGAGCGCTGCACTACTCACTTGCACTTGTTTTGATATTTTTCCGAGCAAAATTCGACAATAATTTCACGTCGTTTCGGTGGCGCGACGAATTTTTGTGAGACCGTGAGAGACCGTCAGTCTGACCGCAGATTTATACGGAAATATAAATATAACCCACTCAAGCCCCCTGTATTTAAACAAACGACCAACTTGAGGTAAGCCCTGGAAAAAAATATTTTTTGCAAATTCCTCTTGTAAACCATTCCTTTCTCTTTACTTAAAATATAATGACCTCCATATCTTTCATCATTTTCGTGTAGAGTATTTAAACACCCGCTGGTCGACAATGGGTTAATCGTCCTTGTACATGATCAAAAATCATATTCACGATTTTTATATTCGGCTTAGAATTACTAGCTAGCTAAAAAGTTCAGCCGTGAATACATAATTTTATCCGATTGACCAATCAATTGTCTCCAAGATTGGTTAAGTTTAGTGACTCTTTTTTTAGATTGTATCTAAAATTACGTTTAAGCCAAGGTATAAAACTTAAGTGAGCATGACATGCGACGTAAGAAAACGTAAGTGAGCATGACATGTCACGTCATTTGGACGATCCCCATTTTCAGTCTTTATATGAAAGCCAAAAACCGGAAAATTTTCTGAGATAGAGACTGACTAGTTTCTGCAATAATTGGTGCCTAGTAAAACAAACTTTTCTTGAATTCTATAATAGCCTTTACTAAGGGTATGAAAAATGTTGCTAATTCCTCGCAAATGTTGTGGGACAATGTCGCTAAATTCAGGGCACATGTTGCTGGCCCATACCTCCATTTTGATATTCTGTTTAATATTACTAGCAGAATGGGATTCTGAGCCCTGAACAAATAATTTAAACTGATAGATTAAGCAATTTTCTACAAGATGCACAAACTTTTAAAACACCGTTTATTGGATTCGGTCCAAAATAAGGTTTAAACAAGGAAGGTCAACAAATAAGTCCCTTTTCTTACATGGCAACTACACGGTAACTACACATTTGCTACACATCAGCATCATAGTAGGGAATGTGGGTTTCTGTATACCCTATTTTTGAATTTATGTTAAAACCTTCTTGGTGGTGATTGTTGATATACTCACCACGAAAATTGTTAAACTGCAAGAATACTATATATTGCAAAATTTCGTTGAGCTAGCCACAAAATGTGGAGAATACTTCTGCATACCTACTAAATGTATAAAAAATAGTTGATAAAATCGGTTTTTACATTCGTAGGACAAATGTTTCATCAGTTCCCCTCTGTAAAAGCACTAACCATACAATAT
This sequence comes from Drosophila algonquin, assembly GCA_035041765.1. NCBI lineage: Eukaryota > Metazoa > Arthropoda > Insecta > Diptera > Drosophilidae > Drosophila > Drosophila algonquin. The sequence continues at coordinate 178,180 of JAWNKY010002104.1, read as the reverse complement.
ATAGACGGGACAATTCATACATTGAAATTGTCCGCACCAAAATCAGACATCAGCGCCCAAGCCAGTCGTGTTAGGGAGTGAGTGAGTGTATGCGTGCTCATGCATTCTCACGTACTTTGCGTGTTTGCAACTGATATTTTCGCTCTCTCAACTTTGTTTTGATTTTTGTGCTCGCGCCACCCTTCACTTTAGCATTATAGGATTCGGCCTTTTTTGAAGACGCTTGCCTTATAATACCAGAATAAATGTTATTTTGTACATGCTTTAGATTCTAACTTTGTTTAATATAGAATATACTAATATATTGTATGTATGTATATACATATATTCACAAATATATATTTGATTGTATGGTGTATTGTATTATACAATGATATATTTGATCATATATAAAAAAGTAGTATGCGCTAAAAAAATATATATATATCATCCTTGAATATGTATATTAATGACATATAAATGAGTAATAGATGGGTCCATACGGATAAACCATACAATTAAATACATACATATTTGTGAATATATATACATATGTACATATATATATATGTATGCACAAAAGGCTTCATAATTCTGATTGGCTGTCGCACCGGTAGAAAAAATCGGAAAAAACCGGAAAGCGTTTAAAAGTGCGCGAGTGAAACCAAAAACAATACGGTGCACGGCAAGAACTAAATAGAGAGCGGCAATGCAGGATGGTCATAACGACGGCAAGGGGTGTGGCAAGCAGTAGAGGCGCATATCGCGCTAAAAGTGAGTGCATTATTAAGCGCCATGCGCATCAGCAATACCAATGCATTGGTAGATCAGTGTTTTTTTTTTTGAGTGAAATAAATCGCCAAAAATTGCAATATTAAGCAGCAATACCAATGAAATGGCTGCTGAGTGTTTTTTTTGAGTGAAATAAATTGCCAAAAATTGCAATATTAAGCAGCAATACCAATGAAATGGTAGCTGAGTGTTTTTTTTTTTGAGTGAAATCAAATTGCCAAGAAGTGAGTGAAAGAGAAAGATCAAAAGAGAGCAGCAACGAGAGCAGAGTCAACTGAAATTAAGGGTGAGTTTGCACTATACTCCAAATTATATTTTATTACTTTATTTATTATTATTTATTATTTTTGGATATTTTCTTTTATTTATATTATATTATATCCACAAATCATTATCATTTCTAGTGAATCTTGAATTGTGCCATTGATGTATTTCAGCTTGCTTTCACTAGTCAAAATTAAAAAACGTCCCTTTCTTTACCACAACAGTTTTTTTTTCATTCGTGATACAAATATTTTTGTTCTATTTACCGTTATTTTTCCTTGGATTTTCAAAATTCCATAGAAATTGTAGATATATTCGTTTCGGTTCAGTGGTCACACACCCCCGAACCGAAATATTGATAATTCTGTAGAATATCTTCATATGCCCATTGTACAGCACTGTTCGCTGCCATGCGATGCCACCTATAACCAAAAACCGGCAGCAAGCGTGATAGCGAAATTGTGCAAAAAAGTATTTTAGTTCGTCATGGTATATACTGGTATTTCCGAAGAACTTAATCGGCGCTTTGATGTTTTCGATGTTTTTAGACCTTTGCCAAGTAGGAAACTTGCCAATCTTGTTTAAAATTGTTTCATCTATCGGTTTAAATTATTTGTTCAAGGCTGAGTACCCTATTCAGCTAGTAATACTAAACAGAATATCAAAGTAGAGGAATATGATTTTCGTCGGTATTTTTTCGGTATATTTTTGAAATGAAATGCCGGCAGCAAAAAGTGCTGAAAAACGACAACACGACCTAGGACGTCTAAATAAGTTTCCGTTTCTATTAATTATTGTTTACCATGGTGAGTCCTGTGCTTCTATTCTGAAATGTTCAAGTAATCGTGTAACAATCCTTGTCAGTTCTCGCTGCTGCACAAGGAGGAGAATGCGCATGATAACTCGGTGTGGAGCTGCACCTGGGGCCGCGACCCATTGCCAGCTGAAAAAGATGATGCCGCCACAGAGCCGGAAGAGGAGAATCCCTTCGACTTTGATAAAAAGGAGCCCAAGCCAAATGACTTCATCGTTACTGGTGGCCTCGATGATCTGGTAAAAGTGTGGGACGTACGAGAGGATAACACACTCAAATTGCGACATTCGCTGAAGGGGCATGCCCTGGGTGTCGTCTCTGTTGCCGTCAGTTCCAATGGTCAAAGTGCGTCTTGAATATATGCGTGAAAGATCTAGATTTATGCTGTCTTTTCGTAGCAATTTGCAGCAGTTCTTTGGACTCCACGATGTGTCTGTGGGATGCCAAGACTGGGGACAGGAAACATTTGCTGAGCTTCGGGCCTGTGGATCTGTGGACAGTGGGCTTCTCGCCTTGCGATAAGTACGTGATATCCGGTCTCAACGATGGCAAGATATCCATGTACAGTGTGGAGACGGGCAAGCCGGAGCAGGTGCTGGATGCCCAGAACGGAAAATACATTTTGAGCATTGCATATGTAGGACGACGACCTCCCCTCCTCCAGGCCATAGACTCCTCGATTACACTTTCCATTTTGCATTGCAGAGTCCGGATGGCAAATATATTGCCATCGGGGCCATTGATGGCATCATCACAATCTTTGATGTGGCCGCTGGCAAAGTGGCCCAGACCCTAGAAGGACATGCCATGCCCGTGCGCAGTTTGTGCTTTTCCCCTAACTCTCAGATGCTGCTAACCGGCTCCGATGATGGGCACATGAAGCTCTACGATGTGTAAGTGGTAGACACCCAAAAGAACTGAACCTCCTTTGGTAACCCCCATTCCCTTCCCCTTGCAGTGCGCACTCGGATGTGGTGGGCACATTGTCGGGCCATGCCTCCTGGGTGTTGTGCGCCTCCTTCTCCGAGGATGGCAAACGTTTTGCCAGCTCCTCCAGCGATCGGACTGTGAAAATTTGGGACGCCTCCGAGCGGAAGTGCCTGCACACATTCAACGAGCACAGCGATCAGGTGTGGAGCGTGCGATACAGTCCCGGCAACGATAAGGTGATTTCCGCTTCGGAGGACAGGTCGCTCAACATCTACGAATGCCCACCGAATGCCATGGTCTGATTTGTACAATAAAGCGTAGGGTTAAATCAACAATTGGGTTCTATTTTGTGGTAGAGGCTAACTAGGTACTACTGCTGTCCGACACACTGGGCTTCTCCTTGAGGAGATTGATCTTCTGCTTGGCCTGCGTCAGCAATGTGTCCTTGTACTTCTGGTCGGGTATGTACACATTGAACGTCTTAAAGTAGTGGAGTATGGTCTCTGCAAAAGAAGACAAATAGGGATAAAAGTGCGTTCTGTAGAAGGAAACGACTCCTCCATTCTTACCAACATGCGTCTCCTTCAACTTGTACTCGTCGGCTATTTTCTTGGCTGGCCACGATTCGGGCTCGATCTGATGGTCGTTGATGAATTTGAGGGCCTGCCGCAGGGTGCAACGGCCGGTCAGGACGCGACTCGGCTCCTTGTACCCGTACTCATAGTCATCCGGAGATTTGCGTTCCAATGGAAGGGGTCGCTGCTCTTTGATGTCCGCTGCCGACTCGGCTGCCTGACGCTCCTGCACGCGTGCAATCTGGGGAAGCATAACATGAGTATTTATCGATCTGATGAACGTTTTCTTTAACTTACAAAACGGTCCTGGGACGTTACATAAACGTCTTTTAGTCGCGTGTCCAAACTGGAGTCCTTAAGGTTGAGTTTGTCCACGAACTTGGGATCCACTGGAAGCAAAACTCGAGATTGAGCAAAGGTACAAAAACACTTGATTATTATATGAATAGCATACATTCAAGGGTGCGTTCCATGTCCCTAAGATTGGAATCGAATTTGGGCGCCGGTGTAGGTTTCTCGCGCTCAATGATGCGATGGGCGCGATTCTCGGCGTTGAAGCGATTTGCCCGGCGGGCAATCATCGATGCTACCTGTCCCATGGCCGGAACACTTATATTTTAATTAACGATTCGAAAAATATGCATTAAATCAATGGAGGAATATTCTTCCCCGTAGACATAACCAAAAACAACAAGTGTTGGTAAACTGCACAAACAGCTGGCAAACAGCTGTTACTTCTTAAGTGCTGCAAAACGCCGAGGGGCAACTGTTGCTTTGTAAACAAACCGGGATCGGCTTTTAAACTTTTGATTTCGTTTATTAAATTGGTACCCGACATGCTGCCGCCACTGCGATCCAGCTGGAGGCTTGGAAGAGGCGCAGCCTGCTTCAGCAGCAAGGCCAAGCGCGAATTTGTGGCCCGGTACAGCAGCGAGTACCCAGAGAAGCTGCTCGGCAAAAAACAGAAAACGCCCACGCACATGTATGTGGCCAATGCGGAGACGGCACGGAGAATTGGCCAGTACCTGGAGCCGCACCTGCAGCAGACCTCCTGCGACACTGTCCTGGAGCTGAATCCCGGCGTGGGTCACTTCACCAGGCACCTGCTCGACCGGGAGACTCAGTTCCGCAAGATTATTCTCCTCGAGAGCATGGAATACTTCATGCCCAGGCTGCAGGAGCTGCACACATTGTATCCGGAGCGGGTAAAGGTGCGCCACGGCGACCTAGTCAACCTGTGGAAGCTGGTCTTCATAGACAAGATGGACAACGGGATGCGGGTGGCCGAGCTGCTGCACGACGTGCCCCAGAGGCCCTTCACCGATGGTGAGAAAATAGAAGCTTCCCGGGGGCAACCACTAACCATTGCTTGTTCGGGTGTAGATATCAACATGCTGGTCTTTGGCGCCGTGGGGTCTTATGCGTTCTTCAAGCATCTTATCAACTCGCTCGTCTTCCAGACGAGTCTTTACACCCTGGGCCGCTGTGAAATGATCCTAGCGATGCCTCCACCCATTTACATAGTAACTACAATCAACCTCTGCCCCCATTCTGATTCGTGGTAATCGAACGATTTATTGCTCCTGCAGCACCTGACCTGCAACAATGATGTGGGCTACCTCATCTACCGCTCCACGACTGTGCTCTTCCAGATACTCTTCGAGCACCGGTTCATTGCCAAGGTGCCGCGGGAGGATTTCCTCCCGCTGCAGGCCGAATATAAGCTCACGAAGAGCAGCAAGCTGGGCAAGGTGCGGTCCATCAATCCGGAGTACTTGTATCTGGTCAAATTTGTGCCCAGACGCAATCTTCACGAGCTGTGCTCGCACCAAGACCTGGTGGCTCTCTGGTTCTTCATCAAGCAGAATTATGTGAGCCGGCGGAATCGCATAATACCAAATCTCGAGTGAGTGGGAGACACAAAACCAACCAGAGCTGCCTTTAATGGATGCATTCTCTTTGCAGAAAGTGGGTGCCTGGCTGTGGGCCAAGACTGATCATCAATCCGCATGCCTCTGAGCCGATTTCGCCCACATATCCCGATGAGTCGCCGCTGAAGCTGCCGCAGTACACCACACAGAGCACTACAATGAGCACCAGGGACTACTATCCAGGCATCAACATCTACACGCAGTTTGGAGACCTCAGGCCCAGCCAGATGCTGACGCTGTTCACACAGTTCCGCCAGTGGCCAGAGTACCAAGAGAGCTCCTTCCTGGCCTCCATGGAGAACGCGCTGCTCAAGCTGGAGTCGGCCAGCGATGAGCAAAGTCTTGAGGATGTTGTTAATCTGCCCGAGGAGGACGACATCGGGGCGGAGGAACTAGTCGAGGAGGACACCGCCCCAAAGCCCGATACCGCCAAGAAAGCGAAAGCTGCATAGATTTTGTTGTAAATAAAGAATTATAATTGTTATGGTTAAAATCTCTTTTGAATTTGATTCGACTCGTCCCGGCTTTCTATGTGCATCGTCCCTGGGCCAGGAGTCGGCTACCGCGGGAGCACTTCTCGGCCACCTCAATATGGTAGTCTGGAGGGGCAGCCGCTTCGTCCAGCGAAATGCGCGTCTCCAGCTGCATCGACAGCTTCACGCAGTCCACCATCAGATTAATTGGATTTACGCCCAGCACATAGGTGTACTCCTTGAAGGGACAGGGATTGCCCTCGTGCTTGGTGTTGCCGAACTCGTAGCAAGTGTCGCGTATCATGAAATGGCCGTCCGTGTTGCAGGGATTCCTCACGCACTCGGGTATTACCTTCTCTTTGTAGAGGACCAGCATCTGGCCCTGTTCGCACGGGCCCTGTCTGTAGGCGGGATAGCAGGCGTCCGTCTCCGGGTAGTAGAGTGTGGCTGGGCAGAGCAGAGCAGGGGAAGTACCCGGGCAAATTATGTCATCGCTCGCTAATGCCGATCGCCTTCCATATGCTCACCTGGCGCACAGTCACAGACCCAATCGAGCTGCTGATCCCCTGGATATAGAAGCTGGTGCCGCGGGCAACGCGCCGGCGAATACAGCGGCTTGCGACCCTGTACAAAGAGGGAGCGGGAGAGAGAGACAGAGAAAGAGAGATGGGAGAGCAATGATTGATTATCTATAATTATAAAACTCATCTGTTTGGTACCCTTTCAGAGGGTATTATAGTTGTGATTTAACAGAAAGGGAAGCCTAAGCTATCAAGAAGTCTTTCAGTTTAAGATTTGTCCCAATATAGTCGACCGATTGACCAATCATTGACCGAGCACTTATCAAATGTTCCTGGATTTCCAGGGATCATTAATTGAAATGACTTTTCTGGGAACAATTCACAGGCAAATAAAACCAATAAATCTTATCGTTCTTATGCAAAAACCAGTATTTACAAAAAAAACTTGTTTTTCAGTCTAACTTTTCATATTAATCTAATATTAACCATTTTTTAACTTGATTTCCAAATGTTGACCACTTTTGGCGCCATTTTTCAAGAATTTTTGAAACAGGGTATACGAATTTCGGCATCCCCGAAATTAGCTTTCACTTATGTACGTTTTTGTTGCCTTATCAAATCAGAGCGGGGACAGAGCTCGCCTCGTCTCTCTCGGACAGCTTACCTCCAAGTTAACTTTCTTCTTATCAATGTCCGCATCCTCTACGAAGGCTATCTGCGCCTCGATGCCCATGAGGAACGCCGATAGCGCGCAGAGCAGCAGCAGTCTCGTCTTGATCATAATGAGATTTTTTTAATTATGGCTATGTAAAACAGGTCGATGCGGTCTTTACAAGATAACAAAAGCGAGCAGAACAAGTCGCGACTTTCCCCTCTTGTGGATCCAACTTTAGTGGGCGCTACTTTTTTGCGTCGATCGTTTATATATTCATAAGTCGGTGGATCGGAACAGCTGGTGTTGTGGGGCCGTTGTGGGGACTTGTGAAAGTGATTATGATTTTAGTAATTCCCTATAAAATATCAAAAGTATTAGAAATGAATATAATATAGTTCCTATTATGCAACGATAATGGATACCGTTTATTTAAAATAAATTGTTTATTTATTCCACTATTTAAATTTTGTCAATTCAAAAACCGGTCTTAAGCCAGCCTCAGATATAATAAAATCTATTTTTATTTTTATTTTTATTCAGCCTGTAAGGTTTCAGGGCTTATCCGCTAGAAGAGGGCTCTAAAACTGTGCACGGGGCAGATGTCATTGGTGGCTCCCTCTGTGGGTGATGCAGCGCTTGTGGCAGGCGGAGAAAGGAGGAGCAAGCGTTGACATCTGGTTGCCACTTGGCTGGTCCGAGAGGGCTCTTGTCAGCTCGGGGCGGAAATATGGTTATTTTTGGAATTTAGATCGCAAGCGGATCGACTGCTCCCGAATTTAAAAAAAAAATAAAAAATTAAAACCCCGCATATTGTTTTTATTCGAAAGAGCTACGGCTCGGCTGTTAGGTTAGAAAAGGGGGTGAAGCGAGTGAACTACAAAATCAGCGGTGTCTAGCTGAGAAAGCAGTTTTAAGGAATCTTTACGTCCACTGATCCCACGGGTTTGGCATCCATATACTCTGTCGGGCGAAGCAGCTCGTATCGAATTGGAACGGCTGAGTCGCGACGCGCAGCGATGGAGAGGCGAGAGCCGCCAACAAGTCAGTTCTCGCTTTCGTGCGCAGCCGCAACGACGTGGCGACGTCGTGGGGCTGCGAAGTAACAATCGGGAGTGCAGAGCCCCAAGCGTGTGGGCGGAGTGCTCCAGGCGTTGGTTGTGTCCCAGTTCGAGCCCGTGTCTCGCCGTAACCCCTACATCATTTGGCCTAGAGTAAGAGAGGCAAGATAGGGCCGAGTATCGCGCATTCCAGAAGCAGCTGGCAGCTTAGTCCCAAGGCTGCCCACGAAAATACAAGGGCAGTGTTCGGGGGCCGAACAAAAAAAAAAGCAGAAATAAGAGACCTGTGTCCGTAGCAAAAGGGCAGGGAGAAGGGGACAGAAGGGCCCGCAAAAGTCCCGTACGAAGAAGGGAGAGAGCAGCCGCCGCGTTCGCTAGCTTCGATTAGAGTAGGAGGAAAGAAAGAGAAAGCTAACAGCTTAGTTAGAGTTAAGCTAGCATAAGAGCAGAAAAAAAATAGAATAAGAAAGTAAATATGAAGTAGGAAACATTTGGAGAAGGAAAAGATGCCTTTAGGGTCGGAAGCGGGGGAAGACGGATAACCGTGTAAAGCACGATAATGTTTAAAGATAAGACAACAACAAAAGCCTCCAGCACTATGCGTCCCTATATACGATCGTCCCACTATACGATCCCTCGGGAACGTGTATATGTATATTATGTACATATATATATTAAGATGAACACACAGATATAGATAGACTGATACCAGTCCAAACGCTGCGGACACCTACATGTATGAACTCTCCCATCTATATACTATATCTATATCTATCTATCTACATATATACAAGGAAAGAACCTGCAAGAACGTGTGTGTATGCAAGTATGTGTGTGTTCTTGTGCAGAGCATGTCATTATTGTGACCAATGGCAAGGCAGTTGACTTATGGAAAGAACATTTTCTCTGTCCATTAATAAATAATAATAGAATTAATAAATAAATAATATAATAAACTATAATCACAATCAGCTGCTTGTAGAAGAAGACAGCGAGGGCACACTGGAGAATAGCGAAAACGATGCGATTCTTACCCCTGTGGCCTGCTGCGTAGCCCATTGGCTCTAGCATACAGGTTCGCCATTTTACAAAAATTTGTGTCAATATTGTGACCAATGGCAAGGCAAGGCGAACACTGAGAAAGAGAGCCAAAGAGAGAAGCTGGCTGCTATGTACCCATCAGTGCTGACTGGTATGAAATTATCAAAGCAATCAGCTTTTTTCGGCCAGTCACGTGTGAACGGTGATATTATTGTAACCAAGGCATACTTAACAAGGTAGCCGCACTCGCTCTCTCTCTCTCTCTCTCTCTCTTCTGTCATCTTGACACTGAAATAAGAAGTAGAGCTCTCTCAGTGCGACTACCTTGTTTAGTATGCCTTGGGCAGCGCCGAGGCAGAGAGAATGCGCACTGAAACGCACTAGGAACATGTGAGTGCTGCTTTAGACTCTAGAGGACTCTGTCTATAGGGTATTAGTGCGTCGCCTCGATAAGCGACACTCAGCTTTGTGTCTCAAGAAATCTTCTCAAAAATATTTTGCTGGCAGTTTCGGCAGCACTGCACACGTACACACACATATGAATGTACGTTCTGTCTGTGGACATTGGCATAAGAAATATAGGGATGATTTCAAATTTGACTCGCAAGTGTGGCACTAAAATCCGGCACACTCACACGACTCGTCGGGTAGCTGATGCCTGCCCTGTTGGTGCGACCAAATTCAATGTATGGAGTGTCGTGTCTATATATTGTATGGTTAGTGAGTGATAGTAGCCTTTTATAGATGACTTTAATATTCAAAGTACAGAAGATCGCAAATTCAGTTCAATTTAGAGTATATATTTGTCTCGCTCACACAGAATCGTCATTCCATAAGCTTTGTATATCTAGTCTCACTGGCTTAACTTAAAATGTAGTCCTCTAAGTTTAAAAATATTCAATTTGGGAATCCCCATGATAAGTGCTCAAAAAATAAAGTGAGTTGCAGCCCTGGTCAACAGAGGCGTCTCCACGTACAATCGATAATTCCTTTGTCAAAATAAAAACTAAATAAATAAAAATTACTAAACCTAAACTCGAGATTCCCACACAAATGGATTAAATGGATGAGGAAGAGGCAGCAGGTAAGACGCAACTAAAACGAAGATCAAAGACAAACTGCAACCACACTTTGTACACATTTTACTGCGCAGAAATCAATGCAGAAGTGCAGGAGGTTGCTGACTCTGCGGGGGAGGCGGGGGCGGTGCCAAATGGGGCGGAAGTGCAGCAGAACGATGACTCCGAGACTGTGGGGAGGGTCATAGATGTCTTCGAGGAGACGGCCGAAATGGAAGCGGCCATGATCGAACGCTTCTTTGGACCGACCGACGACGCTGAGCAGGAGGGTTCGCTCCCAGTTCCTGACCCATCGTCAGATGGCGAGGTTTCTCTCAATGCGGAGGGCGAAAGACTCGGTGAGGAAGCCATAGCTGTGGACGATGGCACCGAGAGTGATGGCAGTCCCAACCGCCCTGGCAGTGACATGTCCTTGGATAGTCCCAACAGTGAGGGTAAGTTGATGGTTTTCTACTGATGCTCAATTCCATTGACAACATATGCGCAGATGACTCCGATGTGGAGGTAATGCCACGCTGGATGATACCCCAGAATCGTTTGCGTTTCGCCGTGGACATGATGGTGTCTCAGGCTCGCAATCAGGACGGAGGAATCGCTGCCCTCTTAAACAGGGACAACTTCTTGCAGCGCGTCCGCAGCATGGTATTCAGTCAGGAGAGGCGTCGGAGTCGCACCAGCGATGAGAATAGCCAGGATGCTGCTGATGCTCAACTACCACAGCATCCGCCACCTCCCCCACCAGGGCCACCCATAGATATCGACATGGAGGAGGGAGTGCATTTCGATACCAATCTGCCGGCTGAGCACTCTTATTTCGGCCCAAACCTGAATCGGGTGCCCGGCGTGAACTACCAGGAAGTAGGCAGCACGCACCACATGCTCCTCTTTCTGCACCAGTACATCCTATTCCCCGGCGAAGTGCTGCCCTTCATGATCGATGGCAGCCTCTTCGACGAGGATATGTCCGGACTGGATGGCCTGATTTTTGCCGTCGCGTTTCCCCTGATGAAGACCCCTCCGGATAGCAAAAAGTTGTATGGAGTCACCTGCCAGATCTATGAGCAGGGTGACAGCGGAAGCCACCTGACCTTCTACAAGTCCCGGGCGCTCCAGCGTATTCTCATCAATTGCATGGACATCAAGGGGTGAGTGTCGGATTCGGGAGTGCGCCCATGTCTGCGTTCACGTCTAATCCTCAAGCGTCGTTTCAGCCTGCCCCAGTACATTGCTCGGAATCCGACCAACAAGTGCCACAGCAAGGTGAAGATACTACCGGAGTACTTCCTGCCCGAGCCCCTGAAGTGCGTCGACATGGGCTCGATGAGTCGCTTCCGTGACATACCATCGATGCGGGATAAGTATCGCCGCTATCAGATCTCTAGCACACCATGGCCAGCCGATGTCTGCCAGGAGTATGCATACGAGGAAATTGTGGAGCGGGCGCGCAAGAAGCTCGAGGTACACAAGATCGATACAATGCCAAAGTGTCCCATACAGATGTCATTCTGGTTGGTTCGCAATCTCCATCTAACCGAGCCCATGATGGGCCAAATGTTCCTCACGAACTCGGTGAACCTGCGCCTGCAGTTCATCGGCGGCATCCTAAAGGAGGAGACGCTCTTCTATTGCCGCTACTGCAACAGCAGCCTTGCCTACTGCTCGGATCTGTTTGCCATGTCCAAGCATGGCCTGCAGACACAGTACTGCAATCCAGGTGAGTGTCCTCGTGGTTCATCCGTAGGAAAATCGACTTTAATTTCGGCTTTTGCTCTTGCCAGGGGGCTACATACACGAGACGAACACCGTGTATCGTGTGATACAGCATGCCATTGGCTATAGCGGCGAGCCATCCACCAGATTTAGCTGGTTCCCCGGCTATCAGTGGCACATCATTTTGTGCAAGTTCTGTGCCCAGCATGTCGGCTGGGAATTCAAGGCTGTCGAACCGAATTTGGCCCCCAAGATGTTCTACGGCCTGGCTGGGTCCAGTGTGCGGATTGGCAAGGCAGGCGACAGTGCCACAGCCAATGGCAACAATTTCGTGGTACGCAACATGCTGAGAGTCATTTCAAGCGAAATGGAATGAGAAGGACGTCTCTAATTAGGACTCGTTTCATAAAATCGTAATTTTTGAAAATCTGATTGTCTATAAAACCCATTTAGAGGACTTGAGATACACGGTCTATACATGTTCTACGGGCTTAGGTGCAAATGGAATGATTAATTTAGTTTAAGTAAATTATATTTAATTGATGTTTAAGATTAAATTATAACGCTGATCCATCCTAACTGAGACTTTCTTTGGGTTTTACGCCGCATCCAAGAGTGCCGCGAAAGAGGTGGACAGCTTCTGCAGGAGAGAACGAAAGATTTTCTACATACGATTCTCGATTGAAGTCGGTTTTTACCACTCACCGCCTTGCAGTACGGACATAGGCCAAAGGAGACGTCCAGAAAGGTCTTGCCATCCAGCAACGTCTTGAACCATTCCTCCAGGCAGGCGGCATGACACTGTAGGACACAGCGTGGATTGTCGCAGGAGACGATGGGCACCTCGCCACTGTCCAAGCGGTACACAAAGCAAATGTTGCAATGTTTCTCCTGTTCCTCCTCCGACTTGTTGTTTTCGTTCCAGTCGGGCATGGGAAAGTAGCATAGGTCAAAGATGCGCAACAGATTCTTGTGCATGTCCAGTTCTGGGTCCCAATTGCCCAGGCCATCGCTCAGGACATGCCGCAGACGGGCCACCTCCTCGGTGGGTCCAATGATCTTCAGGGCCATGGAGGCAATGCAGGCGAAGGGATCAACAATGGTCACCTTGAGGTAGACCCGTTCTTTCAGGGGGAAAACGCGTGTGTTGTGCTTGGTGGTAATGGGCGATGGCTGCAGCACATGGCACAGCTCATCAATGTCCATGAAGTTGTCGTAGAACGGGCGCAGCTCTTCCAGCAGCTTCCGAAAAAGATTCAGTCTGTCACTGAGCGTTCGGGCGCCTTTGGCCAATATATCACCCAACATCACGCAGTCGGGTAGACTGTGCTCCAGCAGACGCATCGTGGGCACCTCCAGCTCCAGATAGTGCTGATCGAAATCGGGAAATTTGCTGAAACGTATCCGCGAGCAGCAGTCATCCATCTCCAAGCGGTACTCCAGGGGCTTGTGCAGCGCCAGGATATCCGCGTATATGTTGCTGCGCTGGGCGGAATCATTTAAGCTGGAAAATGATTCCTTGGCGGGCAGTAGCTTCGCCAGATTCGACAACAAATCCTCCAGCAGCCAATCATCCTTCACCTGCAGGTTGTCACCGGTGTAGCACTTGTACTCCAGTTCCTCCTGCACATATAGCTGAAAACCATGCAGGGCCGGATAATGGGGCACAAAGAGCTTAAGGCGACGCCAGTTTCCCTGACGAAAGATGTTTGTCAATTATATTTAAATTGAGCGGGATATAGTGCAGACCCCGGACTTACCTCACTGCAGACCACGCCGCGGATTATGATTGCACCGCTTTTGTTTCGTTCTGCGGTTAGACCAGGGTACTTCTCCGCCAGAAACTGTTCCAAATCTGTGTTCTCGCTGTCCATCATCTGTTTACAATAAACGAGGGGGAACGTTGTGAGCCGCGGCAAAGGCCGCATTCTACTTTCTACCCGGTACTCAATATTATATACATTCATTTATGAGCTTACGATTTATGAAATTTATTATAAGTTCGCAAAAGGAACGAATTAAATGTTGGGCAAAAAATAATATTTAAAATAAAAAAATGAAGTCAAACTATTTTTTGAATTTTTATACATGTTTCCATTTTTGTTTACATATTCGAAACGTGTTTGCGCGAGAGAGAGGGAATGAGTCAGCGCTTGGCGCTTGCGTAGCCACTGAAATTTAATTTGTTCCTTCTGTCCATAATAACGATTCGACCTGATCTAGTTTCAACACTCTGATAGAAATGGTCATTCTCCATGATTCTGCGTTTTTAGTTTTCTCGTATTTTCAAAATTGTGTATGCCACAGACTTTAGTCCTTTATTAGGGCGGAAGGGGGCGGGGCGAAATTTTGAAATACACTTGGAGTAGTGTGATAACACAGGACACTGGATACAAAATTTGGTTGCTCTAGCTTTCACAGTCTCTGAGATGTAGGAGCTAATGAATACGGACAGACAGACATGGCTATATCGACTTGGCTATTGATGCTGATCAAGAATTTATATACAGAGGCTCAAAGCCGAAACAATGCAGTGTCAAATATGCTGTTTAACTGTGGTACAGATTTTAAACTAGAGGAAAAACAAAATGTTTAAATGCACCAAAGCTTCTAGAAATTAGGAATTCGACTTTATTTCCGGTATGGCGTTTAAAAATTTTTTGTTTTTCCTCTAGTTTAAAATTTGTACCACAGCTAAACAGTTTATTTGACACTGTATTGTTTTGGCTTTGGGCCACTGTATCTTATGGGGTCGGAAACGCTTCCTTCTGGGCTTTACACACATCCGTTATCACCACAAATATAATATACCCCTATACTCTTCGACTACCGGGTATAAAAATCATATTTTTAAACCACTTGCACTAGAGGTGGTATGACATTATCGACTACTTACGTTATCGATATATCGATGCGAATTCCGGGATATTTGAAAATTCCTATCAAATTCAAATTAACGGAGAAGGGTTCCGTTTCTGCATGAAAACATGGGATTCACCTATGAAATATATATATGTAAAGATTGGGATTTGTTCGCCGGCTGTTTGCGCCACATGGCGGCAACTCTGCCCCATAGTTTTGGGCTCTCCAGAGCTTATCAGTCGAATTTACGTTATTTACTGATTTGATTTAGACGTATTTGCTCTTCGTCAGAGCGCAACACCTGCAAGCCCACTCTGTGTTTTCATTTGTAACACCTGCGTGGCTGTCTGGTATCAATCCCCAGCGTGTCTGATAAACCCTCTTAACTCATCCAATTGGTCATCGGTTCGGTCAAGCCACATTCAAAGAGTCTGCCTATTTAAACTTTTCCACTTGCTCCAGTAGTTCCATTCCTTCACGGCCATCAGCTACGGGCGCTCGTACCAACAGAATCAATCTGATCAAAGTTTTCAAAGATACAGGAAATTCCACGAAACTAAATATGCTGCGGTTCGTTTTGGCTCTGGCATTTCTTGCTGCTGCAGTGAATTCCACGAATGTAAAGCAATGTAAGTTCACCTTAAACAAAAAACACCAAAAAGAATAGGTTACTCAGGTGTCGGATGACAAATTTTCGTGCCGGAAATTCCCAAAGTGGGTTCAAAGATTCAAGAAATTTAATCAAGAGAATCGCATTCTAGAATTTGGGTTTACCTGCCCTCAACAATCTAGCTTCTAAAAGATAACTTGCTACTGCTTTTTAAGAAACACATACATACATATATGTACTATACATCGCATGAGAGTCTCCCATTTTGAAACTGCAAACTTTAGTCACAAGAACTCAAGAGAGTGTGGGTCCTTCTTCTTTTATGGTGAAACTCTTAATTATTTTCCTCAAAATATAGCCAGCTTTTCTGCTTATCTAAATAATTTAAAAGAAATTAATTAATCTTTTAGTCTTCATCAAGTTAAACACCTTCCAGACATTGGGTTCAGCTGTCCCCAACAGCTGTAAAAAACTCAAGAACCGTCAAGAGAGTCTCCCTCTTATCAAAGAGTATTTTGATAATTTCCATCAAAAGAGTCTCACCTTATCAAAGAGTTAATACTCAAAACTCAAGAGAGCACTAGTTGTGATAGATAGCGCTTATCAGGGTCTTATCTCTTGGACGTTTTCCACAAAATGTAGCCCACTTTTATGCTCATGCCACATGCATTCTTTCAGGCAAGGACAAGCCGTTTCCACTGAGCGTGAGAGTGGAGGATTGCGACGAACCGCCATGCACCGTTTACAAGGGCACCACAGCCATCATGGAAGTACAGTTCCTGGGCAGTAAGTACTTGGCCTTGCAAAAACACTGAACACTATTTTAAATGTATACATTTCCAGCCAGCAACAATATCCGGAATATCACAGCCAAGACCACGGCCAAAGTGTTTGGCATGAATCTGCCCTACGAGCTACCCGATGAGGTGTCCAACGTGTGCACCAATCTGATGTATGGTGCCATGTGTCCCATCGACAAGGGCGAGGACGTCACTTACCAGTTCAACTTCTATGTGGAGCCCAGTTTCCCGGAGATCACCGCCGATGTCACCGTCACGCTCAACGATGCCGACGACAACGTCATTACGTGCTTCATCTGCAGCTGCAAGCTCCGCAAAGGAGCGGCTGCTAACCAGGAGGAATACCTCCTGGACTGGCGCGATAGCCAAAGCGAACTGGAGGCATAGACAGACGGTCGTAGTACGCGACACCACTCTTGTGGCCTGACTGAATATTAGCCACTTCTACTGACCAATAAAACCATTCCATTCCCAAAAGATTAAAACCGTTTGTTTACCCTGACTACGTCACGGATTCCAGTGTACCCAGCGCTAATTGTTTCCTCGATAAGAGATAACACAATATATTTATATACAGTCATCGGTGACGTTGTGCTTTTGCACCGACGGACTGACCAGCAGTAAATTATTTCACTGATTTGACCAGTTGAATGGGCCATAAAAAGCGATTTGATAATCACCAATTGGCCGTCAGCTTAGAGATCGAATTGGCCATATGGTGAACAGTTGGCCTCTGCTTATCACTCACACATTTCGCTGGGTTTGGGTGCAAATCTACACTTCTATAAATTCTAGGAAAAATACGCTGTTTTTTGACGAAAGATAGGCCCCAACTAGAGTGAAAGGAACTATGAAATCAATGATTTCTGCACGTACATAAGTGTGTACATAATACTATTTAATCTTGAGGATTTGTGTGGTTTTTTCAAAGCCTTATCTTTCATAGCAAAGGCTAAGTCGGCGGTGGTGTATCAATTGTAGTTTATCTTCAGATCATGACATATCATTCAAAGTTTCTTGAAAGATCTTGAGAGATAAAAAGGTTCTTTGATTTTGCTAATCTTGACCTATCACTAACTTCGTTGGATTAGTTGGGAGGGAACTAGGCAGTACCTCAGACAATTTGTATTCTCAGGGTACCGAGAATATGTCTATTTATGTATTTATGTTACATCCAGAAAGAGGCGTTTTCTTACCCCATAATTATATTATGATCTTATATACATGTTCAGGACTCGAATCGTGTGTAGAGAATCTTATGATATCACACCGAATGACCTTGCCAAAATCATATTTACAGAGATTTTTATCCAGAGATATTTAAGTATTTCCAACTCCAATTTCGCAAGAAATTCACATTAATTCAATGAAAGAATTCTGAAAGCTTCTTAAAAATTCTTCTCATAGTTTTTGAAATATCACAATCTAAAACGAATTTCCTTTGTTTCAGCGATTTGTTGACCTGCGAATCCATTCTCTGCTCCAGGAAATTAATCATAAATTTTCGAAAAACTTTTCTCAGTGCATTTTGAATGGAAATGAAATCTGATAAGCTTGGTGGTGATTCGTCGGGTGTTTTGGGAAATTAACAATGATAGCTCGGTACATTTCTCTTCTTCTTGTGGGCTAACTGGCCAACGTTGGCTACCTGCATACCTTCGTTGGGCTGACCAGGTGTGTCGTTGTAGCCGTCGCGGTATTGGGGCTAATCAGGCTCGAGATTTGCGAATTATTGGGAGTTGATTCGATTATTTATGGACATCGTGTGCAGATAGCAATGACCAATGGAAAGTTGAGATTATAATCAAATAGCAGGCGAGTGTCCCTTTTTGGTTGGCTGTAGCTTTTTAGGTTTTCAATGAAAAGAACACACATCGTATACATAGGTAATGCAAATCACCCCCGTACATACGTATAGCATATGAGGGGGGGAGAGGCAGAGCTTTTAAAATTTTATTAAATATTCATGAGACCTCGCGGGTAAGCTGCGAGGGCGATTGATTTGCCAAACGGATTTGCTTTCAGACGCAAATTTACATATATCACAGAATTTAAGGCCAATAATTGAAGGAGGGTTTACCCGATTTTCCGACTTTCCGACTGTCTACTCAGCTGGTACTGCCGTTGCCCTTGATCACCTTGATGTCGCAAATGAAACACGTGGCAGTATCACCATCCTGATCCACCAGATAGATCTCGACCTTCACCCCAATCTCGGGATATTCGCCAATGGGGAAGGCAAACAAATAGGTGACATCCTCTGTCGGGTACAGCGGACAGTAGGCGCCGAACATGAGATTCGGGCACACGGCAGCCACTTCTGGCGGCAGCTCGTACGGCACTGTGATGACACCCAAGGTCGTGGCCTTCACCTTGGTCGTCATGCTGGTGATGTACTTGTCCACGGCGAAGTCGATCTCGAAGTACTGCGTTGACCCCTTTATAATTTCGCAGGGCGGCGTTTTGCATCTATCCACGCGCACCTCCAGGGGAAATGGTTTATTGCCAGAGCCTGAGAATAGATTTCAATTAGTTCTCTGCGCATGGCATCCATGAGAGTAGAAATCGTGGAACTTACATCGCCTGACTTCCGTGGCCAGATCACTTGCGGCCTGGACCGTGGCCAATAATCCCAGAGAGATACAAATCAACACCTTCTTGACCTGCATGTTTCAACGTTTGCATTGGTTTCGGCCAACAGTGCGGACATCGTTTTATAGCCAGTCCAAGCCGAACGACTTATGAGTGAGTTTTTGTGTGTCGGATTTGTGTTTATCTAATCGGTGCGCCAATATACTCAAATTGCTCGTGTTTGTTCTGGAAGGTGACTGCTTTGGCACTCGATCGCATCTTTACCCAATCAGATGACTAAAAAGGAGCCATCACAAGGCAGGAATTCAAGAATGCAATTGATTTGAAGTGGATAGAATATAGATCACCCATTGGGTGACATAAAATATTGAAGAAGAAACTAGGACGAAATTCCAGAAGATGATAGCTAAATGTCATCTAAACAAGAATAACATAACGCAATTATGCTTTGATGATATAATATATTTGCATACCTTTCATATACCCTAAAATATATTCGCATTCTTTCTTGTCAGTTTACAATATTTGATAGCAAATTAATACTCGTATCAAAATGTCAGCCATAACATTGGGTTTACCTCTGTTGGATTACGCAGCCCAATATAAGCAGACGTGATCGAAGCATTATAGCCAGTGGTGCAGCAGTAAAGTAAATTCCTTTTTACTGTTTGTTGTTTGCACTGCACTGCACATTGTACTTACATACATATGTACATATATACATATACGCTCCCGCACGACAGCAGCCTATTCAGCCGTTCTCTCGCGTCACCCCAGCGGCGAACAGCATATCCAGTACGCCCACAAGATGCATTTCGTAAAGGCTCCACGTAATGTATTACGTTTAGTTTTTAATTAATTAAGGTTGAAAGGTTTTAAAACAACACCTTCTCTCTTGGGTATGACTTTCTCTATTCAAAGCGATTTGATTCGAATATAGATGGTATTTACTTTACTGGAAAGAACTGGCAAGACAAATAGAAAGAGGTCTGACTACCATATATTTTGGACAATAATTTCTACAATAATTGCTTGAAATTTCACAAAACGTCTGTAGGTATTTTAGCTATCATATTTAGCTCTTCAGGAGATCCTCCACGAACACGTAACTCACATTCGTATCAAATTGTAGCTTCTTATGGAAGTACCACTGCAGCGTCAACTGATAATCCCCCGTCGGAATGGGAAGACGCAGTAGCTCGGGTCGAAGATAAAAATCCTTCACAATCTGTGGACCCTATAATCGGAAACATTAGCACTTTTAGAACTAGAAAAATGTCCTGTATCTTACCACGTAAGGGCATGTGTGGTTAATGTTGGTGAACGGTTTGAAGAGCCCATAGACTATCGAAGCAATGGGATTATTCGGCTTTCGTAAAAACGAACAGGCATCAACGTTAACGTCGACCAACCACGGCTTGTAGCCACTTGCCTTTTTGAAAACCCGTCCATGAATTGTAATATTGTTGGCCGGATGTAATACCGTTCCATTCACATTGAGGAGGACCTTGTCCCGTCCGACGGCCTTCAGGCGGCAGTTGTGAAACGCGAACCACGATTTATTGTAGCTCTCGCACACAAAGTTTGTAAACTTGAAAACCACCGCATCCTGAAATGAACTCTGATTAGTGCAGGACCTTCTTCACGGGAAGTGCACGGATATATGTACATTGTAGTCGAATGACGAAGTTAGAAATATCCCGAATAGAGCACCGAATATCAGCTTGGACTGCATTGCTCGTAGACCTGTCATCAACAATTGTGGTTTAGGTCCCAATGATGCAATAATTATAGCCGGAATCTGTTCCGCATGTGTAGATTTTATTGTTGTTAATCGACACATCAATTAGCGCCTAAACTATTTTGTAATTAAAAATGTGTTCTATGTATACCCAGCAAACCAACGAGGAAAAGCTGTTGGAAAGCGCACTTCTTGGTTTTGGGAGGGAAATTTGTTTCATTGTGCTTTCTGTGCTTCTCCCTGTGAGAATAGCACACGACAAATACCATTTTTGTGATACTTAAACAGGGAGCAGGGGAACTCTTGTAGAGTATTAAACGCGTCGATCTACGTCTAAAGATATCGTTCGTTCTTTTGCCTTCTGCATCGCTCTCTCGATCTTTCGGCCTCTGCATCGCTCTCTCGATCCATCGCTCGCTCGCTTGCATTAAGGCATGGGTCGGCACGCAGCCACCCACTCACATGTTCTTAATGCGTTTGTATACAGACAATAGACACGAATAAACACGATCCATTTTCTCTGCAACGGATCTGCCGAGCAGAATAATAAAGCCTTTTGCATAGGACTCTGCCGGCCTCTGCATTAGCCCGCCTGCCCTTGAATTCAGTGTTCACTTAGCACTTCCTGCAAGTCCATTGCGAATAAGATAAGCTTAAAGCTTAGCTGATCTCTCTTAATATATCGCAAACTACGCTGGTGAAAAAGCTCGGTAGCTCAACAACTTCCTATATGTTTTTAAGGCTTTGCGGTGGCATAAGTATTTTCAGTAAGCGCGGTAAAAAAATGAATAAATATAATTAGAAGAGTATTTCCATAGGTCATAGGTTGCTGAAGGTGAAAAATATGAGAACACGGTCAGACAGTAGCCGAATACTGAAAATAACCATATATATATACATACATATATGTATATTCATATTCATGGGAGATTCATATGTATACTTTTAATAAACCCTGCCCAATGTACCCCATACGAGAGTAATGCTAAAAATCCATCAATTTGTAGAATGATGATCTATATTGTTACATCTATTTCAAGAAATCAACCGAAACCTTGCCAATGGGAAGTGAAATCATCAAATCGGGCAACAGAATTTTATCACTTCATCTTTCACACAGCACACACAGGGACAGGGCCAGGGGCAGGGCCAGGGCTAGGGCGAGAGCCAGAGTCAAAGCCAGGCACAGGGCCAGGGCCAGGGGACAGTGCAAAAATAAATCCTTGAGCACTCCGCAGCCACCACAGGCAGGCAGGCCACTAAGCCTGTCGATGGCAATGGACAAAAAACCCACAGACATTTCCTTCTCGGCCGAAAGCCACTGACAATGGAACTTCTATGGCGCACAGGAAGGGAAAATCTATAAAAGAAACAGACTAAAAGTAAGCTGGAAAATATAATTCTGCCCTTGCCAAAAATTTGCGAAAGGTAAACGCGAGGTGAGCCTGAAATGTTGTCGATGTTTCGCATCTATAGAGACTGAATGATAGGGATCTGCTTCGATCCACCCTTGACGATTTTCCGCAACCTTTTGGATGGTGTGGTGGGTGGGTGGTTGGCATGTGGCATGTGGACAGCTTCAGCGCAGCATGAGATTTCCTCAAAATGCTTTTGAACTTGCCATCGGTCCTTCGTCCTTCGTCGTTCGTTCCTCCCCCATATGTCCTCTCTTACCGAAGAGCTGTCGCCGCTTCTCACATGTAATTGTTGTGACATTATTTAATATGTCAAAGCAATGGAAAATCCTGCACGACCCAGCCGAGCGGGAAATGTATCTTCAGGGCTTTCACCTTGCCCCAAAAATGGGAACCGCAATATTTGATTAGCATCAGTCAGCCAGAGCGAGAGCTAGAGCCTTGGTTTCATTGATTCCATTCGACTCGCTCCGATTCTATTTACGGCTGCGTATAAGTAATGCAATTATCCGGGCCGGAAAAATCTGATGCCAGGCATACTCTTGCAGGCAAAAACATTTCCACTTAGTCCGGTTTCCGTTTGCACTTTTGTGTGCCAAAAATGTGTACCCATTCCACTCCTATCCGTCCTTCCTTCCTTCTTCAGCGTTTTTTGCATATTCCCAAATGTATTCCACGGATATTCATTCGGCTTATCTTTGATGTACTTTTTTTTGCTCATATCGATAAGGTGAGTGGAAGTTTTAACAGCGAGCTTTTTTATTGATTTTTCTTTTGAGGAAAAGTATGCAACTAAAGTTGGTTCTGACTGGCTCTGATTGGAGGGGGTTCTTGGTTTTTGGTTGTTTGTTTTAATATTTGAATAGACTGGTTAGCCCCAAGCCGCACCCCCAACTCCAGCTGCAGCCCCACAGTTGCCAGTTAACTCAATTAATTTGTCAAATCAAGTCCGACATCAAATGCCAGCGCCAAAGCCAAACAATTTGTCACGCCAATCCCGAACCCGGTGGCCTTTATTCCTGACAGCCAGCCAGCCAGCCAGGGCTGCTTGCCACCCATCCCCGGATACCCACTCTGCTATGTGCTATCTGCTGTCTATGCTGTCTGGTTCTATTTCAATTTGATATTTGTTTGTACGTAATTCAATACCGAATGACTGGCTGGGCTTGTGCTTTGTGTCTCAATTAGGCGACAATTTGATTTTCGTGTTGTTAATTTTTCATTAAAACCAGAGTCCCAGGGCCGTGTGTTTTCAATTAATAGAGGAATTTCCGAAAGTCACGCCCAATTGCGCAGCAAACCCCCCAACCACCCCCTCAACAGGTGCCTGGGATTGGGGTCAGCGCAACCCTTATGCTCCGGGTGGGGGTTGGGATCTATAGTTGGAACTATTCGAGTGCATTCAGCTGTTTCCGTTTTAACAAGGCAACGTATTTACTTTGTGGCCAGGACCGACCCGGCCCCGGCCCCGGCCCCAGTGTCCACTGACCAACTGGCCTTGAGACAATTTTTCCACACAGTTTTCATCGAATTTCCCACCTGCATTGTTAGTCGCTTTTCGCTTTGCTGCACACTTTGATATACGCCGTACTCCTACATTGAGACTCGTACTCGGTCCCGGCCTTTTGCCAAATTGTAATTTGCATATGCCGTCATGCAAAAATGGTTTTTATTAAATTTTTCCAGCATGTCAGGACCTGTGCCAGGGATGCTAATTAATTTGCTCACAGCCCCCCCATCCCCCTGTGAGTCTGCACTGTGGCGATGGTCTGGGCTCTGTAATTAAATGAATGCAAAATTCATGTTTCCCGAAATCAAGAGAAACATGCGTTTCAACAAGTTCTACTTGCTGGCTGTTGAGTAATTTCTCCCCTTACGTGCTGGCATGTGTCCTTTTCCTTTTCCCCCACCTGGCAACTAAATTTTCACCTGAGAAATGTGACCCCTTCAAGCGAAAAGAAGTTTACTACATTTGCATAATAATGTACTGGTTTCCTCTCTAGCTCGAACTCGAACGCTCACTCGAACTCTCACTCGCTGGCAGTAGCGAAGTATAATTAAAATGTTAGTTTGAAGCCTGGCAATACATAATTTGACAGCCTATGTATGCTATGTATGCCCTTTCCTATAATTTCCACTTTCCTGGCATTGATGTTGTTGGGCGCCCAAGTACAAGTAAAGGCAGAACAGAAATTCCAAGGAAAATACTTTGTGATTTCCAGGGAAATGTTAGAGGAACTCGAGCTGGAAGGTGCTTAAATATAAGTGAAATTTTAGTATGATATAAACTTTCCGCAAAGTCTTTCATGTTTTAGTTAGCGATTTTCTTAGAAACTCGAAAGAAATCGGATTAAAAGTATGTGTTAAGACCTTAAAAGAAAAGTCTAGACATTTGCGAGTTGAGTGCTAAAATCTAACTAATCTCTTTTAAGAAAATCCAAGCCTTATGCGTAACTTTACAATGAGGTACGGAACAGGTACATCGGTACTTCGAGTGGCCAATGGAGTGCTTGCAAGCATTAGTATTTTTGGGGTACATTAGAGTCCTAATTGCTTACTGCACTTGACTCTTGGAATGTCGTGTGTGTTAATTAGTGGACAGATAATTTCTCTCACTCGCACCCTTGGAATGAATTACTTGGAATGGATTGGTTTTCTATTCATTTCAGTGTATGTGTAAGCACTATTATTCTTTTAAGTACAATAACGTGTTCATGTTTGAACATTCACTAAGAAAACTAAACATTTTTTAGCACTCTAAAAATCAAATGAAAGTATTTTGAGTCATCGGCTTATGCATTGCATTGCTCAACCAATTCAATTCCTTTTCAAATGCCATTTATAGATATTTGCCACCCCGGAGATATTTTCATAAAATGTCACGTAAAATGTATTAAATACTCATTAACGCACAAATTAATTATAAAAATGCAAATTAAATAAACTGTTCCGCCAATTGAATGCTCACATCCCCTGGCATGTCCCGCAATTATTTAACCATTTGATGGATTGGATGGATGTACGAGCAGTACGTAAATATTTTGGAAATCAATTGCCGGCTGGCTGGCTAATTTGCATATAAAACAGTTGAATTTGTGAACAAAATCTGAAAATATTGATGAAATTTAGGCACAAGGATCTCCCTGGCCTGCTGCTGCTGCTGTCACCCCTTGACTTTTCCGCTGACTTCCCCACGCTGCTCGGTTCGGGTCGTCTGGTGCTCTTGTCGAGTCAAGTGGGTGTAAGAAATTGTATAAAACTTGCTACAAATTGGCTATGCATATAAATTGATGTTAATGCGGCGCTTTACACAACTCTTGGGGTGGCTCCAGTTCGGTAGCCCAAGAGTATGCCAAGGAAATCGCAGTTCTCGTCCTCTAATCTTGTCCTAATCTTGGCTGGTGCTAGTCGGCCTGTCTAAGAATATAATTTCTAATCGTTTGCTAATTTGATGCTCGCTTTGGGTCCAAGTTCGCCTGCACCTGAAACCCCAAGTCCCGAGAGCACAACAGGTGTTCGTACGCGCTGGCCGATCTTATCAGAGACCCGAAATAAAGGGGGTTTGCACTCGGAAAGTTCGAGTGTACTGGCTGTCGATAATACAAGCTGTGACTAATCTCTTGTCTAATCTTTTGCGAAATTTGTTTTTATGGTAATCAGGCGGATTCATAAACAATTCATTAGAATATAGTTACCGATAATGGGTTCCTACTTAAGAATAGTTAAAGTGGCACACGTGTGGTGACTCAGTATTACCGGGTACATCCAGCACTCTGTTTATCTTCTTTCATAGTGCTGTGTTTTCTCTCTCTATCTCCCTTTTCGCTACTTAAGAATAGTTCAAGTGGCACACGTGTGGTGACTCAGTATTACCGGGAACATCCAGCACTCTGTTTATCTTCTTTCATAGTGCAATTGCCATCTGGCCGTTCCATCTCGCTCATTCCGCCAGGGAAGCTTACTGGACGAGGAAGAGTGTGAGAGAAAGAGAGACCGCCTGTGGAAGTAGTGTTCTTCATTCTGGTTATAACCATGGTCCGATCTGCTCCAGATTCAACCAGCTACATATTCTATAGATCTCATCTTACACTGTGGTTCGGATGGCACACCCTTTTGCTATATTTGGGGACAGTATTTCAGTTTTATAGAGCAATCGCGTCCCATATATCTGCACAAATATAATATACCTCTTTGCATACCGTTTATAATAATCTCAGGCATTTCCGAGTTGACGATAAGATCGCTGTGATCAATCTTTGTGCCATATGGAAACTAAGTATGGAAACGTATTGGGGAGGTGTTCCCTGCTTCATCACATTTTAAGTGCGATTAAGACGTAATAAGAGCCATAAAAAGTGTTCAATGTTCCCCAAACTCAAACTCAGTGCAAAACGGATTAGATTGTGTTGCGAGTGCAGGAGAACCAAGCTAGCCATGAGAGCTGGAGGGGTATAAATACCCCTCTGATAGCCCAGTTTGGGGTACACAAACCAAAGTGCTTTCACAGAGAACAGAAGTAATCAAAAGTCAGAAAAAATAAAAAGAAAATGTCCAACATTAAGAAGTTCTGTCTATGCCTAATGCTGCCCCTGATGTGGACCCTGATCGCTGCGGATACCCCAATCAGACAATGTAGGTCAATCTGGTGAAAGTTGTAAGACGAAAGTAGTTAATTATTGAATTTGTTAATCATATTTAGGTGCGGACAGCAGCTTCCCCTACCGCTAATGGTGCAGATCGAGGAGTGCGATGAACTGCCCTGCGACCTTTGGAAGGGAACCGAGGCAAAAATCGACATTCAGTTTGTTGCCAGTAAGTGTGACCTCAGAGACAGGCCTAAACAAAAACACATGCTAACTGCTTGATTTTCCTTATAGCTCGTAATACCATGAAGAAGTTATCCGCCCAAGTGATTCTTACCTCGCTGGGCGTCAATATACCCTTCGATCTGGATGCCAAACGTGCAAATGTGTGCCAGAATCTCCTGTACGGCGCCTACTGCCCGCTGGATGCCGGCGAGGATGTCACCTATGAGCTGCTTCTGCCAGTGGCCAGCAGTCAGCCCGAGGTGCCCACACGCCTGGAGGTCAGACTTCTCGATGTGGAGAATGACAATCAGGTGGTGTCCTGCTTCCTCACCGATGCACGCATCAAGAAGCCCAGTTCGGCGTAGGATTGCACTGGATTGCACTGGGTTGATGAGGACTAGGTTAAGTCGAGACATTGTATCAATGTTTCTGCACTAAGCACTGAGCACTGAGCATCTGGCGATGCCAATTAGTAGGCGTACTTAAGCTGTTGTGGCACTAAGACCCCACAAACACTATTAGCAGTTATGAATAAATAATTAAGGCAAAATATTATGAATAATAAACATGAACATCTGAGATAATTACTCCAACACATACGAACATGTGTGGGTGTGCTTGTGTGTGTGGCAGCTTAGCTGGACGGACTCCTGGGGGGCGCTTTGAATCGGCTTAATTAAATGACGCAGAAAATTACGCAACACCGCAGCGCCGAAGGGGGCGGGGAAACTTTTCAGGTGGTGCGTGCGGTTTTTTCCAGCTCCTTTTCATAAAATTGTAAACTTTTCATTCAATTTACACGCAGGGGGCCGCCATAGCTTGAGCACCTATGGCTTCCTTCCTGAGTTCAGCGCTAATTGGCTTTTCAACACTTTGGAGCTTCCGCGACTCGGTTCGACTTGGTTCGGTTCGGTTAGGTTGGGTTCGATGATGGGGTCTAATGAATAAGCTCTGATGGCGTCGCATATCCGTCGGTTAGCTAATTGAGTCGTTGACTAGGTGGTGACATATAACCAGCTACAGGCTACTAAGGGCTACAAATTGGGACCTCCGCAGAGCCAGTTCTTTAAACAAGAACTCTCTATCTTAAGTACAATCTTTTTTTTGGTTCAAGTTCCAAAAAGCTAGTGTGTTCGGTCAATCGAACCGATTCGGATGATGATAACAATTAAGTCAAATTACCAACGATATATTTACAAATAAAGCCCAACCAATTAAGAGATTTGCGTGGTCATGTTGTTTACTATTTGACCGTAAGGTTAGTCATAACCAAGGATCGTCTGTGGAGCTCATTGCAAAATGGAACTCATTCGGATCGGTTGGTTTTTGGCTTGTGTGTGGTTACACCTAACCAGCCAAGTCGTTGGGGATGAGAGTTCTTTTCTAGATCCATATCAAAAGGTATTTAATTGTAAACAAAAATCAACCAAAAGTAATCTCAACTACATATTTCTTAGAAAGCTATCATAAGCATCCAACACATCAACGTGTTCGGCCAGTCGCACTACATGAAGGTCAAGGTTCACATTCACGAGGATCGCACGCATTTCGATCTGAATGTCCGCCTGATGCGGGAGCTGGGCAGCAACCATCTGGTGATGAATGTCAAGGTGCGCGCCCGACCCCATGGCAAGGACAAGTTCGTCCGCCTGTTCGAGCTGAAACGCATCAATTTCTGCGGCTTCCTCAGCGAGTACAATGCCAGCCCGATCCTAAGGTTAATGTTCAAGAAATCGGTCATCCTGAGTGACGTCATCGAGTGCCCCCTGCGGGTGGGCAACTACTCCATGCTGAATGCCGATGTGGCGGAAAATATCTCGCCGGATGGTGTCCAAAATGGCACCTACAAGTTCTTCACTGAAATTGTCGAGGAGAACGGAGAGATAGCCAAAGTTTTTGCCCTGCAGGTCACCTCGATTGTACAGATCATAGAGCAAGAAAATGGCGAGTGATTTGTGGTAATCTAATAAATGGCTAACATTAAGCTGCAGCATAGAGCAGAGACCATGACCGACCGGGGGATCATGATCACCCGCTGGTCTCTGGGAGTTTCCATTGCCCTTTTCCCATTGCGCAATGAATCTCATTCAGAGCGGATTGTTTTTTTCACTGTTCCAGTTGATATTCTCCAAAGAAAATGATTCGAAATCATTGTGGGATGAGGATGATGACTCCAAACAGGTATTTTCTTTGTTCCATGGGTTCACCCATCTTACATCGCGTTGCCCTGCCTTTCAGAAACCCATTCTCCGCATCAACCACATCAACGTTTACGGGGAATCGCGGTATATGAAGGTCTTCACCTCCATCCATGAGGATCGCGCCCATTTCGATCTGAATGTGCGGCTCAAACGGGAGCTGGGCAGCAATTTCCTGATCTTCAATTTGAAGGTGCGCGTCAAGCCTGACGGAGGAACCATGTTTGTGACTCTGCTGCAGATGAAGAACCTGGACCTGTGCGGCTTCCTGTCCGACTTTTCTGGCAACTCCATGATGCGGTACTTTCTCAAATCCACTATGCAGATGAGCGAAATCATTTCGTGTCCTGTGCGAGTGGGCAACTTCTCGCTGCTGAATGTCAGTGCGTACGACATCTATCCAGCGAATCTGCAGAACGGGATCTACAAGTTCTTCGTGGAGGTCGTCGAGGGAACAGGAGAGATAGCCAAGGTCTTTGCTCTACAGGTGACCACGGACATCAGGGTAGCCTCATCCCAGCGTTCCCAAGAATAAACTGAAAGCCGTAGAATGTGCGAACAATGGATATGTAATTACAGGACAGAGCACACATCACCACCCCAGTAGTCCCTGGTCACCCCCCGCTTGCATTATAAGCGGATTGCCCTTCGCAATTCGCATTTTCCGCTCTCAGTTTTTTTCCATTGTGCGTCATGCCTGGGCTGGCATTTTTCCCCCTCCCCTCCCCCCCCTAAGTACGTATATGTATTGAAAATCGCTTAAAGTGCAGAGTCCGATTATGGTGATTATCTCTAGACTCTATCGAGACTTGCGTGTGTCTCTGTTTTGCGGTTGTGTGTATTTTAGGATTTCCCTCGGGATACTTGCGGTATTCGGAAGCCATATGTGCTCTTTGTTGGCGTAATTTTCGTATAATTAATAGAAAAACAATATGTTCAATGGCCAATCAATGGAAAAGCCGCCACAGCCAGTCAGGCTATCGACTATCTTTCATATAATTTCATATAATGGTTGGTATTTATCCAGGATAAAAGCTTCCATAGTTGTTGGCCACATAAGCCATTAAAACCCTTTCCAAAGTCAAGTCTCTCTATCTCGCTCTCTCTTTGCATGTAATTTGATATTTTAATGGATGTTGAAATATTCCTGTCCCGGTTAATTAAAATCCGTAATGCGGTTTTCAGCCCGTAGACAGTTTTTTATTAAAGGGGTTGGCCATGGTTGGTCACACCCTCCTCTGATCGGAAATGTCTTTATTCACGCACAATCAAATCACTTTGCCAATTCAATTTGGCGAAAATAATGTGAATATCTTCTCTGGGGGCAGGGCAAATGGAAATCCAAATATGTGTATTGCCAATCTCTCAGCAGAGAAAAGAAAATTCCAACAATTTCAAGTAGCTCTCTTTTGGGGAGTTTCCGTCGGGGGGTTGGGTGGGTGGACAGGGCAGACAGACTCACGTGAAGTGCCAATGCCTGCTATCAAGTGTCGCACTTATGTGTGACCTTTGAAAATTCAATTTGTCGCCTTTTTATCTACAAATATTTTCTATTAGCCGCGTCGAGAGAGAGGAGGGGAACATTTTCAATTTCAATTTCATGTGACGAAGAAAGTGACCCCTCAATAGCTTCAGATTTCTCCAAGGAAATCGAAGAGATATTTCACGATAATGAAGATGTTAAAACTGAAGATTTTATATATTGGAAAGACTTAGATTCAAAATTACTTTAAGTTCTAGCGGTTCTTTCAACTGCTTCAGTTTCTTTTACTTTTTAAAAGTTTTTCGGCAAGACCTCAGCATGTTATCACACATCCCATATTCACATTAAAATTGAATCAATCAAAATCGATTTTAGACACAGCCAAGTCGACTTGAAATTCAATTTGGAGGCGACTTAAAACGAAATTTAAAATAAAACGAAAAATTGTGTGGGCCCAGGCCCGGGCCCAGTCGGTCGTCCATCTGGCTATTTCTTTTTTGAGGCGGCTCAACGGTTCTGGCAATTAAAAAGGCGTTGAGTTGCCCAATTAAACACACGAACCTGCCTCAAAATAATTCACTTAAATAACGCAATGTTGCGTAATTCAGTTTCACAGTTTTGTAATTAAAAGCATTTGCATAAGAATCGCATCGAGCGAATCAGCAGCTCCAAGCCCCAGCCTCGGGCATACTTTCATGCCACTCTAATTAAAACGGGCTCCTGGTCGGCAGGTCGGGTGCTGGTCGAGGCTCCTCTGGCTGGCCTTTCGACTCAGTCCGGGTCCTGGTCCTGGTCCTACCTCAAAGGTCATCAACGTCTCCAGCGAGGCGACGCAACTCCCTTGCAGTCGATTGTAGTTGGGTTTATGGTTTGTCAATAGCGTTTTGTTTTCTGCGTGGCATACAGGAAGTCTTTAATGTCCTTCCAAGCGCAATTCAATAAGGAACTTAAGTTGGAGCAGCGTGAAGTGGTTTGCTGTGTTTAAGGACTATTGTTGAAACAGTGTTCTTTGGGTAAATGACATATTTTGTGGCATGTATGTATATGGGTTATTCTCTGATCAAAAATTAATGAGCTATTGGGCGCGTTCAGCAGTAAAAATTGCTGAGCTCTCAGCGATGGATTACAATTGAAAAGCCTTAACGATTTCGGTGTTATTTACTGAATTGCTCAGGCGTTAAATGGCTAATATAGAATTTATAGATATTTTAGACTTGACATACCCTTTCAAAACATTTATGGAATAATTTATCACCACAGGACCTTACTTTTACCATTTTAACTAAATCTTTGCGTAATATTCCAAAAGATTCTTAAATAAGTACATTAGTTAACGCAAATTTGAACGTTTGGATTTACTCTCGATATTCAAAAAACAAATATTTTTATCTCAACTTCTGGCTTTTTTAATCGAACCTTTTGTTCTAGGGTATTGGTACAAAGTTTTAGCAAATAGCCAAGCTCCGATGATGATGATGTCCGTCCATTTCCATAGTTGTGCCTCACCGATGAGGGTCCCAAGCATTCCGATCCGAGTGTTGACATGTGTGGCGATGATTCTACTCCTCCACGGGTCGGACGGTCTGTTCAAGTACAAAAATATCAAGTGCAAGTGCTACGAGAAATCCTATTGCGAGTTCACCAAATGCGAACTTAAGGTTCTGGGTCGTGGCATTGTGGGGCTCAATCTGCATGTGCAAGCGAAACAGCTGCCCATCACCAGTGTAAAGGTAAGTCCTTGTATAGAGGCTAGTCCTGAAAATTTATGTTTTTTCTCGGTATTGTGTTACCCTATTAGGCAACGTTGACCATGTTCCGACGACTCAATGGCTATCGGCCCTTCCTGTTCAATATCACCTTGGATATCTGCGCCTTCCTGCAAGACCCGAAGCGCTACCCGCTCTTCTACATGGTGCACGATGCAATACGAAACTTCAGCAACTTTAATCACAGCTGTCCATTCAACGTGCGTACAAAACTGTGGAAAATTATTTAACTTTAATACTAATTTTTTTATTTCTCGTGCAGCATGACATCATCGTAGATAGAATGGTGCTGAGTGACCAAATGATAAGTAGAGTGCCCGCTCCTAATGGATTCTACAAGCTACTGGTTGTCGTGGCTACTGAGGGAGTTTGGCGCGGCGAAGTTGAGGCGTATCTAGAAACCAATTTGGGAATCGATAGCTGAGAGATCAAAGAACAAAAAGTAATATCATTAAAAAAGTCATACTTTATAGAGCAGGCCTTTAAGTAGTCCAATGTGATGAAGTCTAGTGTGGAGAAGTAAAAGTGTGTTAAATAACTATTGTTGAAACATTTTACATTGAGAAAATTGATTTCCAATAAACTACCACCATAAAAATAACTAAAATATGAACTTTTATTTTAATAAGTTTTCAGATCATAGATTATATTTCCATTTGATAAATTAGCTGATATATATTCAAAATTTTTAGAAAATTACATATGTAGGGGCTATATGTAGAATGTATAATGATTTTTTAAATAGTCAAACCCCGATAATGCTGATGATGTCGTCCATTATCAGAGTTGTGCTTCAACGATGAGGGTCCCAAGTATTCCGATCCGAGTGTTGACTTGCATGGCGATGATTCTGATCCTCCACGGATCGGACGGACTTTTCAAGTACAAAAATATCAAGTGCAAGTGCTACGACAAATCCTATTGCGAGTTCACCAAATGCGAACTTAAGGTTCTGGGTCGTGGCATTGTGGGACTCAATCTGCATGCAAAGGCGAATAAGCTGCCCATCAGAACAGCAACGGTACGAATATGCTTCGAGACTAGGGCTGAAATGGGTCAAACAAATGATCCGAGTCGATATAGCGTGGTCCTAGATCTAAGATTGATTTATTGATTTTTCTCGATGTCATTTTACCCCATCAGGCAATAGTGACATTGTTCCGGAGATTCAATGGCTTTCGTCCCTTCCTGTACAACATCTCCGTGGATGTATGCTACTTCTTGAAAAACCGGAAGCGCTATCCGTTCTTTTCTCTGATCCACGCTGCTATACGAAACTACAGCAACTTCAACCACAGCTGCCCCTACAATGTGAGTGGGGAATCGTTTACCATAATTTTCCTTTAATATTACGTTTCTTGTTCCCCATGCAGCATGATATCATTATTGATAAAATGGTGCTCAATGACGAAATGATAAGCAGAGTGCCCGTTCCTCGTGGCTACTACAAGGTATTGCTTATTGCGGCTACCGAAGGAGTTTGGCGCGGCGAAGTGGAGGCTCATCTGGAAGTCGACTTGGGACTCGATCGCTGAGAGATCAAAAATCAATAAGTAATATCTGTCGCGATCCGCAGCCCAGTATTAGGGGGCATTAAACATAGAATATAGCCGGCAGTGCAGCAGTAAAGTAAATCTCTATTATCTTTGTTCATTGTTTGCACTGCTCACTGTACCACATTGTTATAAACACATATCCATATACATATGTACGTATGTATGTACATATATATGCTCCCGTTCTCTCTCGGCTTTCTTTTTTTCTTTCGTCTTCGCTATTGCTCTCTCAATCCATCGCTCTCTTGCTTGCATTAGGGCATGGGCAATTCCGCCCGCCTGCCCTTGATTTCAGTGTTCACTTAGCACTCTGTTCTTGCAAGTCTATTGCGAATAAGATAAGCTTAAAGCTTAACTGATCTCTCGTCGACTTTTAATATATCGCAAACTACGCTGCCGAAAAAGCTCGGTTGATCATTTTGTATAGAGGTTTGATGCAGGCTAGAGAACTTAAGTGGGAGGAGAATAAAGTGGTTTGGCTGTTAAAGGGCTAAAATATTTTTTAATGAGAAATGTATATGCGCGATTTATACTCACAATGTATCTTCACTGTTTGATCAGAATATAATGAGCTATTGATAGCTTTGCAGTGTTGTTTTCTGATTCTGATACTAAAAAATAAATGTAATAATCATTAATGTGTTTTGGGGCCATTTACTAAATTACTCAGGCGCTAGAATGCAAATATTCTACTTTTGTTTGTTAATAGATTTAGAACTTGATAGAAATATGATTGACAAATGTACATATGTATGTACATATATGTATGAAAAAATTCATCAAACTTTTTATCTGGACAGGAAAAGTTATATAACTTTGTGCAGAAATTCGAAGATCATTCTGCCATTTGGAACTTTTTTAAACGACTTTTTGGTGGCATAGTGGTTGGATCTGTATTGTTAGTTGACAAGGGTATTAAAATATACATATGTACATATACTACACTCGTATTATGTATAATGTTTTTCATTAAGTCAAGCTCTGCTGATGATGATGGCGTCCATTACCCGAGTTGTGCCTCAACGATGAGGGTCCCAAGCATTCCGATCCGAGTGTTGACATGTATGGCGATGATCCTGATCCTCCACAGGTCGGACGGTCTTTTCAAGTACAAAAATATCAAGTGCAAGTGCTACGAGAAATCCTATTGCGAGTTCACGAAGTGCGAACTTAAGATTCTGGGTCGTGGCATAGTGGGGCTCAATCTGCATGTGCAAGCGAAACAGCTGCCCATCACCAGTGTAAAGGTATTTCCTCGTTTGCGGTTTAGTCCTGCAAATCAAACTTTGACTGGCCTCGAGTTTCAGGCTCAGATAACTACGTTCCGACGATTCAATGGCTATCGGCCCTTCCTGTACAATGTCTCCGTGGATGTCTGTGGCTACCTCAAAACCCGAAGCGCTTTCCGTTCTTTTCCATGATCCACGATGCAATACGAAACTTCAGCAACTTCAACCACAGCTGCCCCTACAATGTGAGTGGGGAATGGCTTGTCCCCAGTGTACTTTAATATGCCGTTTCTTTTTATCGTGCAGCATGATATCATCGTAGAGAGAATGGTGCTGACTGACCAAATGATAAGTAGAATACCCGTTCCTAGTGGATATTACAAGCTGTTGGTTGTCGTGGCTACCAACGGAATTTTGCGCGGCGAAGTGGAGGCGTATCTGGAAGTCAACTTGGGATTCGATCGCTGAGTGATCAAAGAACTAATTTATGTAATATCATTGAGCAGATTATTTGTAATTCAAGATTTTTCGTTTATTAATCACATTCGATCGGTCCAATGAAGCGCATAACTGTGATACTATCTGCACTTGCCTCACTTCATTCCCTCCCTAGGACTGTGATCCGTTGAGCAAACATATCGCAAATCCGTTGCCGAAAATCATCATCATATGAGCCTAATTAAGAGCCCATTACCCAGCCCTCGCTATGTAAACAGACACCGCAGACCGCAAGTCAGCCAAGCCATAAGGGCAACCCCGAACCCACCCTCCCCATTCGAGGCCACGGGGTGGCATGCAACGTGTTGCGGTCGTCGGGTAGCAGGGGGAGATTGTGATGGTGCTGGGGTGAGGGCGGCGCTCTGAATTGTTACGTGTGTAATTCGACACTTGAACATGTTTACAGCAACGACAGCAGCATGGGCAATTAGCCCATGAAATCCTCATGCAAATGAGCGGAAAATGTTTCTCCTACTCGTCAAGAAAATTTCCTTAGACAAGTGTCAGGAGCAGGCTATCAGGGCATCTCACAAAGGCCCCAACTATGCTAATGAGCCCCTGACGAACTGGCAATTAGCCGACGGCCAGGAAAAAGCCACAAAGTGTTACCTGTTGACCTTCCTGCTAAGGAAAATCTCTTGCAAAGCTAAAAACTTAACGAACAGATCTCTTTTTTTGCCGTCCTTTTCTTACGGGGAAAGGCCTGCGTTTTCGCTTGTGCGGCAGGATATAAGAGTTCATAATTAAATTCCTGTTCTGTTTATTAGTCGGAATTGTTTTTGCGCCTGGGTCTGGCCTGTGGAGGCTGCTGCTGCTGCCGCTGCTGGCGACCCTACGCAACAATTTAATTAAGTTTCTTTTAGACTTTTTCTCTAATTAATTGCATTCAGTTGCAGGCGATGCCAGGGCTGCAGAAATTGCAATCAGTGAGTGAACCAGAACCAGGACTTTGGGAACTTTTTATCATGAATCAGTAAGGTTTTAAGTGACTTTTAAGAACCTACAATTAATTATTCTCAATTTTGAGTAAAAACTTTGCAAACCATATAATTTCCTTACTTTTTTAATATTTTACATAAAAAAATATTCACTGGTTACAAAGTTCTACTTTGATAATATGTATGTTTTAAAGCTTCGAGACATCGTGGTTCCATTTACACTTGCAGACTACATTTTGGAAGATTTTCCATTCCTTGGAGCCAATGAGTGAACTTTTGGAAACACATATTTTCCATCCTTTTAAACCTTCAATGGCAACGTACTTCCCAGCCCTGGCTAAAACAATCTTCTTCAAGTTGACTTTTCCATAGCTGACGCCATTTTGGAAAAACTCTGTCACAACGAGGAAGC
This sequence comes from Drosophila algonquin, assembly GCA_035041765.1. NCBI lineage: Eukaryota > Metazoa > Arthropoda > Insecta > Diptera > Drosophilidae > Drosophila > Drosophila algonquin. The sequence goes on along the minus strand of JAWNKY010002104.1, from coordinate 141,450 downwards.
TTCATTAAAATTTCAAAACCACAAAAAGAATCCTTTGGTTCTTAAAATGTCTGAACAAAGATGACCACGATGATGAAGAAGATGATGATGATGTGAGAGAGAGAGAGAGAGATGAACAAAGTACAGGTAGCAAGGCAACATAAAAGACACAATCACCTGCCCCATACACTCCTCATCCTCCCCACCCGAACGGAGGTGTGGAGAGGGGGCTGGAAAAACTCCAATGCACTGCAATGAAATTCTTCATTTTCAATTGAATGACATTCCATTCTGGTTTCTGGTTCTCGGAGGCGTGGCATGGCCATCAATGCTCTGTTCTGCTGTGCTCTGCTCTTCCCTGCATGCTGCCAATGCGCGCTGCCAGAGCAGAGCAACAGATGCCATCAGCAGGGCAGCCCCCTGTCCCCTGCCCCTTGCCCCTGTCGTTGTCCCCAACTTTTGGCCAACAGAGCAGCACGTTCCTTCAGGGGCGTGTCTGCGCATGCGCCCTCCATCTGCGTGGGCGCCTGGGGGTGGGATTGTCAAGCTATGCGAACGGCGGGCGAATCCCAGAGCAGCCCGCTCAGGATTCCGCAGCTGTGTGCGAGCGAGAGCCAGCCGGGCCATGGGCATCTCTCCAGGCCAGAAGTGGGTGAGCTGGGTGGCTGACCTCTGTGGGTGGTGGGTGGCGGCTTCCATTGGCTTCTTCGCATTCAAACCCAATTTCAGCGCAGAGCATTGCGACAGGTGACCGACCAGCCACAGTGACTGCGACAGCGCTCCAAACAGCCACGGACACGGTGCGACGTAGCGTCCTCCGTTCAGTTGGTTTCAACGGTTGCCACGAGAAAGTTGCGTGTAACGGTGAATCAAACAGCTTACGGTTAGAGGTCGAAAGGTAATGAGTGCGCAAGGATATTCCAAATTTAATACAAGGACCCGGCAGTGAAAAATGTTAGTTTGAAAATGCTTGCATAGTTTTGAAAGTGATTTAAATAGTTTCAGATCACAAGTGGACATGGAATGTTTTTAAAATGGCAGATACATATTTCTAAACGAATGAGAAAAAGTCAAAAGTAACTAAAATACAGAAAAAAGAAGAGTGAATGAATTACAAAATAAATTGATTTAAAATAATTTTGACATTCAAAATTATATCACAAATGCGGGTTTAGTGTTGAGGCTATAGAAAATGAATTTTGATTCTGAAAACTGAAACATTTAATGATTTTTATGAGCCTTTCATGTTATTGAAGCACTAAGATTATTCCATATAAATATTAAAGTTGGAATAAGTTTAATATTACCAAAATATGTATGCGGTTATATCTTTCAAAGAGGAATTAGAGTGAACGTTTGCATCAGGCTGACATCTCCCCCAATCTAGGTACTTCATGGCCAAAAAATCCAAACAAAAGTGTAGACTGGAGTTATATAATCTTTTATTAGTATTCTTATTTATTGGGTGTTACTGCCATAAGAAACCCTGTGTTAAATTTCATTTAAACATATGTATGTATTGTCGAGCTACCGAGCTTTTTCGACAGCGTAGTTTGCGATGTATAAAAAATCGACAAGAATTCAGTTTAATACGGTTTACTTTCAGGGATGCATTGTTTAGTTTATTGTACAAAGCGGAAGTTGTACGGATAGGATAGCTAAGGCGATGGCGAGTTTAGCTATGTAGGATTAGATCGGTTTAAGACGGGGTCAGATTGAAGACTAGGGGGTCGGTTCAAGGCGGTGTCGGATTGAAGATCTATGCAAGGTGCAATAGGCGATAGACGAGGTGCGAGACGTGAGTGGTGGGCCAAGACTGAATTCAAGGGCAGGCGGGCTGAATTTCCCGTGCCCTAATGCAGAGGCCGGCAGCGTCCTATGCAAAAGGCTTTATTTTTCTGCTCGGCAGCGCCGCGGCAGAGAAAATGGATCGTGTTTGTTCGGGTCTGTTGTCTGTATATGTACAAACGCACTAAGAACATGTGAATGGGTGTCTGCGTGCCGACACCTGCTCTAATGCAAGCGAGCGAGCGATGAATCGAGAGTGCAATAGTGAAGCCGAAAGATCGAGAGAGCAATAGTGATGGGGAAAGATCGAGAGAGCGATGCGATGTAAAAGGCGAAAGAAAGAAAGATGACGCGAGAGAACGACTGGATAGGCTGCTGTCGTGCGGGAGCTTACATATGTATGTACATATATGTATGTATATACATACATATGTATGTACAATGTTCCGTGCAGTGGGCAGTGCAAACAACAAACAACATTAAGGGAATTTAATTTACTACTGCACCACTGGGTATAATGCTTCGATCACGTTTGCTAATATTGGGCTGCGTAGCCCAACACATACATATGTAAATCAGAATTTAATTGGAATTCAATTTCACACAATTGTAATTAGAAACGACTATGGTTTGATGGCGGAGCATATTATTCTTTATTTTTTAATATCTCTTTATTTAAGAAAATAGTTTTGGGTCGTAGTCGTTGCCCGACGTTCTATTTTCACAGGTACAAATGACCGATACGTTAATTCATGAGAAAGCACTGTACATCCATGGTATTTTCTAGTTTGTTAGTTCTAAAGCAGCGACTTATCAGAAATAACATTTTCTGCACTTAAATTCTTGATAAATTGCATTCCGTCAAGGGTATTAGTTTTTGTTGCTTAAGCAAATAAAATAGGGCTTGCCCCATAATAATTTATCAAGTTTTAATACAAATGATCTCATTTTTAAAGAATAATCCATGTTTCACTTCTTATATGATTCTATTTACATCACTTCTAAAACAATTTAATTCAGAGAGATTTTTCAAATCTCTATAGAGTATACTGAGGTAGTAGGACCCTTAATACAACCTCGTAGTAACAAGCTTTCAGCAAGAACTTTTTTCAATATAAATTACTTTTTAAAGCTTGAATGTAATTATCCTTTTTTCCAGTTAAACCAAGCCAGCAACATTATATTTTCCATGGAAAAGACAAAGCGAAAATATTAAATGAAATCTGAAGTGTTTTACTCTGAAAAATAATAGGAAAACCAAGAGAGCGAGGAAAAATGATGAACATGAATCCTCTGTCCCATCCCCATCCTCAGTCTCTGTCACATCCACATCTAAGCCAGCTACAGCACCAGCACCAGCTTCAGGCCCAGCCACTGCATCCCAGCCACCCGAACCATTACGCCGAGTCCCAGTCCCAGTCCCGGGCATTACCAGCAATCAACGAGACTTTTCCGCAATTTAGCCAACATCGTCCGGCGATTTCGTTGCTGTCCCCGCTGGATCTGTCGCTGCGTGCAGCGGCCAGCATTGTGCCAATTACACCGCCATCGACGCCCTCGCCGCCCCGCAAGCGCCAGAGATTAATGTCCGAGGAGAATTACCTGTGGCGGCCGCACATGGTGAACACACCAGCCCCAGCCCCTGCCCCTGCCCCAGCACCAGCCCCCACTCCGGCTCTGCCTGCAACAGCAGCAATGGACTCTAATGCTATACTTGGGATGCAGCCAGCCACTAGCTACTTTCATCATCTCCACCATCACCATCATCATCAACACCAGCAGCAGCAGCAGCAGCAGCCTCATCATCAGGGGGGAAACTGTTATGGCATGCGCGGCTTTGAGGGGGCGTCGTCGTCGTCCTTTAATAAAAGTCATTTTCACGAGACAAAAAATAACTTTGAGCAAATTCCGGCAAGTCAATCGAGCGTGTCTCGGCCCATTCCAGTTCCCGTTCCCATTCCCGTTGCTAGCTCGACCATCTATGTGGATGATGAGACCATCGTGTTGACCGAGGACGAGGATGAAACAGTTGTCAGTTCCCATGACTACAATGAGGATGCCACGGACACTGAGGAAGTCAACGACGGCGATGATGAGACGGTCCAGGTTCAAGTCAGCGATGAGACCCAAGAACTTGAGGTTGATGCGGCTACGGGTGCGGGTGCTGCTGTGGTGGGCAGCTCTGACGCCGACGCTAACGATAGCGATGAGGAGGAGGTGTTTGTCGATGTCCTGGGCAGTGACGATGATGAGACTGTGGACCTGCAGAGCCCCGCCTTGAGACTGCAGACCGAACTGCTCGACCCCAAGGCCCTGAAACGCAATGAACTCCTGTACGAGGACGAGGAGCTGCACAATCAAGCCGTGGATGGCTTGGCCCGACTGTTTGAAAGGGATTTTCAGCAGCCAGAGATGGAGGCGGCCCAAGAGGAGCTGGCCGCAGCCAGGGAAGAGCTGCGCGTCGAGAAAACCTACACGGATCTGATTTGCGTTGGAGCTGGGGCCGAGCATCAGCCAGCGCAACCATCGATTGGATCCCTTCCCCCGCCAGCATCAGCTGCCCCAATGCGGATACACAAGACCGAGCGGAAACGGGCCAAGCTACGCAAGCACACGGCCATTGATGAGGAGACCATAAGTCCCGTGTCCGGCACCATCATACGCAAGCTGCGCGACGATGAGGAGCTGGTCGTGCGCAAAGGTGACATTGATCCGGCTTTCAATGTGGTGGAAATCACCGAGGAGGCCAAGGCCATCCTGGCCAGCATCGATAATAAGATTGGCGACTACTTGTGCCAGCTTTGTCGCACCGTCTACGACGATGCCTTCATGCTGGCCCAGCACCGTTGTCCCCGCATCGTCCACATCGAGTACAAGTGCTCCGAGTGCGAGAAGGTTAGTCAGTGCCCCTGCTCTCAGGTCTTTCAGATCCTAATCCTCTCCCCTGCAGGTCTTTAATTGCCCGGCCAATCTAGCATCTCACCGCCGCTGGCATAAGCCCAAAGCAGATGCAGCTGCGGCTGCGGCTGTTGGTTCGGTCAATCCTGGCAAGAAGCGACAGGGAAGCCTCAGCGATTCGTCCGACATCAACCAGGATTTGGGCAGAGCCAGCGATGAAGCTAGTGACGGCATATATCCGTGTCATCTATGCGGCAAGACCTTCCGACGGTAAGAAGTATAAATAAATATAGTATAAGTAAATAAATTGCTATATATCCTCTATAATTTTCCTCCTGATAGCCATGCCTACCTAAAGAAGCATCAGGCATCCCACCAGATGCTGGAGAATCTCAAGAACCTCGACTTCTTCAAGGCCCAACAGCAGCAGCAGCAGCAGCATCAACAGCATCCACACCCCCTACCGGAGCACCCACAATTACAACAGTCGTCGGCCCATGGACCAGCCACTGGCACAGCGTATGGTACATTGCCACGCCCACCTCATGGAATACCCCTTTATCCGCCGGCCCCATCAAAGGGCTATGTGGGTGGACAGCGCTTTCCCGGCTTTCCCTTCCAGCCCTTCGATCAACGGCGCTTCTACTCTCTGGGCGAGTTCTACCTGTCGCAGCACTTGGAGCGCTCCTCGGCCTTTCAGTATGTCCAGGCGAATCATCTGAGGCAGCTGTCGAATGCGGCCCAGAATCTGCTGCCGCCGCTGCCCGTCAAATGACCCAACCCCACCACGAACGTGCTGCGGCCCGTGCCCCGTATAGCAGCCACCACAGCAGCCAGTCCGACTGTGACGTCCACACTGACGAGGCAGAGCCAGGTGGAGACCATCGCAGCGGCGGCACCAGCGGCACCAGTGGCGGGGCATGCCTTCAATTGGGTGGCACCCGCAACGGGTGCAGCGGGAGTAGAGTCCGGAGGTAACGTTATTATGTGACTTACAAACCATTAGAAGCATTCAATAAACGATCTCTAGTTAAAGTTTAATATATCACTTAATCTTTAATCTTAGTGTTTCAATGGTAAAGGGTTGCTCCACAAAAGGCACTTGGCTGCCCATGGCTTTGGTAGTCACTTTTCCTAACCTTTGAATCTGAAAAGCTATATCCGTTCAATTCATAGCTGGGGCAGCACATGGAATTTTTGAAGACTTGGTCAGTTGTCAGGTCAGCCAGATTTTGTTGCCATAGAGGGGATGTCCCTGTGCAGCGTTCAATCTCATAATTCCTATAAAGGTAGACACCTACCAAAAAGGCTTACTTTATTCCACTTTATTGAGAGCCCTCTGAGAAATCACGAAAGCCGCTGATCCCACAATAAGTTGGATTTTTCATGGACATTTTTTCGTTTAAAAAACTATGCAACATAAAGTAATAGACTAAACACAAAGTGTTTAATTTGTTGGAAAAAAATATATTAAAAATCGCGATAGAGGCTACTCTTAAAACTGCAGTAAATTGAAATTTTATTGCTGTACTAATGTACTGTCCGCCGTGCTTATGTACTGTCTGTTCCTTGTGGTAATGACACGCACTCGAGTAAGTGTGCACCATAATGCTGCCAAATGTCGGTGCTACTACATTCCAATGGAATCCATCTCTGAGCAGTGGGGACCTTCGGTCACAAGGCAAATGTATGTGGTTCCCACCCGCACAGCCAAAGAAAAACCACTCTAAACCAATATACCTTGACGGTAACGCCAATTCCTTAACTAAAGTCAATGCAATTTGAATGGAATTCTCGGCGTGATTGGTCATTGTTTGGCTTGTCTTTTGTGTCTTTTCTCTATGTACAACTTGTCCTTAAGAGCCTGCCAAACGGTAGGCCAGCTGATTCGGTTCGAGTGCAGCAGTTAATAAACTTAATAAATTATTAGAGCACTAATTGCACTGCAAACTAATGCAAGTACACTGAAAGAAAGCGGGGCTTAATTTATATTTTATAAATCTGAAAATTATACATACATACATACATATAATTCAATCTATCTTTAATCATTTGTATCTCTTAGACTTCTTTATTTCCCTCTCAATATTGTCTTCTACGCATCATTTCCTCTCTGTGTATTTGCATTAGAAATTCCGTTCAAACTCAAAGTTCAATTGCTGTTTGTTTGACCCTTCAACAACGTCTCTGTTTTGGTCATTAACTATTTCTCATATGCAAATGTTGTGTGTGCGTGTGTGTGTGAGAATTGATTTGTGAGTTTGTACAAAGGCCACCCGCCCCCCACCTGCTGTAAGCCTGGTAAATACTAATTGTCATTTGGAATTCAAATATCATGCTATTTTCAGTTTCCACCCCCTGTCGACCAACTATTCCAGTTATGAGCTCTCTCTTTCTCTCTCTCTTTCAATTAAATTCTGAGAGTGTAACAAATGGTTTGTTCATTTGCCAGTTATGCGAATGCGAAATTGTTTTCCTCAATTACCTGCCATTCACCTGTATTTACGGCACACCCCCGCCCCGTCTGGTACCCTGTGAACTACCCATCATTTCGTCGCTTTGAAGTTGCTTTGCATTGACATGTGGTCAGTTTTCCCCCAGCTCGAACTGTCACAATTTCCATTTGAATCCGCACTGAACTGACAATTGCAATTGGGTTCCGTCCTCCTCAATCGGTCGGAGTATCACATTGATTATCGGTTTGTCTATTCATCTATTAGGGTCTACTAGACGTAGACTCGTGTTGCTTTTATTTTATTTTTTCCCCTCCTACTTGACAGGTCGGGTCTGAGCAAATGCTCACGCAAGTGCGGGTCCAATTTCAATGACCAATTTCACAATCATGCTGTGATTTACCTTGTCAAGAAACCGCCCACGTGGTGCATGCGTATTGTCTATATGGGAGTGGGGAGGGGTTTCTTCCGGTCTTCCTTTCCTATAACTCCTGTCCTATGCGTAAGTTTCTCACGGCGGGTGGGGCTGGGGGCTATTTGTGTTGTGTTATTAACATTATCAAAAGGTTCATTATTAACAGAGCCAAAAAGCTGTTCTGCAAAATTAACAGAGCCGAAAAGCTTTTCTGTAGCGCCATCTATTGACAGATAAGCGCACGTGGGAGTTATTTTTAAGCTTTCTACATACGTATTCTCGGGAAGGAAAAAACATCCTACCAATAAGTTTACGGTTTCTGTTAAAATTCAGAAAAAACAATTTCTAAAAACTAGGGGAGGCCTACTCCCATCTAAATAATGCCAAAAGATACCCTAGAAGGAACTTGATTTATAAAGAATTTATTTGCAGAAAATATGATATCTCAAATCTGTCACTGAGGTAGTACTAACTAACAAAAGAGACTAAAATAAGTACACACCATGGACCGCAATATTTTAAGAATTAACGTAATATAATCTCTTCCCCAACTCTACAGACTTTATTTCAATTAAAAACTTACTTGGATTAAAAAACTCTTTACAAACCTCAAGAGACTTTATTTCAATTGAATTCATTTCATCTGATTCATTCCAAGTTCTTTATGAAAACATGATTTATTTATTTATTTATTTATATCTCTTAATGTTTTGTTTGTTCGTAAAGTTGACAGTTTCGGATCGTGACGGAACTTAAATATTACATTGCTTACATTGTCGCGTGTCGGTTGGAAAATTGAAATGGGGCTACCAAAGTGCTGACAACTTTTTGGGGCACACAAAGCTTTTTGTGTCTAAGATTATAATCAGAGATAGAGAGAGATAGAGAGAGAGAACGATGAACAAATTGAACCAATTACTGGCATTCCATGGCTCCATCTAATCATAGTTTTGCAAACTTCCAGACCCATCGCTGTGAGGTTGGGTAATGGGACCTTGTTTTTACTATGATGACTGCTCATTTATAGCCACCTACTCCTACTCCTTTGTTCATTCACATGACAGCACTTCATCAACAATGAGTTTGGGGATGCCGTCTCTGGCAAGACCTTTGCCACATCCAATCCAGACACATCCAAGGAAATCGATCAAATTTCAAGGTTTTCCATCGCAACTCCGATGGGCCCAAGTTGAGTCCCCATCAGCGCACCCATCTGATTTACAATTAAATATCCACATACTCTTATCCAGAATCAATTTCCATTGACCATTACCCTCTTCTAGGCTCTGTGGAGTGATGAAGCGCGACAAGGAGTTCCTTGCCAGCCTGTAGTCCCAGGACAATGGCAAATCCTATGCCGGCTTGACCGTCAAGTTCTTCGGCGACACCATTCCCGATGGAGGTTTCATCTCGATGAACCACAACGAGCCCATAGGCTTTGTAGGTCAGATCATTCCCTGGTACTATCAACATCGCCAACAATGTTGATATCTGTGCTTGCATGTGATCCCATGTGATCTAGATCCCAAACATTCACAGCTTGAAGGATCCTTCGTATACATAAAACTTTATTTTATTTGCACAGTTTTTTGGATGTCAGACGGTTAGAATATTATTGCATTTTTAATAAAACAAAAAAACTCTTGGATTAATGTTTCTTTTAAAATAGTATAGTCGGTCCACCGACTAGGGAATGCCGCTTAGCGTTCGGAGATTGTCGTCTTTGGATGGATTGAAATATTAAAAGTTAAAAAAAGGATGACCTAACGTGACTAATCACGCCTAAATCATGTCTAAACACGATTGTTCTTGTTGTCATTTGAATATGGTTGAAAGTATACTACAGTTTTCTTTACATCCAACTAATCGTAAGCGACATTTTCTAAACTATTTACTTCTGACTTCGAGGCACGAGTTTTCTATAACTAAGCAGTTATAAAACATTGAAAATATCAGGAAACTATTTGCTAAAGACTCCCCTATAGGAGTGCGCTAAAATTTAGACTAAATTCTGGTTAAAAGAGATGATTCTCCAATCTTCCACTATACCCTAGGACTTCGTATATAAGAATAAATATAAACCTGAGATTGCCAATCGTTTTGCCACCCTTTAGGCCAAACTGGTGACCCGAACTGAAGCTGGCGGCTGGCCATCCAGAAGCGGCGCCGCAACTTCGCTCAAATGCGACCTGGCACTCTGATAGTCCTCCTCGGATCTGGGCCTCATCTGGGTCTGGTGCTGTGGACTGCTCTGTTGCACCACCTGCCTGTAGACGGGCTGAATGGGAGCCTGGAAATCTGTGCTCGGCCGGTGATCAAACATCTCATCGATGTCGACCAGCTGGAAGTCCACGGCGAAGATGAACCGCAGCACCATCACCAGCAGGGCCATGATCCACAGAACCATCCCAATCACATAGCTGCAGCGAAAGAGCTGCAGATACGTGTCGTGGGAGACATTGTGCTCGTGCACGATGGGCCGCAGCAGGGCGATGGCATCGCCGCAGCTGATGGCAGTGGGATCGGTGAGATTCTCGCGAAGTTGTCCGCATAATTGCTTCAAGTGTCCGTTCGTTAGAATGGTGTAGAGAACGCTACCAAGGCTCATCACGGAGAAAATGATAATGGAGGGTACCACAATGCGCCAGGGTTTAGGCAGGACTCTGAAATGGAGGGAGGATTTAGATTGATTACTGCATATCATTTTAAAGACAGATCCTACTTACGAACTCTTTTTGCTGCCCGTCTGAAAGATCAGACACATGGCTGTCCAGATGATGGCCACAATCTCCGATATGAGAGGAAATGCATAGACAAATTGTGCGCCAATCCCTGGATTCCAAAATGTGGCATGTGCATCCAGGGCCACTAAGGGGAGAAGCATGTGAAAGATCCGCAGATCAAAATGGATTGATTTGATGCTTACTGCTGGCCAGGAACTGGCGATCTGCCTCCGCATTGAACACAATCTTGGGAGTCGGTGCCTGGGTTGTGGTCAATGCCCGCTCCTCGTTGTTTTCTGCTATCAAACGCTCCAACCGTGGTCGGTTCTCCCTCGACTCGTAGATATGTGGTATCTTGAAGGTTGGCTTTGTGGTTTCTGCCAAATACAAATCATGTTGAGAATGTGCTACCAATAAAAGTCGCTGGCAGTCTCTTACGGCTATCGCTCTGTAGGGAGTCTGGTGTGACATCCTGAACGGAGTACTTATCCCCATAGGCCTGTTGGGTGGCTTTGATGTAGTCCCGGTGTAGGATCTCCTTGCTGCGGTTATCCATTTGATCAAAGTTGCGCTCATGGAAAATGAGTTTGGCACTGACTATTCCCTCGTACAAGTCCCCAGATATCATGTGCAGCGAAATGCTCCATATTATAGAGAATATGGCAATGCATACCATAAGACATATCACGGTGTCTGTAAGGGAAGTAATATTTAAAAATTATTGAGTTAGATAAAAGCGGAAGTTTAAATTTGAATAAGTAAAAGAATATTTTAAATATCCAAAAGTTTTCGGTCGAAATCGAAGTAAAGAATCGGTTCTTAGGAGCTCTGCAAAACATTCCATATAAGCATCCAGCGTTTTCTTGAGTGTTGACTAATGAAAACTATTATCTGTACAAGTATCTGCGGATCCCATTATATCTCTAATGAAATCATAAAGTAACCTCTGCCATTATTAAGCATTTTATGCACATTGCCATATCAAAAGCGCCGCTGCTGACAAATTTGAATTTGAAATTAACAGCTCAAGCATATAGAGACCTATATTTGGACAATCAACTACATATATATGGCTCTGCCAGGAGCCGTTGATCAAGTATATCATATAGAAAAAGCATTGCCAACAATGGATTACGACATTATTAATGTTATTCATAGAACGAATGAAATATGTGCGAGTATGTAAGCCACACGTACAGGGTAGAAGGTTACCCACACGAGATGAAATATGGTTTTTCTCGTTATGTTTTGTTGGACAAGTTTTCGACTGAAGCGCCCGACTGGAGGAGGGGTAGATAAATTATTTTGTTTGTAAGATTCAGTTAACTGTGAACTAGTCCCAGGTTTCGGGGTGTTCTCGGTGTGTGCGTGAGGTTATATCTGTGGCTATGATATCATTCTCGAGATGACGTCGATATCGTGACTGCTGCCCAATAAAATTCATTTCAATTGATGCAAAAATATTCGCACTGAAGCTTTCATTTCAACAAAAGAACAAAATATGTACACTGCAGAGTCAACAAACAGATTTGCGAGAAAATATACGATTGCCAAAATGCGGAAAAATATGCGGTGGATCGGTCGAATGTTATATTACCAATTTTACAGTCCGTTTTTACAGTCCATTCTGGACAGATGAGTTTTACAATTTCCCCATGCAAACATACATATATCATAGATACAGATCACGGAATGGTACCACAATTTTCATGCCCCAAGTGCTTTGAACGCATTAAGCGGAATGGTTATTTTTTTTGCTTTTGGATGGGCACAGACACCAGCACTCATTCGGAGCGGCATTCACTGCGTTGCACGATCCCCCAGAGAGTGGGACAGTCTCTCTGTGGCATGACATCATGTCGCCCTCCTCCCTCTCTGCGTTGGGGTCTGGTTCTGGGCCCTGGGTGCGGGCAAGCGAGAAGTTTCGTGAGTCGTTAGCGGGGCTAACCACTTTCGGCCAGTTTTGGTAGCCCAGAGTAGGAGCTTTGTAAAGCGAACTATAAATAAAGATTACTAAATGGTTTGCCCGATAGAAGCGATGATACGATCGAGAAATGGCACGGAAGTTTCCATTCCCAAGGCTGTTAACAATTTCCTCTGCTTACAGTGTTTGTTTGCAGTTCTAATGGGTGCCGGAAGTTTTGCACTTAGGTAACCCCATTTGGTTAATGCCACTAACAGGAACCACATGGCGTATGCGTATTTTTGATGGCGCCCACTCAAACAAACTTTCAACCACTTAGCAGCGGGCCAAGAGATGCAACAACTTGGATGTTTATTAACATTTCGGGCAGCGCCCCCCCGCCCCGCTTCGCTACAACGTCAGAGAAAAGAGGAAGCAATGTGCGAAAATGTTTATAAGCAACCGAAACGAACTTAATATTAGCAAATTTGTGTAAAGGCTTTAGGCCCATTTAGCACCTTTTGATGAGGCGATTGAGGGTATAAAAAAAGACACAATATTTAGCACAATGGAGCAGGGGTGGGGTTAGGTGATATCTGAGGCCCTTTCAAGAACTTTTAACAGTTGTTTGTGATGGAAACATTGAGGTTTGCTGGCCTTCGCATCGACTTTGCCCCACTGTCACGTGTGCAAGCATCTGGGAATCTTCGAAACATTTGCCAGATACTCGTATAATTTACTCGGACTGTTTATTGCTGCTGAAAGACGCGCCCCTTGCAGAGCAGCCACCGTGACTGATGGCCAAATGGTCTTACAATAATTGAATCGAACAACTGTCTGTCTGTCTGTCTGTCTGTCAAAGGCCAGGCCAGGCCAGGAAAGTTGTTGGATTTCTATTCGAAACTTGACATTCGAAATGTTGTTTTGGAATTCGTTTAGGTTTTATTTTAGTTTAGGTTTCACCTTCTTCTTCCGCCACTGAAGGCCGTTCCGAAAATATTCAAAGAACTAAGGGCGACAAAGGGCCATTTGAATGTTGTATGTATATATAGTATGTATATATCCAAGCGTATAAAAGAATGAATCAACGTACGGTTCAGATTGCGTATATCGCCAGTTGTTAGCTTTCCCTGTTTGTACTTTTTTATCAGCTCCATTGTAGCATGTTTTTATGTGATTTATTGTGTAGGAATTGTAGGGATTTGCGGCTTCCGCAGGATGCCAGAGTTTATCAAATTTAGTTTGAATTATGTTTTATTTATAACTTATTTTAGCACATGTTTAGCACATCTTTTGTGTGCAGATTTCCGCTCGCATTTGTCCAGCCTATAGTTGAAAACTGTTTTTATTTCACATTTGTTTGCTTTATGGTCCAAACGGGGCCAATATTTTATGGAGCCAACTGGCGGTAAACATTAAAAATAGGCGCGCAGATATTTATTAGAAAAACAATAAACAATTTACGGGGAGGCGAGGCGAGTACATCGTTCGATCGTTAACCAAATTCAATCAAGCAAACGAGAACATTTTCTATTTTTACTATAATTTATTTTGTTTTTTTTTGCCTGCACCGTTGAGCGATTGAAATAATTGAAATTAATTGATTTGGAATTAATGTGGGAGAAGACAAATGGCTTTTGTGTGTGTGTGTGCGTGTGTGCGCGAAAGTTTTTCAATTGGTTTCGGAACACCTTTGGCTATCAATTTACATTTTGGCCCAACACTGAGGTTCAAGTTTTCCATTTTCTATTTTGTATTTCCATACGTAACGAACCCGAATTTAACACCTTTTTGTGCTCGTTCTCGAACATCGACTCTAATTAAGCCCAGGGGCTCATGACGTGTCCGTGTTTTGGGACACGGGTTTTGGCTGGGAAAAGCGACATTCGTCTAAGCCCACAATTGCCGCCCAACACACACTCTGCACACACACACAAACAGTTCAAGGTCATGCCGTGGTATCTTCTTCGGTTTTTTTTGTTGTTTTCTATTAAGCATTTTTATATGTTGATTACATTGATATCAATATTTCTTTTGATTGATTTGCATAAATCGGTTTCGGCAAAGACACCGTTAATTGCTCAAGCCCCCACCGTAAAGAGCTGAGCGTCTCCGAAAGAGTGAACTCCGCAGCGACCGACCGACTGTGCCGTTCGTGTTTCAGACACTAAGGCGGCGGCCGAAGCCAACGACGAACGGTGGAGCCAGTGTACACTAAGCAAGGTAGCATTATCGGCTCGCTCGCTCTCTGTTTTGCTTCTTTCGATTCAGTCTGTTGTGAACAGTTGTGAGAGTGTCTCTCTCTCTTCTGTCACTTTGACACTTACGAATACCTTCTTTGCTGCTCTCTATGCGACTACCTTTATTAGTGTACTCTGGGTGGAGCATTCTCCAGCTGAAAGTCCAAAGTATATTTCAAAGCAAGGTGAGACATTCCCCTAGGCAGAGCTCACACAGAGTGATCCAAAGAGGAAACATTAGTAGTTAGCAACATTAAATGATATACGGAACAAAATTTATTCAAATATTTAGTGGTCTTTCAAACAAAACCTGCCTACATACAATTTGTTATGAACTTTCAGTAGTCATATGCACACAAATTGGGAGAGGGAGAGTGAATGTCCCACCCTGTATAAACACACCTTGAGCCCCCAACAATGCACCGTCTCTCTCTCTCTCTCACTCTCTCTGTTTCTTTGGCGCTCTCTGGTTAAAGCGAGCCGTCTTCGGTTTTGTTTTGATTTCGCCATTTTGCAACTAGTTGCTCCCGCACCTGCCCCTCTCCCATCAGCTCAAACTTATGTTTATTTTTTGCTCTCGCTTCTTTCTTGTTTCTGTTTTGGTTCGTTTCCTACGAGTTTGTTATTTTTCGCATGGGCGGTGGGTCAATGGGGGGTGGGGGAGGGCAGATGAAGTTTATATGCGTGGGAAGAGGACAAACTGATTGTTTTGTTATTTCGATTGTTGTTTTCGCTTTTGTTTTTTGTTTCTCTCTTGTTTTGGAATTGAAAACATTTTTGTGCCGATGTTTTGTTAGATTATGAGTGTTTTTTTGGAAGAAGAAGAAAAAGTGGGAGGGGAGGTAAAGTCCCCAGAGAGGTTGCTTGTTTTTCACTGTATTTTATAATAAACATTTAAATAATAAAAATAATTATGCGTAAGTGTAAAACAACTAAAATACATATGAATTAAAAGCTCTCTTAGACGGACATGACTTCAAGCTGTTTTAGTGATATTCTAGATATATTTTCAAGGATACTTTTAACTGCAACCACAAACATCTCCAGATCGATCTGTTTCCCTATGACTGATATATGTACATATATGTAGATATTTCCTTGAACTTTTCTTGAATTACTTCAATTATGTAGGTTGATAGGGGTCTTTAAAATGTGTACTGCCATACATAAGTATACTCATTCGTAGTCGTATCTATCCATACTTTATCAACATCGTATAGCTGAGTATCTTTATTGTTTCTTTGAAACCAAGTTTATCACTTTGGTCAAACACTTGGAAGTTCATATAGTGGTCGTAGCTACAACTTTATAAATTTGTTTTTCGCTTTTCCCTTCCACAAAACCACAGTAAAGATTAGGCCTACTAAATAATACACAAGAATATTTATGTATATTTATTTATATCTTTAACTAACAAATATATAAATGTATATTACAGCGATATGTCCTTAAATAGAAACACGCATTACACACTTATTCCAATAATAATCATCATTGGTCCTGCTGTTCCACGTGTATCTCGTTTCCCTATCATTTTGTTTCGGTTTCGGCTGTTGCCATGGACGCAATTATCGGCGATGACCTTGAAAAAACACGTCGCTTTTTTCATGTCCAAGGTGAGCCTAATTAGCGGCCACAAGGCTCAAGGACTTGCCCATGAAGGAGGGAGTATGTGTGTGTGTTATATGGAGTAACCCACAAATCGCGTGCCGCGTAGGCATCTAGGTTTTTTCTATAGTTGAAACTACATCTGCCATTTGCGGGTTCCCCTCCAGGGACCCATTGCGGTTTCACGGGGCAATGTTTTAAAGGCTTTTACCGAATTTAATTTGAATAATTTTCATTTGGCTATATGTAATAATGTCGTAAACAATTTCAAGACGATTTTATTAGCTATGAAAGCAGTTTCATTGATCTATGTTTAATGTAGAAGAACATATGCCTTACATATGTTAACTAAAGTTTTCTTAAATTAAAAAAAACACATCATAAGACCGGAAGGGAAGTCTAATCAAAGGCCATGGGGTCTTTAGTTTTGACCACAATCTACTTCCTACATCGAAGCATAGAAAAGATTTATGCATACAACATCTGAAAAAGGAAACGTTGGACATATATTTCCCACTTAAAGATCGCAAAACAGATAAACAATAGTTTTCCATTGCATTTTTGCAGCAAATTGCACCTCAAGATTAGATCTTTAATCTCTTAAACATGTATTCTATATTTATAACTTGTAAGGCAGTTTATTTTTAACTCAAAGATTGTATAGATATCGTGTTCTTGGGATCCAATATTTAATCTAGATAACATTTCCACAGTAATTTGCAAATATTTGTTTAGCGATTTCCCAAATGGAACAGCCGTGCCACAAGTAAACAGAATCACAGACACACACACACTACATCATAATAGGGCTTCCACCTATAGATACCCATGGAAATTGGGGTTCCATGCTCCAATGTTGAAATTGGCGATGACGTCGCCGCTCGTCTGTTTATGCAAATCCGCAATGTGGGCCTACAGGGAAACCTAATGCGACATTTCATGAATTTATTACAGCGGTACAGGCAATACAGATAGACAGCTAAACATTGCAAACAAAGCGGAGAATACAATGGGAATGCTATGGGGGGGAATTATGATTGCTAATCGATCAGAGACGTTGCTCCAAGGAGCGGTTCACAGTTCAGAGGTGATGCAATCGACCGTGATGTCTCAACGCGGCGTATGAGTGATTTTCCACTTACGTTCACAGCGCACAACCTCACGACGAGCTTCACGCGTTAGCATCTCCAGGCTGTCGCCTATCCTCCGTATCCTCTGCGGCGTACGCCCCATCGCTCTAGTGAGCCGAGATCTCTGGCAGTGCTCCAATCAGAGATCTCTGGCACATCTCATCTCACATTTAATTGTTAGCCTGATTTACATGAGGCAAACAATTAGCAAAATAGCTATACAAAACCCCAATACTTGGCTGCGCATTTCGAGAGCTTAGATTTGCGATTTGAGTTTATCTTTGGAAACAACGCGACGACGTTGAAGTGGCAGCAAGAAAAGCAAACGTTCACACGACACGACCGCTCGACGAGAACTGTGCGGCAGCCAAGCGGCAGCGACAGACCATTGGGGGTATTTCTGTGCAGGGGAATAATTCTAATTCGATGGCGTCACTATCCAGCGGTGGTTACAACAGAGATCCCCAGCCAACTTCAGACAGACCGTCCGCCTGTCAGCCTGCCAGCCGGTTTGTCTAGTCTGCAGGATGAGAGGGTGCATAGCCTAGCCACCCCTAAAACAGGATACCACCAAAAAACGAAGCCAATGACCCCGCCAGAGTGTCTGTGCCACGGCCGAAAGAGTGTCAGCAGGGCGATTGCGTGTCCTTTAATTACCACACAAAAACGTTAAACAACATCTGGCCCAAAAAAACAGAAACACACCTGAAGGAAGGCCCAGAAGGGAGTGTGGACTCTTCTTAACTCTTTTTTTGCTTGGTTTTCATTGTTATTTATTATACGAAAAAATACTCGCGATTGTTTCTCAAATAAATTAGTAAATATCATAAGTATATTGCAATTGTAAATGTAGGTTGTATATAATGCCATTTACTTGGATGTTAGTTACAAAATTTTCACATACTTTTTTTTGCTTAACTTTTCTTTTGGATCGATTCGTTTCGTTTTGTTTTGTGTTTTGTCCTTACAAAAATCCCTAATATTAATTGTGTGTTAATTCGACTACAGATTTCATAAAACATTTTGTGCAACAAAAACACATTGCAATTAACTTTTCAGTTGCCCGTATTACATTTTAAATACAAAAAAAATTAACGTATGTATGTATGTAAATATATATAAATATATCAATTTGATCAATTCGTTGGAAACAAAGCGAAAGATATACACAATGTATCTCTGCAACTTGGTAAATAAATCATCCATGTAACAATTTCATTTCTTTTTACACACAAATAAAAGGCCTTTTTGGGTTTTGAACAATGTTTTGAGTTTACGAAAGGGCTTTGTAAGGGAAGGGGGTATGCTTAAGACTAAAGGGGGGCGGGGATGTATCTATACATAGAGCTCAGTTACATAATACTAGTAGTAGATGTTTGCTTTAAACGGGCAGCAGAGCAAGAGACCTTATACTTATTACTACTTAATGGGATATATTGAAATTTTTGATTATTCTTGCATTTTGTGCGAATTTCGAATTCTTTGAATTGGTAAAATATAACATACAATAATGATCAAATATAAGAATAATATTGGATAACACTTTGCTTTGAATTAAACGCATACTTCAGCTGTTCATCAAAATGCAATTAAACCATCGACTTTGCACTTAAAGCTAACGATGAACATTTCATCAAATGAATCAAAGAAATCATAAATCATGAACATAATTGAGTGCAGCGATTAAATACATAATTTCAAATCATTTGAGTGGACGTAACATGGTAGCAAAATCATCAATAAATACGTAAAAATGATATATATATCGCATGGGCATAATAAACTAAATAAAATTCACAAGTACTTAAAACACAATGTGATCTTGGAAATGGAGGGGCATGGAAGAGAGAGAGTAGCATTGGATTAGGCTTAGCAACAAATAAATAGTTAAATACATTGATTAGTTAGACTAAATGGAAAGCGAATAAAGAAATAAATTACAATAATTAACATAGGAGGAAACGTGTTTCGCAATACTTTTGTCGCAGAACCCTCTCTGGCATCTGGCATCTGTGATCTGCATCGTGGGATTGTGCATCGCTTGGAACGAACTGTGGCGCGGGGTGTGGGCGGGGGGAATGTTAGTATTGGGAATCGAAAGAATAGGAGAAATATTATTTAAAGCGTCGATGCGGCATGGTTGGACTCTCGGGCGGTGTATCCCCGCTGGCACTGCTGCTGCCACCCCCAATGACAATCTGTTGCAGCGAATGCTTTTTGGTCACACTCTTGAAGGGAGCACCCATCTTGCGGGAACCGCGTGGCGAGGCGGACGTTATGCTGCTGGCCGCCGCCGCCTCCATGGCCGCCGTAGATCCTGCCGAGGCAGATGGGGCAATGCCCAGCATGGGCCCCGAATCAATGGAGGCCTGTACCCAACCTGCAATCAGACCAGTTATCCATCAAATTATCCCTAAAAAGGTCTTCGATTTGCTTACCCTTCACTGAAGCGCGATTATGATCGAGTAGGGCAGAGGCCAGGGGCGCCGCCGAGCTACTGGCATTGGATTCCCTCAGCATTCCCAGCGTTGATAAGGGCATCGGGTTGTAGATGCGACTGGCAAAGTCCTCAAATGTAGTGCTCTCCTTGTACCGCGACGAGACGCTGTCCAGCGAACGATTGCGCTCCTCGTAGCTGCAAAAAAAAAAGGAAGCACAAGTCATTGGGATTCTTCGATTGAAGGCTGTGTCCTGGACTCACAATTGCTGGTAGAGCGGCAGGGCAGCGCGCTTCGTTCGACTGGCATTGATGGCTGTCGCCCGGATGAGGGTGGCCAGGCAGGCGCCACTGACAACGCTCTCGTTGGCCAGCGGACCGAACCAGGGCACCTCGGGCTTCCGGTTGACTGTCACCCTGAACAGGCCGTTCCTCAGGGGATAGACGACAATGAGGACGTCGCAGAACTCTGTTGGCAGGATGTCACGCCGGTAGTCCCTGTGGTGCTCGCTCCACACAATGTGCACCTCATCGTTGCCCAGATGACGCGTCTTTAGCAGCATTGCCTCCGATGAATCCGACGGCATCCTGGTGGCCACATGGTAGACAACCTCCAGGAAGGGCGTGGCATAGTAAGGCGCCGTCGCTCCGCATCCCTGCCGCGGCAATCCCCCCAAGAAGCCGTTGTGCGTCTCCAGATCGATCTCCCAGCCCAGAGCCGACACGAACATCTCGTAGGTGCTGCTGCCGCTGGTGTTCCGCAGAATACTGCCCTTGTCCTCCTGCCCGGCGCCCACATAGATGACGGCCATCTTGTGCGTTTCGCGACACTTCTGCAGATCCACATTCCGCAGCTCTCGCATCAGCTTCTCCGATCTCTGCAGCAGATGCGTTCGCGAACGCCGCTCCCAGCCAGCGAGACCCAGGTGCGAGAAGAGCAGCCGGCAATACTGGAAGGGCATCTCCGTGCGGGTGGGCAGCGAGTCAAAGGAGGCGGAGGCCGAGTGCAAGGACCGCTGGTCCATCGAAGATGATCCATGATGCTGCAGCGATGAGCTGGAGCCAGCATGCCGCAACGCTGGCGAATGAGCCCGGGCCGTGTGCGTCACGAATTCCTGTTCGAGCAGGCGCTGGTTCAGGATCACAGAGATGGCCTGGGCCTCCTGGTTGTTGCCCAGCGCACTGCTGGTCGGGGCATTCAGCTGGGCAACATTGGGGGCCACACACTCGGGACTGGTGTGCCCGATGTAGGCCAACATGTCATCCAGCTGGTCCAGATCCGGTGCCATGTCCTTGGCCAGCGGCAAGACTCCTGCCGGCCGATGGCGTAGTGTGTGACGCGGTATCTGCATCTCCACACCCATCATCGAGGACACCATCGAGTCCAGCGGCTGCTGCTGCTGCTGGTGATGGAGCTTTGGCGTTGGTCGCTGCGGCGTAGGCTCCTCCGTCTTGCGCGGCTCCGAGTACAGTATGGAGGCATCCCAACAGGCCTTCCCATTGAGATCCCGCATGAGCACACGCACCTGCTTCTCGGCGGTAACCAGGCCGGCGGTAATGCCGCCTCCGGGCAGCTTCAGCGTCGGCAGCTCTATGAAACTGGCCACCAGACCCGAGTTGAGCATAAACAGCTGCACATTCTGGGCACTCACCACCGAGGGTAGATCCACAGAGTCGCGTCGTGTCTCCACCTGGCTGCCCAATGCAGCCCCGCCAATGTCATCGTGCTCCTCCACCATCGAACTGAGCCGCGAAGCTCCAATGCCCATGGGAAAGTGACCGATGTGAGTGACCAGGTGCATGGACACGGCCTTGGCGCACAGCCGGATCGCCGTTATGCACGCCTGAATGGTCTCCGACGTTTGATAGGTGGCCTCCGGCAGGCGTCCATCGCCTTGCAGATCGTCGTGGGCAATGTGCATGTCGAAATCATCGTCGGCCGTCAGTTTCACCCGCTCGTGACGCGGTGCCCCGGACGCCACTTGGAGCAGCACTCGCAGCACTTGCAGCACTAGTGTGTCGCCGTTGTCGTTGAGGGGCGCCAGCATGATGGAAGCGGGTATTGCCAGGCAGAACTCTCCCAGGCAGAGCATTAGGGATGTGAGGACCACCTTGTCCGAGTCCTTGGGCTTCGAAACGTTCTGGATTTCCAGGGCCTTGCACAGCGCCGTGATGATCAGCTGGGGAACGCGCTCGATCGCGGCCAGCTGTCGACCCCTCTCCGCACAGAGTTTCAGAGAGTCGACGGCCACCATGGCAATCGTGTGATGCTTGAACTGAAGTGCCTGGAGCAGCACTTGGAGCACTTCCCTAATGCGTGGATTGAAATTTTTCGACTCTTTGGGATGGATGTCCTTGGGATGCGGCACTGCCTGCTGGAAGGGCGCTGCACGGCCCGCGGCAGAGTTCTTTGAGGGCTGTGAGAGGCGCTGGAGCAGCCACTGACCCAGCTGGGAGAGGGCTATGCAGCGGGCCTTGGACGAGGGCTCGCGCCGCGCACAACGCAGGACAATGTTTAGGATGTGATCTTGCAGATCGGGGCACTCCATCAGCTCGAACTTCTGTGGCGAGGGCTGCAGCACAGGACGGGGCAGCAGCGAGGACGGATAGCAGAGCAGGGATCCCAGCAGGGCTGCCACCTCGGCCCTTGGCGTGCTGCGTGTGACCTCCAGGGAGGTGAGGAGTATGGCGCTCGCATGCACCAGATCGAGAAGCAGCAGTGTGTGTCCCGGCAGCAGCAAACTGAGCAGCCGCGGACCCTCCAAGTACTTGAGAATGGCATAGATGAGGTCGCGATCCTCTCCAGTCAGCAGCTGGTGCAGCGCATGATAGAACAGCGGGAACTGCTGCCGCCCCACGGCTCCGTGGAGGGCCAGCGAGCAGAGCAACTGCAGCGCCCACAGCTTGCCCTTCTTGAAGGAGCGATCGAGAGTAAGTGAACCATAGCACCAGGGTGCCACAATTCCAATCGGCGGCACAAGGGCGGGAGTCGGCGGTGTGCTCTGGTTGTCCGTGGATATCCCTTGGTTCTGCTTGATCTTTATCAGATTCTGTGTCATCTCCAGCAGATGCATGAACACCTGGGCATGCAGGTCCGCCTTTGGTATGCGATTCACATCGCCCAGGGCGCCCAGCATGCGCTTCCACATAATCGAAGTGGAGTCCGGGTGCCAGCCCTCCGC
The DNA here is from genome assembly GCA_035041765.1 of Drosophila algonquin. NCBI lineage: Eukaryota > Metazoa > Arthropoda > Insecta > Diptera > Drosophilidae > Drosophila > Drosophila algonquin. The sequence continues at coordinate 118,694 of JAWNKY010002104.1, read as the reverse complement.
TGAACCACCGAGAATGATGCAGCGGCGTCCGGACATGCTGCCCGATCCACTGCCGCTTCCATAGCTACCGGAATTGGCATCGTCCAGACTCGCATCGATATGCAGTTGGGCATCCTTGATGGATCCCCCTTCGATTCCACTGCTGGCCGTTGGCGATGGACTCCTAGACCCCGCCCCGCTCTCATTGTCTCCATCTTGGTAGCTATCCGTCTCGTCGGCGTCACCTCCCTTTCTCGAGGGTATCGCTGCCAGCGAATCCAGCGACATGGCTCGCCTCAAATCCTGTGCATTCGGTGGTCCACCACCACCACATTGCTGCATCCGATGCTCCCCTAGCAGCTGCTGCGACTGCTGCAGAGGCTTAGGCTTGGGCGTGGCTGCTCGTCGACGGCGGATACGTGAGTTTCTGGCCGCCGAAGCTAAGCTTCCCTCGCTATAGCTTCTGCTCAGCATCGGGGTGAGGGGAACAGGTCGCGATCCGTGCCCTGTGCCGCCCTGCGATTGCGAGTGCTGATGGCCATGGGGCCGTGGGTGGTGCCCCGTGGGCAGCAAGGCCACCTGCGTAGCCTCGTCCGAGCGGCTGCTATTGGACTCGGCCAGCGACTCCCGCTGACGGCTCTGACTGCTGCTGCTGTTGGCCGAGCCAGCGCTTGGTCCCCCGTTAGCCATAGTGCTGCTGCTACCACCCGATCCCTGCCACACGGTGCCGATGCGGCGACGCTTCTCCGCCCTACTCTCGGCCACGCGATCCAGTGGCAAGTCGAGCAAACTAATGCCATAGGTGTAGCGCGAGAAGACGCGGGTTAAAGTCTGTATCGTTTTATTCCACTCGACAATGAGCTCCTCGCGATGCGTCAGCGACTGCAGGACATTGAGAAACTTCTCCCACAGCAGAACATTCACCGGCACTTTAGTGTGGGCTCGTATCCAGGTGACAATCAACGTCTGGAAGATGGCCGAACCCAAGATCCCGCCCAAAGTGGCCGTCTTGGGGGCCCCACCGCCACCACCACCCCCACCCCCGACCGCCGACCCATGATGATGTTGATTCTGATGCAGCACCACAGAGGTAACCTGCAGCAGGACCAGCAACAGCTGCTCCCACGTTCGCGAATCCATGTCCGTGTTCATTACCATCGTGCGATAGACATTTAAGACCTTCTTGCAGATCTCCGTCTGCTCCTCCAAGGGCGTGGATCGATAGTTGCGCGATCGTGCGGGGAAACAAATGTTTAGATTGGCTGTGTTCACGAGGAAAACGTTGGCAGCATTCGTCACAAACACCTACAAATAACAAAAGCATTAAAAAGAGATCTCAAGGATCTCCATCTCGATGCGCATACCTGCAGTACATTCTGCCTGCCGGCTCGCACGGCCAGCTGCTCCTTGGAGTTCGCAATGGCGCCCACATACGACGGCGTGCGTAGTCGCTGGCTGCGTGGAGTTCCCCCTGCCGTGGAGGCAGACGGCGGATCATCGTTGGGCTCCAGCAGGAACGGCGGTGGCGTCTCCCCCGTCATCCAGTCCCGATACACCGCAATGGCCGTGCGTATGGCCTCGATCTGGGGCTTGGAGGTGAAGTTCAGGAGGAATGCCTGGCGGTACACCTCGTGGACAAAGTTGATGTTCTCGCGACTCACGTAGAAGACATCCCGCACGATCAGTCCCTGCTGGTAGCCCTGCAGACGCACATGATCCACATCCTCGATGTGGAGCGTGCAGTCCAGGCGGTGGCTGAGCAGACGCTCGTGCGTGAAACGCGACACCCAATTGATGAGGACCACCACACAGGAGGCCATGACCTCGTCCTTCTTGTTGATTGATCGCATCACGGGCATATCCAGGCGGGGATTGTAGATCGAGCAGGTGACATCGAAATTTGGCGAGAAGACTGGCAGGAAAACATCCATGAAACGCTGCAGCAGGAAGGCAAAGGCCCGATGATCCTTCTGCGCACGATTGTCTCGCCATCGCAGACACGCTGCCGTGTGGACCATGCTATTGAGCAGCACCTCAAGTCCATCGCGGGGATCTGGTGGCGCCGACTTCTCGCTGGAGGACGGCGGCAGAAGTGCCACCAGCTCTGAACTCTGCACGGGATGGGAGAAGGCACTGTCGTGAAAGACGGAGGCCATGCCACCGTCCGCCTTCATATTCGGATGTGTGAGAAAGTCCGAGGCGCTGAACTCCGTGTCGGGGCCCATCACACCCTTCTGAGGGACAATTAGACCGGGTATCAGATCCGCATACATGGCATGCACATAGCCGGGTGCATTCTCGCCCAGCGTCTGGTACCACAGCAGAAAATATCTGACGCCTTCCCTTCTCAGCTTTGGGGAGTTGCCCAGATGCAACAGCTTGGCCATGATGCGGCTGAGCGAGTGGCACTGCCAGCGACGGGCCAACAGCTCTGGCAGCAGGCACAGAATCTTCTCCAGCAGCCATAGTGAGCCGTCTAGCTCCTCGCGATGCGCCTTGTGAACTGCGGGACAAAGATTCGATTACATTTCAATGATAAATCGCAGTTTTAAACCCATTTTCGGCTCTAGCTATACATTCCAATGTGTGGACAAGCACAAGAGAGACATAGACATGTAGATAGTAGATGCATGTGGTGCAGATAAATAGATAAATACAGGGAAAGAGACAGAGAGAGAGAGGAGTAGGGCATATGGACACATGACACATGTAATGGAAAACTGATTTTCAAAGCAAGATCTTGGCGGATGCAGATTCAATTTTTGTATCAAATTTTTCAAATAGAAAAACCACATAAACTTACCAATATGAAACGGAAGTTCTGCCAGTTAGGGGATTTACAAAAAAACAAACAGAGAGAGAAAAATATATAGAGAAATATAAAGAGAGAGAGAGAGAGATTTTGGGGTAAAAGAATAGAAGAATGGAAGTCAATTTAGAATATTTGCACATGGTATAAGTATCTCCTATGTTTTCGGCTACTAACTATCTCTACTAGTTAATGGGACTAAGCTAAGCATTAAGATTAATGGAAACCCAAACATAATAAGAAGCACAGTCCCATTTACGGTCGTCGCAGTTTACTTTTTGCTTCGCTGCTTAATTGCTGGAAAATAAATCGTCGGTAAAGATACCAGAAAATTAACCAAATTAAGTGGGCCAACAAAAGAGAGGGGAGATGCCTAGTACTTTCGATGAGACGGAAGTTTGAATACTCTCTCGAAAGACCGTTACAATCAAGGCATACTAAACAAGGTAGTCGCACTGCGTTCACACGTGACTGGCCGAAAAAAGCTGATTGCTTTGATAATTTCATAGCAGTCAGCACTAATGGGTACATAGCAGCCAGCTTTGTTATTTTAAAATATTTTTGAAAAATATTATTTCCCTTTCATTATTTTTAGGAAATATTTATTATATATCAATTATGTTATATTATCCCAAAAAAATAAACTAAATTAATTCAATACGCATATCCCGTTCGCTTATGGGAAATTCGACAAGTGTACCTCTTATTGGAAAAGGCATAAAACTTAAGACCGATTTTCAGTGATGGTTCTGTTCCACATATATTCCATAAGGATAGATTTCCTTTTACTAAAGAACATATAAACGGATAAGAACATTTATTGACAACAAAAAGTAAAAGTACCCAATGGATAGGGTAACACACACACACACAGACACTCCGTATTTGGAGCACTGCCGACGACCTCAGAATTAATGTTGAAATTACCTTTCTGCTTTAGGTTCGCCTCCGCCTGTATGAAGGTGTCGTAGAGTATGAAGTACACATGACTATAGTTGGTCTCGAACAGCGACTTGGACTCCTCGAGCTCCACATTATCTATAAGAAGGGGAAATGGAAAAAACGAAGTCAGTTGTTGCGAGATTGCGAGTACAAATTGCATATTGCTTAAACAGTACAATCCATCAAAGGTCTCTATTTATCTATAGGTCCCCCTACATAGTTCCCGCCAAAAAGAACTGATAAGAACCGGGCCACACAACAGCAGGTTCTGAGGCACCTGCTGGCGCACTGATAAGCGTTAGGGGGAGGCACCACCAACCACTGCAAATCCAATCCAGGCAGTCAATATCTCCCCATTAAGGAATTATCTATGGAAAACCACGCATGACGATGCACAGCAACAACAACAGATATTAAACAAAAAAAAACACGTTATGATGGGTGCTCAGGGTTCCAGCAATTGTTGTTGCTGTATGAATCATTCGTGGGGAGCGAGGGGGAGGAGTGCCGGCTGCTGTCATCGGCAAAAGCACTCGGCGAAACAGAAGAAAGCTAAACAAAGAGTAAAAGCCAAATAAGAAACCTCTGAGAAACCGGTTTCATAGAAGGCCAAAACGAAGATGTCTGCCGCCTTGCGCAGCGGATGATGATTATTGTGCGGCAACAACAATAGGCAGCAACAATTGGGAACGCTCGCTCAGCCCAATGGGAAGAATGTGTAATGCGTGTAATTTGCCAAGGGACAAAGGCAACCAACAACAGTAAGCCGTAAGCCAGAGAGCAATAGCTCCGGCACCTGTTGGAAATCGTTCGTTCAGTGACACAAAAAGAAAGCCACTCAAAGTCAGAGTCAAGGAGGAGGAGGAGCAGCAGTAGGCAATGCCTAGAAGGAGGGCACAACACAACACAACACAGCAGATCACATTGGTTGATTCTACACGACTTCAACTGGAACTCGTCGACAGCAGTTGCCGTTTGGCATATAGTTTTTTGTGCGCTCTGTTCGTTTATCATTAAACGTGGTTTTTCACACATCCCGCCACTTGCCACATAGCACAGCATATCGGAGCAACGGAGCATGTGTGTGTTGTTTTGCATACATTAATGTTGCCTGATAGAAAGACAGATACGTGGGGAGGGAGGGAGAGAGAACTGAGTATGTGTGTGCTTTGTGTTCTTTTGCTCCCAACAGGAAATGACCTACGCTCTGGCGGACCCCACTTATGGTCTGTGGGCTGAACGGTATTGAGCGAACAGAAATGGTTCGAGCGACACCCACCTGCCCGCAGAGACTCGGACAAACCATTTCGATTCGATTCCGACCAGTTCCGACCATTGTCATTGCTATGAATGCAAAATGAATTATGAAATAATTAACACTCGAGGCGAATCACTGAACCGCCAACGCAGTGGACAGGCAGTGGCCTCTGAGCTCTGTGGACGACCTTACCCAATATCATACGCAGATGTCGCAGGCGTGAGGCTGAATCCTTTTTGCAATCCTGTAGCTTGGCCGTCGACTTCTTTACGTCTGCATGCGATTTTTTGGTAAACATTTTTGCACCTTGTGTTCTCTATTGCTCAACGCACAAAATTGCGCATACGACAGGCAGGGCAGGGGCCAGGGGCGTAGGCACAGGCACTGCCACAGGCACAGGCATGTGGGGGTATACACTTTCTATTTGCTATTTTTTCAGCTATTTATTTATACGCGCACGCTAACCAAAACACTTTGTCCAGCGGAGCGCCCCGGAGAAATTATTAGCAACGCCCGCTCGTCCCGCTTGTCCGCTCGCCCGCTGACGTTGCCAGCAGAGCCCAGCAGCAGCGTAAAGGGGGTGCTTGGGAGGCTTTTCTCTGCTGCTTTGGTCACTCGTTCTGGTGGTTTTCCGGATTCTATCTCATTTTTGATTATTCACTGACACACACGGCGGACGCGAAATAGCAATTACAGGCCCACGGAGACGATTTTACAGCCACATTATCGTACATTCCAACTTTAATGTTTTCTTTTCTTCATATGCGTCGCGTCTCCAGCTCCAGTTCCACTGTATTCGGTTCATCACTGGTTCAGTGATAGTTCATTTGCTGTGGTTACCAAACTGGTTCGTTTTGGTCGTTCATGCGATAGATTATCATGATTTTAAATTTAAATTTAAAATTGGAAACTTCCATGCGGCTGTGGACATAACATAGCATTAGCCCATTAATGCGTCTTACAGTTCAATACTTTTTCTAATTTTACCAATTTTGTTGGGTTCACCAAAGCCATTACCATACATAGATATCATTGAATCAGCGATAAGGACGACGAGTAATTAAATGGCAATTAAATCAGTGGCGCAGTGAAAACAAAGTTTCCACCCCAATTTTCAGTATAATGGGATACCTGAAGGAACAAACAACACGATGGGCATTACCGGACTCCTTGCAACGGCTACTACCACGACGGTTTAACCGCTGGAAAGCGCACAGTAAAATTGTGCTGCCGTGTCTATCCGTAACCATATTTCTGAACACTCTTTACGGAATTTACTGGGGTCGCTATAATTTCAAGCGTCAAAAGTTTATATTCTCCCAACCGGTGGCTGCCTATAGCATTTTGGTCGCCTTCATCTTTGGCGTGTACTATGTGTTCCAGGTGTATGAAGATTTCACAAGTGGCCGCATCACCAGCAGGGACACCATTAACATATACTGCTACATGAATGTCTGCGTTTGCCTGCTCAACTATGTGACACAGTGGAGTATCATGGGTAGAATTATCCGATTCCAGAACAGTGTTCCCCTCTTTCGAGTGGCCAATGGCCTGGACATGTCGATGATGATGGTGTGGCGAGCAGTCTTACATGGTTTCCTTAAGATGATCCTCTGTCCGTTGATTGTGTATATAACCTTGGTACTCTACCAGAATCGAGCCCATCCAGAGGTGGAATGGACCATTGTGGCGTCCGCCAGATCCATGTTACCTCTGATAATATCCAATCAGGTGAACAACTGCTTCTTTGGTGGCCTGGTGATTTCAAACTTAATAACTGCCGCAATCAACAAGGGGATACTCAGCATTGTAAGGGAGGCTAACATGATGCAGACGCCACTCCAGATGGAGCTGCAGAAGCCCTACTACAGAATGCGACGCTGTTGCGAGCTGGCCGACAGTCTGGATGAGCTGGCCATAAAGTACGTCCTGACTGTGTCCCACTCCAGGGGATATTTGCGGTTTACCGACTGGTCCTTGGTCGTATCGATGGTCATGAATCTGATAGGCATCACCTTGGGATTTTATAATCAATACCTGGCCATTTCCGACTACTACATCAATGAAGAGCAGCACTTTGATCTGTATCAAGCCATTGTTCAATTGGTTTTCCTTTCGGTGCCGTTCATGGAACTCATGCTGGTATCTCGTATAAGCAGTCAAATGCTGCAGGAGGTAAGTGCTGCCATTACCCCAAGAATGATCTATTTAAAGTGTTCTACAATATTTAGGCCAAGAAAACTGCAGATCTCTTGCAGCGCATAGATTTACAGTATGCTGATGTGCGATTCAGACAAGTTGTCAACTCCTTCTGGCTACAGGTGACCACTATCGACTATAAACTGGTGCCTCTCGGACTCCTGGAGTTGAACAGCTCGTTGGTCAACACAATATTCTCGGCAGTCACTGGATTCCTGTTAATTCTGATACAAAGTGACCTCACTTTGAGGTTCTCGCTTAAGTAAAAATAAGAAACATCATTATAATTCCTGAATTTTTTCACATTCAAGCCGCCGAAACTAGAAACTCAAATAAAATAAAACTGGGTCAGAAATGTTTCGATTGCGTTAGTTCATTTTACTTACTTTTTTAATTTCAGTTAATCTTTCAAAATTGGCGCTGTTTACAAAACAGCTGAGTCATCAGGATAACCAACCACGTTTTAGGTTTTTGGTCACATAGTTTTAGTTACGTTCCTCGAAATAAACGAAATAAAGAGCAGTTTCTTGGCAGTGATTTTCCGCATAGCTGGAAAATTCAATGCTACGATTCAATAAAACAATAGAATTGTTTAAAAATATTCCACATTCAACACGATTAACGATTAGCGATATAGAAACTAAGTGATTCAATCGAACTGGTTCCTGCGAGAACTACGTAGCCCCCGCTGTTGAGTGTGACGTGTAAACGCAGCCGAAAAATCATTTTAGTTGTTTTATTAACGTTTTTTAAGCAAGTTTCTCAATAATGGGTTCGTTCCGCCGCGACAAAGAAGAAGAGGAAGACGGTAAGTAGCAATTTAACGCCCAGAACTTACTAATCGCACAGCACGAAGAGCCACAACGACCGACTAAAGAGGGACAAACTCCAGCCCAGCTCTGTGGGAAAGGTGCTCCGCTGGCAAGCAGCAGTTTCCACACACACTGACAGACACACACACCCGTTTAGACACACACCCACTAATACAAAAAGCAGCACATATAACAAAAAAAGAAACAACAATTTCATTTGTACTGACGGAAAACATGAAATATTTTTCCTCCCTAAAAAATAAACGCCCAGGCCCGACAAATGCATACCAGAACCTGGAGAAGACCTCTGTGCTGCAGGAGACGCGCACGTTCAACGAGACGCCGGTGAATGCCCGCAAATGCATTCACATTCTCACCAAGATCCTCTACCTGATCAATCAGGGCGAGACGCTGGTGCCGCGCGAGGCCACCGACTGCTTCTTTGCGATGACCAAGCTGTTCCAGTCTAAGGATGTGGTGCTGCGGCGCATGGTCTATTTGGGCATCAAGGAGCTGAGCTCGGTGGCCGAGGATGTGATCATTGTCACCAGTTCGCTGACCAAGGATATGACCGGCAAGGAGGATCTGTATCGTGCGGCTGCCATTCGTGCCCTCTGCAGCATCACGGATCACACCATGCTGCAAGCGGTCGAGCGTTACATGAAGCAGTGCATCGTAGACAAGAACGCCGCTGTGTCCTGTGCCGCTCTAGTCAGTTCGCTGCGTCTCGCCGCCACTGCCGGCGATGTGGTCAAGCGTTGGGCCAACGAGGCCCAGGAGGCATTGAACAGCGACAACATTATGGTGCAGTACCATGCCCTTGGTTTGCTCTACCACATTCGCAAATCGGATCGCCTGGCGGTCTCGAAGCTGGTCAACAAGCTGACGCGCAGCTCCCTGAAGAGTCCCTATGCTGTCTGCATGCTGGTAAGTGGCGGAGCGCGATATTTGAAGGTGGATATTTGATTGATATAAATCAATGTTTCCTTAGATCCGTATTGCGTGTAAACTCATCGAAGAGGAGGATATACCCTCGGAGGAGCTGTCGGACTCGCCTCTGTTCACCTTTATCGAGACTTGCCTGCGCCACAAGAGCGAGATGGTCATCTATGAGGCAGCCCATGCAATTGTCAATCTGAAGAATACCAATCATCGCATGCTGTCCCCGGCCTTCTCCATTCTTCAGCTATTCTGCAGCTCGCCCAAGGCCACGTTGCGTTTTGCTGCGGTTCGGACACTCAACAAGGTGGCCATGACCCATCCGGCAGCGGTGACCACATGCAATCTGGATCTAGAGGGTCTCATCACAGACTCCAATCGATCGGTGGCCACTCTGGCAATTACCACGCTTCTTAAGACCGGCGCCGAGTCCTCAGTGGAGCGTTTAATGAAGCAGATCTCCACATTTGTGGCTGAGATCTCTGACGAGTTCAAGATTGTGGTGGTGCAGGCCATCTGTGCTCTCTGCACCAAGTATCCCAGGAAGCACACCGTCCTGATGAACTTCCTCAGTGGCATGCTGCGCGAGGAGGGCGGTCTGGAGTACAAGACATCCATTGTGGACACCATCATTACGATTATTGAGGAGAATGCCGACGCTAAGGAGTCCGGTCTTTCGCATCTCTGCGAATTCATTGAGGACTGTGAGCATGTTTCGCTGGCGGTGCGAATTCTCCATTTGCTTGGCAAGGAGGGACCCTTTGCGGCCACACCATCGAAGTATATCCGCTTCATCTACAATCGTGTTATCCTGGAGAGCCCCATTGTGCGTGCGGCTGCCGTGACCGCGCTGTCGCAATTTGGAGCCTCCTGCCCGGCTTTACTTACCAACATTCTGGTTCTGCTTGGCCGCTGCCAGATGGATCCGGACGATGAGGTGCGCGACCGTGCCACCTACTACCTGACCATTCTCAACTCGGAGCGAGCCGATCTGTATAAGAACTACATCATAGAGCGCGAGAACTGCTCGCTGGCGCTGTTGGAGAAGGCTCTGGTTGATCATTTGAACGGCGATCTGGAGAAGCGCTTCGACATTTCCGTTGTGCCCAAGGCCGCCGCCGTTGTCCGAACAGAGGTCAACAATGATGTGATGATGGTCACCAGCGCCCCACGGCCCCCCAAGATCACACGGGAGGAGGAGAGTGCATCGCGGTTGGCCCAACTGCCGGGCATTCAGGTGCTCGGCCCCGTGCATCGCACCACGGCACCTATACAGTTAACCGAAAGCGAGACGGAGTACACGGTGCAGTGCATCAAGCACATCTTTGGACAGCATGTTGTGTTCCAGTTCGATTGCCTCAACACACTGTCTGATCAGTTTCTGGAAAATGTACGCGTGGAGTTGACCCTGCCTGAGGGATTCACCACCAGAGCCGTCATACCATGCCCGAAGCTGCCGTACAACGAACTGCAGACCACATATGTCATTGTGGAGTTCCCACCAGATGCGGGCAGTTCTATAGGTGAGTCGATTGTCATCCAGAGGGTGGTCAGAGTGTGCTAAGTGCTCAATGCTCGCTTCTCATTCAGCCACCTTTGGAGCCACGCTGCGATTTGCGGTCAAGGATTGCGATCCGAACACCGGAGAGCCCGACTCGGAGGAGGGCTATGATGACGAGTATATGCTGGAGGATCTGGAGATCACAGTGGCCGATCAGATACAGAAATCGAAAAAGATCAACTTCCAGGTGGCCTGGGATGCCGCCGATAGTGAAGGTACATATAGAATCCCATGAAAGTTAACATTAGAGATGTCTAACGAATATCTATTTTTGCGATCCCCCAGAGTGGCTGCAAGCCGAGGATACATTTGTGCTGTCGGCCGTCACTACGCTGCAGGATGCTGTCAACACGATTGTGAAAATCCTTGGCCTGGGCTCTGCAAATCTCTCTGAAAAGGTGCCCGAAGGCACACACCTGCATACGCTGCTCTGTTCGGGTACGAATCTACTCTGCTGCTTCTGGTGAATTGAGCCTTAAATATTTATATTTTCTGTGATTTTTCAGGCACCTTTAGGGGCGGCGCCGAGGTTCTGGTGCGGGCCAAGCTGGCACTTTCTGAGGGCGTTACGCTGAATCTGACGGTGCGCAGCACAGATCAGGATGTAGCAGAGCTAATAACAGCGGCCATCGGATAAGACAGCGAGCCATGCAGGAATCTCGTGTGGTTTCTGCGTGCCGTCAATATAATCTAAACAACAACAACTATAAAGAGAAAAAGAAAAAACCCTAAAAATTAATCAAAAAACATCATTTTTTACGTTTAAGTGATTGTCTCTGTAATATTTGTGCCCTACCCCACATTGGCCATTACCTGCCAGCAAGCACTCCAAACGCAATGGCTTTGCCAACGGCGCACACAAACACATTCTTTGAATTGAATTTGAATATGAATTGTTATTGCCCTGCCCCAATTCCAAAACGTAGGGGCTTTCTGTAGCATCTAGCTCCAGCATCATTTAAATTTTAATATATATTGTATGTATATGTTTATGCCCCGCCCCCCATTAGCCTGGCCTGTGCATTTAGCCTAAGTATAAAACTATAAACTATAATAAATGTATATGCAATGCAATCAGAGTTGAACTTGAGAGTTTTATTGCCCAGGAATTTCAAAAACAACACGCATTGTGTGTACACGACGCGGCATATTGATGCTCGATTCGATACTCAACAAATTGATGGTCGGATTGATGGTTTCGCTGATAAGGGTATTTTTTTAGGAGTTTTTCCGGACTAATGCCAAATTGAAAAGCTTAAGCGATAAGTTCCACAAGGAATGAAGTTTAGATTTGCCACAAGCGAACAGGCATATGTATATTTGGGATTCCGAATTCTTTTAGCTGCACTCTCATAAAGTTTTTGCCTCTTTACTGCTTATATGGCTTGTTCTATAATCTCTGACTAATGATTTAGTAATCTTAAAAAGTTTAAACCAGGGGCCGGCACACGGACACTCACATGTTCTTAGTGCGTTTCAGTGCGCATTTTCTCTGCCGCGACGCTGCCCAAGGCATACTAAACAGAATAATGACAGCAGACACGAAGCCACACGATTGATTTTCTTTACCGGTGCGCCAGCCAATCAGAATTATGAAGCCTTTTGTGCATATGGCCAAAGCCACACGAAATATTTTCACTGCTGCCGATCAGAATAATGACAGCTTCATAAAGGACTTCGCTCAGATAGCAAGGCCAATTTCCAGTATTTTGAAAGGAGAAAACGGCAAAATCAGAAAGCAACGCTCGAAGTCTATTTCTATACAGTTTGACGAGGCACAAAAGCAAGCCTTTGATAAACTTAGGAATATTTTGGCGTCGGAAGACGTTATTCTCCACTACCCAGACTTTAACCAGCCATTCGACCTAACCACTGATGCCTCAGCCAGTGGCATTGGGGCGGTGCTGTCGCAAGGCAACAGACCCATAACCATGATTTCTAGGACTCTGAAGGACAGGGAGCTGAACTACGCGACCAATGAAAGAGAACTGTTGGCCATAGTTTGGGCACTAGTTTCGCTTCGTCACTACCTATATGGAAAGAGTGACATTAACATCTACACAGACCATCAGCCATTGATATTCGCAGTCTCGGATAGAAATCCCAATTCCAAAATAAAACGTTGGAAAGCGAGAATCGATAAGAGTGGCGCGAGAGTCTTATACAAACCAGGCAGGGACAACCATGTAGCGGATGCGCTGTCGAGGCAAGATATTAATGCCTTAGAGAGCCAAAGTCGATCCGACGCAGCTACAATTCACAGTGAAGCCTCGCTTACTTATGTAATTGAGGCCACAGACAAACTAGTGAACTGCTTCAGTAATCAAATAATTCTGGAAGAGGCAGACACCCCCTCGAAGCAGCTTCACATTCTCTTCGCTGAAAAAACCCGTCATAAAATTGATTTCTTCAGTCGGGACACACTTCTTGCATCCATCAAAGAGGTGGTAAGGCCTGGGGTCGTTAACGCCATCTATTGCACTCTACCGATTTTGGCGTTCGTGCAGAATGACTTTGTGAAGGCCTTTCCGGACACAAAGTTTCGGTATTGTAAGACCCTAGTGACATACATTACAAACGATGGGGAACGAAGGGAGATAGTAACCACCGAGCACAATCGGGCGCACAGGGCAGCCCAGGAGAATGTAAAGCAGGTGCTGCGCGATTATTACTTTCCAAAAATGGAAAGAATCGCATCAGAAGTGGTATCTAACTGCAGGATATGCCAAAAAGCTAAGTATGACAGACACCGTAGAAGGCAAGAATTAGGGGTGACGCCGATACCGGCAAGAGTAGGCGAGTTGATTCATATCGACATTTTTTCCACCGCAGAAAAACACTTCCTAACCAGGATTGACAAATTTTCAAAATTTGCAATAACGCAACAAGTTGCTTCGCGCACAATAACAGACGTTAAAATACCAATTTTGCAACTGGTGAACATCTTACCAGCCATAACGGCCACTTATTGTGAGAATGAGCCAGCCTTCAATTCTGAGACCATTCGGTCCTTATTAAAGAACCTATTCAACGTCGATGTAGCAACTGCCCCACCGTTGCACAGCACATCAAACGGACAAATAGAGCGCTTCCACAGCACCTTATTAGAAATTGCCAGGTGTTTGAAGTTGCAGCGCCAGGCTGACGATACGGTCGAGCTAGTCATTCTAGCGACCATCGAATACAACCGTACCATCCACTCCGTCACAAACAAGACGCCCATGGATGTGGTCCACGCAAATTGCGACCTTGGGGAAGAGATAATGTTGAAACTGGTAAAGGCCCAGCAGGAGCAACTTGATAGAAACAACCCAAACAGACGAAATAGGACCTTCGATGTGGGAGAAAAAGTCCTAGTAAAAGCTAACAGGAGGTTAGGAAACAAGCTAACTCCCCTCTGCACGGAGCAAAGGGTAGAAGCAGATCTAGGGACCACCGTTCTTATTAAAGGGAGGGTGGTCCACAAAGACAATTTGAGGTAGATAAGCAAAAAAAAAGGGTTTTGTAGCGTTAAGTTCAGGTCCTCAAGGACAATTAATAGTAAAAGTAAGAACAACCGTACGCCTCTCGTTTCCTATAGGTCTTCCCTTCAATATCTCTACATCCTAGCAATCTTAATGCTAACAACCTTGACCGACTCAAAACTAACGGACTATTCACACTCAGACTATATCCCTGTAATTGACGGACAGACAGCAATATGGAACGAAACCTTTTATATAAAACATGTCACGAACTTAACGGAATATGAACAGTACATTCAGGAGACAATAGAATTAACGAACATTTTCCCACAAACACATATGAGAAAAATATTAGAGACAGATACAAAACACCTACTAACACTGACTGCGGCACTGGGAGTTCACCACAGGTATGCGAGGAGCCTGAACATCCTAGGGTCAGCGCTGAAAGTCATCGCAGGGACTCCGGACTTTGATGACTTACAGCAATCGAGTCAGGTTGAGTACGATCTAATTAAAGCCAACAATAGACAGATAACTATCAACTCGAGAACTCAAACACAAATCAATGCCCTCACCGAGACCGTGAACAAATTGCTAAAAGTAAACATAAATGAGGAAATAAACAATTCCCACCTACATATGTATATGAGAACCTTCTAACCAGAAATAGAATTTTGACGCTTGAATTACAGAACATAATGATCGCCACCACCTTGGCAAAAGTAAATATTGTAAATCCAGCAATCATCGACAGTGATGACCTAGAGGCGATTTTGAGAAAAGGTACCACAGATATCAGCGCAACCCAACTATTGGGCGCTGCAAATGTGAGGGCACTAGCTAATAAGGAATTAATCATTTTTGTAATAGAAGTACCTAGACCTAAGTTTATTTGCAAGAAAAAACCCATCTTCCCAGTCGCGCACAAAGGCATAGCGATCCGGTTACCCGAGCCCATCAAAGCAGAATGTGGCAACAAAGTCATCGCCGTCTCATCATGTATGGGGCCCCCATCATTAGCCTTCTGCAAGGAGGCACCAGCGACTAGTTGCGCACAACAGCTGCACTTTGGTACTGTGGCCCACTGCGGTACGCAACCGAACGATCTGCCCCTGATTTTGGAGGTGGACGAGGGTATTGTAATAATCAATGACGCCATCGCCACCGTGGCCGCCGATGATGGTCCCGAGCGTAGCATTGCGGGAACATACCTAGTGACTTTTGACCGGGTCGCCCTCATCAACGGCACAGAGTACACCAATTTCAATAATGCGCCGAAGAGGATCCCAGGCGTGGCAGCTTCCGCGAAGATCAACGTCACCAGCCCACCAAACTCTGCTGAGCCTGCCGTACCTTTATAAGTTGAATGAGGAAAATCTGCAGCAACTGGCCGAGGTTCATACAAACCATACGATCGGTCCCATACTGTCTACTGTCGGTATGTGTGGCCATGTGCGCCGTTCTAATCGGCGTTTTCTGGTGGTTGCGACGCAGGCAGCAGAAGGCAAACATCATCGTCATTCAACAGATGCTGAAGAACCTGAGCTCGACCGAGGACGGTCAAGTCTTGAAGGGAGGAGTAGTTAACGAGAGTTAACTGAATCTGCCACTGGATGGAGCGGACTCTGCATTATTGTCGAATAAGCAGTTTTCGTCATCTGTGGGATCGCGATCGGCGCGACCGATCGCCCGGATGCCGGCCGTCAACAAACACCACTCAAGAGGCGCTGGGTCAGCACTTTGGCTGGATAGCAGCCGGCGTTGTGGGCGGCAGCGAAGGGCTTGCCTTTAGGAGTTTAGGATACTTAAGTTTAGTCTTTAGCGGTCAACCGAGTGGCAGCAACGTATTCGTTCTCGCCTTGCAGGTCCTTATTACTCACATTATAATATCTTTGTACTTGATTCAATCCTATCCAGTTTAATATCATTAAAGATTGTAAAACAAATCTATACTTGTGTCCAATTAAATTATTACTTGTACACGACGCGGCATATTGATGCTCGATTCGATACTCAACAAATTGATGGTCGGATTGATGGTTTCGCTGATAAGGGTATTTTTTTGGTAGTTTTTCCGGACTAATGCCAAATTGAAAAGCTTAAGCGATAAGTTCCACAAGGAATGAAGTTTACATTTGCCACAAGCGAACAGGCATATATTTGGGATTCCGAATTCTTTTAGCTGCACTCTGATAAAGTTTTTGCCTCTTTACTGGTTATATGGCTTGTTCTATAATTTTCAGTCTGCCTGGGAGCGACGAATCTCCGCGGACGATTTTTTCTTGTTCCTTTTGACTTTTCGTATTTTGCAATCGACAAAAATCTTACAACTAGCACAAATTTTCCTGCAGACTAATTATGACAACAAAATATCTTATAATATATAAAATAACATATATAACATAACAAACAAAAACACCCACTACATTAGAATTCATTGGAAGTTATGATTTTATGAAGACGCTTGCCCAAAATTAAAATAATTGTATATATTGAATATCCTCTATATTCTAATTTTGTTTAATGTACTATAAACGAATATAATGAACGAATGTAAATATGTATGTACAAATGCAAAATGTATGTCAGACATGGCATCAAATTATATTCATTGTCTATAGGGTATTAGTGCGTCGCTTCAATAAGCAACACTCAGCTAATAAATTTGTGAGTGTGAGTTCCTCACTCAGAGTTCCTCACTGCGAAAGAGCGCCAAAGAGAGACAGAGAGCGCTCTAACGGCAAACGCTCTGTATGTGTGGGTGAGCTTTAGCTGTGTGTGGGCACATATTATAGATCTGCTTGTTCGCCTACTGCCTTGCCATTGGTCACAATAATGACACAAATTTTTGTAAAATGGCGAACCTGTATGCTTGAGCCAATGGGCTATGCAGCAGGCCACAGGGGTAAGAATCGCATCGTTTTCGCTATTCTCCAGTGTGCCCTCGCTGTCTTCTTCTACAAGCAGCTGTGATTATAGTTTATTATATTATTTATTTATTGTTTCAATTATATTTATTTTCTATTTTTAAGGATATTGAAACTCCGCCAGTTTTATTAACTGTTATATTCAACACTGCTCTAGAGCAGGGATCGGCACGCAGACACTCACATGTTCCTAGAGCGTTTCAGTGCCGACTGCGCTGCCCCGTGGCATTTTTTTCTATGCACAGTATAGGATGGTGCCGGCTTCTGGCTTAAGCTATGCAAAAAATGATCCCCCTCTCCCGATTTGTAGGCAAGCAAATTTGAGAGCCCCAAAAAGAAATTCGAAATGTGAAAAACTCATTCTTACTTTATTTTTTGTTGTTTATATTGTAGTTTTATTTAATTATAAATAACTTAAAGTTGCAATATCCTAGAGTACTTGTTTTGTTTTTCCTATTTTTACAAATTTGTTTTTGCCTTTTTGAATCGTCTGTTCATTTTCGCTGCGCTTTTTTTAACATTCGTCTTACATTACAAATTTTTATATATCTTTCGCATGAATTTATAATTTCTTGTGCTTTTCGTTTTTTGTTCGCAATCGATTTCTTCCCCCGCGATTCTTTGCTATATTTAATTGTGTAAAATGTACCATCAATCAATCAATCAATCAATTATTTAAAATGTAAGATTCACACGCAGGTATAAAAATAAAATAAAATTGATATTAACAAATAACACACACAATCACACACTCAAGCACGCACTCACATTTGCAGCAAAATTTCACAATGATAATTTCATTTCGTTTCAATTTGTATATATCCCCCCTCCCTTCCGTCGTCAAAATGGGTCGTTCTTTTTTCTTTATTCAAATATGTCGTTAGATATATATGTATATATATATATATAGTTATGTCTGTGTGTGGATGTGTGTGTTTGTGTATTTGTCTATATGTGTGTTGCGATTTTTCCCCCGGACAAAAGCCCAAGACAAGACTCTTTTGACGTGTCTGTGATTTTCCTCAATTTTTGTCCTATCAAATTTTTCTTTATATTACAAACTAGATTCTAGACGTTCCTTAGCTTGTTTTTTGATTGCCGTTCAGGTGGCGGGGCACACACACTGCTCTTCGTCCGGTCTGGTTTGATTGCTCTTTTCTTTTGCTGAACGAACATACATATACATATTACATTTATATTACAATTAAACATATTTCGTTTACAGATTTCGTTAAGGTTTTCTTTTTCTTTTTGTTTGCTTGCTTGCGCTTAAGGAGGCTTTTGGATTTTGAGCCGGTTGGGGGGTTTGGTGTAGTGAGTGTGGGGATCCTGGGAGCCCGGAGCTGAAAGTCACAACACTGCTCCGGCACTTTAGTTCGGGGCCTGCCATCCACCGTCTCTCGGCCTTGGCCTGGGTAGTATCCTATCCGGGGGTAATCGGGGGCGGTACATGACTTGACTATTGAGCAGCTTATAAATTGTACAATTAAGATAGTAGAGTATGCTTGGATATTTTATACAGTGAGTGAGTGCTAGCTGGTGTTGGTGGTGGTGTTGCTGGTGGTTGATTGATAGGTTTGTTTGCTGCCTTCCTTAGTCCATTCCAGCCATTCCAGTCCAGTCTTCAACATTTGAACTTGACCATGGGAATATGCTTGGAAGACACACATTTGTCGCAGCACCACTCTGCAAACACCTCCTTGTTGAGCATTTGGAAGGCCGCCTCTGTCAGGCCCACGCAGGTTCTGCGATTGGGAATTGAAGGAATAAAAAAGAAAATAGAGAGAGAACACAAGGATTTACGTTTAGTTACGGGGAAACCCTTTAATGATTCTTATGAATATTCCGCTGGCTTGGTAATTTACCTGTGAAAGAAGAAGTTGCATCCGGATTCACAGAACACCGCCTCATCGTTGTCGTTCACCTCCTTGTGGCACATGCCACACGGATATATGGGCGGCGCATTGGGATTCTGGGGATTGAAGACCATCGGCTGCCCAGGCGGATACATCTTGCCGCCGCTCATTGTCATCGGTTTGGGTCCCACCCCCATCGGTCCACCCATCGGACCGCCACCACCCATGGGTCCCATGTTTCCCATTGGGCCGCCAGGACCCATGGGTCCTCCGCCGCCAAACATATTGGGTCCGGGGCCACCCATGGGACTGTGATGATGGTGGGGATGGGCGTGTGCATGGTGGGGCGACATATGCGGGTGCGGGGGTCCGTTCATGCCTCCTGGTCCCGGACCCGGTCCTGGCACTCCGCCCATGTGTCCGTGTCCCATATGCGGACCCGCATTCCCGTGCGGTCCGCCCATCATGTGGGGATTAGGGCCGCCGCCACCAACACCCATATGTGGAGGCATGCCACCTGGACCACCATGCATGCCGCCGCCTGGTCCGCCAGGACCCATCATATGGGGCGGTGGCGGTCCACCCGGATGATGGTGTGGGTGATTCATTAGCTGCGGGTGCGGTGGACCAAGATGCGATGGTTGTTGTGGCGGTAACATCTGATTCATACCCATGCCAGGGCCGTGTCCATGGCCATGACCATGACCGTGTCCGTGACCATGCCCATGACCGTGACCGTGTCCGGGCCCATGTCCTGGAGGACCGCCCATCAGCTGCTGCTGCTGTTGTTGCTGCTGCTGCTGCTGTTGTTGTTGTTGTTGTTGTTGCTGCTGTTGCTGCTGCTGTTGTTGCTGCTGTTGTTGCTGCATAGGAACATTCGGGTTCATTTGCTGGCCCATCATTGGTCCATTGTTATTGTTGTTGTTGTTTTGTGGACCATTCGGACCGGCGGGCGATTGGAGTGGACTGGGACCCGAGTTGGGCATGCCCGGACTGGGGCCTGCACTGTTCAGCGAGTGATGCGGTGACATGGCGGGCGGCGCTGGCGAGGATGTAGGCACTGACGTGGACATCGATGAGGCGGTCGTCGCTGTCGATGTTTGCGTGGGCGTCGACCCCGTTGCCGATGCCGAGGAGGCCGCCGACAATGAGGGCCCATTCGATTGCATCGACGTGGGCACTCCGAGACGGCCACCAGCCGGCGACAGATGAGGATTTTGATTGTTGTTGCTTGCATTGTTGCTGTTGTTGTTGCCGAGCATGTTATTTCCCGGACCACCTCCTCCTCCGCCACTGTTGTTGTTGTTGGCGGGAGACATGCCACCGGGTCCGACGAGTCCACCGGGCCCAGGACCAGGACCCGGACCGGGGCCACCTGGCATATGACTGCCATGATTCGTGGGTCCATTGCCCAGCGGACTGTGCAAAGGGGGCGGACCCATTTGTCCATTGTTCATGGGTGGCTGCGGAGGTTGTTGTTGCTGTTGTTGCTGCTGCTGTTGTTGTTGCTGCTGCTGCTGTTGTTGTTGCTGTTGCTGCTGTGGCCCCGGACCACCAGAAGGCGGTCCAAGGGGGCTACCAATCGGATTACCCATCGGCGAGCCCATCGGCAGCGAATTCATAGGCGAGTTCTGGCCAGGACCGCCAGCTCCTCCCATGGGGGAGCCCTGCATGGCCCGCTGGTTGGGTCCGTTCGGACCCCCGCCCATTGGCGAGAGTCCTCCCATGCCCATGTGATGTGGTGATATGCTTGGTCCTCCCATATTGCCCATTGGACTCATTCCGCCCATGCCGGCCATGGCGCCCATGGGACTGCCCATGGGCACGGGGCCACCGGGACCAGGTCGACCGTGATTCATATGCGGCGGCAGTCCCACTCCAGGGCCGGGTCCCATCGCATGCGGATGCATTGGACTCATGCCGCGCATCGGCGGTGGGCCGCCCATGTGATGCGGAGGTCCATGGGGATGTCCCATCGGTCCGCCTGGATGGTGCGGATGCATATGGGGATGCATATGCGGTGGGCCACCGCCCATGCCCATGCGGTCCTCCCAGTGCGGATGCGGATGTCCGCCGCCAAAGTGTCCAGGTCCTGGACCTCCGCCCATGTTCATGACCGCCATCGCCGCTGCGGCCGAGCTCGACATGGCCGAGACCTGGGGGCTGTCGTCAAAGGGATTCGAGGCAATAATGGTGTCTCCGAAGCCACCCATCGGCGGCGGCGGCAACAGATCCTGCGGCGTTGGTGGAGCTGACTGTTGCTGCATTGAATTGGCAGCGGCGGCCGCAGCTGCTGCCGCCGCCGCCGCTGCCGCAGCAGCCGAGTTAGCCGCATTCGAGGTTTTCCGCCGCTTCTTGGGATTGCTCGGCGCCGAGATGATATCCGACGGAGGCGGCGGTTTGAAGTCAGGCGGACAGAGTCCGCCTGCTGGACCCGGCAAACGATATGGCGCCATACCGAGATTATGGGTCATATTAGAGGTATTTTTCTTCCGAATGGTGGCAGCTTTTCTTTAACTACGGGGGGAAGAAATTCTATCTAAGCGGCGTCGTCAATCCCTCGCTGGAGATCTCGACGCGGGGTGAAGAAAAGAGAAAATGTAGCTCGCGGGTGGACTGCACCCAATGACGGGAGTGATGTTGATGTTCTGTTCGCTGGTGACTGGCCCGGCTTTACGGTGATCGGTGATCTTCTGCTCTCTCTCACTCGACTGTTATCCACTTGGTGCGGCCTGGGACCGCCAAAAGCATATCGACCTAAGCAAAAGGGCAGAGCGTGAGAATTTTTGGCTGTTCAATACCCAATTATTTTCCACATATTTACCGAATCATCTTAGCACAAGAACAACTGAATTTTCAAAAACTATTCCAAGAAACGGCACTCGGCACAGGGCACGGGCTCGGAACAACGGAACAACGGCAACCTTTGCAATTTGGAGCTGGCAACTCTACGCGCGCATGTCGTCAGCGTTGGCAGCGTCGTGTTGTCTCGAAAGCGCCAAGCGCAAGCAGCAGCAGCACCTGCAGCGGCGGCCTGCAGCACACAAAAACAAATATGCACTGGATCTTTTTCGTCGTTTATTGCAATTACGTGCTGGCTTTAAGGTTATTTTACTTCCGATTTAATTGGTGGAAGCATCCAGTGGACGCTTCAATGCGCGTTGTCGTTTTTGTTTTATTTTCTCACACAGCGCCACTACGCTCTTCTTCTTCCCAGCGATTTTATGTTCTCTTTGCACCACCGCCGCGGCAGCAATTCGCTGCGTTTCCTTTAATTGCAGCACTATGGGGTATAGTGCCCAATATTCAGCACACAACAGTTAGCGACAATTATTATTAAATAATACACACTTTTTGTACTTTGCACGCGATTGGGTTTCGTGGTTTTCTTTTTTGTTGATGGCCGCTGCTGTGCTACTGCAGCATCAACTTTTAATGAGTAGCGGATTTCATATATGCCGCGGCCTACGGTAGCACACAATTCCGAGTATCAGTGGGGACGCACTGTGTCGTATTTTATCATTAATGGATCTAACTTTGTTTATTTTGTTTAATTTTTGCGTCAGAAGAGCGAAAAAATATAAATAATTTTCATCGCCTGCCAGCCAGTGTGACCGTATCTCGATAAAACCTAAAATGCCGGAATTCCACAGGACGAAAAGAGAGACCAGAGCTGCATTTGATTATCGATAAGAAGCCAATTTAATGGAAAAAACGTATAAAAACAATGCAAATCTAATTAAATTAATTAAATTAAATTAATTGGTTAATTTAGAGCATTTATATTATAATTGCAAACATTGTGAAATAATTTCACTTTGATTCGATCCTGCCGATAACTAGGTGTACCATCAATGGAATCCCATCTCTAGGGAAGGTGACGCTTGTTTATTTGGCGCTGTTTGTTTAAATTTGTTGAAATTTCTTAATTTAGAATCAAAACAAACTACACCAGGATGTGGAGCAACTTTGAGGCATCTCCTTGTGAAGATGAGACTATTTCGAATGTGTTCTCCTCGCGGGGCATGTTCCGGATAAGCAGCGAGGAGGAGGTAATGGCCGCAATTCAAACGAATCAACAGTTAGCTATGCTACAAATTCCCTTTGTTAGGTCGAGAAATATCCAGAGGTTTTGGCATCAGTGCAATGTGGCAAAATGGTGATATCCATAGACAAGAGCCTCCTGCTGCTGGAGGACGAACTGGTGGCCAAGTGCAGTTTCCTCAGTTTCAGTGCCCAAATTGAAGCCATCGCCATCTCCAGCAGCGGCAATCTGATTGTCTGCGGCCTCAGCGATGGCGAAGTGCATGGTGTGTTCATCAAGGGATTGCTTCTGTTCAGCGTTTGCGTGAACCTGGAAGATGTGAGCCTGTCTGGTGGCGGCACCTTCAGGAGCATCCATCAATGCGATCAGCGATTTTACTTTACGTGCAAAAATGGCAGCATCTATGGGTGAGTAACAGCGTAGAGGGAATCATTTTACCTGCAATAACAGAAGCTTCCCCTTTTTAGCTTGAGCGAAATTGATGAAGCCACCTTGGAGTCTGTGGCAAATATAACCGTCAATGAAAACGAGACCATTGCCTGTGAGAAGGCCATTCTCGACGATGTCACCATAAAACGCATTTCCAAGGGCCGTTCGTCGGGTAATGTCGACTGTGCTGTGCTCTTCCAGCAGCTGTCGTCGGCTAGTCACATTTCCGCACAAAATAATCAGGAAGGGCGGGGTGCGGATCATGGCTTGATCATCTTTGGGGATCTGGGGACGGCAAACTTTAAGACGAGTGCAAATGATGTCACCCGCATTAATCTACCCGCTCATTATGGCAGCCTTAAGAATATATATAATCTAGATGGCTGTGTGTAAGTTCTGAACACGATAGTCAGCCGTTGGCTTGGTCTTTTATTCTGTTTCCCTGTTTGCTGTAGGATTGCTCTGACCAACTCCGGTCACCTGCTGGACATCTGTCCGTATACACGCACTGTGAATTTGTGCCAATCGGCACAGGGTGGGACTTTGTTAGTCGAGGATCTGCTAGTCATGGAGTGCAGCGATGAGAGCATTGAGCTTCTGATACTAACCAAGCCAACGGACGAGGGGCGTTTAATGAAAATTGTGGAGTATCCTTGTAAGATATATATGGTTTGTCAGGCTATGTGTTGGTTTATCCTCTGCGATCCTTACAGCTCTGAAATGCAAAAACGAGGTCGAAGTGCCAGAGCATGCCTGGCTGGTGCGCCAGCCAAAGTGTGCCGTCAATCTGTACTATTTGGCAGCCAAGGAGGAGAACAGAAGCAGTCTGCCCTCCATGGTGGAAATGATGCTCGTCTCGGAGACAGATCCGAGCGACCGATTCAAAAAACTCGTGGCCAAGGGCCGGCTGGAGGAGGCAGAAGAGTTTGGCAAGCAATTTGAACTGTGCCTGCAACCGATTTTTGAGGCTAGGGCCAAGCGCATTCTGGTGGAGCTCTGCAACACCGATTCCCACTTGAAAGCCCCCGAGGGGGATACCAAATTCCAGACCCTTCTGGATTTGCTCTCGCAGATTGAGAGTAAATCGTTTATTAAGAACAATCGCATGATCAATTTGAGCTCGCGACACATTTTAGAGCGCTATTTACGCGAGATCCAAAAGCGTTTGAGCTTCGAGGTGAGATTTTAGTCTGGGATCTATTTGCTGGTGGGTTTGCCCTTAAATTTTCTCTTTCTAGGAGGATGAAGAGGATATGATGGAGATTGACGAGCAACTGCATCGTCTCAAGACTCTAGCCATCACCGATCCGTACGAGTGCAACAGCGACTGGCAAAAGTTCATCTATGACAACAATTTGGTGCGTGTGGTCAAGTCGCTGTTCAACACCGACATGCCCACAGCCTGCCTCATCTGGCGCCGGCACTCGAGCAGCATTCTGCCACATCTCAACGAGGATGAGCTGCGCACGCTGCTCGGCTTCATACCGAGCAACACCAAGCCCTTCAATGTGATCCAGTGGCTGCGGCAATTCATTCCGATGGTCAGCAATACTCATCCGAGCATTATGCCATTCATAACCGATTGGAGCATCGAGATGACACGGAAACTTCAGTATAACACGCATTGGCCGAACATTGGACTCGAGTTCTCAACCAAAATCCTGGAGATTTTCGAGGAAATTCAATTTACATATTCGTAGGTTTCATTGGATTCCAATCCGCAACCATAGATACGATTTGAGCTTATCTTTTTGTAGGGATGTTCGGCGGCAGCAGGAACGGAATGTGGGAAAGCTGCGGGACCTGGTCAATGCGTTACAGGATTTGTTTGTGCTGAAGACCAACTATAACATGGGCTTCACTTTGGACAACTACATGCAGGACTCGATCGATGCCACTGCCCTGAGCATACTGCAACATGTGCAGCTGGATAAACTGCAGCGACTGGTGAAAGACTTTATGTACCCCATATTCCAGGAGAAGGGACGCCAGCCACTGGCCGTGATCAAGCAGTACATCGCCCAGCTGGTGGCTAGTCGTCAGTCGTCCAGCAAATGGCTGGAGCGTGCAATGGCCTGTATCGAGCTGCTGCACAACGAAGACAGTCGGTTGGAGTGCGCCCTGTCGGTGCTGCAGAATGCCCCGGTCCCTTGGCCTGAGACCCTAGGACCGCTGATCAAGTTGCGCAACTCCACGCACCCACTGTCCATGAAGATCAATGCCGAATACGAGATACAGGTGATCAAGATCATGAAAGTCAAGTACGGCTGGCCGGCAGACAGCTCGGCGGATATCAATCTGGAGCTGTTCATGATGCGCATCGTGAAGCTGAATCTGCCCGACATGCTAGACGACATACGCACGCTGACCAAGGCGGCGCCAGAGATATCGATCAGCGCCAATTTTAACTGCTGCTATCAGATGGCCAGACGGGGACAAATCGAGATGGCCTACGAATTCTTCAAGTCTCTGGGCAATGAAAAGAACGACAATCATCGACGCGATGTTGTGGAGATCTTTGCCAATCTGCTAGAGAACAGCACCTCTGCGTCGTTTATCAATGAAACCAAAGCCCAAGAGCATCTGAATGTCCTGGAACTCTTTAAACTGTTTCTGCCTCACGTTGAATCTGTGTACGAGCGTCGCTACCTGATCATCAAGCATCGTTTCCATCTACGCGAGAAATTCAACATTGAGCTAAGCTGTTGCGGTGAGCTTATTCCCCTGCATCGGCGCCACGAGCTCCTGAACGAGGCCATTGAGCGGATCATTGAACGAGCACAGGCCACGCTGAATGTGTCCGCCTTTATAGCCAGCGAAACAAGTGAACTCTGCACAGCCCTAAATCTCTCCAAGGTGTTTGGCCTGCAGCGCCTGTGCAAGCGTGTGGCATGTCTACCCCTCAGCTGTGCCTTGGCCTACCATGTCTTGCAGTTCATCGATTGTGTGCCCGACAACAGCAGTGACTTTATCAACCTGGCACTGGAGCTGATTGTCCAGCAAATTGAATCGGCAAAGGGCAACGATCACGGTGAGTATTGCACCTAGGTTAGGTTAGGTTAAGGCTTACATAGCTCTAGTGTGCGTTTCCTGTCAATGGTCGGCCATGTTTGCCGGGTTATGCGCAGAGCTCGCAAATAACCGTCAACCATTTTGAAATGTCCAAAAAAAACCGATCTTCTACGAACACTTTCCGAACGTGGAGCGAAAGAACACATAAAACACACACACACACATGGTTCGCTCTCTCAGGGACTATTTTGATTGGTCGCTTTCGGAAAAAAGCCTTTTTGTATGTATGCGTGCGTCTGTGTGACCGGCGAACGAGAGCAAGGTATATTTAACAAGGTGGCTACCTTTCCGCACTGAGAGAGCCAGTACTTCTTATTTCAGTGAAAAAGAAAAGTAAAAGAGGGCGAGAGAGCGAGTGCTTCTACCTTGTTAAATATACCTTGCTCTCGTTCGCCGGTCACACAGACGCACGCATACATACAAAAAGACTTTGTGACCAATCAAAATAGTCCCTGAGGGAGCGAACCAAAGAGAACACAAAAAAAAGTGTTTTGGTCTGAGAAGAACAGTTGTTTTTCGGACGCTTCAAAATGGTTGACGGGTTTTTTTTCTGTTTTGTCTGCGTGAAGACTGCGTTGGAAAAATCGGTTGACGGTTATTTGCATGCTCTGGTTATGCGACATAGTGGTGCTGACCGCCACGCATTGTCTGCTCGTCGCTTATATAGCTCTTTTATGATAAGCCTACAGGTGGCCATTGGCATGCAAATATCCTCCTTATCTTGGAGAAGGGGTATTGTGGTACCAGATCTGGCCAGCTCGTCTGCCTTGCAGTTGCCTTCAATATCCCGGTGACCCGGGACCCAAATAAGGCTGATGGCAAATTGTTGGGCCATCTCGTGAAGAGATTTGCGGCAATTTGCCACTGTGGCCGAGTTCGAAGAAATCGCGTGAAGTGATTTGATCGCAGCTTGGCTTGTTGTTGTCAGTGAAGCCTTTGTAGCTGTTCGAAGGAGCTTCAGTGCTTCCATGATCGCAATGACTTCCGCTTGGAACACACTGCAGTGATCTGGGAGCCTAAAGGAGTGCCTAATTTCAAGCTATTCGGAGTAAATCCCTCCTCCAACTTTGTTATTCAGCTTCGAGCCATCTGTGAAGATGCTTATGGCCATGTCTTGGCCTGGTGGTCCCTCAAGCCACTCGTCTCTGTTAGGGATGATTACATTGAA
Organism: Drosophila algonquin; assembly: GCA_035041765.1. Taxonomy (NCBI): domain Eukaryota; kingdom Metazoa; phylum Arthropoda; class Insecta; order Diptera; family Drosophilidae; genus Drosophila; species Drosophila algonquin. The sequence continues at coordinate 91,231 of JAWNKY010002104.1, read as the reverse complement.
GGGGGTAACAGTGTGTTCCCTTGGGACGCAGTAGTCGTCTTCGTAGGGACGGTACTGCTGATAAGTATCGATGAGTGACCCCTGAGATGTGATGTCCATTGGTCGGAGTCTCTCAGACGTATCGCTGCAATTTCTGCCCTCTCCTCTGGAGACTTAGGATGGCGTTTAGTGCATCGTTCGGGGTGGTGCGTAATGCTCCACCAATGCATAAAGCTGCGGTTCGCTGAACCTTGCCAAGTTGTTTGGTTGTCGATCCTTTTGATAGGGCCGGCCACCAAACTGTAACTCCATAGAGTAAAATTGGTCTTACTATTGCTTGGTATATCCATTGGACTACGCTTGGGTTCATGCCCTACTTCAAGCCAATAGCTTTTTTGCAAGAGTATAGGGCTATCGTAGCCTTCTTCACTCTGTCTTTTACGTTCTGGTTCCTGTTAAGCTTCTTGTCAATTACCAACCCTAGGTAACTAGCGCTGTCGCTGAAGGAGAGCCTACATTCATTTAGTATAGGAGGGTTAAGGGGCGGAATCTTGTACTTGTGTGTGACTAGCACGAGTTCCGTTTTTGTGGGATTTACTCCCAATCCTCGCGATTTTGTCCATTCTGACAGTCTCGCGAGGTCGGGACCTAAAGGAGGTCGGGAATTTGCTTATCTCTTTGTACCCTTTGCAGACTCTCCGTCTTCGCTGCAATTGATCACCGAAAGTGATCCCTTGAGCTTCCCCTCGCGTATGATCTCCTGACGTCTGCCTTGCTGCATGAACGCAGTCGTCGTCGGGACCTTGTGGATCTCATAAAGTACATTCGTGTGGCTGTTATTCACTACCCGTTGGATGCCATCAAAACCTACTACAATGACAAGGAGCAGACAATCAACGAGCATATCTGTCGCGCCCTGGACGGTACACCAATGGCTCTGGGGGAGACAACGCTTAACTTTACGAGCGCCCTCAATGGATCATTTGATGTGAAACCTCTGCCGCAGCATTTGCAGCCGCCGTCATCATCAAAGAAACGATACTCGGTATCCATGTTCGATGAGGTGGAAGTGCAGCCAGTACAGCAGCCGCAAAAGAAGGTAACAGTCTTTTCTTGATCTTTTCAGGCACTTTGTAACCCTTACCTGTTTGTTGCAGAGGAACATCAGTGGTCGCCTGCCGATTGTCAAGTTTTTGGCACGCACTCTCCTCGTGATGATTACTGAAACAGAGCCAAATAATTCGATGCTGATGCAAGTGCGCCAATCGCTGGCGGAGAATGTCAAGGAAGACATCGATGGGGCACGCGCCGACTTCTTTGTGTCGCTAGAGTATCTGACCAAAGCCAAGGAGCACGATGTGTGGTATGTGATGTCGCAGTATCTGCTGGACTATCAGAAGCAGAACTGCAAAAAGAAGAGGATCATCAATGAGCGCTTCATCACGCTGCAGCTGAGACGAATATTCCGTAATGCGATGAGCAACAAGGATGCAAACTTCCTAGAGCTGTTCAGCATGCTTGTGGCCGATGGCGAGTCCGTGGCCATGCTCGACAAGCTCTCTACGGAGGTGAAGACCGATCTGCAGAAGATCAACTTCCTAACGCTCTCTGCCATGTACAACGAGCACATGGAGGACTCGGACAATGTGGAAATGATACGCGCCAAGTGGGTTTCCAAACTCAATTCTTCATTCTTCGTTTGGTTAATTATCTTTTGATTGTGTTGTTTGCAGGCGCCTTAAGTTGTACTATTACCTGGAGTTCTGCCAACAGGATCCCCGGATCAAGGGAAAGTTTAATGCGGACATGGACAACATTGAGCATCTGCTGAAGGAGTTCCACAACAAGCAGCTAGACGTGCAGCTGCTGGAGCGCATGAGCCGTGACTTTGGCTTTGACTATCAGAAGATTCTGATCACCCAAATCCTAAGTATACTGAATGCCCAAGAGTTGCGGTTCGAGATCAAGCGGGACACCTTTGGTGACGAGGAGCTAGTCATGCTTAGCAGCGCCCAGGAGATGCGGGAGATGTGCCAGCCGTACATCAATGAGATCAAGAATGTGGAACTCTTTACCTCCAAGCTTAAGCAGTTTATCGAAGAGGTGCGGTCCCCAGCTCGAGAAACAACGCCCTTCTTTAAGCCCTTCCCTCCTTTTGCAGATCAACATCTATTTCTATGAGCTGTACATGTGCGTCATCAACATCTTGATATTCTTCGATGCTGCCCCCAAAGAGATGGAGATCTGGACAAATATTTTACACTTTCTGCGCCACAAGATGATCACGCGACGACGCAATCGTCCAGGCCAACTCGAGACAGACATGTGGCTCAAATCGCAGCGGGAGAATGGTGTTCTACCGAAAATCTCGCGCTATCGTTTGCCCTTCAAGCCGATTGTCGAGCAACCGCTGAAGGACATACTCGGTATGTGGCTAAATACCTAGTTTGCGCAGGGACTTCTCATTTAATCATGCTTCATACTACAGATAGCGAACTGAATGTGGACAATTGTCAGAGCTGGTTCCCGCTTATCCAAATGTATACGGCCCTCAAGGGCTCCAAGGACAGTAACCAGAACTGTGATTACTTCTGCATGTCGGCCGTGAAGAATTCAATAGCTGAATACAAGTCCAAGAACGAGTCGGAATCATGGAGTCTGCATCCCACAAACAATGCCTTTCTGAAGTCCATACTGCGGCTTGTGGATGCGGTGCACAATCCGAACAAGGCCTTTCTCATACTCTACTTTGTGTCGAACTATGCCCGCGATGGGGCGGACATGGTGGAGGCTTCCTACGAGTGCTGGAAGTTTATCCAGGAAAAAGGTCATCTGATCACCGAAGCGAAGAGTCAAGAGCAGGTGGCCAAGGTCAAGAGGCGTTATCCCATACAGAAGACACAGCACTTGCTGTATATCTATGGCCTGACCGACGAGAAGCTTCTACGACTGGTGGAGAATCCCTCGGAGCTGATACACAGCCTCTACCACCACGAGCTGATCATCAAGGCCAGCAAGGTGGACATCAATGCCTTGGTCACGGAAATAGCCAAGCTTCACGACCTCAATCTGGGCTCCATACAGTTCCGCCTCCTGCAGAAGTGGCTCTCGGTGACCATGGAGCCGGCGGATAGCACTATGCTGGAGGAGACCTTTATGGAGGATCAAAACTGGACCGATCAGAACGGTGCCGGCGACACCAACTCCAGTAATAGCGGCAGCAGCAGCGCCGATGCCAGCGAGAATGTGGTCCGTGCATTTTACATACTCAGCAGCTGGCCCAAATCGGAGGCGGTCAAATTTCTGGTGGGCCTGATATTCAAGGGAGGGTAAGAAGAGTATAGAACATGTGATTTTAACAGAACATATAGATTACAAGATCGGTCTATTTCTATTTGTAATAGCTCCGTGAACACTTCCACCCAGCTGCAGATGTACGAGTGCTATTCGAAACTCAACGATGGCAGCAACTCCTTCACGAACACGATCAGCCAGCGACAGTTCATCACGATCAAGTGCGTCCACGAGCTGAAGGCGCTCGGCTACAAGTCGAACATTGACAAGTTCGCCGATGATAACTTCAATAAGATCGATATTCTGAAGTTTATATGGCAGCGCAATGCTGAGAATCCGCTCTCCTTGGAGGTGATGGCCAACATTTGTCTGGGCTTCGATATCCATCTGCCCAAGATCTGGAATGGCATTCTCAAGCGTATGGTGATGTTTCATATGCTGCGCGAACTGAATGCCCTGCTGGATGTGCTCAGTTGTAGGCCACAGCTGCTGCATCTGGATGGACTGGCTCTGGCCTGGGACTATGTGCTCTGTCATCCGCTGAAGAATGCCGTGCAGACGCGTTCCTTTGCCCAGGAAGAGCAGCTAAACAAGACCCTGTTGCGGCTGCAAGGCTGCCCAGTGGTGCATGCTCTGAATCTCATACAGTTTGCCGAGCTGTGCATCTTGATCCAACGTCCCCACATGGCAGCGGCCATTCTCAGCTTCTGTCAAAGCTCAGAGCAACGCGAAAAGATCAAAAAGGTGAGTTACTTGTACTAATTGATGATATATAAGATAACTGTCTTTAAAAATGAATGTATTTGCAGCTAATTGCCAGTCGCCAAGGGGAAAATCTACGGCAACAGATACTAGATTTGGAAGAGGCTGGCCTGCTGCCTGTGGTACTCAACTTTGCCCTCAAAGAATTGAAGCTCTAGGCATAGATTTATACCTCTCCAATCTCTGTATTCATGCAAATAAAATAATAAATAGAATAATCACATTTATTTCCAAAACAAATTAAAAACATCCATGATCGTATCATAGATCATGAAAGTAATGGCCACATCGAGGCAGACCCTGCCCAGGCGCGGCACTGTTCCTTTGTAGAAGGCCAGGGGACCTTCATGGCGTAGGACCTGCATAGTGCAGTCCATTGAGTTCTTATATCTGGCAGCATCCAAGCTCTGCATTCGTGTCTTGACCACATCAAGGGGATTATTGCCAAACACCGATGCGGCACCGGCAATGGCACCAAACACTCCAACCAACGCTTTTGGCACCGTCTTTGTCTGGTCTTTGCCAGTGTACAAGTCCTTCAGCGAAAAGAGCACAAAGAAACGAATGGCCTGATTGGTGCCCTGCTTGAACACAGTGACTGGCAGTCCCTTGTAGATCCCACCAATTCCTACAGCAACATAGTTACAATCAAATATAGACTTATATGGCAATCTTAACGATAGTTACCTTCACTCTTGATTATCTGACTCACGCCATTAAACAGTCCCTTATATTTGGGCTTTTCGCTTCGTTGATCGCTTATGAAACGCACCTTGATTGTCTCCATGGGTGTGACGGCGACAACAGCCTCGGTCATCCCAGCCAGCATGCCGCAGAAGAAGCGTCTTGTCATGGGGAGCCCGCCATTTTCATCGAGCATCTTATTGCTGAAGAACTCAAAGGCACCGAACCTATCCGCAGTGGTGTCCATTCAAACGATCAATATATCGGTACAAGAGGGTCTTCCTCCTTACCTGGCGGCGCTTTTTGGTATGCTGCCCAACAGCAAGACACTCAAGCCTCGATAGAGGCCAAAGAATCCATTCTGCTTCACCGTTTTTTTCACACAATCGCCGATTCCGTTGAACTTCTTCATTTCTCCCTTTTCGTCCAGCTGCAATTGGGTCTTCACGAATTCCGTGGGGTATGTGATAAGAATTTCTAGCCCACCAGTAATACCTCCAGCCAGTATACCTTTCAGTCCTTTTTCCGAACTGCTGGCTGCTACGGGAACTGGGACCGGCGGATGCATCTCTATTTCTTTGTTTTTTTTTGGCGAAACTTATCCTAAAATTTGTGTAAATAGGGTTGAACTGAATATAATTTGGAAAACGATAAAAGTCAAAGCCTACGAGGGGCTTCGATTGCATCAATTTTTTTTATTAAAAGATTGCAACGGTAGGCTACTCTAGTCAGTATCCCCCTGGCGCTTCAATTGCAACGCCTTTCCCCTAGAACGCCTTCACACAATTTTAAATAAATCCAATCAATTAGCAAAGATTTTCCCTTCCTAAATTCATAAAATATCCACAAAGAGCTGCTAATTGTGTTAATTGAAAATAATTTATATGTATTTTGCGGCGGCTCGATTTTTTAATTTCAAATTAACAACCTGTCCGATGACGCCATTTTTATCGCTATCGCTGCACAGTGGAAACAGTGGCTGGAAAAAGCAAGCACAATTAAAGCACCAATATCTAGAGTTTGGGACATATTTGCGATTATGACAATTGACTCTACGCCTATTACGGCTGTGATTAAAATATAAAAAAATTCTCCATTGCCGGGGGTTTTACCACAATTTTCTGCTGTAAAAACCATTCCTGACAAAAACCAATATATAAACAAAGAAATGTTTGCCAAATCGTCCCAGTCGTTCTCAAGAATTCCTTAAATATTTTCACTCCATTTTTATACATATTAAATGATTTCCTGTTTGGTCAAAATTCTTCTCTGAATATTCTTTGGTTGCTAATGTTAAGTATACTTTATGTTAAGTATACGCATTCGATTGTGGCCCACTGTGCCCATCAGCTGTTTCTGCCAGCAGATGATGGAATTTTTTGAAGACAAGACACGAAAGTTGAAATTTAAATAAAACTAAAAATGCTGCGCTCGCTGTTAGGTGCAAGAAAGTGCTGGGGCTTGGTCAGCAGAGCTGCTGGCCAGACCAGACATGTCATCGAGGCGTCGCCCGCTGCCTGCACGGTGTCCAGGTGAGAGTCCAATCGATAAAGAAAATTTGGGAAGATGTGGAGCTTCAATCAGATGTGTATCTCCCTACCAACAGACGGCATTACTCACCGCCCACGCACATCAAGCAATCGGCAGTGCCCAATGAATCCGGCACCATGGCCGAGAGTAAGAAAAACTGTGCCATAATCTTTGCGAACGCTTTTTCACACCTGGATTTTCCATTGTAGTCAAGCTGGAGATGATGAAGAGATTGGGCCTGGAACCAGGCTATAATCCGCTGCCCAAGTCGCGCGAGCATTTACTCAAGTATCAGCCCAAGCTGGAGGATCTGCCTGCACGCGCCATGCAAGACTCTTTTACATCAGCTATTCTGCCCCTGAGCACGGACCGTATGCTGCAGGACAAGTACGTGAACTATCTGGGCAGTGTGCGCCTGGGCAGGTTGTTGGAGGATATGGACATGTTTGCTGGTACATGAGGCAATCATCAAAAAGTCTATCAATTTGCTCACCTTTCGATCTTTTCCAGCTTGGTGTTGTCACAAGCATTTGAAGCTGCCCAATCTGCCGGAGGGTGTGCATCTGCCATATACGTTTGTTACTATACTCGTGGATCGCATTGATTTCACCAAGCTGAAGGCCTCCGGCACCGAGGATATTCGCCTCTCTGGTCATGTTTCATGGGTGGGCACCAGCTCCATTGAGGTTGTTGTGTGGCTGGAGCAAATGGTGAATGGCAGCTACCAGAAGCTGACACGGGCTCTCTTCCTGATGGCCGCCAGGAATGCTATCAACACGGCGGCTGCTCCAGTCAACCCCATTCAGCCGGCCAACGACGAGGAGAAGGTGATCCTCGCCGGAGGCAAAGATCGCAAGCGTCAGCGCCAGATCCGTTGCGCAGAGTCCGTCTTTAATGTGGAGCCCAACGATCCCGAGCAGACGCTCATGTATCAGCTGTACAAACGGACCACGCCCAGCACCACTCTGGAGCTGAACAAGCGCATTCTGCCGCCCAACTGCCGCTGGATGTCTGACTCGTACCAGATGAGCACTATACCTTCGTTCCCGGAGCATCGGAATCACCATAACCGAGTCTTTGGGGGATTTCTGATGCGTAGCGCCAGCGAGATAAGTTGGGCGGCCGCTTTCCTGTACTGCAAGAAGCGGCCCAAGCTGGAGCACATCTCGGACATCAGTTTCGAGAAGCCAGTGGGTGTGGACAGCTTCATCAAGATGACGGCCTATGTGGTATATACGAACCTCAACTATATGCAGATCATGACCGTGGCAGATGTGCTAGACACGCATACGGGTAATCAGGTCACCACAAACACATTCTACTACACCTTCTCGGCCCCGGACACTGTCACCGAGGTTTTACCACGCTCGTACCACGAGACCATGTGGTACATCCAAGGACGCCGCAAGTTTGAGGCCAGCATGGGTCTCAAGTAGACATCTGTAGTTAAACATAACCCAATGATAATTAACCGAGGCTATATGATATGATATTAGATAATTGATGTTCAGTGTTCATTGTCCAATGTGTTAATAAAAGTTGAATCCTCTAATCTGATAACAGTCTGATCTGATGAGCGCGTGAGGTGGCTCAGAGGGGGCCTAGCTGAGGCCACTGGATGGGTCACAGGTTGCGGATAGCGAGAGGCCTACCCCTAAAAGGTAGCTCAGCTGAGAATAAGCGGTCATCTTTAGGGAGATTACCGAAAATAAGCAGTCCCGGACAGCCAGCGGGTGTTCGCGAAGCAGCAACACTGACGATGCGCTTGTGGTGCCGCCTCGTATAAGTAGCTCACACACTCCTACTCCCCACACACACTACCTACCCACATCCCATCCCCCACACTCACCTCACACCGGGCTGGGCTAAGGTGTCACTCGACCCGTGCCGAGAGTCAGCCTGGCTGGGGGCCCGGTTCAAAAACTAGCCCAGTCTCGAACGGAGAGCTCAGGGACTCGGCAGCCCCCTGTTCTAATGATGCCTTACCCGGGCAACGTGGATCTCTGCCCGGGCCGACCGTTCCCCTTCTCTGCATCTCGTGGGATGTAAATATGAATAACAACAAAAATAACCAAAACAAAAAAAACACAAAAAAACAAATCCGAGTCTGGCACTCCCCAAATGTCAAATGAGAGCAATCCCCTGTATGGGATCGGCATCGGCCCTAAGGCCTGGCCCGACCAGCTCAACAGCAGGACAGACCTGTAAGGTGGAAAGCGCTGGTGTGAACCCGAGTGGGTCCCATCCCGAATCTGGGATGGGTAGCAGACCAGCTCCTAATACGGACACCTTGGAGAGGCAGCTAAGCAACATTGCGGCTGCCCGACCTTCTGGTAAAGTGGAGGGAGATGATCTGCCTTCGACCAGCGCTCAAGCCAGAAAACATACATATGCCGAAAGGAAGAGTGCAGGGCACATACTCCGTCGGCAAAATGCCAGTACGGAGGTCAGCGCATCAGCTGACTGGCTGAAGAAGGTGGAGTGGGCCACAGCGGTGCTCCCACACTTCACTATGGTCTCACAACCAAAGAGACAACGATCGCAGGAGACACCCGGTCCGGCCGCGAAAAGGTCCAGGGTGGTGCTAATTATCTCCTTCGCGCAGATTGCCAAGGAGAGGACGCTGATTGGCGTCCTCGATAAAGGCAGCGCGGAGGGAAGGATACCAAGGAGCCAATGGAAGTGGGTGGAAGCGGCATTGGCCGACCGCTGCTTCGAGCTGCTCGAAAAAGACCCAGGGCCACCCCCAGTCTGCAAAGACATGTGGTGGTTCCAGGGCAATATAAAAGTAGTAGCCTGCGAGGACGAGCGCTCCGTGAAGCTGTATAAAGCAGCGGTGGCGAAGATCGGAGAGGTCCACACTGGGGCGAAGCTCGTCGCTGTAAACTGGAGCGAGGTGCCCAGCAGACCGAGGGCCAGAATTTGGGTGCCGGCTACCTTCAAGGAGCCTGAGCGCATCCTCAAGATGTTGCAGAGGTGCAACCCAGGACTGCCATCCCAAGACTAGAAGGTAGTCAAGGTCGAGGAGACACAGGGGCCGACGAACCAGGCCGTGATCATCCTCAATAAGGAGTCGCTGGCCCCTATAGAGGCAGCAAAAGGAGAGTTGAACTTCGGCTCAGTGGCGTAACTACCACCGGTCTTACCGGTCTCAGAAACCGGGGCCCCGAGCACCAGGGGGCCCCCAAAAGTGGCAAGAGAGACACATTTTTTTTCATTTTTATATCAGAAAAATGTTTAATATGAAAAAATAAAAATTTTGGTGTTCTTTCGTTATAAATATTCGTTGCCAGCTTAATATTATATTTCTATCGTGTTTTTCATTTTTCAAATTTTCGCGCTATTTTATATGAGCGTGTTTCATTCTTGCCAATCTTTTTTTTCTCGCTGTTTTTGCTCAAGCTCAGGAAGTTTGTGACACTGAATATCGAGTGAGTAGTGACAAATATGGAACAAAAACAAACTTGCGTCAACAATCCTTGCTGTTGCATATTTTCAAATCGAAATCATAAGGCTTTGCGACTTGTATGCGGTTTGAATTGCTGGAATTCGAGTTTAAATGTGAATTGTTTTTTGAGGCGCTAATTTTATGTGATGGAAAATTTCGAATTTGTGTTTCAAGCAGAGCTCGCAAATAACCGTCAACCATTTTGAAGTGTCCGAAAAAAACCGATCTTCTACGAACACTCTAAGAAGGCGGAGCGAAAGAACACATTCAAAAGTCTTTTCGCTAAATAACTGTTCTTCTCAGACCAAAACACCATTTTTTTTTGTGTTCTCTTTGGTTCGCTCCCTCAGGGACTATTTTGATTGGTCACAAAGTCTTTTTGTATGTATGCGTGCGTCTGTGTGACCGGCGAACGAGAGCAAGGTATATTTAACAAGGTGGCTACCTTGCCGCTCTGAGAGAGCCAGTACTTCTTATTTCAGTGAAGAAGAAAAGTAAAAAAAGAGGGCGAGAGAGCGAGAGAGCGAGAGAGCGAGTGCTTCTACCTTGTTAAATATACCTTGCTCTCGTTCGCCGGTCACACAGACGCACGCATACATCGGACACTTCAAAATGGTTGACGGTTATTTTTTCTGTTTTCTGTGCGTGAAGACTGCGTTGGAAAAATCGGTTGACGGTTATTTGCATGCTCTGGCTATAACTGCTACTATCAATACCTGTGGTTCAAGTCGAAACCACAATTGCACAATGCACGGATGTGTGGTGGCTAAAACCTATTGTTGTGCGGCACTGTAAATAAATATATAATACATATATAAATTTTCTTATTCTTAAACTGTAAAGTGTAGTTTCTAAAATTACAATTTGATTGTTACCACGATTTCAAACCAAAACAGAAACAGATTCAAAAACGAAAACAACAATTGGAAAATTGAAAATTGCCCATTAAAACAGAATGAAACACAGATACTTCTAGTCTTGACTTATTTTCCCGTCAAATGCATTTAACAACAGTCGCAGTTTTATTTTTTATTATGTTTTGCACAACATTTTGATTTGTTTTCTTAGCTAGAGGATTGAGTCCAAGCCGCGTCGACGCGAACGTTGCGACAGAACCGGACGGGGCTTGTAGAGATCATCGTTGGTGTATCGCTGCTGCTGGCAGAGCTTCTGGCTGAGTCGCTTGGCGGACACTCCTTCGTCTGTAAACAAACAAAAACAGTCAATCGGTTGGGATTCTTGGAAGCAATTCGGACACAGAAGGCAACGGGTTTGGCCACCACAGCAGATCGAAAGACATGCGAGAGAGGAGTGCTTACCCACCGCATGAAATACTCGTACATATTGTACTTGGCTAGGCCTCTGAGAGCAGCACAACAACTGCTCGAACACATAATAATTTTTGAGAAAAATGTGCATGACCGGCATGTGGGAAAGAAAGCAGAGGCAAAGGTAGAGATAACAGAATGTGGATGAGACTGGATGAGAGGATTTGTTGCTACTCGAAGGAGTTTTAATCTATGATAAATACGCACCAGGCTCCTGCTTCTCTATCGCCTCGTTCTCCTTGGAGTTGATGCTGCCGTCGGAGGGCGTGGGTGAGGCTTTCGGCTCTTGTCTCTCGATTTCTGATCCATTCGACTCGGCCTCTGGGATTTTATTGCTTCTGAGAACGAACTAATGCTGTTTTCTGGCGCCGATGGTGGTTCAGACGTCTCAGGTTCAGGTGCAGGAGCCTCTGGTGGAGATTTTGGCGCCTCAGTCTCAAGTGGAGTTGCCTCAGCCTCAAGTGGAGTTGCTTTAGGCTCAAGTGGAGTTGCCTCAGGTTCAGGTGGAGGCGTCTCTGGCTTAGCTGCAGAATCGTCAGCTGCAGGAGCCTCATCAGCAGAAGCCTCAGCTGCAGGAGCCTCAGCTTCAGGAGCTGACGTCTCAGGCGCCGGCGGTGGAGTCTTAGGTTCCGGCGGTGGCTTCACAGGTTCCGGCAGTGGCGCCTGAGGTGGTGGTGGCGGAGGCGTCTGTGGTGGTTGTGGCACTGGAAGAGTCTCAATTTTTGGTGGAGCTGGCTGTTCCCGAGGTTCCAGCGCAGGTACAGATAAATGTTCGATGGATATGTTACTGGCATCCTCGATATTGGCTTTTAGCTCGGACAAAATGGCGTCTTCAATGGATAAAGCCTGGGAGCCACCGTTTGTGTTCTCCGACACGGAATTCCGGCGTTCGGTGCCTGGCATGTTTGGGAAGTCGATTATAAAAATGAAAGACTGCATTGTTGTATGCCTACCCTCGAATGTAATGGCATCCTGCTTGATGTCAAAGTGCAACGGCCGACTGAAATGGTCCCCGCCACTTGCCACTTGCGGCTTCATTGGAATTCTCGTTGAACTTTGGCATCTGCGCCTCCTCTGATATGTAAGCGGCCATATTTGGCGTTAGTTCGACGCTGTTGCTGGTGGGCGTTGGCTGCTGCCTGTCCACAGCCGACTCTGAGAGTGAGGCGATGGTTTCAAGTCATTTTGCACACAAAAGTTCTGACAACATTAAACCTGGTTACAAAAGCTCTCAAAAAGCCAGATGTCGATCTTTCCCAAGCAAATGTTTTACTCGAGCAAGCGTATCAAGAACTACGAGAATTCCGAAATGACTACGAGGGAGCAAAATCACAGGCCATCAAACTAAGTGCGGATTGGAGAGTCAAGGTTGAGTTTCAGAACAAGCGGATCAAGAAAACTAAGAAATATTTCGAAGAATTGTGCCAGGACGAAAGATTGTCTGATGGAGAGGCACGATTCCGTGTAAATATTTTCCATGGATGTCTCGATATCATTTGCCATCAATTACTAAATCGGTTTGAAAGTTTGAAGAACGTGACCAAAACTTTTCGAGTACTCCAACCTAAGGAATTGACAAAAATGATGGACCAAGAACTGCACAGGGAAGCTGTGATACTTGCAGATACTTATGTATGCTGAAGACATCGGCGACAAATTTCCTGAACAGTTGTTATCTCTTCGATCATGTCTCAAAAAACAAATTGAAAAACTCAGTTCTGTCAAGCAACTTGCAAATTTGTTAATTATTGAAAATGCTGCTTTATCTTCGAGTTTTCAAGAAGTTTGCACAGCTTTGATTTTATTTTTAACTATTCCAGTTACAATTGCTACAGCTGAAGGATCCTTTTCAAAATTAAAAATCATAAAAACTTATCTTTGAAGTACCATGGGCCAAGAGCGTTTGAGTAATTTGGAGTTTTGGGAGTGAGAAAAGTTTGAATGATTTAAAGAATTCTTCTTCCCTTAATGAAAATCTGACTGGGGCCCCCATTTCTATAGTTATCTACTCCGAACAGCTTGAAATTAGGCACTCCTTCACTCCTTGTAGTGTTTTCCAAGCGAAAGTCATTGCGATCAGGGAGGCACTGAAGCTCCTTCGAACAGCCACAACGGCTTCAGAACTGTAAACATTTACAGCGACAGCCTGCGATCACATCTGATACCAGATATGGTACCACAATACCCCTTCTCCAAGATAAGGAGGATATTTGTATGCCAATGGCCACCTTTAGGCTTACCATAAAAGAGCTACATATATAAGCGACGAGCAGACAATGCGTGGCGGTCAGCACCACTATGTCGCATAATCCGGCAAACATGGCCGACCATTGACAGGAAACGCACACTAGAGCTGTGTAAGCTCGGCAGTAAAAGGTGCAGCGTTGTCATCCGCTCCCTCACGGGGCACTGGCTGATAGGCTCCCACGCTAACAGGCTGGGAGACCCATACAATGATTTCTGCCGAAGCTGTAGAGATGAGGAGGAGGAGGAAACGGTGGAACACCTGTTCTGCTCCTGTCCAGCTCTCAGCAGGTGAAGGCTACAATACCTGGGCATGCCCTATGTCTCAGACATTTCAGAAATGTCCAAAATTTGTCCTAGAAAGATTGCAAACTTCATAAGAGCATCAGGATGGGATAACTGCTGATATGTTCAGGTCTCATGAGATGGAAAAGGGGAACACCTCCTGCGGTACCACAACGGGCCGAATCCAGCCCAAGTTTGACGGGCTCCTGTGGAGCTTGGCAGCCGCCTTTACCTAACCTAATCTGATAACATTTTGTCCAGGGCCGTACAGAGATTGTTGTGGGCCCAAAAGCTTTCTCATCCAGATGTGCGATTAGATTCTCAATTGCGTCAATTTAAGTTCTACCAACCGAACACTCATCGTACTCACCGTCTCTCGCGCTCTCTGAGCGATTGCATTGCACCTGCAGCGGCGCAGATATCGCAGGGCACCCCTGCAAGTTCTCTATGCAAATGTTATTGGTTTTTATTACGTGATATTTTTTCAAAAAGCAGGCAATCCAAGCAGAGTCAAGCAAACACAAGGCAAACTACTCGGAAAGATGCATCGACTGATAGCACGTGGAGCGGGAAGAATTCTAGTAAATATCCACACCACCAGAGGATCGTTAATGCCCTGCGCATTCTTAGCTACCCACAACCGCAGGCAGTATGGAACGAAGAAACCAGAGGATTCGAGTGTCAAGTTAAAATCCGATCACTGTTCGGGAAACCTAGCGGATAGTGAGTACCGTGCTGACAAAATTGGAATGAAGAGTGTTCTCTCAAAGGTCCTGTCTTCCATTTATGCACAGTTGTGAAGACCATCCGCAAGCGGGTAGATGTTGATTTTGGCTACCATACGGTGCCCAAACCGCGCGATCATCTCTTAAAGTACACCCCAAAGCTCGAGGAACTGCCAACACGCAGCATGCTGGACTCCCACACCACGGTCATGCTGCCTCTCAGCTCGGATGAATATATACGGGAGCGGTATATCAATTATTTGGGTAGGGTTCGCATGGGACGCGTCATGGAGGAGCTGGACATGTTCGCAGTGTGGCTATGCCACCGCCATGTGCTGTTGCCCAACCTTCCAGAGGATGTTCCGCTGCCATATACGTTTGTCACGCTGCTCGTGGACAAGGTGGAGTTCAGCAACATTGAGCGGCTCAAGGCCAATTATGACATACACCTAAGTGGACACATTTCGTGGACGGGCCGCAGCTCCATGGAGTGCACCATCTATGTTCAGCAGCTGGCAGATGGAGAGTACATCGATGTGACTAAGGCCCTCTTTCTGATGGTAGCTCGCAATGCCAACAACACTGGTTCGGCGCCCATTAATCCCCTAAAGCCAGCCGACGAGACGGAGAAGGCCATCTGGGAGGAGGCCGAGAAGCGGCAGAAACAGCGCCGCGCAGCCCTCACCGAATCGGTGCTCAACTCTCCGCCGCGCGAGCACGAACAGGCCATTATGTATAACCTGCTAAAGCGCACCACCATACCGGACAACATGGATCTCAATCGACGCATCCTGCCTCCCAAGTGCCGATGGATGCAGGAATCGCAGCAAACCACCATGATATCCCCATTCCCAGAGAATCGAAACGCCCAGAACACTATATTCGGGGGCTACATCATGCGGCAGGCCGTCGAGATTAGCTTCATCATGGCCAGTATATATCTGCGCGGCCGTCCCATACTCAAGTGCATCTCGGACATTAGCTTCTTGAGCCCCGTGAGAGTAAATACGTTCCTGCAGATGACCGCCTATGTGGTGTACACGAACAAGAACTACGTGCAGCTGATGACAGTGGCCCACGTCTGGGATGTGCAGAGTGGCGAGGACAGAACCACGAATATCTTCTACCTCACCTACAAGGCCGACAAGATTGTGGATGAAGTCCTGCCGCGATCGTATCGCGAAATGCTCTGGTATATACATGGCAGACGAAAGCTACTGGCGGCCCTTGAGCTGGACCCGGAATACCCAGATGAGCCCAAGGAGACCGATGCAAAGCCAATGGCGACTGAAAATAAATGAGACGCTTAGTTCTTTCATACCTCGACACAGAGAGTTCCATTTTGTAATGTTTATTTTACAAATCATGTTGTTTTTGTAACCAGCGGGCTTGTACAAAGTATTTAAAAATCCTTAAATTGAAGTTGCATGGTAGTCCACCGCTTAGAAGCGCATGCGGTGTGGGTATTGGGAGGAGTGCAGGGCGAACATGTTCTGCAAGTACCTTGCGAAGTATTTACCCTCGGGATGGGCCTTGATGAGCTTCAGCAGGGCACCGTCCACCTCCTTCTGGTCCTTCTTGCGCTGCTCGTTGGGCACGAATCGCTCCTTCTTAGCGGCGAAGATGTCAGCCTCACCCGACTTCTTGTCCTTCTTGGCCTTGAGGCGACGGAAGTAGGCGTCGTTCAGATGTTCGGGCACCTTGTACGAGCCCAAGTCCACACGCGACGAGGTGCCGATGACGAAGCGCTGGGAGATGCGACGCAGTGGGCACGAGTTGAGGGCGAAAGGTCCGGTCACCAGGAGCAGGCCGGAGTTCAGCACCTTCAGCAGGACGACGCGCTTGCCCTGGTGGCGACCAGCCAGCAGGATGAGCACGGTACCGGGCTTCAGGTTGCGACGAGTGTTGCGCTTGTGCTCGCTGAAGTTGGCCTTGGAGACGCGCTTCTTCACGAAGGTCTTGGTGGGGTAGTTGGCCTTCGACTTGTTCAGGAAAACTGTGCGCTCACCGCCGTTCTTGGGGCCACCGATCTTCTTCACCTTCTTGATTGGCACCTTCTCCTTCTGCACCACTGGGCTCTTCTTGTCCTTCAGGCGGTACAGGGCACGACGCTTGTACATCTGCAATCAAAACAAGGCACACGATCAGCATGCTGCAGCAGAAACATATCCATCCAATGCGGTGGGAGCTGTGGCCCACCACGCTTTGTCGCCGAGGCGTCACACCGATGCGAAAGTTCAATTGAAGAATTTTCAATGTGTTTGGAACGCTATTTACCTGAGCCTTGGAGTAACGCAAGATTCCGCCCTTCAGGTACGAGTTGAGGGGGTGCTTCTTGCCCTTCTTGGCCGATTTGGCGACTTTCTTAGCTTTTTCGACGGGTGCCATTGTGGAGAACACGTGTACACAGCACAAAATTTATTTGGAAAAGGAAGGTTATGTCGCACAGTGCTGACACCACGATGAAAAAGAGCCGTCAAATAGGGCTGCAATTGGTCGAATCGATAGTATCGATTGGTTTGCAATATTTATGGTGAAGAAATTATTGGAGCGGCGGAGTGCCAATACTGGAAACGAAAAAGCATTGCTTTGCGTAAAAAATTGAGTATTCAATTATGTACACTCTATATGGTTTTTTTATTTGAATCATTTTCGATGGAACGTCGATGTATCGATAGTTTAAGCAATCGATGTTTTTGCTGACTACCGTCAATACGTTCACCGTGCAACTCTGGACGGGACAATTTTTACAGTAATAATTTGACGTCATCGACTATCGACAGTTAATCGAATCGGCATCGAGTTGAAATTGATAAGCTTTTTGAATTTTGCTGAAAATAATAGAACAAAAAAAATATGTATGTATAGGTTACGATTTAATAATACTTTTTTCCATTTATTTGTTTTAATGTGTGTACAATGATTTTAATCACGATTTTCAGTTGTTTTCAAACAACATTGTTTTTGTTTTAACATAATGATCCATTTGTTCATGATTTGTTTTGGGGACTCTTCCTAAAGTAACTTAAAGTAAAACCTAATTACAGGCCGTGTTTTCGAATAAATTAAAATGAATGGTTCATAATGTACAGAATGATTTCACTTTGCGTCCGGTTAAAATTCGTAACTAATCTTAAGGCTAAACCTCAACCAATGCTCTCGCAAAAATTAAGCTTAAACTTCTCCAATGAGGAAATGAGACAAATAAAAATGATACCTATATATAGACATGTGTGTTGTGTTGGATCTTAGAACGGGGTTTTTGTTCTTCTCCCCTTGAACTTTCAACATAAATGAATTGTATAATAATTGAGATTTTTCGTGTTGTTGTTGGTTGCAAATATTTAACTAATTCCGCGGTAAATACAATGTAAAATTTGCTAGTTTTAAAAATACGAAATACATGCAAGTATTTTTTTGAAATCTCAGCCCGCCCACCAGCCGCACAGCGGGGGCGTGGCATGGTGGCAGTCGACGGCATTTACAACAAAACTTAGCTCTAATCTTGCCCTCCCGTATCATCGGTTTCATCATTATTATTCGCTTATTTGTCGGTTTTCCCTTACAAAAAGTTAGACTAAGCTTAAATTGATTTCACATCTTGTTGCTTTGTTTTTGTTTGTTTTGTTTCTCAGCTTGTGGTGATTTGCCAGGCAATTGAACACATTTATCTCTCGCTTAAATATACATATGTACGGGTAAAGTAAGTTTGCTTTCGCTTATTTCAGCGCTTGACGTTCGACGGTGTGTTCCATTACAGAGCTAAAATGTCTCAAAACTGAGTATTGCCAAGAAGAGGAAATGTACTAGGGGGAATACGAATCTATTGCACAACTTGGGGGATTGTTGGGGATCGTTTAAACAAAGGAATATTTACAGCAAATTCCACAAGTTTTATTTTACATTTGTCCGAGTTTATCATGGATCGGTTGGGTTGGTTTTGTGTTTGGGGTGTGGATGGATTTGTGGTGGTACTCACATTTCGCTGGAGTCGTTAGCTGCACATTGGGGGAGGGGGATGATCCCGGTCCGCGTCTTGCTACACACACACATACACACACTCAAACGCAAAAAACAAAGTTAAATAAAACATTGGATTTTGTTGTAAATACTCATTGAAAAGTGTCTGCCACTGTGGGCTGGACACAGTGGCAAGCGCATTTTATTTAAATTTACAGAAAAAGTTTCGGATCCAAGGATCCTATGTGAAAGACCCCTTTTTGGGGAAAAGATGTTAAAAAAAGAATTTGTAAAATTTCAAATTGTTTTTATGTTTCTCTGATCAACTTTTTTCATCTGCGGTAGTTTTTCCTTTATGTCTGTCTATGCTCTCCACACACGCTCTCCTTTCTACTCTTCCTTCTACACTTATCTCTCTGTACATCTTGCTAAATAATGCATCATAATTTCTGCTTAAAGTTCGCCGCGCTTCAATCTTGATTTGAATTTTGGTTTTGCTTTGCTGCGGTTCGAATTTTGCTGGTTTTTGTAAACTAAGATTTAGCTGATATTTAATGTACTACAACATATGTTTGTTGGTCTTGTTTTTGTATGGTTTTACATATCGTTTAATAAATTAAATAATATTATATAACAAAATACACACCTGATCATAATAATAGGTACACCCATCTACGTAAAGTTTAACTTAAGAGAAAATTTTTGTGTTCAATATTTGAAATCTAAAATTTGTTCTCAGTTATTCTTTTAGTATCTGTTTTCAATAAAATAAGCTTTAATATAATTTAGGATCATGATAATTTAAGAAATAGATAAATTTCTTACTCAGAGTCAATGTCTGGCTGATCAAAATAATAGGTACAGTGTCAGTATTTCTGCTATATTAAGTGAATAATTTTGAAATTCTTTCTTTTTTAGCCATTTAAGATACATTTCATTTAGCTACAGTCAAAATATAAACAAATAATTGTATGTTTCTTGCGAATGGGCCAAAAGTGTCATCGTAAACAGGAAGAAGCACGATTGGCTCTTAGTCTGTAAAAAGAAGGAAAATCTCTTCGGGACATTTGCCAAACTAATGCAAATATCTCCTAATTTTGTTAGAAATGTGTTAAAATGGAAATATAGTCAGGAAACTCGGGTAAGACCACAGAAAACAATCCAAACACTTGACCACTACATGGTTTCCTTGAGCAAAAAGGACCGCTATAAGTTGTCAAAGAGTAATGCAGCAGAAATAGGACAAGAAGTTGAGGCTCCAACAATTCGTAGACGGCTAGAACAAGCCAGCCTTCCAGGGAGAATAGCACAGAAGGTTCCACTTATCCGCCATAAAAATATAACGATGCGAGTCAAACTTTTGCTTATGCTCCCAAAGACTCCGGCAGGATGCGCCGGAGAGTTATAGTGGAGAAGCATTTTATGGAGCGACGAAACTAAAATAAATTTAAGTGGGAATGATTATGAAAACAGTGTACGACGCCCTAAATGAAAGAAATTTGATCCACGTTTCACAAGAAAATATGTCAAACATTAAGGTGGCATTATAGTGCCTATGGGCCTGCTTCTCCTGGTGCGGCGTACGTCTACTTTTCGAAAAACACGAACAAACTGAACGCTGAGGTGTTCAAATCTATATTGGATAGTGCTATATTACCATATGCTTAAGAAATTATGCCTTTTCGTTGGTTATTTCATTAAATAAACGGCTCAAAGCACACATAGATGCTTTTGACCAAATTTTTTGAGGACTCATTTTGAAGAGGACTAGTCAATCTCCTGACTTAAATTCAATCGAAACCTTGTAGGAAGATTAAAGAAAGACATTTGCTAAGTTTTCATTTTTAAATAAGCAAATATTATGGCAGGGCGCGTCCAAGAATTGTGGTATGAGACACCCATAGTAACCTGCCAAATGATTATTAAAAGTATGACAAAAAAAAGGTGGTAAAGGTAGCCCGAAATAGAGCTGGACACATAAGATATTTACTAGAAAATACTAATTTAGCAAAGAATAAATATAAATAAGCAGTTAGTAAATTTTTTTCATACCAACACTTGAAGTGTACCTATTATTTTGATCAGCCAGACATTGACTCTGAGTAAGAAATTGATAAATTTCTTAAATTAGCATGATCCTACATTATATTAAAGCTTATTTCATTGAAAACAAATACTAAAAGAATAACTGAGAACAAATTTTAGGTTAAAAATATTGAAAACAAAAATTTTCTGTTAAGTTAAACTTTACGTAGATGGGTGTACCTATTATTATGATCAGGTGTGTAGAAAGTGTAGATTCTCGTACAATATAGGTAGGGGTAAAATGTAAAAAGGGATCACCGTGTTTATACTCATCTTCGAGCATCAATACGTTTGATTGATTGATTGTTTGATTCCTGACCGAAACTGTCTTTCAGAAAAACTGTTCTATAATAATAGATTCCCTCATAGAATCGCATGATAATGAAAGATATTTGTTTTCTTTTCGGGCGGCAAATGGTTTGTTTGTTATACAGAGAAAAATCTACTAGACACACACTACTGGTACAATATCGTGGATTTCCTCCTTGCATAATTGATTTAATTTAATTGGTATTATTATTATTAAGATTTCTTAGTCGATATAGGCGGCGAATTATATTTTTGTATAGTTTTTCTATCGTTTTTGTTTTTTGTTTTTTGAGCGCGACTAAAATTATGGATATCGGTCTGTCTATACATAGAGAATTTTTGTACTTTTTTTTAAAGATTTTATGATTTTTTTTGGGGGGTTTTTGCGGGTCCTTTGATTGGGGATTTTATAACAGAACTGATAAGAGCAGCACAAACATGGGGAGAACATAAAGATTTTAAAACTAATTGATTTTTGTGTTTTTGATGATTTTTTGATGTTTTTTTTTGTAATGTTTTGTTTTTTTGATATATTTTTTTTGCGGTTCTAGCGTTACCACCAAAAAATTGCATTCCCATTCCAGAGTCTGGTTTTGTTTTTTTTGTTGGGGCTGGCAACTCTGCAATCGTTTCCTCCTTCTCTCTAATGTCAAACAATGATCCGGAACGGCATCAATCTTTTGTATGATGGTCCGCAGCATTCGTTTTTGTTTTATTTTTTTTTGTTTTTTTTTTGCTTTTGATTTTTTTTCACGTATTTTTTTGTCTGCCGCAAATAAATTGAAAAAATAGGCGCCTCTTTAACGTGCGCCTAGCGACGCATCTCTGGCAACCTGTTCTGGCAAAAGGAGAAGGGGTGTGCTACCTTTCTCTCCCTCTCTCCTTTTCTTCGCCTACAACTCAATTGTTTCTTAAATGTTAGAACCAGCGGTAATTATATATATGTATATGCCAAAAGAATTATGATGCAGTTTAGCAAAATATACACACACACTCTCTCAATCACCTCTCTCTCTATGCACGCACGCACACGAAACGCCCACTCACACTCTGGCACACACACACACACGCAAAAGCAACAGCAGTTATTCGTTCTCGCTGCAGCTCATCATTCAGGGGGATATGTGTGTCTCGCTCTACTGCTGCTGCTGCTGCCGCTGCCTTGCATTCCAGGAAAATGGCGGCTCCATTTGATGTGCGTGCTATGTGCCTGCGTGCGTCTCCGTCTCCGTTCCGTGGCTCAATCCTGCTCCAGCTGTTGTCTTGCAGTATGGGGTGCTGCTGGGTGGCTGGGTACTAACATTGTTCGAATATTGGAATTATGGGTGAAGTCGGCCAGTCCTCCTCTTCCTCCGAGCTAATGCTCTCGGTTCTGCAAGATCACAAAAAGAGTAGCGAAAAAAGGTTCAATATTTGTTCGTTATGCAACAACATTTGATTGATTGGCCACAACAAAAGGGGGCACTTAATTGTATTGGGCCCATGTTCAAGTTCAAGTTGAAGGTCTCCGTCGCCCCTCCCATCCACACCATTCGTATCAGCTGATTATTTGCCAAGCCTTTCGCCCGAGTGCAATATTCACGAACACAAAAGTCGCCTCCCCTTCGAATAGTGCATTGAACTCGCCAAATGTTTATGACTAACGATTCGGAAACCATTTGACTAAAGTATAAGATAAGATAGCAATTAAGAGAAAGAAAAGGCAACAAACAAAGAAAGCTAGCAAAAAAAAAAGAGGAATACATTCTCAATGACATTGAACATGCATTCTAAGTTCATTGCTAGAATTCAAGGACACACACATCAACAGATGTCTGTTTGTCTGCCTGTTTGAGTGTGTTATATCATTGCGGACGGAAACAGACGCTAGTGACGAAAGCAGCACAAAGGCAGAAGCTAAAGCAAAAACACACATATATACACTGTATATAGTACACACGTATGTACAAAGGCATCTAAAATGAGAAGAATTCTCTAAAAGTTACATAAAAAGGTTGGCATTCGAAAGAAATGATTTCGCATAAATTCCGAAAGCAAACATTGGATAGACTTTCATCACTAGACTCAGGGCATACTAAACAAGGTAGGCTTATAGAGAGGAATAAGAATAAGACTCACAAATGCGTTGTGAGAAAGAGTCTCAAAGGAGTAATGCGTTTGCAAATAATGAGTATTTAATGAGTAAATACGCAAAAAGTCTGAGGGAACACGAAAAAATCGTCCGCGAAGATGCTTCGCTCACAACTGTTCAACAGACTGAATCGAAAGAAGCAAAACACAGAGAGCGAGCGAGCGAGCCAATAAGCCTACCTTGTTTAGTATGCCTTGACTAGACTTTTTCCCTGGGTGGAGCTTTTGAGGTTTACTCTCCTCTCCACCCTGTTACTATTTTGTCTCCCCACGCTTTGGACTTCCTACGGGACCACGGACAGCGGGGTTTACGTGCGTGTGCTGTTATTCCGTTTCGATAAGATTGTTGCCGAAAAAACAAAAACATACGTATACACGCGCACGCACACACCTATATAATGTAGGTCTATGTGCGGACCAAAGGTGTGGGGGCGGGGTATGGGGCGGAGACGAAAGCGGACGGCTGGTCGAACGAGCCAACAAGTCTCATGACACCGTAGGCTGTTTTGTTGTTGATATTTTGGGTGCCGTGCCTGATAATGGAATCGCTAATATTCTAGAAACTTGTTTACGCCAAAAAACGTTCAGATCGTCATCGACACATTCGCCTACATATTGGGATCGTCTATATAATAAATCCAATACATGTGTGAGTCTGGCACTAAAAATACTATGGCCATGTTTTGCAGGAGAAAACAGATAGGCAGATAGAAGGAAAGGGCCAACCTTGATGGGAAATTTTGTAATTAGAACTGAAAAAACTCACCTTGAACGCAGGCCATCGTCAAGGGCATTGGAAATGCCTTCCTCAATGGTGGGCAGGTCGGAGGAGAAGCGATTGATCGGGCGCAAGACGCGCAGCGTGCGACTGGACAACTTCCAGACAAGCCGTTGCTTGTAGGGCGCCTTGTTCTGGCCATTGTAGTGGGACAGAATGCCCGACACAATGCTAAAGCCGCAGGTGAAAACGCGATCGGGAATCTGCAGAAATGAGAGAAATAATTAGAAATGCATTCCAAAGGAGGCATCTCTAAATGCGTCTGGACAGACACTCACCCTCATGTACTGCTGCAGGAAGAGAATGTACTCAAAGACGTGCTTTAGTTCGGGACTGCCGCGGGTGTACGACTCCTTGATGTGGAAGTCCAAATGCAGACAGATGAGAACCAGGGCCAAAGTGGATGGCGTGATGACGGTGGTCTTCACGTCGCACAACAGGATCTCCAGGCGGTTCTCCAGCTCCTCCAGCTTAATCAGCTGCTGGAAGAACTTGAAGAAGTCGCCGCCGATCTCCTTCGCCAGGTTGCGGAAGAGGGCATAGTAGATGCGCAGGTAGCTCACGGATGTGATCGGTGCATGTCCCATCTGGACACCCAGCTTGTTGGCAATCACGCCAGCCATGCGTTCCAGATCGCCAGCGGTACAACCACACTATACACCAATAAGATCGGAATTAAAGCCTGCTCCGTTTCGAGTTGGAAGCTGCAAAAAACAAACCTGTGATATTGTAACCAGATCCTCGGCAGGTATGGGCTTCAAGTCAAGCTGCTTGATGGCCAAATGGAACGAGGCCACGCTCATGCAGGCCATGTGCTTCGGCTTGACAGCCATGCGGTCCAAAAAGCGATCGACCAGGCTCATGGCCGAGAAAAGGACATCGGATGGCAGCTCATACCACATCTTCAGGCAGCGCAGGACGTACGCGGATCCGTCACGTCCTCCGGCAGTCACCTCGCGCTGCAAGAGAAAGAAGAGAACTGTTTAGCCTCAGGGGGAGGGAAACAGATCTTTGCTGGACCTACCCTAGACTCCTTGGGCAGCAGGAGGACTGTGTGATACTTGTCCTGCAGGACATCGTACTCCTTGAGAGTCTCGTAGAGCTCGTCGGAGGTGAGAGCGTGCAGTTGGTCCTCCAGCTGCTTCTTCGAGGAAGATGGTTCACTGCCGCCGACTGCTCCTGCCTCGGCCTCCTCCTCTTGTTGCTGTTGTTGATCGTACTTCTGATATTGAAAGCCAGCAGCACCCGGGGTCCCGTACCGGCCCTCGTCCGCAATCCTCATCCAATCAGTTGGCATCTCTGCATTGTGGTCCATGACATTCCCCATCTTGCCCCCAACCGAAGCCGAACCGGCTGCGCGAACAGCTGCAGCCGCCGCCTGGGCCGATGTCGAGGGTTGCTCATCATCGACCAGGATAGCGTTAATGCTGTTGGCGTCCATGTTGCTGTTGCTGCTGCTGCTGCTGGTGGGGTGCAAGGCGAATCCTGACATAACCGACGACGACATCGATGTCCTCTGCTGCATCAACTGCTGCTGCTGCCGCTCCCGCTCAACCGCCTCCAACTGGCAATAGTACTCGATATCCTGCTCCTGCTGGTACTGGTATTGGTATTGGTACTGCTGCTCGTAGTGGTTGGTAGGTGGCTGCTGCTGGTGGTCTAGCTGGTGCTGTTGTTGTTGCTGGTATTGGTATTGCTCTTCTTGTTGTAGAGTATTCTCCAAACCACTTTCAACGACGGCGGCGGCGTATTCGGCGGCAGCAGAGTAGCGTACAGGGACAGACATTGTGAGGGCTGGCCTAGTACCTGTGTTGGTGGTTTCAAGGTTTCGAATTGTGGTTTCAAGGAAATGGTTTTTATATAGTTAACGTAGTAACACCACACTCTCTGAGTGACTCTCTCTGAGCAAGAAAGAGACACAGCAAAAGAAGTGCCGTTGCAAAAGAAAACTAGGCCACACACAATATGCGTAAGGAGGAGGAGGAGAAGTGAATATGAACAGGATGTCTCAGTTTCGTTCTCGCAGTCCTCTCTCTCACTTGTTTGACTTTTATTTTCAGCTCTGCTTTTAAAAAAAAGGAACAACAATTTCAGGCTTCCCAATCTAAGGGCGATATCAGCGAATGAACAGAAAGCTCACTCTCAATCTACAGCTCGAATTTGTTGGTGTACACAACAAAGGAAACACCTGGCGCTCGCTTCTCTCTTCTCTCTTTCGATCTCTCAGAGAGCAGTGTGAAAACTGAGGCGCTACCGAAAATAAAACTAACTGTTTGCTACTTGTAATGCACACACTGGTCGCAGGGCTCAGGATTCCGTTAGGAAACGGATAATGCGTTGTTGCACTCTTCTTCTGGCTATACGGTTAAGGTATAGCAGCTCTGTGACCTTAATGCAATTCTTTCAACAATTTGCAAACAGCGAACAAACAAAAACACCCTCAACAATGGCTGGACAACAAACTCTTTTTGTAGGCAGTGTACCAAAGGACAATTTAACGATAGCAACACTATTCAACGAATTATTGTTGTCGTATCAGTCGGATTTTGTCTGGCGTACGCTGATCTCTCTTCAAGTTGTTGTTTATAGAGAAAAGGGCAAAAGCGCTGGAAATTATGGTTTATTATGTGTTCGCTCAATGCTTGTCACGATAATGAAACACTTGCGCTTAGGCCAACACTGTTTATCAACACTGTAAACAGTTACTGCATGTATTTAGCAAAACTCGGTTTATGGAGCTTCTTGTTGCTTTTTTATGATTTTTTGGCTATATTCAAAATAAACTTACTCGCTGCAAAAGGTTTTTTGTGTTTGCACAATTAAAAAAAGTAAAATATTAATTACAGTGTTTCAAAAATAAAATGGAATGATTAATGGAATGTTGTTGTTGCATGCATGCACAGTGCAATGCACTTATCGGACTGATTCTGTTGTTGTTTTAATTTTGTTATTTTGTTGTTGTTATTTTCGTGTTCAATACGTTTCAACGAACTCTCTTGACTGGAAAACCTGCATATTTGTACACCTGAGTGAACCGAACGAACAGTGGTACGAGACACATTTGTATCGTCCATAAACCTGCTGCTAATGATGATGACATTGGAATACATTTTATTTTGAGTCGATCGACCTCACCAGCGACACATTTTCATTCAAATCGCGCCGTACACAAGGCTGTGGGCGGACGGGGACAGGGACGGGTGGCCCGAAGGCAAACCACGTAAATAGATCGAGATATACATAGGCCTCATACGCCACAGAGAAGTGTTCGAGTATTTTGCATCCAAATTACGACATATCAAACATGAAATCTACATAGCTAATATATACTCAAAAACATGAAATCTACATATGTAGCTAATATATACATATACTCAAAAAGTAAACCTCATCTCCCACTACTAAGCTCTGGAATATCACTTCGCACTTCCGCCAGACGAGGCGATTAAAAGTCGAACAACAAATGAAAACCTAAACAAAAAGCACTTGAACAAACAACAATAGTAAAAGCTTCTCACACCAGACGCCATTTTGTTCTAGATTAAGCCGAACGAAGAATGAGACGGGGAGGAGTGGCTGAAAAATCAGTTTGTTTGCTGCTCATCTTCTTCCGAATCGAATGCTTTCTCTTTCTCCTCTTTGAGTCTTTGAAGCAAAACAAAAACTTCAAATCGTGTAAACAATTCGATGATAAATGACATAAACTAACCAAACAAAACCGAAATATCCACTCGGAGATGAGAAATCGCCAGCGAGTGAAGCTGTAAGCACCAGACGAATGCCTGAACAATTGCCTCCAGATGTTTCGAATAGGCGGCTAGGGCCAAGAGGCTGATGATAAATACGATGGAAGTACAGCCACCCAGTAGATCGCATAGATATTTATAGATTCGATGGGATTTTCGACTCTGAGACTCTCTGAGGCGTTGAGGAAATAATCACAACAATCGCAGAGTCCGTCCGTGGCGCCAAAGGTTTTCTGAGGCAGTAGCAACCTCAATTTGAATACGAAAATAACCACAGAACATGGCAATTTAAAGCATTTAACCTGCTTCATGGCTAACCAGATAAGCAAGGCTGCTTATTAACAAAACAAACAGCAGTTAAAGGCAACTACTCGTACGCCAAGTACAGCAAAGGCCCAACGAATGAAATATGCAGATATGCACAAGTAAACCCCGAATTTTGATGACTTCGGTTTTCAGTTATAATGGGGTCGAACCGCGCCCTGAATCATCTTTTCGGAGTGACATTCGGTACCCCCCGATCCACAGCCAAATGAATCAGATGCGGGCTTCAGTGACGCATTGGAGAAGGGGGGGAGCAGCCAGGAAAAGGAAAATATCTGCATTGAATCATTATGTATCGCATTTGAGAAATACTTCCGTTTTGGGTTTTTTTGTTTACCAATCAGTTCTATTTTTAAGCTCAGAAGCACAGACAGAATCAAAACAACAGGCAATGGTTAGAGCCAAGTTAGCTGGTAATTCAAGGTCGGGCACACACCAAAAACTAGTTTCGAGGGCGAAACACACACACATGAAAGCATCACAAAGCTTCTGTGTCTTCAGTGCATGACTGGCATTAAGCGATCGCAGCTTAAAGCGCTCCACAAAAGCTCCCCTCTCTGTCCACATGATAACGGTAACAATCGCTCGTTGGGCGGGTTAAAGTTCAACTGTTATGCTTCTAGCTTTGTTCCGCCACCAATCGTAAAACAACAAGAGATAGAGGGAGAGGGAGGGAGCATAAGAGGCGACAAGCATCACCTCACCTCTTCTACGTATGTATGTACATATGTATGTATGTATATGTTCCTCCCTCTCCTCCCCTGATGCAGGTACCATTCCTTCCCAATATATCACAAATGTTATCGCTCTTTTGATCTTAGCCAAGGTTTTCTGCTCGACTGCAGTTCCAACAAAAACAACAAATTTAAAAACATTTTTTTGTGAATTTCTCAACCGAAATTTGTTTCTAGTTTCTGTCGTTTTCCTTTGCTGACGCAAGGCACGTACGCACACAGCCACATCGACTACTCTACAGGTCTCTGTGTGTATGAGCTATGGCCACATACATATGTACACATAATATTTTTGTGACGATGTAAAAAAATTTCACTTTTTGCCTATTTTTTAACGGCGGAAGGCAGCCGACATGGGGCGTGCCCATTACCTCCGTCCGACAGGTGTGAAATATTTTCAGCGGTAAGTAAAAATTCCATAAAGCTGCCGCTGCCGCTTGCAATTGAAAGCGTTGCGTTTCCAAAACGAAAGTGAGATTGTTTATCTCACTAAATACTATTTCATATTTTCAGGGGAGGCGAAAAAAGATGATCAAAACCACAGAGCGGGATGGCAATTGTTTTTAAGTATTACGTTTTAGTTTTTCGTTTCGCTCTTCTTCAGCTCGGCTTGCTTTCGGAGAGGAGAGGAGAGGGGAGCGAGCCTTTCGAGCGAACAACAAACGGTTCATTCATTTATCATCGTCATCGAATGAGTTTTCGAATTCGATGAAGGTCAGGCAAATGACAGGCGGGAGAGAGTAAGAGATAGATCGATTGCAAGAGCGAGAGAGATGGCAGATGCATCTCGAGAAAGACTGGAAGACTGGAACATGACTGGAGTCACGTAGAAAAAGAATGTGGAAATCCACCTTCCACGCGAATGGGGAATTGTCAACCCCTGGAAAGACACTTTTGACTTTGGTTTCGGATATAATTAACAGAAGCAAAATTGTTCAGTCATAGGGTTGGTTTCAACAACCCCCCCCAAAAAGCCTGATTTTCCACCCCGCTGACAGGCGTCGGGTGAACATTTAAATAAATATATAGCCGCCAGCAAACACCCGAGGAAGGAATGACTCAACAGGGGAGGGAGGGACAGAGACAGAGAAAAGAGCCTGTGCGCAGGCGCACCGCCAACAGCAGCAGCTGCCGCTCTCCTCTGGCATGTGCTGGAAAAGATACGAACACGACGAATACGCAGAAGAGGAAATTTATGTTCATTTCCCGACAAACAAAAGAAAATATATTTCTTTTTTTGGGCCACTCCCTCGGCTTCCTCTATAAACAAAAAAGATAACCTTAAGCCGAAATAACAATAGTGAATAAAGCATCCAACCAACCGATCAGCCAGCGGGCATTGTCCTCAATCTCTATCCCTCTTGCTCCACAGATAGTGAGCCTCATGCCATCCCTTTCTCGCTTTCGTTCCACTGAGTGTTAGTGTTAGTAGTGTAAAGGCATTTTCGAAACTGTCCCAACTGCCATCGGGCGATCGACCTTTGGGCGGGAAGAGCAGAGCAGAGCCAGTTTTTCCCGTTCCATTCCATTTTTGCTAGTTCTATTCCGTACATGCACTATATGTACGTACTATCTGTCTGTCGAGTGTCTCGACTGTCTGTCAATGGAATCCATTGAGGGCAATTTGCATTGCCCATTATCTATTATTGCCGACGTACCCGGTGGTTATCTCACCTCAGACCCACAGAAACTACTACAAAACTGACTAAGCTGACTTTTCATTATCAACGGAAATGCAATTTACGAATTTTCCGCCGACGTATAGTCTCGACTTTGGGCGCTCGCGGAGCGTGCCCAATGGAATGATAACCATGGACTAATCGTACGAAACTACTTTGGACTTTGGACCCCCCCACACAAAAAAAATACATAAATATAGCATTTTTCAGCAGAGGGAAGTACTTTGGTGGTTCTCTTGTGACTCCGTGATTCACTGAGGAACAAAGGAACTTCACATCTGGGTTTTTGTGCCAGGGATTTTCGCCATTGCGTGTTGAGGCTTACGTCATTGCCTGCTGGCATTGGTAAGCCACTGCACTTTAATTATACTCATAAGACTCGTCCTAGACGGAAAATTATAGTTAAATCATAGGTAAATAAATTCCCTGTTAGTTATAGATAGATAAGAGACACCCACACACAGTCCCATCCAAGGTTCTCTGGAGGGACATGCCATTTATGTAGATATCTGTAATACTGATAACTGATAAAAATGCAATCCCCATTTGGCAATGTCTCATGATGACTTATACTCCGCTTATCATCATCAGTACAGGAGAGAGCAGGGACAGTCCAGGCCAGGCCAATATTTCGTAACATTCCATGACGTAAACGCAAGCTCGATAAGGCAATTCGATCTTATCTGCCTTTATTTTCAGTTCCACAAAAACCCATACAAATGCCACAGAGAAGCAGACAGCAGCAGCAGCAGCTGCAAGGTGCAGGGTGCAACAGCAACAGCAGCTGCCTCTTTCTCTCTCTCTCAACAGTTCAGGAATATTGGAATTTTTCGTCACCTTTTCAAATTAGAGAAAAGGGGTGGACCCCACAGAAAAAAAGTCGATGGCTTGGCACGGGCTGGTGTTTGAGGGATTACCGGGAAGAAGGGTTGATTGGTTCAGTTGAGAGCTTTTTCTGGTAACCATTTGATATGCCTATGGCCAACTCTTTTGGGTTCGTTTTGTCAGCTGGTGTCCCAGCCGAAAACTGGCATTTCAGGCATTAAATTTCACTTTTGGCCGACACATCGTCGCGTCAAATGTACAACTATACTCGGTTTTTGCATGAGAAACCCAAGAAAACAGGTAACAGACGGACGAGACGGCGCCTTCCTGGTCCTCTAAACCGCAAGTGAAATCTTAATAGATGACGGTATGACGGTTTAGGGCCAAACGTCAGATGGATTACGGTTAATTTAAGGGCGGACATCGGCTGTTCAGCCATCTCTTTTCCCATCCGTTTTATTCCAGAAAAAAACACAGAGACAGAGGCAACTACGAAAAGGTAGATTTTTAACCAGTGTGAAGGGGAATATAGGAAAAACAACGGTATAGAAGTGGCAGCACCCACGCCACACCAACACTCACGCACTTTTCGTACTTGTGTGCGTGTGTGTGATTGGAGGCCCCCCCCTTTTTTCGAGCGTTTTTAGAGGCTATAGAAAATATGAAAATCAACAAATTAAGCAATTTTGTGTGCTTGCAGAGCGCTCTTTTTGGTTTCTACGGCTGCGCAACAAATTGAAATCAACAAATATGACCCAGAAAACAGAAAAACAACACCGAAGGTGAAATCAACCAGAGGAAGAGAGCCAGCAAAAACAAGAGACAACAGGCAATATACTTGTTAATTGTATTCGAAAAGAAACAACTTGTTTCAAAAATAATCCAAAAGTTATTGAAACCAAGAGCAAGGCAAGGAGTTTTATAAAGTATTTCAATTTTTTTGGCTGACGCAATTTCAAGCTCGCACACACCACACCAAGCTTTTGCATATGTGTTCGAGTGAAAATGTATGCATCTGCCTTGGTATGGGGTATGTATGAGGCAAAAATCCAAATGGGAACACAACACACACACACACTCAAAGGCCTTTGTTTTCAGTCGTCTGTGTTGGGAGAGGAACGTTGACGACGGAACACTCCACAGATTGTGGAGAGCAGAAACATAGAGAGAGAGAGAGAGCGAGAGAGAGACATGGAGAGTGTATGAAACAAATGGGGAGATGAAAATATAGAATGAAGAGGGGGAAAAGAGGAGCAAACAATTGACGTAAAGTGAAAAAATAAATATGTAAATGCATTTGCGTATGCAAATATAGAGGAACCGGAATCTTGTCCACAGTTCTCGCACGGACAAGTACAACTGTACTTGAGAGTGCGTCCCAATGTATTAGTTTGATTAAAACAAGTTGCCAAACAAAGACCTCCCTCCTCCAATGGCTGTACAGCTTGCATAAAAAGCATAGCCCCACTCACACACACATGCGCACACACACACTCCAGCCCCTGAGCCCACCCTCTTCTCTAAGCAACGACCTATGAATAGCAAGCAGAGAGACCCCAAAAACTGACTCTCTCGCACTCACACACACAAACACAATGACAGGCAAACAGCTGTGAAACGGAATGGGAGTGGAACAAACACGTAAATTATTTCTTCATATGTACACTCGTATATATGTATGATAAATTCTGTATGTATGCCTCAATTGTATATTATTTTATTTCTTTTGGCAAACAAAACATCATCCGAGATACTGAAAAACAGTTTGCCAAACCAGATTGATAGATACAGTGCGTGGAAGACCTTGATTTTCTTTTGCAATAAGATTTGAAATAAAATTACATTTGATTTATTTGTTGCTTACATTTTTACAGCCATTTTGTTGTTTTCTGTTGCGCAGGAATGTTGAGATGAATTATTTTATTTGAAAATGATTTTTATTGCACTTTGAAAGTATTTATGTGTAGAAGTTGTGGCCTGGCAGCTTGATTGGCTTTGTTCTTGTTAAAAAAGTTTCGCTATAAAACTCGTTTTTCGGCCATTAACGCTATGTTTAACTAATTTGTACTGCAATTTCTATCACAATTGAACGTTTTTTCTTTATTGCTGGAGTTGTCCTGGGGCTTAGGCCAACATTTCCTCCTTCTTTTGATTGTTTTTCGGATCGATTTTTCCCACACACCAGGTTAAAAGTGGTTGGGATTTTTCTCACATCAGCTGCTCTTCATAGCTCTGCAGGTTGGGTTGCATATGTTTGAGGGCTCTTTTAGCTAAGCTGTGCACATTTGCAGGAAAACATACGTTGGTTTTGCAATGAATTGGCTCTTGGCTGCATAAAATTATACAAAAATTTCTATTTCTATGCAAACACACACATACAAATGACACACTCCGGGGACAGATCTTAAAACGGTACTTTGCTTTGTTGTTTCTGGTTGTGGAATAAAACACTGTGGAACGAAACGAAACGGTTTTGTATGGGCCGCGGACGAGCTGACGTCACAAATTCCCAAATGTTGCCCAGTTGTAATTGTATGTTGCTAGTAATTCGTACTCATGTTGCTGGTAAACCGGTTGCTATATGGTGGAGTATAGACGTTGGTTTGCTCTATGCTCCCTACTTAAAGTTGAAAAATTCAATAACAATGTTTTATTAGAAAATTTCTCAGGAAATCCTGTTATTTACATATTCATGTAAATTTACAATCATTTCTAATCATCAAAAACATATATTGGGCAAACTTTACATTATTTTCTCACAGGGTATTTCATATCTATGCACAGTCCTGTTCAAACTGTAAAAACAGTGGGTATTTCGACGAGGTGGCGTTCATCAACATCTTCATACAAACAGCATGTTGCTAGAATGTTGCGTAGCGCCACCTCGTTGTCTTCATGCCCGTCGTTCGCATGTTGCACCGCCACAGTTTTAAACTCACAGCTGGTATTTTAAATACAAAATGGAAACTTCTCGGTATTATAAGCCAAGGCGCCAAAGCCGGAAATTCAAATACCTTTTACAAACAACAAATATTTTAGTAAACATTTTGATCAACAAGTGGCAGAATTTTTAAACATTCTTTGATCTTTTCAAGGTTTCTTTAGATGGGAAATGGAAACTTCCTATGTACCTATGTACATATTTCACAATCAATGTCAATGCGCAAATATTCGGCAATATATACTATTTATGCAACTACATACATATGTAAGTGAAAAGATTAGGGAGGTCCAAAACGTTTTTGATAAGATACCGAAGCATGGGATTTACGCAGCCGTTTTTTCGTGGGGTAGCAGCAGAGGGAAGGAAATGCACTTGCAAACGGCCGGCCTTCGAAAGGGAAACTTGGTACTGTTGCCAAGCGCATTTTTATGGGATGGATGGGGGGTCGAGATGTGAGCTATTTCAGGGCCCCAACACACACACACAGTCACGCACTTCTAGAAATTTGTGAGGCACGAACAACAACCTGTACACACACACACACACATGCACCCATTACTTGTATGGAAATTACACATGTATTGAATACATGAATGAATCGGAAGAAAGTCTGTGCGTTGCTAGGAGAATATTTCTATGACGCATAAAGCCAAATATGGCATAATCACCAGCTGCACTTTTAAGTAACTCTTTAATTTACTGTATTTCGAGTTTAAATATTAAAGTTTACCCCATTTCATCATCATTCATGCACACACATATACACACACACACACAGTTATAGAAAGATTTCTTATTGGAGTGGGGAAAAAACGCGTGGCGAATATGGGAATATTTCAATTGATTTTCTAGCCAAAAGAGTCGTTTTCTCGTATTGATTAACACTTTAAATTGATGATGGGTGGTTAGTGAAACTGTTTTTTATTCACTTACCCGGATGCCTCCGTTTTAAATCAGTATTTGAGCTTCTTTTTTTTCACCGGGACAAAATTAAACCTTATTCCCAAATATTTTTTCGAGAACTAACTGCCAATATGAGTACATAACGCGTCCTTAAAAATACAGCAAAAATACTGCAAAAATACTGCCAAAATACTAGAAAATACTTTAAAATACTGGAAAACAATAAAAGGTGTGAGCTAGACATGGTATGGACATTCTTATACCACTAACCATACAATCACTAACCATACAATATAAAGATACGACACTTCAAACATTAAAAATGTCCGCACCAAAATCACTCATGCCTCATGTGCTCATGAATTCTCAATTTTGCATGTGTGGATCAGCTCCCGCGAGTCTCTTTTTCTGATGCGAATGTCCATTCACAGAGAGAACTTGCAAGTACATTCATATGTGTGTGTACGTGTGCAGAGCTGCCGAAATTGCCAGCCAAATATTATTGAGAAGATTTCTTAAGACACAAATTTAAATGCTGAGTGTCGCTTATTGACGCGACGCACTAATACCCTATGGACAATTAATATAATTTGATGTCATGTCTGATATACATTTTGCATTTGTACATATTTTCATTCGTTCATTATATTCGTTTATAGTACATTAAACAAAATTAGAATATAGAGGATATTCAATATATACAATCATCGCCATCGGGAGAATGTCACAGATCGTTTGCCATTGCTTAAGATGCATGGACAATAAGGATATTGCCGTTGAACCGTTTTAAATTAAATCGCTATAACTCTATTTCTGCTATCGTTATTAAATGGATGTCCCCCCCCGTGTGATTCGATTTGGAAGTGGATGTGTGTAACACCCAGAAGGAAGCGTTTCCAGCTCAGAAAGTCTAAATATTCTTGAACAGCATCAATTACTGCAAGAGGCTTGTAGCTGTATTCCCTTCAATCTTGAATGGTTCTCAGCCTGTAAGGTTGTAGGGCTTATCCGCTAGAGGAGGGCTCTAAAACTGTGCACTGGGCAGATGTCATTGGTGGCTCCCTCTGTGGGTGATGCAGCGCTTGTGGCAGGCGTAGAAAGGAGGAGCAAGCGCTGACATCTGGTTGCCACTTTGCTGGTCCGAAAGGGCTCTTGTCAGCTCGGGGCGGAAATATGGTTCTTTTTGGAATTTAGATCGCAAGCACACAGCATCGACTGCCCGGCATATTGTTTTTATTCGAAAGAGCTACGGCTCGGCTGTTAAGTTAGAAAGGGGCGAGTGAACTGCAAAAGCAGCGGTGTCTAGCCGAGAAATCAGTTTTAAGGAATCTTTACGTCCACTGATCCCACGGGTTTGGCATCCACATACTCTGTCGGGCGAAGCAGCTCGATCGAATTGGAACGGCTGAGTCGCAAGGCGCAGCGATGGAGCCAACAAGTCAGTTCTCGCTTTCGTGCGCAGCCGCAGCGACGTGGCGACGTCGGTGGCTGCGAAGTAACAATCGGGAGTGCAGAGCCCCAAGCGTGTGGGCGGAGTGCTCCAGGCGTTGGTTAAGTGTCCCAGTTCGAGCCCGTGTCTCGCCGTCACCCCTACATCATTTGGCCCAGAGTAAGGGAGGCAAGATAGGGCCGAGTATCGCGCATTCCAGAAGCAGCTGGCAGTTTAGTCCCAAGGCTGCCCCCACAGCCCCGAACAAAAAAACAAAGCAGAAATAAGAGCACAGGTCTCATCCGTAGCACAAGGGCAGGGAGAAGGGGACAGAAGGGCCCGCAAAAGTCCCGTACGAAGAAGGGAGAGAGCAGCCGCCGCGTTCGCTAGCTTCGATTAGTGTAGGAGGAAAGAAAGAGAAAGCTAACAGCTTAGTTAGAGTTAAGCTAGCAGAAGAGCAGAAACAAAATAGAAGAAGAAAGTAAATATGAAGTAGGAAACATTTGGAGGAGGCAAGTCGTGAAGGAAAGAAAGGAAAGGGAAGACGGATAACCGTGTAAAGCACGATAATGTTTACAAATAAGACAACAACAAAAGCCTCCAGCACTATGCGTCCCTATATACGATCCCTCGGAAACGTGTATATGTATGCATGTATATTATGTACATACTTATGTATATTAAGATGAACACACAGATATAGATACCAGTCCAAACGTTGCGGACACCTATATGTACATATGAATCTATATCTATCTATATACAAAGACAGAACCTGCAAGAACGTGTGTGCATGCAAGTATGTGTGTGTTCTTGTGCAGAGCATGTCATTATTGTGACCAATGGCAAGGCAGTTGAAAGAAGGAAAGAAAATGTTCTCTGTCCCATAGAAATATACGTAAATATTTGGTCTCATATTTAAAATATACCGTGTTGAATATAACAATTAATTAAATTGGAGGAGTTTCAATATCCTTCAAAATAGAAAATAAATAAAATAGAAACAATAAATAAATAATATAATAAACTATAATCACAGCTGTTTGTAGAAGAAGACAGCGAGGGCACAGTGGAGAATAGCGAAAACGATGCGATTCTTACCCCTGGGGCCTGCTGCATAGCCCATTGGCGCCTGCATAGAAGTTCGCCATTTTACAAAAATTTGTGTCATTATTGTGACCAATGGCAAGGCAGTAGGCGAACACTGAGAAGGAGAGCCAAAAGAAGACAGAAAGCGATCTAGAGCAGAGGCCGGCAGAGTCCATAGAAAAAAGGCCACGGGGCAGCGCAGTCGGCAGCGGCAGCGAAAATGATTGTGTGGCTTTGGCCCCATGCAGAAAAAGCATCATAATTCTGATTGGCTGTCGCACCGGCAGAGAAAATCAATCGTGTAGCGTCGGCCCTGCGATCATTCGGCTTCAGCGGCAGCGGCAGCGAATCGTGTGGCTTCGGCCCTATTGTACACGCAGCTTCTGCTCGGCTAGCGCAGCGGCAGCGAAAATGATCGTGTGGCCTTGGCGCTATGCAGAAAAAGCATCATAGTTCAGCTGGGCAGCGCCAAGGCATACTTAACAAGGTAGCCGCACCCAGTGTACACTAAGCATTTTTGGCCTTGGCCGCACCTGCCTTCAGTTGGGAGCGACGCATTTCCGCGGACGATTTTTTCTTGTTCCCTTTGACTTTTCGTATTTTGCAATCGACAAAAATCTTACAACTAGCACAAATTTTCCTGCAGACTAATTATGACAACAAAATATCTTATAATATATAAAATAACATATGCATGCACGTACAAATTTCTTTGTTTTGACACAAGAGAGCAAACGCTGCTAAACAAAAACACCCATTACTTTAGAATTGATTGGAAGTTATGATTTTATGATGACGCTTGCCTAAAATAAAAATAATTTTATATATCGAATATCTTGTATAGCATCTAAAGCATGTACAAAATTACAGTTATTCTGGTATTATAATACAATATTATATACAAAAATCAAAACAAAGTTGAGAGAGCGAACTTTCAGTTGTGCGCACATACACACTTGCAAACACGCAAAGTACGTGAGAATGCATGAGCACATATACACTCTCACGACTGGCCGGGTAGTTGATGCCTGGTGGCATGAGTGATTTTGGTGCGGACATTTTCAATGTATGAAGTGGCAGCACTAAAAATGGCCGCCGCCGATATTTAGTGGCAGCACTACCACCATTTGACAGCTCACACACACACACAAATACGAATGTTCACACAAACACACAGCAGCACAGTCAGTTTGATAATAGATAAATATCCGGAATATATAGATCCAATCCCGTCCGTGATATAAATCGAACTCTAAATGTCCTCACAGCCTCGACAGACAAGTTGTGAGTCGAGACGAAGGAGACCAGCTCTACACTAAACAGGAGTACGCCGCGCAAGATGAGCTAATTGGATGGAAAAATGGATTTGATTTGCAAAACGCATCTGATGAAAATAAACTAACAAATAGTGGCAAACAACTGTGGGAGAGCAGAACCAAACAAAGCTCGGACTGAGATTTACTTTTTGTTTTGTGTGTGTGTTTGCTGGTGTTTGTGTGTGTCCGCTTGCTGCTCCGGGAAAAACCCAGCAAAAGGAGGGAGGAGGAGGCAAGCAAAGCACTTGGTTTTTGCAAGGAAAAGCATAGCCAGCCGAGCCGCCACCTTTGTAATTACGCCAACTTTGTGGGAGTTCAAGTTTAGCTGTGCGCTTGTATGCGTATCCGCATGCGTGTGTGTGTGTGTTTGAGTTTGTGAATTTGTGTGTGCGCGTGTGTGTGTGCAACACCCCCCAAGCCCAAGGAAAACACACGCATACATAGACGGCCACCAGCCCAGCCACACGTATTGTGTGGGCCGCCAGGAGCAGGAGGTGGAGGAGGAGGCTGCTGCTGCCGCTGCCGCTGCTGATTTGCGTTCCCCCCCATCGCTTCGTCTGGTGGCGTTCACCGGTCGCGGCAGCACCTTGTGGCCATCCGCTGGATACGGATTTTGTGACGGCGGCGACACCACAAACGCCGAAGTGGATGCCCATGCACGCGGTGGCCTGGGCATTGCCCAGGACTTTGGCATGGGCGGTCCCGGTGCCGGTCCGCCCGCCCACATGTACGGCGCCGTAGCCCCCCAGGACAGTAAGTGCATGCATTTCTCCCGTTATCCTTTTGCTCTCCAATTGGTAATTTGTGACTCTCAACAGTTATTGTCCGGGACATGGTACAGATGCCACCGCCGCCGCCCTCGAATGCCCCCACATCGGCGGACGCCTGCCTGAGCATTGTCCACTCGCTGATGTGCCATCGGCAGGGCGGCGAGAGCGAGGGATTCGCCAAGCGCGCCATCGAGTCGCTGGTGAAGAAGCTGAAGGAGAAGCGCGACGAATTGGACTCGCTGATAACGGCCATCACCACAAACGGAGCCCATCCGAGCAAATGTGTGACCATCCAGCGCACTCTCGACGGTCGTCTGCAGGTGAGCGTTCCGTCGATCCGTACCTCTGCCTCTTATCACACCTGGCTTAGCCAGATGTCCCGACTCTGTTTGCTTTCCGAATTTCCGGTTTTGTGATACCGATTTTGGGTGGGAAGGGGAACCTAACGCAAGCAGGGGTCAACTGCGTCCCTTTGCCCATCTTGATCGTTATCAGAAATCTCTTTGCTTATCTGTTTGCCTTGTCAGGTCGCCGGACGCAAAGGCTTCCCGCACGTGATCTATGCACGCATCTGGCGATGGCCCGACCTGCACAAGAACGAACTGAAGCACGTCAAATACTGCGCCTTTGCCTTCGATCTCAAGTGCGATTCGGTGTGCGTGAATCCCTACCACTACGAGCGTGTCGTCTCGCCGGGCATCGATCTGTCCGGCCTCAGCCTGCAGTCGGGTCCCAGCCGCCTGGTGAAGGACGAATACTCAGCCGGACCGTTGGTTGGGGGCATGGACATCGATGGCAACGATATTGGCACCATTCAGCATCATCCCACGCAGATGGTGGGTCCCGGCGGCTATGGCTATCCCCAGGGACCCGCAGAATATGGTAGGAATTTTTATTTTGAGTTGAGACTTTTCCTGGTTGGATTTCTTATAATTTCATTTGATTTCATGTTGATTTCGCCTTGGGTTCGTTTTATGTTGTTTTTTTTCTTATGATTGGGGTTCTCGTGCAGTCGGTGACGGCAATCCCCTGGGTGCAATGTTCTCCACTGGCCGAACAATACCAAAAATTGAGCCACAGGACGGTGTTGCAGGGTCGCGCAGTTGGATATTGCCACCGCCGCCGCGGCTTGGCCAGCCCCCGCAACAGCAGCAGCAACAGCCCCCGCCGTCCCAACAACAGCAGCAGCAGCAGCAGCAACAACAGCAGCCGCAATCCCAATCCCAGGCAGCTCCGCACACGCTTTGTAAGATTTCGTTTTTTACGTTTTTTCTATTGATTTCGTTTGATGCAGGGGAATGTTTCTCTAATCGTCTGTGGTTGGTAATTCAATTCGCTTTTGTGCCTCGTTGCAGCTGTACCTCATGGCATGCCGGGCATGCCTGGTCCCATGAACCCTGGCCCAGTTATGGCGCCGCCACCCCCGCCCCAGCAAGCACAGAACCCCCAGGGCAATGGAGTGCACCACGCGCAGGCCAATTCGCCCACAGATCCAGCTTCCGCAATGGCTATGCAGCAGCAGCAGCAACAACAACAGCAGCAGCAGCAACAGGCCGCGAGTGGCGTGCCCAATGGCCCGAACGGTGCAGTCAATGCCAGCGGAGGCCCAGGAAGCGGTGGGCAGTACTATGGTCAACCCCCCACTTCCAACCAGATGCAGAACGTGGGCGAGAACAAGTTCAGTGGCAGCGGAGGCGGCGGCGCAGGTCCAGGCTCAGCCGTTCATCCACAGCAGAATGGCTATGTATCGCAGTCGGGATCTGCAAGTGCAGCACCACCCTTTGGGGCACCACCACCCACCTCCCAGCAACAGCAGCAGCAGCAACAACAGCCGCCCTCCAGTGTCCAGGCCAATTCATCAGCTGGCGGGGCACAGGCCAGCGGCGGCAGTGGAGCTGCCGGGACCTGGACAGGTCCCAACACTCTAACCTACACACAGTCCATGCAGCCGCCCGACCCGCGCTCACTGCCGGGTGCCTTTTGTAAGTGGCTGGGGATGATCTCCCTCTCTGTAATCCGTAATGTCTAATCTCCCATCTTTACCACAGGGAACTCATCAATGCCCGGTGATCTGGGCTCCCCACAGCAGACGCCGCCCCAGCAACAGCAACAGCAGCAGCAGCAACAGCCCCGTCTGCTCTCCCGCCAGCCGCCGCCGGAGTACTGGTGCTCCATTGCCTACTTCGAGCTGGACACGCAGGTGGGGGAGACCTTCAAAGTGCCCTCGGCGAAGCCGAATGTCATTATCGATGGCTATGTGGATCCCTCCGGCGGCAATCGCTTCTGCCTAGGAGCCCTCAGCAATGTGCACCGCACAGAGCAATCGGAAAGAGCCAGGTAAGCCCTATACTATATATAGGAGGACAGGAGGATTACTCATTTCCATGACACTTTTTAGGCTGCACATTGGCAAGGGCGTGCAGTTGGATCTGCGCGGGGAGGGCGATGTCTGGCTGCGCTGTCTCAGCGACAACTCTGTGTTCGTACAAAGCTATTATCTGGATCGCGAGGCCGGCCGAACGCCTGGCGATGCTGTGCACAAGATCTATCCGGCAGCCTGCATCAAGGTGAGTGTTGTGCCCTGGCAGGGGATTCAAGCGATTCCTCAACTCGATTTCCATCTTAAACAGGTGTTTGACCTGCGTCAGTGCCACCAGCAGATGCATTCGCTGGCAACCAATGCACAGGCAGCTGCCGCAGCACAGGCGGCCGCTGTGGCCGGAGTCCCCAATCAACAGATGGGCGGAGGCGGCAGAAGTGAGTAGCCAGAGAGTAGTCTCTCCCCCATAGCCCACAACTTATCTGGACCATTCCATTCTATTGCAGGCATTACTGCGGCCGCCGGCATTGGGGTGGACGACCTGCGTCGTCTCTGCATACTGCGGCTGAGCTTCGTCAAGGGCTGGGGCCCGGACTATCCACGGCAGTCGATCAAGGAGACGCCCTGCTGGATCGAGGTGCATCTGCATCGCGCCCTCCAGCTGCTGGACGAAGTGCTCCACGCCATGCCCATCGATGGGCCACGGGCGGCTGCCTAGGACCGACAGCATTCATATTTATTAACCATAGCAACCATAGCAACTGCAAGCACACATGTCTACGTTTAAGCAGCGAGCATCGAGTTTGGGAGCAGCGAGAGCGCAGCGCAGCGAGAGATATTTGGTTTTTGATTTGATTGCAATTCTGATTATGTTTGCCTTTAATTATTTAATAATGATTTTTATAAAAAATTGAAACAAGTGAGCAGTTTTTAAGCAAGCATCTAGATTTATGTACTATATTTAAATACATACACACACTACACGCATCCCACATAACAGCAAAACGATAGACAGACCAGAAACACAGCGGCGGGGCATTGTCTGGCCCACTTACTGCCACACGACACCACGAGAAGCATACACAGCGTTTTACACAATCATCATCCCATCCCCCACAGAAACAAAACCAGCCACAATTCAGCATCAATTGCACTCACATAGATACATACATACATACATACATTTAATGTAAAATGCAACATAAATAAGGCAAGCGAAACAAGTAGTTTGTAATAAATAAGTTTAATAAACAGAACATAACGAAATGCGGGTAGAACTGTGATCTATCCATTATAGTTCTCAATCTTTAGCTCTACTTGCTGGTCTAACCAGCCAATCCACTCCGGGGTAATCTCACGCCCCATCGTAACCTCGTGGAACACTTTCACACGTCCGGTTTCCACAAATCGAAAGCTCTCAAACAGACGCAGGGACACGGCGTTGTCCATGTCGATCTTGACCTCGAATTTGTCCAGATCCAGCTGGGATTGGGCATACTTCAGCATCAGCAGCATGGCCTCACGACCGCAGCCTTTGCCCCTCGCTTGGGGCTCCGCGATCATTATCTCCGCTTCGGCCACCTTCTGACTGGTGTCCGGGTCCTGGCGCAGGAAGAGATTTGTGTCGCCCACCATGGCGGCAATCTCATCATTGTCCCGGGCATAGGTGTCGGCGTCGAGGATGATGAAGGTGAGTTTGTCGCTGTCCTCGCGCCAACTCTGCTGCATCTGGTACTCCTCCGAGAGAGTCAGTTCCTCAGAGGCAGTCAGCTCCCGCAGCGTCTCATTGCTCATCCAGTCATGGTACTTGGGTACATGGCGCGCCTCATAAGGCACAAGGACGACCTTTTTGCCCAACAGTTGTGTTTTTTCATTGAGATGCATGATGGCATCGATAGTCAGCAATGAGCAACTATCGATGGACAGATCGAATAGATGGAACAGATGGAAACAGATGGAACAGATGGAAACAGAGTTGAGTGTATGAAAATTTTCTGAAAATTTGCACTTAAATTATGGAAAAATTGAAAATATCTCGCGATTGCCGAGCTTGCGGCAAGTTTATTTACAACGCCACATCCAAGAATCTCTTCCAAGAGCCGGAGAACATAATGCTGAATCAGATTGAAGCTCTAACGGGTCTAATCGTAAGTATAGTATCCAAGTTTTAGACACGTTCAGACAAACTGACGGATTGGGAGGTCTACAAGCTACACACTTCCGTTGCAACTGACTTTTGATTTGCTGACATTTGACATTTGTTTTGACAGCTACTCGAGCAGCCGAATTTTCCAGCCCGCATTTGCGGGCCCTGCGAGGTGTCACTGAGAGAAGCCGTGCGCTTCCGTGAGCGTGTCATCCAGACGCAGAAGATGCTCCAGAGCGGCTCCACCGAGACAGAGGCTGTCGAGGAGATCTACTTGGACGCAACTGGACAAAAGCCAAAGGACGAAGCGGAAGCAGAAGAACTGTCTGACTCTGAGAGCGAGGACAAAGATGACAGTCAAAGTGTGTCGTCGGTGGAACTAGAACCCCTCGAAGAAGATGAGAATCCTGTTGAAGTGACGCTTGATTCGACTCCTCCTGCTAAGCCCGGTACCGAAACGAGCTCAAAACTCTCTAAATGCCAACCGCCAACACGTCCTCCCACCGTATATGTATCAATGACGTTTGCGGACAACAGCAAGAGCCGGAACCAGCCGCGCACCCAGTGGGACAAGCTCACCGAGGAGGAGACGGTGGCATTGAAGCGGGAGCGCCGCAAGCGGGACTGCATATGCGAGCAGTGCGGCCGGCACTTCTCCTGCCCCAGCAACTTCAAAGTCCACCTGCTGCGGCACTCGGGAGTGAAGAACTTTGCCTGCGAGCAGTGTCCACAGACGTTCTACACGGCCCATCTTCTGCGGCGCCACGAGATGCTGCACCGGGGCGAGCGACCGTTCCCCTGCCAGTACTGCAACATGTCATTCAACAACTCCAGCGGACGCATCCAGCACGAACGCATGTAAGGGAATGGAAGGCTTCCGATGTGGCCCTCCTGTCTGATGTTAACTCTCTCGTACTTTCAGTCGCCACACAAACATCAAGCCCTACAAGTGCACCGAGTGCGACAAATCCTTTGCCGTGAGTGGGAAACTCAAGGCGCACATGCTCACCCACACGGGAGTGCGGTCCTTCCAGTAAGTTCTTCACCGACTTATATATTATATGATCTTCCATTTTAAATGTTATCTTTTGCAGCTGCGAACTGTGCAAGGTGTCGTTCATACGTCGTCCCCATCTACAGGCCCACTTCCGGTCGAAAAGCCATGCACAGAACTTAAATGTCCAGGAGTCCGCTGCCAAAGCATTGG
Source organism: Drosophila algonquin (assembly GCA_035041765.1). Classification (NCBI taxonomy): domain Eukaryota; kingdom Metazoa; phylum Arthropoda; class Insecta; order Diptera; family Drosophilidae; genus Drosophila; species Drosophila algonquin. Next base: position 46,258 of record JAWNKY010002104.1, on the reverse strand, counting down.
AAGTCGACGTTGAGACGCTTCTTCAGTAGAATCTCTATGTAAGCATAATTTGTAAGGATCCAATTTAAGTCGTAAATACATAGAGTTGAGTAGACATCTCGTCGATCTATCTTTTGCTGATGGTGTTATAAAATGCAAATCTGCATAGCATTGGATCAATTTCAAAGATCTGTCGAAATTCCCAATTCAAAATGCACGCCTTACGCTTTGACATTCAATAAATATTGACATAATTAACAAGAACAAAGCTCATTAAAAGTGCTATTGCTAAATGTGCCAATACGTTTTTTCCCTTTTTTTTTTTTGACCCAATCCTTGGCCAGCGATTTGCAATTCTCGTTGAGAAAATCGTTCATCCGCTTGCCCAGCGCCTCGTCCCCATTGAAGTGATTGTCCAGCTGCATGTGCACATCCGACAAAGAATACTCCACTTTCACGTTGATGATCTTCAAGTGGGTGGCCCCATTCTTCTCATACTCCTGTCCGAACATCTCCGTACGCATGGTGATGTTTGCTGGAAAGTGGAATCAATCGTGAGCATCCACTACCGAGCCCAAGAGTCCGCCGCACTTACTCAGATTCACCTTACAGTGGCCATCACCTAGCAGCGCCATCATCATGACTTTGCCCTTGAATAGGCCATCGAATCAGATATCATCTGCATTAATTCATTCCCCCTCTATCCCTCTCTCTTTTTTCCCTCTCTCTCTAAAAAAAACTACAAACCATTCATGCTTAAAACTATAATCATTTTAAAGAGTCATCAATGCAGAACATTAATCAGAAATTCGCAAAAATATATCGCCTCAACTTTCGCTGAAATCGCGAAAATGCCTTGCCATTGGTCACAATAATGACATGCTCTGCACAAGAACACACACATACTTGCATACACACACGTTCTTGCAGGTTCTGTCTTTGTATATAGATATAGATAGATATAGATTATGATGCTTTTTCTGCATAGGGCCGAAGCCACACGATCATTTTGTTCTGCTACATATGTGGAAAATTTACAAGTAGACGCAAAATATCTTCTGGAACTGCCAGCATCTACGAGGAATATTTCCATGTGCCCGTTATAAGAGACGTAGATTGGGTGCCAAATACCATTTGCACACAATGCAACAACAATCTGCATAACTGGTCAAAAAGACTGCGCCTAAAAATGGGGGTTCGGCATCCCAATGATTTGGATAGATCCACAAGGGCATCATACTGGTAACTGCTACGCGTGCAAGAACAAATTTGCAAGACTTAACAAAAAAAACACAGTTTACAAAAGTGTTCAATCTGCACAGTTACCAGTATCTCACTCAGAAAATGTTCCGATTTTCTTAATTTTCTTAACAATGAAGTCAAAGTCAAATTAACTACTGCAATCAATGCTTAAATTTTAACTCAGGCAAGCTTACATCAGATAAGATGTTATCAGCAGCATTAAACGGTTCTTTCAAACCGTACTTGTTATTTCTTATCAGTGCAGTGGTTAAAAGCTTGACTCGTTGCTTGCTGATTTGTGTTGGACATTGGTAGATGAGTCTTATTCAATTTAATTTAAATATTGTGTAAAAATGTATGATACTTATTAATAACACTTAAAAGATAAAAAAAAAAACAGCACACAAACATAGTTAGAGTAGCTTTTTTAAAAACTACAACTTTTGTTAAGTTTGTTTTTCTCATGGTTAGTTTGCTCGAAACGTTGTCTTTGCTTAAGTTTTTTTACTATTACAAGATGTCACTTAATGTATAAGTATCAAAGGATAAAATAAAATATTGACGAAACGTGAGGGAAAAACACTTTAAAAAATGGGTTATATTTCAGTTTATTCGACATATTGGCTATAAGAACACCCAAAACATTGATTTTGGGGCTTACAGTCTTCTAAGAACTTAAAGACGGACTTATTTGCCAAAGAAAGTTTACCAAAAAAGGCAACATTACGAAAGTTAGAGACCGAAGAAAGAAAAAGAAGAAGAGAAAAAGAAAAACTTCAACAAAAAATTTTGTTTGAAACCATGATTGTAACTCAAAAACGTAATGATGCAGTTCGATTCGTAGGACCCGAAATAGGGGGAAACCGTCGAGTTTGGTCTTGTCTTTTTTTTGACTGTTATCAAAAGGCTAAATTAAAAGAACAAAGATCATTAAGAAGTGTCCATTACGCTCATTAAAATGCCCCAATCTTATAGGAAATTAATTCATTTATTGAATACCATTATTTATCTGTTGAAAACAGATAACAGATAACTTAAGAGTCGTTGCTGTCCCAACATTACAGTCCGGCACGGCACTGTAAATATAGAAGATATCGATATGAATATACACATATCGATGTGTGCAAATGGTATACACATTCTGATAAGAACGCAGTAAACAGTTAGTTTTTGTTGATTGCAAAAAGACGTTAATTTTGAGTTAAAAATGCCTTAAACAACGGATCAAAAGTGCCATGTAGAACCAACGGAGTGCCATAATTTGATGTTTGAGAATGGAGCAGGAATCAAAAGCCAGACCAGAAGTTTAAGAAAACCGCAATAAATCCGAATCTAAGCCAAGCGAATTTGCAACGACCACCCACGCACCCACAACCCACGCACCACCCACCACCCACCACCCACACACACACAAACACCCACACCCTCCCACACATACATCGAAATGTCAAACGATGTGCAAGTAGCATCCGACGCCAAGATTGGAGCCGAGGTCCACCGGCGGAATGACCAGCGGGAGGTCACAGGCACCTCGAAGAATGCAGCCGGCAGCGTCGTTGGCGACGATGTCGAGTACGTCTTTGGCAGCATATCTCCGCGGGGAGGCTGCACCAGTGCCAAGCACCTAGTGGGCTCCTCCGAGCTGGAGTCGCCGGAGCACACGCCGCGCGACACCACCGAAAGCGACATCAACATTTCGAGCTGCTCCACGCTGGACATTGTCAATAAAGTAAGTGGCGGCACATACTATATTTGTTTGTGGTCTGTGGGCTGTGGTCTGAGGTCTGAGGTGGCGCACAGTGCGCAGATGCGTAGCGAGTCGAAGGTCAAGCTGCATCGGAGAATGCACCCACCAGCAACGCGGCAGCGGCTGACGACGTAATAGCCAGGGCCAGTAAAATTTTCCACTGAGGGCCATGATTGCGGAGCACCTGCTTCCGCGCAGCCTGAGCTGCCTGTGCTGCAGCGACACACCTCCTGTTCCCGGTGGCTTTGGTGGCGTTGGCGGCTTTGGGATTCAGCGCGGCGAGAAGCGACATAGTTGGGAATACACTCTGATGGCCCAGCCACTCGCCAGGCGACCCATTAATGTGATGGCGATATGTATGGCGCGCTTCAACAGTCACTGAGTGGGGTATTGTCTTGTGTTGCAGGTGGAACAGTTGTCGGTGCAGCAGCTGGAGAACCGTGTCCGCGAGCTGACCCAGCGCTTGCAGCAGGCGGAGCGCCAACTGTCGGAGAGCAATGCGGAGAGGGAAATGTGCCACAAGCGTTTGGAGGTGGTCAGTCAGGCGCACGAATGTCGCCTCACGGAGATGCACTGCGTCATTGCAGAGTTGAGCAAGAAACTGCGCTCCAAGCAGGATCATATCATAGTCGAGGAGCAGGAGCCCGAGGGCAGTGGTAAGCCGAAACACGAAGCACGATTCATGGAAATTCTCATCCAAAAAGTCTCCACTTTTCTAGAGCTCAGCTATCAGGAAGGTTCTGTGTACAACTCGGAGCTGAATCTGACCAATCCAGATGCAGAGTGTCAGACAGAGCCATTGGAAGATCTCTATAGCGTTGGCAGCAAGCCACAGGAGCTCGGTAACAAAGGACAACTGGACGCCCTGCAGGAGGAAGTTTTGCATTTGAGGGCTAAGATCGCGCTGCTCCAGTCAGAGATTGCCACCAAGGACACCGCTGTCGTTGAGGAGCAGACCAAGGTGGACTTTTTCGCCTGTGAACAAGAGGCCAACGAGAGTGGACAGCGTCTCAACGATCTGAATGGTATGCGAAAGGTTCAAACTATGTTATGTCCCTTCTATACTCTAATCATTATCGCTTTGCAGTTGGTGTTTCTCTGACCAGCCCGCAGAAGCGGGTGCCCGCCGTGCCCAAAATGGCCGAGCGGGTTAAATTGCGCTGCGCCAGCAAGAACGAACAAGACGAGGAACCATCCAGCGATGCCCACACGGAGCTAAGCAATGAGGTAGGTTGCCGAATCCTCCACTTACCCGCCCCACTGATCTCCCAATTACTCGCAGAACATCAACTTGGTCGAGCATTTGGTGTGCGAACTGAAGGAGCAAAACTCTTTCATGGACAGCATAATGGAACCGCTGCACCTGAGCAAGGATCTGGAGCCACATCAGCGTAAAATGGAGTATCTCAAGATGCGAAACACAATTCTGGCCATGACCCTGGACGAGTCGAAGGAGCACACGGAGCATTTGTACTTGCTGTGCGGCAAATACGAGTCGAATGCGGTGGCTCTTCAGCTGGCGCTCAACTGCAGCGATCGCGCCATCGAGGCTTACGATGTGATGCTGGCACTGTTGGAGACCAAGTAAGTCCTGGGCAGAGTATTGGACTCTCTTCTATAAAATCTCTAAATTAGGTTGGCGCTTCTGAACGATCAATCGGCGGCAGCGGAGGAAAGCCGCCGTTCGGTTGAGGCGGTGGCCAAGCATCTGCTGGCGCGCCTGGACAGCGAGAAGAATGTGTGCGAGAACAGTCTGGGCCCCTGGCAGCACAACATCAATTTGGGCGGAGAAGATTCCCCGAAGAGTGCCCGGCCGTGGTGCACCGACGATGACAATCGTCTGCGCAATCACGTCTCGAAGCTCAAGGGTCGCCGCTCGACCGTGCAGCAGACAATTGTCAATCTGGAATCGCCCTTTTGCGACGTGTACGAAAGGAAGCGTCTGGCCCTGGAGAAGGGCCACGAGTTGCGGGACGAGTACAAGAAGTCACCCATGGATCTAGATACGGCCGTAATTATGCAGGAGCTGCTCGAGCTGCAGGACGAGAATGTGGAACTAAAGTCGAAAATAGATGAGGCGGAGCAGGACCGACAGCACGCAAAGGAACGAGTGGCCATCCTGCACGTTGCCCTCCAGCAGCTGCAGCTGGCGAATCGAGTCTCCTACTCGGAGGCCGAGCACTCGGCTCTCACCGAGCAACAGTTGGTCGAGGCGCTGACCCGCGAAACAGAACTCAAGGGTCGCCTCCAGACGCTTCTGGCCAACTTTGCGTCCTCGCAACGAGCCTCCGAGGAGAAATACGAGGAGCTGCAGCAGAGCGTACGCGAGCTGCAGCAATCGAACCAGTAAGTAACCAGTAACCAGCCGATTATCATGTCATTATTGTGTATATCAACGAATAATCTTCCCTGAAGATCCATACCATCCCACACTTTCAATTGATTTCATGTTACCATCTTCAAGCCCTATTAAGTCGTTTATTAAGCCTTCAAATATCTATTGCTTCAAGAAGGCTGATTTCCTCTCCTTGAATACTGCCCTATCTCAGATGGATTGGTCATTCCGTGACGATTTCCAGGAAATCGAGTCTGCCACGAATGCATTATATAGCTCTATTTTTTCCATCTTTCCCATGCATGTTCCTTTAGTCACCCCCTCCAGAAATCTTTCTGGTCCTATCTGGTTCACCCCTGGATTAATAAATCTGAAGAATTTAAAATCCCGTATGTACAAGAAGTTTAAAAAATCCGGTTTGCAATCATACTTTTCGAAGTACTCAATTGCAAAATCGAAATCGAAACAGATACTTGACCCAATGCAAGCTTAACTTTAAACGTGACCCTAAACAATTCTTCAGGTTTGTTAATTCTAAACGTAAATCTTCCCGATTTCCTTCTTTTTGCACTTAAATGGTAGTTATGCTGATAGGAATTGTGATATTGCTGATCTGTTCGCTTCCTTTTTCCAACGTTGCTACTCTGTCCCGTCTATTAACTTTCCCTCTATCCTAGCCTCATCGAACGACTTTAGTAGTAGTTACTCTTATCCTATCCCTTCCTAGTTCTAACTGTATCCTTCCCCCCTTCATCGACTATGATGGTCTCCTAACAAATCTAAAATCGTGCAAGTTTTCGTTCTCCACTGGGCCAGACTCGGTTCCGAGTGCTGTCCTAAAACTTTGTGCAGAATCTCGTTGTGTGCCTCTCCTAAAACTTTTCAATTTGTCTCTCAAGACTGGTGACTTTCCCACCGTCTGGAAAGAATCCTATATAGTTCCCTTTCATAAAAAGGGATCTAAATCTGATGTCTCTAACTACCGCTGTATTTCCAATTTATCTGCCATTCCTAAACTCTTCGACTTCGAAAAAATCATCACTTCTCAGCTGCAACATTTTTGTAGTTCTGTATTTTCTGAATCATGGAAGCATGAATCTGAAGCATGGATTCATTAAACGTCGCTCAGTTTCGACTAATCTCCTTCAATTTTCCACCTTCGTAACTTCGGGATTTGCTAAACAGTGTCAAACTAATGTCGTTTATACTGACTTTAGTAAAGCCTTCGACTCCGTCAATCATAATCTACTTATTCATAAACTGTCTCTTCTAGGGTTTCCGACTAAGCTGCTATACTGGACTAATTCTTACCTTTGTAACCGTTCTCAACGTGTGTGCTTTACCTCCTCTCTCTCTAAACCTGTTATTATCTCATCGGGGGTTCCTCAAGGTAGTCATCTGGGTCCCATGCTATTTAACCTATTTATTAACGATCTTCCACAAATGTTATCTCATTCCCGTGCCCTAATGTATGCTGATGACGTTAAGCTATGTTTTTCCTACAGTGACCCCTTGTCCCCACTATCTTTGCTATCCGATCTTGACGCCCTTAACAACTGGTGCCTAATCAAAACTCTACCTCTTAACATTTCTAAATGCAATATAATGACCTTTCACCGCAATAAGCCATACCTTTTCGACTACTCTATCAATAACATTATCCTTCAACGCCTCTTCAAAGTTAACGACTTGGGCATTACCTTTGTACCTAATCTTTGTTTCAACTCTCATATCTGTACTATCTCTAACAAAGCCAAAGGAGTCCTTGGATTTGTCAAAAGATGGTCTAAGGAATTTACAGACCCGTATACTACAAAACTTCTGTATGTTTCTCTGGTCCGGCCTATCTTGGAATATGGTTCTTTTGTCTGGTCTCCTCACTACCAAAAATTTCAGGATATGCTCGAATCAGTACAAAAACAGTTCCTCATCTTTGCCCTCCGGGGACTCAATTGGGACCCTTCGATCCATCTTCCTTCTTATGAAAGTAGGTTGCGCTTAATTAACCTCCACTTTCTTAAATCCCGTAGAACCTGCCAAGGAGTTCTCTTCCTCCACAAGCTTCTCTCTGGTGAGGTCGAATCGACTGCCCTCATCAACCTTATTAGTTTTGCTGTTCCTTTCCGCCCGACTAGGCATTACTCTAGGCATCCTCTTCATCTCCAACTCTGTCTTTCTAACTACTCGGATTACGAATCTTTGCGTAGCCTTTGCCGTAACTATAACCTATTTTTCCATCTGTTTTCCTTTGATACTAGTTCTAATATGGTCAAAATTATCTTATTCAATAACTTTATTTAATTTAAATAGCTTTAATTGGGAATTGTTCGGCTACCGGCTACCGAGCCGATAATCAGCCCTACCGGGTCTGAGTATTGGCATTGGCCCTTTAGTTTAATTAGTTAATATGCAATTTTGCCCTTACAGTTTAACTGTACATTGTTAAACTTTAAACAAAAATAAACAATAAACAACAATATATTTGTCTTGCAGCAATCTGGGCAAAATGTTGGAGGTGAGCAGACGCAAGTACCAGGTGCGGGTCAATAAACTGGAGCAGAGAATTGCGGACTTGCGGCTGGACCCTGAGCAATGCAACAAGCATGTTCCTGAGACAACACTGTAGATGTAAGGATGTCCACATACTGACAGTCACCCGAGGAGAGGATACTACGGGCTGGGCGCTAAGAACCTTTCTCTCCCTGATCATATCGCTTCTGCTACCGCTATTCCCATTCCCACCATTATATCCACCACAACCACCCTCTTAGCATCGCATCCTCTCCTGGGGGTGTCTAGTCAGGACCAAGACAGTATCACGAATGTGCCATGCGACTAACTTGTAGCCGGTGGCAAGGCCCCGCGGCGAATCAGGCTGGATAAACTACATACATATTTACGTAAACATATAAACACGGTGCCATGGGAACTAAGCTCCAAGTTGAATCTTATTAGATGGAAGGAGCTGGCTCCTGGGCGCCACAAGCAATTACATATACATACGATTTAGACGAAACTAAGAAGTTACTCACACACTCACGACACTTACACGGGAATCCTATATTTATACAATGTATTCGCATCATGCTGCTTGTTATATGAACTCTAAATGTATTTAAACTTGTACAAATTATATGTCTACTGAAACTACATTCGTTCACTCATTGGAGGATTCGTCTTCGGCAGCAACATCGCCATTAGCATCGCCATTAGCCTCACCCTCACCTTTACCGCCATTGTCTACGGCTCCATCTCCATCTGCGTCGTCACTAGCACTAGCACTAGCACTAGCGCTACTGTTGCTATTGCTGTTGCCATTGCTCTCAGAGATGTCCTCTTCGGCGTGTCCATTTGTGTGCTCCGGCGTTGGTGCGGTTGGGCCAAGGGCTTGGAGATGTTCCCGGGCGGCCTGAACCAGCTTCTCGAGCTCCACGCACTCAGTTTCAATCTCATAGTTCTTCGATACCAGCAACACCCAGTGGGCGTCGAGGGAGCGCAGCCTCTCGCCCGCAAGCGTCTGCGCCTGCTTGCGTTGCCAGTTCACGTCCTGTATGTCCTTCTTCAGTTGCTGCAGCTGCAACTGCGCTTTGGCCTGCATGGCGGTGAACACCTCCAAGTAGGATTTCCACGCTTCCGTGCCATAGTCGAGCAAAAGTTCCAGATTTAGAGCGCGCACGCACTGGTGCTCCAGTTGGGCCATGGAGTTTTCAATGGCCTCTTGCCAGGCAGAAACCTCGCCCAACTTGTTGGATGGCGGTGGTGGCAGCTCGTACCGCTTCATGGAGAGCGTCTCCATTGGCAGGCGATTCTGTATGCGCTCGAACTCGTTGACCATCAGCGGTGTCTCGAATGGCGAAGTGGCTGGCAATGGCAAGTGATCCAGGTAATTCTTTGTCGGCCGGTAGCGCCTGCACTCCTCCTCCACCATGGCGAGCGCCTGTCGGCCAAAATCAGTTGATAAGTGTTGATTAACGAAGCAATGATCTAATTTACCGATTCCCTGACGCCAACGTCGTCGTACCCATGGTCTATGTAGGGCAGGGCATCCACAATAACTTCTCCAGCCATTTATAATTAAATTTTTACAGATAAACAATACTTTTTTCGGCGCTAACAGTGCTGTGCAATGCAGTTTTGTTGCTAGTTCTGGGCAACGACAAAATATTAGTTGTGCCATCTCTAGTGCATTTGAAAGTAGAGTTGTCAAACTATCGACTGTTCTTTTCGTACACTAACCATACAATATACATATGAATCAAGGCATACATTGAATCAAGGCATTGAACCGAAACGAATATATCTACGATTTCTAATCCAAGGAAAAATAACGGAAAATAGAACAAAAACATGTGTATCACGAATGAAACAAAAACTGTTGTGGTAAAGAAAGGGAAGTTTTATTTTAGTAAATATTTTATTGGAAAACTTCAATCAATATTTAATGTCTTATATTGTCAAACAATAGTTCGAAAATAGCTCAAATCTTCCGAAGGTTTCTCCAAAAGGTACACTTTTTACCACATCTATTTCAGAATATATGCTACATATACTTATCCGGATGATATACATAGTTACATATATCGGTGCTGCCACAGATCGAATTCCACCTGATATGCTTTGATAATCTGTGGCACCACCCCAACCCCACAGATTATGGGAATCCATTTGTGGTTCAATGGGATTTCTAAAACTTGCAAAATACTACACATGCATCTACTACTACAAGTTCTACCATTAACTGACCCATTTAAGAGTCGTTTTGAGAGGGTTCCAATACAGTTCCAGTATCCAGCGGATACAATATCTCCTGTATCCAGCGGACACCATTTGTGTCTATTGTGGTTCTTTAGGACGTTGATGTGCAATGACTGCACCATCAAGTGGCCCAAGCGACACCAGCAGATGGCTGGCCAACCGACCGAGGAGCGCTGCCGCATTTCGATTGGGAAGTATTACGCTTAATAAAACACCAAGTACTACGGGTAAATTAAACCTGAAAAAGAGCCCCCCAGTACGTGAAAGTGAAGCTTTTAAGAATTGCATAGAACTCCCATGATGTTGCACCTTACACATGATCCAAGACAAATATCCGACCCGACCCCACCTGAAACAATAATGTAACTATCATACCGGAATAAATCCACTGTTCAAAAACAAAAAGCCTTTAAATGAAAACGGAGTGCAAGAAGGAGATAATATAATAGGTATATAAAAGATAATAAATATAATATAATAATATATAGAAGGATAAATAAACAAATAAAATAAGAAAATATGTAAAGGGCAATCGAAAGAAGAAACAGTATAAGGAGTAAACCAAAACAGAGAGACTCACCTGATCCCATAATCATAAAGTGAAGCGTTGAATATCACTTGCTCTTTCCTTTTGTTGCATTGCTGTAGTTTGATGTTTGTCGTTTGCACACATAAACACAAAAACACACAAAAAAAATCAAAAATTAATTATCACACACACAGTTACCATGCCTCTGTATCGGCAACAACGAATTTATTCTTTCTATGATAGTTAAATCAGTAGAGATTTGCATTGCGCAGAATACATCTATTTCCTGTATTTGGCTTATGCTCTAGAAGCGAAGAGGGAGACGAAGAGTACATAGAAAATGTAGAGATTACTTTGAAGAGTTCTTCTCTTTGATGCTCTCTTCCTATGCTTATGCATTGTAAAGGTGATTTTAATTATTGCGTTATTTTGTCTTTGGCGTATGCATTGTTGTTGTTGTTGCTTGCATGGGTGGAATGGGAGACGGATAATGCGTGGATGATGTACATAAGTCAACTTGACCATAAAACAAATATTTTAATGTGAATAGCTATGTATATTTGATCCATCTCTTCATTGCAGGTAATGCAGCGCAGACAATTAAGAGCGCAACTTTGCTGAAATAATCTGAAAGCGTCTTTTTGCAATAGGGATTTGTGTGTGTTGTTGTTGTTTTGGTTTGTGCTCTGTATGGGGAGGGGACGGGGAGATAAGCCACGAAAATTTGTAATTATTTGAATATTTCTTATATTTGATGCTCTCCTCCTACCTGTGGTGTGGTGTGGATATAATGCTCTAAAGCGGGGGCAAAAGTTAAGAGAGCGGCCAAGGCTTTTACATTGTAGAGAGTATTTGTAACTGTTTTTTGGCGTTGGCGTATGCGTATGCATCGCTGTTGTTGTTGCCTGCCAATTCTTTACATGGGTGGAATGGGAGACGGGGAGTGCGTGGGTGACGTAAGTCAGACCATAGAACTAATATTTCATACAGTACATACATATACTCGTATGTACATATCTTAGCTTTCGATTTGTCAAATTCATTCCACTCTAGCGCGCTTCAGTTGTCGGATCTTGTTCGTGCTCTGCTCTGCTCCTTCACTTGATCATTTTTCTGCGCCATTTTGACACAGAATCCGGAAAGCCCTCACCCTCCCCTCCCCCACACACACACAAACACATCTGCAGTCTGCCAGAGGCAACTCACATACCCCTACCAATGTCCTGCCCCTTCAATTTTCCACACCCTGCAGTGGAGAATGCAAAATCATACGAGAAAAAGCTCAAAATATTGCGGCAGTAGGATATTTTTTGTAATATTAATAAGTTTATTATATCTTCTTTATTTTTTATGTTCTATTTTTCACATGTATGTATGTACTTGCATACACACACGATCTGTGTGTTCATCTTAATATATGTATGTACATAATATACATATACACGTTCCCGAGGGATCGTATAGTGGGACGTATAGTGGGACGATCGTATATAGGGACGCATAGTGCTGGAGGCTTTTGCGACGCTGGACCTCGTCCTACTGATCGAAGGATCCCAGGAGACCTTCAACAGGGCAGGAGCAGGGTCGGTAATTGACCACGAGGCCATCCAGTATTCTCTGGGGAGGTCTACCCGAGGGAGAGGAGTCCCACCCCGACCCCGACAGGGGAAGACATAGCGCCAGGACACTCTGAGGCCCCAGTCCTTCGCTAGAGCACTGCGGGGCTCTAACTCAAGCGAGGCAGCTGGAGCCAACTAGTGGGCCAACAACCTGGCCGTCGCAGTAGAGGAGGCCTGCGACCAGAGTATGCAGCAGTGTTCCGGTGTAAACCGGTGTTCTGGTGGAGTGAGGAGATAGCCGAGATCCGCCGAACGTGCATCCGCGCCAGAAGGCTGCTTCAGTGATGAATATATATACATACATATATATATGCACAAAAGGCTTCATAAATCTGATTGGCTGGCGCACCGGTAGAGAAAATCAATCATGTGGCTTCGTGTGTGCTGTCAGTATTCTGATCGGCAGCAGTGAAAATGTTTCGTGTGTCTTTGGCCATATGCACAAAAGGCTTCATAATTCTGATTGGCTGGCGCACAGGTAGAGAAAATCAATCGTGTGGCTTCGTGTGTGCTGTCAGTATTCTGATCGGCAGCAGTGAAAATGTTTCGTGTGGCTTTGGCCATATGCACAAAAGGCTTCATAATTCTGATTGGCTGTCGCACCGGTAGAGAAAATCAATCATGTGGCTTCGTGTCTGCTGTCAGTATTCTGATCGGCAGCAGTGAAAATGTTTTGTGTGGCTTTGGCCATATGCACAAAAGGCTTCATAATTCTGATTGGCTGGCGCACCGGTAGAGAAAATCAATCGTGTGGCTTCGTGTGTGCTGTCAGTATTCTGATCGGCAGCAGTGAAAATGTTTCGTGTGGCTTTGGCCATATGCACAAAAGGCTTCATAATTCTGATTGGCTGTCGCACCGGTAGGGGAAATGAATGGTGTGGCTTCGTGTCTACTGTCATAATTCTGATCGGCAGCTCCAATAATAATCGCTGAGAGCGAAAATTTCCGTTGTGCGCTCATACACACGTACAAACACGCAAAGTACGTGAGAATGCATGAGCACGCATACACTCTCACGACTGGCTAGGGCGCTGATGCCTGGTGGCATGAGTGATGTATAAAGTGTCGTATCTATATATCGTATAGTTAGTGGTGGTAGGATTTTCCTTTCGCAACAATTTACATGTGCACGGAAGGAACGGCATTCACCAGCAATATGGACACGCAAAGAGAAACATAGTACAGAATAGTATAAAATGGTTTTCATCTCAGGCACCAATGAATACAGCAACTATCCTCTTTATTTTACGCGCCAAGCTAGCTCAAAAACTATCGCTGGTAGGAAAACAGCGACATTGTCGATAGTTCCCTAGATGGTTTGACACCTGAACTTGACAGTTGGGAGAAATGCAACTCTGTAAAAAAACGTGTTTGCCAACACTTTTCGGCCATTTCCGGCAGCTCTCTTTCTTTCTTCGTTCTTCTTAATAAAAAGAGGACGGTATCTGCGTTTGCAGAATATTTAATACCATTTATTGGGCTTAAAAATCAACGAACATGGTGAGAAAGTGTGCATCATTAGTGCCTGGGCCGCCGCAGACTGCATAAACGTGGGTTTTACACACAAAACAATCGGAAAACAGTGAAAATGTGCCGTGAAATTCAGCCTAACCTCCACGTGTTGTATGTAGTGTGTGGTGTGCCAAGGCAGTGTGCGAAATGTCATGTTGTGTTTTGGACACGTTTAAACGGACGCTTTTGGTTTTTGTTTACAGAGCTTAGGCAACGCCAGGCCATTGGTCTCCGTGTACACGGAAAAGAATGAGGCTGCCAAGGATAAGAACATCTGCCTGCCGGCGGTGTTCAAGGCACCCATCCGTCCGGATGTGGTCAACGAGGTGCACCAGTTGCTGCGCCGCAACAACCGCCAGCCGTACGCCGTGAGTGAGCTCGCTGGTAAGTGACTGCCCGTGAATGCTTGATGTAAACAAGGAAAATAATTGCTTTTTTTTTGATTCCACCAGGTCACCAAACCTCTGCCGAGTCGTGGGGTACAGGTCGTGCCGTCGCACGTATTCCCCGTGTGCGTGGTGGTGGTACTCACCGTTCCGGCCAGGGTGCCTTCGGCAACATGTGCCGTGGTGGACGCATGTTCGCCCCCACCAAGACCTTCCGTCGCTGGCACCGCAAGGTGAATGTCAACCAGCGCCGCTACGCTCTGGTGTCGGCCATCGCCGCCTCCGGCGTGCCCGCCCTCGTGCAGTCCAAGGGTCATGTCATCGACGGTGTCTCCGAGTTCCCATTGGTCGTCTCCGATGAGGTCCAGAAGCTGCAGAAGACCAAGCAGGCTGTCATCTTCCTGCGTCGCCTGAAGATCTGGGCTGACATCCAGAAGGTGGGTACTAAGAGTCGAATAGAAGCTAATCCATCCAAGCAACGTGTAAACGACTGATGAGTAGTGACTGATTGTCAGTCTGTTTACATGCTCCTCGGAGCATTGGCGCGTTGCCAGAAAAACTGCTCTCCTAGGCGTTACGAGTGTAACCTGATTCAAAGTTGCAGCCGTTTGCAGTGGAGAGCCACAGCCCAACTCCAGCATGTACTCTTGCTACACAGCTTCTCAAGCTAAAAAATAAGTGTTTGGAAACTAATTTGCTTGTTTATGTTTATGTGCCGTCAACAGGTGTACAAGTCTCAGCGCTTCCGTGCTGGCCGTGGTACCATGCGCGACCGTCGTCGCGTTGCCCGTCGTGGTCCCCTGGTCGTCTACCACAAGGACGAGGGTCTGCGCAAGGCCTTCCGCAACATCCCCGGCATCGAGACCATCAATGTCGATAAGCTGAACCTGCTGAAGCTCGCCCCAGGCGGTCATGTCGGTCGCTTTGTCATCTGGACCGAGTCTGCCTTCTCGCGCCTGAACGATCTGTTCGGCACCTGGAAGAAGCCAGCCACCTTGAAGAAGGGCTACAATCTGCCCCAGCCCAAGATGGCCAACACTGACTTGTCCCGTCTGCTGAAGTCGGAGGAGATCCGCAAGGTTCTGCGCGATCCCCGCAAGCGCGTGTTCCGCAGCGTCCGTCGCCTAAACCCACTGACCAACGTGCGTCAGCTGATCAAGCTGAACCCATACGCCGAGGTGTTGAAGCGCCGTGCCGCTTTGGCTGCCGAGAAGCGCACCGTGGCCAGGGTTCTGGCCAAGGCCAAGAAACAGAACGTCGAGCTGGCCAAGTCCCACTTCGCGAATGTCGCCACAAAGGCTGCCGCCAACCGCGCCAAGCTCCTGGCTGCCCGCAAGAAGAAGGTCGCCGCCAAGAAGCCAGCGGCCAAGAAGTAAACGTACTTTCCCCAAGTAATGCAGACACACTCTTTTATATAATAAATAACAAAAGTTGTATGAATTTTATTCATAATACAGTGCGAAAAAAATTACTGATTAAACAATTTAGTCTTAGGCCATAAGTATCTACTGTTGCTCATTTTGCTGCGCTCCGTTCCGCTCTCACTCAGTCTCAATCTCATTGAGAGAGGCCATGTTATCAGCTCACTTTCGTTCGCTCTCTGTGTGATAACGCCAGCAGCAGCCGCCTTCGGGATTGATGCCACGGAATCGGCTGCGGTTATCTTCGTACACCGCCGATCTTGGTCGGTCGTATACTCGTATATAAGTACTCTGCTCGTAATATATGTATGTATGTGGCATGTGCATAAAGAGCGGCCGCAGTACATACCTACTGTCACACGTTAATTGGCATTTAATTAAGCGTCAACCGTGGACGGCCACTGTTATTCCACTGTGTACTCTCGAACCGTACGGTTTGGCGCTCGTCTGTCGCGCATAAAGCACCGTCCTCAGCACAAAGGCAGAAGAAAGGACGCGAATTTGATTCAATTAACTACGGAACAGCGAAAAAAGTACAATCAGCAACTAGCAGAGCGAAAAACCGGTTTAAAAAGACTGCACAAGTTCAGCTGTTCCAATAATAATTGGCTGCGGTACACTGCGGTGGAAGCTGCTAGCCAAAGGTGGTTCTATCTGTCAACGTCTCATCTCGTGCGAGAGAAATTAAACCAAAATCGGAATAAAGCAAAGCAAATTCCCAGAATCATACGATATTTTTTTATGCACCGAATGGCGGCGGGTCGCGACACGACGGGCGATGTCTGGTTATATTTCGAGTAGAACGCAATAATACAACCCCCACCACCATAGGCACACATTGGAGTGGAGTGTCGTGGAAAGCACAGGAGAGGAGAGGAGCGGAGCTATCAGAAAGCAAAGCATCAGGCGAGAGAGCCGGAGAGAGTAAGAAGAGAGCGGAGCGGAGCGGAGCGGAGCGTCGCTGGAACAGAGCTCAATGCGCGCCGTTTTGTTATTGTTTGTACAGCAGCAATCCCGTACGGTACGGCATCATCATATTTTGCACCGCCATTGGGCGATAATTAAGTACAAGCTAGCTGTTCTGCTGAAAGGGACGCTGGCTGACATCGCTTCTAGACGTCGTCACTGAGACACCACGCACTACTTCCGATCACTTGGCCGGCGGCTGATTGAATACTAATTCCGTTGTAGTGACACCAAAGAGCAAGACAAGGCGAGGCGAGGCAAGACAAGGGAAGCACCAGCATAATCATGCTATCGACTGTCTTGAACTTTGCCCAGCGTGTTGCTGAGATTTCTTTGCTCGGCGGCATAGAGATTGCATCAATTGCACTCATCGTCTACTATGTGTTTGCGAAAACGAGGTGAGTGTGACTGTGTCTGTGTCTGTGGATGGAAGCCAAATAAATCCTACTAGTACCTACTGGTACTCTATGTGCTATGTTCCTTCTGTGCTTCTCTCAAGTTCAAGTAATGTGCTCCGTGACGCAGGTGGGCTGGCAAGAGGAAGCGCCGTTATTTATAGACACCAAAACCTAGAGCGGAGCGGGCTATCCAAAGCATGCTAATTTGGCATGTTGTTGATATTGTCGCCGCGCAGGTGGTTGTCGCACCTCCGACTGACTCACATCGCGAGCCCTTCATCTGCATATTTAACAGAAGCGCAAGCCATTAATGTAAATTTCCGCTAATCATCCACGTGCTAACAATTTAGCGATTGCGGGATTAGAGGGTGGCGGCGAGGGAGGCTGCATCTATCTGGGGGTCATCTCGTTTTGATTTACTTGTCATAGCAGAGCACTTTCCCTTCCTGCTCGCCCAGGGGCCCTACCCCCGTCTTTCACTGTCACTGCAATTGTGATAACAACAACTGGTTCGACCGCTTGCAAAAACTCTTGGCAACAATTATCGTAATTAAAAAGTGTATTGTCCCTATGTGTGTAGATTGTGGACTGTAAAATTAGCACTCAATTATCTGATTAGGATTTCGGAATCATTCGTATTATTATTTACGTTGCTGAATGTTTAATCGGGCAGTAAAGCTATCTCGCATTCCCCTCATAAACCTATCTCGTTGGAGAGTCACAAAGAGTATGGCACGTCGTATGCCGTGTGAAGTACCGCAAAAAAAGGCTTCTAAAATTGGCCTAGAACCATAAACATTACCTTTAATCGAAAACCACGCCAGGTCGAACAGCGTTACTAAACATTATATTATATGTATAGTACATATGTATTAAAAGCACTAAAACACTTGGCTTATCCCATATAAATTTTCCACACCCTGAGATGAAACTTTTTTATTATTTCCACCTAACGACCGATGAGTACACTATAATTTTATTCATTTACATTTGAAAGTCCTTACGCTGGCCGCCCGAGTCTCTTCTCATGGAGGAGCGATGCGTCGATGTGGACATTGAACGATGATTTGATTTCTTTGTTCCAAAGTCTACTTCCGAGTCCATACAGAAACTCTCCGCAAAGGCGTCCGATAGCGTGTTGTCAGTCGTAAGGTGTTCTGAGGGAGTTCGGGCACGGTGGCTATGGCGGCTATGGCTGCGACCCCTGGCCATATATTCGCTTGAACTTAAGCTGCCGTCTAAGCTGTCCACCACCGGACGTTCGTGAAAAGAAATGTACTCGCGCAGTTGGGCGATGCGTTCCTTCTCCACCTTCATTTGCTGATTCAGCTGAACCTCCATTTTGGCGTAGCCGTTGAGCTTGAGCTGCAATTCGTCATGCCGCTGCTCTCTGCGCCAGAAGTGAAGGTTGTCGGATGATCTTTGCTCGCTTTGGAACTTGCTTATCTTCCTGTAGAGCTGGAGATATTTAGTGGGGTCCTGGAAGTAGTTGGCCACACTCATGGGCATGTCCCGGCTAATAACTATTGCCTGTAGCGGGCGGTCACACATTGGGCATCTTTTTTCGTCAGCACAAGCTGTTACACAGGGGCCACAGATAATGTGATGACATCGCGTGAGTTGGAACGGTATGGTCGGCTCAATATCGCGTCTCCGCGCGCACTTGTTGCAGTGCACACGAAACATAGCCAAGACAATTGATTTTAATTTACTCTCGGTGAACTGGTGGCGTGGCGTCTGTTGAGTGGGAATTGGAGATTCCTAACGGATTGGGACAATATCCGTTATCTGCAATGATCTGGCAGCACTGTTTGAGTGGTAAAATTCTAAGTTAAGCGCCAATTATCTGGTTTATGAGAATTTTTATGGGCATTCCTATTATTATTATTTTTTAGTAGCAAAAACAAGTAGCATCGGCTGATTTTTTATTTTGATGATTCCATCCAACAATGGCGGCTCAAAGTTCAATTCTGTGCCATATTTTATGAACTAGTACTATACACTTATCAGCACCGCTACCACCAAGCACTTATTTTAAAATGTATAGTTACTTTAATTCACATATGTACAATGTATGTACATACACAATTGCAGAAGTATAGGGTATTGAACTCAAACAAAGTTGGACTGTAGACCCCCTCTGCAATCGAAAGAGGTGTTGTATATTTAATTGCGAGCTACTGATTTGAAGCACTTGGGTAATTGTTAGGCCAAGGAGATTGCAATATACATACTTATTGTTTGATAATAACTGTTTTGTTTTATTGTTCGCAGGGCCCCCATCATTATCGCCAACTTGTTTCCCAATTTGAATCTGAGCTATCGCACGTCTTTGGGGAAGATCAATACCATACGCAGTGATCTTTTGGTCACGCTGCGCTCAACAAATGTAAGTGTGCCGCTTATCACCAATTGCATCTCGACGCATCATAGCCATCACGATTTAACCCAACCTCAGTTCAAAACGAGTGACGGCAATGCTTAGTCGTTTGCTGATAAGCAAATACTGTCCATTCAATGAATTAAATTATAAAAAATGAGGTGATCAAAATTAAGGAATATTGTGCTGCCACCTAGTCCTGCACTACTCGACAAAATTGATTGCCAAAAATGACTTTTTCTGATAGATTTGGATGTTTAAAAATGTTTAAAGAATGTTTTTTTTTTCATGGAGTAGTTTTTTTTTAGGAAGTTTAAAAAAATGTGGTATTTTTGTCATAGGTAGTGCTTCTATTTTTTACATAACTTAAGTTTCCTACAACTGGTTGTATTGATCTTTGCAGTTAAAAAAAGCTGACAAATGCAGCTATAAATCCGACTCAGACACTTTGTAGCTGCTACTTAACGTCTGCAAGATATTAAGCTTCCAAATTGAAATTTCATTATTTTTTTCGGTTATAACTTAGCCGTTTATTTTTATATTTTTATAAGCGATACCCTAAACGACGCCTAATTAGTGTGTCTATCTAAAACCAAAAATCAAGGCACTAAAATATTTATTTTTTCGACTTTTCCTGAGCTTTTAAAATCAAAATTTCGGGGGAAAAATACCGAAAAAAATGATGAAATTTCAATTTGGAAGCTTTATATCTCGACTAGTGCTGTCAATCGTCATCGATAGCCGTACTGTACTTCTATCGGTTGTCGGTTGTTTGCGAAAAAAAGCCGGGCGCAGCTTTTCGCGCAAGAAATGTTATATTTTGTACTTCGAATCTATATTATTGGCAGTGCGTAAGAAAGAATCTCATATTTATAATGTCATTGGATGGATTTAAAGCTCGCGGCTGGTTCGAGGTATCTTTTCATTCACGAACGTGAAATATATGCACAGCAATTGCATCACCGCAGTGTACCCTGATCTCGTTCTCGTTGTAGGAGCCAAAAGTGCAAAGTTCTGTCGCACATGGCATTGGCACCCAGAATATGCTGGAGCTGACGCCGCACGCTGGATACAAACCGTTTAAAGGCTATTTTGATTGGGGCGTGATCTTCCCCTATGTCGCACAGGTATTTCGCAGCGAGAAGTTTGAATACCGACAGGTAAGTGTCGCGAAATCTCTGCGCGCGCGCAGTTTATACCATTAATAACCTAAATACGCACGTTGCAGGTTACCGAAATCGTTCACAATGATCCGGCTCTGAAACTTGCGATTAAGCAGGCTGCCGAACAGGCCCTGCGCGACCAGCGGTATGCCCAAAACGGCCATCGACTGCTCACGCGCAGCGTTAGCGCTGAACAGGAGGAGGAGGACAAGAGCAAGGGTATATCCTACCAAGCCATTTTGCGCAAGCAGGAACAACGTGCCATCAGCATACTGAAGGAAATGGGCTCCACTTTAAATAATGGCCTGCTCGCCTTTACATCTTGGATCCTGTACAAGCTGTTGCCATGCTTCCTGTCTGGCGTCGTGACGAACACCAAACAGATTGAAATGCTCAAAACCGCATCGGAGCGGTCGCCCGGTACACCGTTGATATTTGTGCCACTGCATCGCAGTCACTTGGACTACATCATGGTCACCTTTATTCTGACCAACAACGATATACGCAGTCCTCTGGTGGCCGCTGGAAATAACCTGCAGATTCCCGTCTTTGGCGGGCTGCTTCGTGGTCTCGGGGCCTTTTTCATTAAGCGCAAAATTGATCCAGTGGAGGGTAAGAAGGATGTGCTATACCGCGCGGCGCTCCACCTATACCTGACCCATGCCCTAAAGCAGGGCCACAATGTTGAGTTTTTTATCGAGGGCGGACGAACGCGCACGGGCAAGCCGTGCATGCCGAAGGGCGGCATCCTCTCTGTGATTGTGAATGCCTTCATGGACGGCAGCATTCCAGATGCTCTCCTAGTCCCCGTTTCGGTCAACTATGAACGCCTCGTCGATGGCAATTTTGTCCGCGAGCAGAAGGGGGAAAAGAAAATACCCGAATCCTTCAAGAAGGCCATTTCAGGCATCTGGAAGGCACTCAACTCAAAGTACGGCCGCATGCGCATTGACTTCAATGAGCCGTACTCGATACGCGAGCTGGTCAATTCGTTCAACCAAATCGCCCGCGAAGATGGCAATGCCAAGATCTACAAGCCTGCTGCCAAGTAAGCGCTGATTGCGATTTAATTTCGAGTTTATTTTACCTTTAAAATTTCGTAGAACCCTCCAGCATAACCAATCGACCTCGTCGCTTTATGGCACCGATGTGGTGTGTGAAGAGCATCGGAATCTCATCGAAAGCATCTCGCGGCAGGTAGTCTTCGACTGTGCGGCTGCCACATCTGTGATGTCCACGAATGCGCTGGCCTTTCTGCTACTCACCCGCTACCGGCAGGGTGCCGAGGAACATTTGCTGGCCGCAGCCTTGGATGACTTGCGCAACTCGTTGTCTGGCTGCAAGGACATTGGGTTCGCAGGCGAATCCTCGCATGTCTTGGAATACGCCTGTGATCTGCTTGGCTCAGGTATCTATTAGTTCTAGCTCTGAAATTCCCATCGAAATTACAGTCGTAATTTTGAAGGTCTGGTTTCCCGCACACGTAACGAGAATGGTCGCATTTTAATACGTGCCGTCGACTCGGTGGAGAGCATCATCGAGCTGGCGTACTATTCGAATGCGCTGGCCCCGCACTTTGCTCTCAATTCGATACTGATGACTACGTTCCATTCGTTGCTACCAGAGACCCTGGGGTCGTCCAAAAACGCGGCAGGCGTATCACGCAAGAAGCTAATAGAAGCGGCACTGGAGAACTGCCAGATATATCGTTACGAGTTCATACTGAGCAAGCCCACACAAGTATTGGAGCACTTGCTGGAGAAGCATCTGGATGATCTGTTGTTCCGCGATTATCTTCGAATGCCAGAAGAGGTACAGATATACAAATGTCCACTGACGTCGATCACTTTTTTACCTATTTGTACTTGTTCTTCTTTAGAAGAAGGAAATGCAGTCTATCGAATGCCATAGAGCCAGGATTATGTCACAGTACATAGACGTCGACGATGATGACTATCTCTGTGTGGAGAATAACGAGAACGATGATGAGGGCTCCCAGCTGCTTTTCTGTAGCGAAACACTTCAACAGCAGCGCAACATTTGCGAGGTGCTGTCACCCTTCGCCTGGACATACTTGACGGTGGCCCAAGCCCTACAGATTCTCCGCGGTAACTCTATGCTTGAGTCCGAGTTTATAAACTTTGTGATCAACGATTTGTCCGCCAAAGTAAAGCGCGGAAGCTGCATCTATGGTGAGTATTTCGAACCACTCTTACGATCTAGGTAAAGTCTGACCAAGTTTCCCTTTTGAACAGCTGAAAGCATATCAACGGATTCCGTGCGCAACTGTCTGAAGCTTTTAGAGAAATGGTCTGTGATTGAGGTGTGCAACCAGCAGGGTATGCGCCTGATCTCTCTCAACACGCTCTACGAAAAGTCTCGGGAGAGTCTCAACACGATTGTCAAGAAGATAGACGCCATTGTGCCAAAATTAAATGCTGGTTATATGAAGATCAGCCCTTAACGAGATTGTGTTGATTTATTTTTGGCATTCGACGACGTTGTTTCCTTTGCGCGTGGCGTGTGGTGTGTATAGTGTATATCCCCACTTAAGATTAAAGTGCATACTCCTAGATCTTACCGACTAAAATATGTCTAGTTTTATAGTCATACGAGAGTTAAACGTATGTATGCCAAAGTGCTAGCTTTAACAACAAACGAAATATATGAACAAATTCATTTGCATCATTTCACGTACATACATAAAACAAAGCAAGAAAAACAAAACGAAATGAAATACAATACAAAATATCCATCTTCTACTAAACTACTGAACTGATTGATTAATCTTTATAATTTTATATATTTTAGACAAATAGAACACTTAAAACCATTACACATCGTATCGTGTTTTATTTTGAAACGGAAACCAGTTATAGGGAGACCTTAACTCTACTGTTTGAACAATTGTCTGATGTCTGATAAACGTAACATAAAAAAGAATAAATAAGCGCGTAATAAAGATAGTGTATAGCGTGCTTATCGGTTGGGATCAATCGAGCAATATACAACGGCGCTAAACAGTAAAAAAAATATAATAATATTTCCTCGCTTCCTGCCGTCTTACTGATCCTTCTTAGCCTCTTCCAGCGAATCGTCGGCGCTCACGTGCTTGATCTTGGGAACAGATTTCTTTGCCTTCTTGGCCGGAGGTACATGGATTCGAATGGCAGCCCCTCTGCTGCGCTGCTGTTGCTTCAGCTTTGAGACGCTGGTCTGCTGCGCATATATAAATACAGATAGATTAGGATTGGCCTGAAACCAAAGACAGGAAATGTGTTACCTTATCTTTAAGCTTGCCGCCTATCTCCCCGGAACACCGTTCCGCGCCACAGTGGCAGGCTTTCTTCTTGTCATTAAGCAGGTCATCCCACAGATAGTTGAACGTCAGCTCCGTGTCCTGCATAGGGCAAATGGAACGATTATATTAGCTTGAATATGTGTCAGAGCTCGCAAATAACCGTCAACCATTTTGAAGTGTTTTTTTGTGTTCTCTTTGGTTCGCTCCCCAGGGACTATTTTGATTGGTCGCTTTCGGAAAAAAGCCTTTTTGTATGTATGCGTGCGTCTGTGTGACCGGCGAACGAGAGCAAGGTATATTTAACAAGGTGGCTACTTAGCCGCACTGAGAGAGCCAGTACCTCTTATTTCAGTGAAGAAGAAAACTAAAAAAGAGGGCTAGAGAGCGAGTGCTTCTACCTTGTTAAATATACCTTGCTCTCGTTCGCCGGTCACACAGACGCACGCACACATACAAAAAGACTTTGTGACCAATCAAAATAGTCCGTGAGGGAGCGAACCAAAGAGAACACAAAAAAAAGTGTTTTGGTCTGAGAAGAACAGTTGTTTTTCGGACGCTTCAAAATGGTTGACGGGTTTTTTTTCTGTTTTGTCTGCGTGAAGACTGCGTTGGAAAAATCGGTTGACGGTTATTTGCATGCTCTGATATGTGTGTACTTGAATGCTATTGCCTACCGCTGGAATGTCCTTAATGGCGAAGAGTCCCACACGATGACTGCAGTTGACAGTCCACTTTTGTGTGGTGCAATTCGGATCGCATGAATGATTCATGAACCGGGCGAGATTTCCTTTTGGGCCGGCATCGATGATGAAGTCCTTCTCAACACCAAGGAAGTAAAAGTTCTCGTCGCGATCCTTCTGCTTCTCGAGCATGCGCCGCTGGAACTCCTCTTGATTTATCACCTCGCCCACATATTCGATGATGAAATCGCCCTCAGCGATCGGCTCACG
This sequence comes from Drosophila algonquin, assembly GCA_035041765.1. Taxonomy (NCBI): domain Eukaryota; kingdom Metazoa; phylum Arthropoda; class Insecta; order Diptera; family Drosophilidae; genus Drosophila; species Drosophila algonquin. The sequence continues at coordinate 21,575 of JAWNKY010002104.1, read as the reverse complement.
ACTGACAAGTCCGAATCCTCGGGCATTCATATAGACCACATCCATGCGGGGCGATTTGCGGGTTTCAAACATTCGATTTTCGCATCGGTCGCCGCACAGACAGTACTCCGGATGGCATTCGTTGAACAGCATCCGATTGAGGCAGTTGGAGTTGGCGCCGCAAGGATACTCATCCTCGGGACGGCAATCACATGTGCTCTGTTCCTCCGAATTTGTCACGAACCTCACCGGCGGCACTGGCTTGTTGATCTTGATTTTCACATATGGCGGGGGATTTACCTTGATACCGCGCGCAACCATCTGCTCATGGCGCCTGGCCTTGGTGATTTTCAGAAAACGCGTGGCCTCCTCAATACCGTCATAGAATTTCCTGTGCAGCTGTGACTTGGGCTTCAGCTTCTCCCCAGTATCGCCCTCGATATACAGGTAGACCCGTCGCCGTGGTATCCATCCGTGGTCGTGTGTGCCAAAGAATCGCACCACAAACTCACTCTCGCCATGGGCCTTTTTGAGAATGTTGTTGGGTATCTCCGTGGGCGGCAGGATTATGGCCGGCCACCAGCGAAAGTTGTTGAACTTTGCCCAAACGATCTCCCCATAGAGCGGTAGTCGCCCACTCTCGCACTCCTCGCAGATGTAGTTCTCATGCTTTTCGATCGGCACTTCGCGACAGGCTGCGTGCACGGCAATGGGACAGGTCTCGCAGCACAACAGCTCCCCGCCCTTGACACAGATAAAACACCAGAGGACATTCAAGTGGGCATCGGCCTTGGCCACATTGTGTCGGGGGCAGATGAGGTTCGTGGTGGTCAGCATTCGACTGCCGGCGGGTATGCAGCGCGAGTCCTGATGATACGAGGCTGGGCATTTGACGCATCGCGTCAGCTTGGAGCTGCCCACCGGCAGGAATTTGCGGGGGTTGTCCGAGACGCACGTGTGGCAAACGTGCAGGGGACAGCGGGTCAGCGAACTGCTGGCGGTAGCCTGCGGCCAGTATTTGCAGCATCCGGCATGGTATTGTCGGCCGCACAGGTTTTGGCCACACATTATCATCCTGCCGTCCACGGGTTGGTGTTCTTTTGCTTCGCTTGGCTCTTTCAGCGGCGAACCGGGCGACGGCGAGGGGTATGCGGGCGGCAAGACTTGGCGGCAAATGCAACAGCTTGCTTCGGGATCAATATTGCACTCATGGCAGATCACTTCAATAGTGGGAGTAGGTGGTGTAGCGATAATGGCTAAAGCGTCCGGCGCGTCGCCTGTTATGTGTTCCCCTTTGGGAACGGGCGTCGGCGAGATGGAGGGAGGTACACCTTCCAAAGCTTTGAGCTTCGTTCCGTCCTTTTTGAATATGGGCAGGCCGTTCCTCTTGCTCTCCAGGCAATCGGCATGCATCCAGCTGTGACAGGTCCGCGAGCACTGCAGCAGATTCGAGCCGGCTTTGAAGCAATATTTACAGACGCTGCCACGGTTGAGGCCGCGGAATAGGTACTTGCTGTCCAGGTGGAATATATCCTCGACCACCTCCTCGATGGGCCGATTCATTGGCTTTTTCGGCTTGGAAACTTCCGAGAGACGAATCTCCAGTTCCGTCGTTGCACCACCGGTGGCAGTGGCAGTGGGTGTCGGCGTGCCGCTTGGTGTAACAACTGGCGTACGGCTTCGTCGCTCCACCATGGTTTTCAGGCGGGTGGACAGCCGCTGGGTGGTGCCGACGCCGCGTTCCCGTCCAACGATTGCCGACCCAAGCTGATCCTGAACCATTTCGGCGCAGGCCAACTCTCGCTCTTGTTCGCGCAATTGGATCTGCCTTAATGACCAGATATTGCCCACAACGGCGCGAAGAACCTTTTCCACCTTCTCGTCGCGTCGATCGACCATCACATATTCCTTGACCGCATCGAATAGCTGACGAAACTCGGCATTTTCATGCATGCCATTCATATTGAGGGGAGTGGTGTTCTTCTCCGTGCCTGCCACGGTCTCCGATGGCTTGGTGCCGCCGCCAGTCTCTGCCTCAGCCCCTTTGCTCAGTTTTCGCCGCTTGGTGCGCATCTGACTCTTCTTGACGGGCGAGAAGGCCGGACTTTGAGGTGTCACTGAGCGCTCGCGCTTCACACTCCCCAACCGAGAATTGTGTTTGGCATGCAAGTTGTCTGTGGAGTCGTACAGGCTGCTCCCGACATCCGACGTGTCCTGCGTCATGGAGTTGGTTCGTTTCCGTTTCTGTTTGTTCAGCGTTCTGAAATGGTTCGAATAAGGACATTGATTAGCTATGATCTCTGGGATTCTCTTTGGTGTTTACTCACGCAACGCTCTCATAGATCTGATAGAACTTCTCCATTCGCTCGGAGTAGGGTACTTCGGCCACTAGATTGGCTTCATCGATGGCCTGCTGCCAGACCTCTACTTTCGTCCGCTTTGGCACCATGGTTCGGTACTTGCTGCTCCTGTTGCCATGCTTTATGCGCACCTTCTCGCGCAGCTCCTCGTATGCCTTGAGGCCGGTAAAGCTCAGGAGATTCTCGGGCTTAATCCAGTTGCGGCGCCCGTTGTCGGCAAAGAAGCGCACATGCACCTGGAAGGGCACGGGAGCGTTGTCCGTCGATGTGCGCTGCGGATGGGCCGGAAGGTTGCCCACAATCTGACCATACGGATCCGCGCATACCATGCACGGCCAGAAGCAGTACGAAAAGACCTTGCCCCAATACAGATCACCCACCTGATAGGTGGGCCAGCCCGGATCCGTGACTATGGATAAACCTTTGGCGCTGTCCAGGCTCACCGAAGACGGCGACTTCACATATCCGTTGTCCTCTGGCTGCCGAAATGCGTTCGGGCTCGAATCTCGAGTGGATTTCATGTCTGTTGATGCTGCCTCTGGCAACGCTAATTCCAATTCAGAGTCTGGGTCTGGGTCAGGATCAGGGTCGTTCGGTTCGTCAGTGGACTCATTGGTTTTGCTACTCGTATCGGCTGTTTCGCCCGGCAAGTCTTGTGCGTTTTCGTTGCTCAACGAAGCCCTGGGACTGCTAACCTCTGGCTCATCCGCATTGCAGCAGGAATCCCGAGACTCCGACTCGGAGTTTACGTCCGTATTGAGGGGAACGGTGTCTTCGATTTTGGCATCGTCGGAGACTTCTTTCGGTTGTAAATCGTTTTTTTCCATTGGATCTTCCTTTACCGAAGAAACTTTCTCTGACGACTCTTCCATCTCTGAAGTAGGTTCAACTTGTAGCTCTTTGATTTTGTCATTCGCTTCCTCTGTAGGATTTGACGCGTCTAAAGTCGCGTCCTCTGTCCGCTTTTCCATCTCTGTAGACGTCGCTTCCTCAGACTGCTTTTCACTCTCTCTAGTCCCCGCTTCCTCTGTCCGCTCTTCCAGGGGACTAGTTTTTGCAGCTCGCTTCGGTTTACGTTTCAGCTTTAGGCGGGCGGCCAGTGGTGCCACGTCTTCGGGATCCGTTTCAAAGCCTGTGCTGTTTGGCGAGCTGGCGCCATTTTTAAGTAGCAGCTTCTCGATGGGACTTATGTAGGATTTGCTCTCTTTGCGATCTAGCAGCGGTGTGCCTTCCAAGGTCTTTGGTGATTCTGTTCCCGCGTCATTATCCCTGAGCTGCAGCTCGCCGTTGTTGTTGTTGCTGCTGCTGTTGTTGAGGGCGGCTGCTTGAGTGACGCGTCGACGCGTTGCGCGCACAGTGTCGTCCGAGTCAGATAATGGCGTCGGGGAGTTGGCATTTGCATAGCCAATGTATTTGGGGCTCAGTGCCGATTGCAAATTAATTAAATCGCGCTTTCCTGTAAACGCGGAGCATACACACACACGCACACAAAAGAGAGAATGTTAGTATACGGGAAGAGGCATTAAACGTTCAAGTGTGTAATAGTGTGTACTTACTGTTCAACCCAGGGAAACGCTGCTGTTTTTTTATGGCGGATTGCGCGTTTCTCGGACTAAATGAGCTATTCAAGTCGTTTTCGGTGAACTCTGTCAATGAGTTGCCATCGTGGGTTACAGATTTGCTGCGTTTTCTCCGCTTCCCCTTTACAGTCTCATGATGCTCCGTTATCTGGGATGCTACGGACTCGGCGTTGCCTGCAGCCTCGTCGTGGGTAGCTGTATCCCCATTAGAATCGTACGATCCGTTGAATTGTGCCTCCACACCATTTGTTTCCGAGTGTGTACCCGCACTTAACTTCATTATTCGTTTAATTCACTATACTTAACAACCAAATTCCAGCAGAAAACCATCAACTATCAATCGAACGAAAACCAGCGCTTCGCGTGCGCCAAAAATTCTATCATCGCATACAACCATGGGCATCGATAGGCGAAATTCCCGTTTCGATACATCTCGATAGCTCTCGCAGAGCATGTTTTATTTTATTATTTATTATTATTATTATTATTATTATTTTTAAATCAGATTTTAATCAACAAACAGATTAAATGGTTCAAACAAAAAACTAAAAATGTTAATAAGAAAATAAATAAGTTTCAGGAGGAACACCCAAAATTGTTAAAAATTAATACTATTATATATTATATAATATTATATACTATACTATTATATTAAAATAATTTTAGTGTTGATGTCTCTAATGGATGCCCTGCCACAAACCACTAACACTAACCATACAAGATATAGACAGGACAATTCATACATTGAAGTCCGCACCAAAATCAGGCATCAGCGCCCGAGCCAGTCGTGAGAGTGTATGTGTGCTCATGTACTTTGCGTGTTGCAAGTGTGTATGAGCGCACAACTGATATTTGCGCTCTCTCAACTTTTTTTTGATTTTTGTGCTCGCGCCAACCTTCACTTTTGCATTTTTAGAAGACGCTTGCCTTATATTACCAGAATAATTGTTATTTTGTACATGCTTTAGATGCTATACAAGATATTCAATATATACAATTATTTTTATTTTAGGCAAGCGTCATCATAAAATCATAATTTCCAATCAATTCTAAAGTAATGGGTGTTTTTGTTTAGCAGCGTTTGCTCTCTTGTGTCAAAACAAAGAAATTTGTACATCATGCATATGTTCTTTTATATATTATAAGATATTTTGTTGTCATAATTAGTCTGCAGGAAAATTTGTGCTAGTTGTAAGATTTTTGTCGATTGCAAAATACGAAAAGTCAAAGGAAACAAGAAAAAATCGTCCGCGGAGATGCGTCGTCCCAACTGCCTACTTGTCATACTTACCTTGTTAAGTATGCCTTGGCGCTGCCCAGCTGAATTATGATGCTTTTTCTGCATAGCGCCAAGGCCACACGATAATTTTCGCTGCCGCTGCGCTAGCCGAGCAGAAGCTGCGTGTACATAGGGCCGAAGCCACACGATTCGCTGCCGCTGCTGCTGAAGCCGAATGATCGCAGGGCCGACGCTACACGATTGATTTTCTCTGCCGGTGCGACAGCCAATCAGAATTATGATGCTTTTTCTGCATGGGGCCAAGGCCACACGATCATTTTCGCTGCCGCTGCGCTAGCCGAGCAGAAGCTGCGTGTACATAGGGCCGAAGCCACACGATTCGCTGCCGCTGCTGCCGAAGTCGAATGATCGCCGACTGCGCTGCTCGCCTACTGCCTTGCCATTGGTCACAATAATGACATGCTCTGCACAAGAACACACACATACTTGCATACACACGCGTTCTTGCAGGTTCTGTCTTTGTATGTAGATAGGTAGATATACATAGATAAAGATATAGATGGGACAGTTCATGTAGGTGTCCGCAGCGTTTGGACTGGTATCAGTCTATCTGTATCTGTGTGTTCATCTTAATATATGTACTATGTACATAATATACATATACACGTTCCCGAGGGATCGTATAGTGGGACGATCGTATATAGGGACGCATAGTGCTGGAGGCTTTTGGGACGCTGGACCTCGTCCTACTGATCGAAGGATCCCAGGAGAACTTCAACAGGGCAGGAGCAGGGTCAGTAATTGACCTAACATACGCTAGCAGTGCGCTGGCTCGCCACGCCCGATGGAGGATCTGCGAGATATTCACCGCCAGCGACCACGAGGCCATCTAGTGCTCTCTGGGGAGGTCTATTCGAGGGAGAGGAGTCCCACCCCGACCCCGACAGGGGAAGGCATAGCGCCAGGACACTCTGAGGCCCCAGTCCTTCGCTAGAGCACTGCTGGGCTCTAACTCAAGCGAGGCAGCTGGAGCCAACGAGTGGGCCAACAACCTGGCCGTCGCAGTAGAGGAGGCCTGCGACCAGAGTATGCAAGTGTGTTCCGGTGTAAACCGGTGTTCTGGTGGAGTGAGGAGATAGCCGAGATCCGCCGAACGTGCATCCACGCCAGAAGGCTCACGTCACTCTCTCCTCTCCTCTCCTGTTCCCCTTAGACAGAGCACGTCCTACGCGGAGGAGGAGGAGCAGCAGCTGGCCAAAATATTGATAGAGGTGGGTCAAACGGAGCAGCAGTTGGCTTTCGATTGTGAGTGGGTGAGTGAGAGGGAGTCCTGGATCCTGGCCAATTGTCAGACGCCGACTGATTGAAACTTTGAGCCTGCAGCAGTAGCAGCTTCTGCTTCTGCCACAGGCACAGGCACAGCCAGAACGTGCAACGAAAGTTTAAATAAACACATAACCAGGAGGGACTCGTTCGATATATACATACTGTTACTGTGTTTATGCTGAGCTCATTTCATGAAATTGGTGTATAAATACCAATTCATGTATTCGGTAAGGCTAAGAGATGTGGAATCAAAGAGAGCCTTTTGGATTGATGCGCAGCAAAGGTGCGCTCTTAATTGTTTGCCCTGCACTACTTGCACTTCCTGCAGTGAACAGAGGGAACAAAAAAACGCTTCACTTAAAAATATTTGTTCTATGTTCAAGCTCGCTTACGCACTCCCCGTCTCCCATTACACCCATGCAAAGCATTGGCAGGCAACAACAACAACGACGCATATGCAAAAGACAAAACACAATTACAAGCGCTCTCATAATACAAACGCAAAGATGCTCCTACTGAAGCGCCCCCCGCTTCAGGGAATTGTTCTGACACCATATGCAGTAGGAAAAGAGAATCAAATAAAGTAACTCAAATTGTTACAGTTATTTGGGGGCTCATTTCCCATCTCCCCCCTCCCCATGCAGAGCAGAAGCCAACGCAACAACAACCACAAACACAAATCCCTATTGCAAAAAGCCGCTTTCAGATTATTTCAGCAAAGGTGCGCTCTTAATTGTCTGCGCTGCATTACCTGCTATGAAGAGATGGATCAAATATACATAGCAATTCACAATAAAATATTTGTTCTATGGTCAAGTTGACTTATGTACATCATCCACGCATTTTCCGTCTCCCATTCCACCCATGCAAGCAACAAAAACAACAATGCATACGCCAAAGACAAAATAACGCAATAATTAAAATCACCTTTACAATGCATAAGCATAGGAAGAGAGCATCAAAGATAAGAACTCTTCAAAGTAATCTCTACATTTTCTATGTACTCTTCTTCTCCCTCTTCGCTTCTAGAGCATAAGCCAAATACAGGAAATAGATGTATTCTGCGCAATGCAAATCTCTACTGATTTAACAGTTAACTATCATAGAAAGAATAAATTCGTTGCTGCCGATACAGAGGCATGGTAATTTAGCTAATAGCAAAAGATAAACTGAGTAAGAGAGCGAGAGCGAGCCCTTGACATACACCGGCACCGGCAAATTTTCGCTTTTTTTTCTGCGTGAGATCAGATTTCTAAGCAGCGCTGCCCACGCTGCACTGCTGCAGCCCTCTTTTCAACGTCTTTCGTTCTCTCGCTCTTCGAAAGCTTTCAGTCCCCCCCGGTCCATCAGCGGTAATTGTTCGTCCTGCGGTGTGCGCGTGCGTCTAAAGTGATCGATGCAAAACGGTATTCCCGGAAAGCGTTTAAAAGTGCGCGAGTGAAACCAAAAACAATACGGTGCAATTTTGAGTGCAATGAATGGCATCAAAGCCAAAGGAATGGCATATGAGTACTTTTTTTTATTGTGAAATTGTAAAATGCCAAAAAGTGAGTGAAAGTGCAAAAAGTGACTGCAAGTGCAGGATGGTCATAACGACGGCAAGGGGTGTGGCAAGCAGTAGAGGCGCATATCGCGCTAAAAGAGTGTGCAATATTAAGCGCCATGCGCATCAGCAATACCAATGAAATGGTAGCTGAGTGTTTTTTTTTTTGAGTGAAATAAATTGCCAAAAATTGCAATATTAAGCAGCAAGCCCAATGAAATGGTAGCTGAGTGTTTTTTTTTGAGTGAAATCAAATTGCCAAGAAGTGAGTGAAAGAGAAAGATCAAAAGAGAGCAGCAACGAGAGCAGAGTCAACTGAAATTAAGGGTGAGTTTGTACTATACTCCAAATTATATTTTATTACTTTATTTATTATTTTTGGATATTTTCTTTTATTTATATTATATTATATCTACATATCATTATCACTTCTAGTGAATCTTGAATTGTGCCATTGATGTATTTCAGCTTGCTTTCACTAGTCAAAATTGAAAAACGTCCCTTTCTTTACCACAACAGTTTTTGTTTCATTCGTGATGCATATATTTTTGTTCTATTTTCCGTTATTTTTCCTTGGATTTTCAAAATGCCATAGAAATCGTAGATACATTCGTTTCGGTTCAGTGGTCACAATTTTAGCTAAGTCACCCTGTACGAAAACTGCTGTACGATTCGAACCGACTTTTACTTATCGATATCGATATCGAATGCACATCGGCGATAGTGTGAACGAAACGATTAAAAACCAAAGCACCACTGTGCAAAACAAAGTGACCAAAAACCCTAATCTAATCAAGTGGGACGGACGGGACGGACAAGAACTCGCAGTGTATGTTAATTCAATAGACAATGGACGATTTTGTGAAAAACCTCATTGAGGAGGTGAAATCGCAGGGCGTTTTCGACGAGTTTCGTTTCAACTGCTGTCTCGCCGATGTGGACACCAAGCCCGCTTATCAGAACGTTCGAAATCGCGTGGAGACGGCCGTGAACGACTTTCTGGCCAAACAACGCTGGACGCCAGACACAAACAAGCTCCAGTTGCGAGAAAAACTGCGCAAGCATTTGCTTGAGTAAGTATTTGAGACGATCAGCTGGCCTGACATAAGCGCTGCAAACATTTCAGCTCCGATGTCCTGGAAAGGGGAGTGGATCAGATCGTGGACCAAGTGGTTAACCCGAAGGTTGCCACTATATTTGAGCCAAAGATAGAAAGCATTGCCTACAAGTACCTAGGTATCACACCGCCTCCTCCGCCTACCAGTGCCCCGCCACCAAGGCCGACCCTGCTGCCAGCGCCGCCGTTGCCGCCATATGCTGGCCACATGAACGGCAGCAGCCTGCTGAATGTGAAGACCACCTCTGCCAGCCTACTGCCAACAGATCTGGAGCAAATCAGCCCCGACTCTGACCGGGCCACAGTGCACTCCGATGGGAAGGACGACAGCAAAGAGGACGATCTGCCGCCGGGTGTGGACGATAGGAACTACGATGACGACACTTCGCCCTCATTCGAGCCTCTGAGCGAGGACAAGCCATCTGCAAACAAGGAGCATCTGAACAACGGCTCATTGAACACCTTGGACTCGGTGAATGGTGCATCGCAGGCCTCGCAGTTGTCGCAGGTGTCCAGTGACAGTCGTCTCACCATCGCCTCACTCTCAGAGTCGGCTGTGGATAGGCAGCAGCCAACGCCCACCGGCAACAGCGTCGAACTAACGCCAAATATGGCCGCCAACATATCGGAGGAGGCGCAGATGCCAAAGTTCAACGAGAACTCCAATGAAGCCGCAAGTGGCGGGGACCATTTCAGTCGGCCGTTGCACTTTGACATCAAGCAGGATGCCATTACATTCGAGGGTAGGCACACAACAATGCAGTCTTTCATTTCTATAATCGATTTCCCAAACATGGCAGGCACAGAACGCCGGAATTCCGTGTCGGAGAACACAAACGGTGGCTCCCAGGCTTTGTCCATTGAAGACGCCATTTTGTCCGAGCTCAAAGCCAATATCGAGGATGCCAGTAACATATCCATCGAACATTTGTCTGTACCTGCGTTGGAACCAAAAATTGAGGCTCTTCCAATGCCACAACCACCACAGACGCCTCCGCCACCACCACCCCCACCTCAGGCGCCACCGCCGGAACCTGAGAAGCCACCGCCGGCACCTAAGACCCCACCGCCGGCACCCAAGACTCCACCGCCGGCGCCTGAGACGTCACCTCCTGAAGCTGAGGCTCCTGCAGCTGAGGCTCCTGCTGCCGAGGCTCCTGCAGCTGAGGCTCCTGCAGCTGAGGCTTCTGCATCTAAGCCAGAGACGCCTCCACCTGAACCTGAGGCAACTCCACTTGAGCCTAAAGCAACTCCACTTGAGGCTGAGGCAACTCCACTAGAGGCTGAGGCAACGCCACTTGAGACTAACGCGCCAAAATCTCCACAAGAGGCTCCTGCCCCTGAACCTGAGGCGTCTGAACCACCATCGGCGCCAGAAAACAGCATTAGTTCGTTCTCAGAAGCAATTTCCCAAAATACCAGTCCCAAGATGAATAAAATCCCAGAGGCCGAGTCGAATGGATCGGAAATCGAGAGACAAGAATCGCCTCTGCCACTCGCCCCTGCCACAGATAAAGTAGAAGAGGTAAGGGAAAATGTGGCCGCGAAGCTGCCACCACCGGATGAAACTCCCAAAGATGACGCCACGAAGTCGCAGACTTCCGCTTCATCGCATTCGAAGAGCAACTCAAGAGATAAGGACAAGGAGATGGATAGACGTCACCATTCTAGCAATTCGGATGATAAACAGCGACGCAACGGCCGAGATGCGAAGGACCGTGATTCGGATCGCAATCGCCATAAGTCGCAGAGTAAACATTCCTCCAGTTCCAGCTCGAAGCACTCTTCCTCACACTCGAGCTCAAGCTCGAAACACAAGAGCAGCAGCAGCAGCAGCAGCTCCCAGAAGGACAAGAGCTCTTCTTCTACCTCGTCGAGTAGGACTCACCGCGAATCGTCGTCTTCAAAGCGTTCGGCTTCCACATCCTCGTCACGCCACGAAACCTCGTCCTCGCACAAGAAACACAAGTCGAGCTCGTCCTCGTCCCGCTCTGACCGGGACAAAGAAAAGAGCAAAGACGGCCAGAGCCAGAGCCATCGCAGCCACCAAAGCGGCAGCAGTAGCGGCGGCTCCTCGTCAAAGAAGAGAGATCACGAGCGCGGTCGTGACCGAGATCGGAATAAATCGACGTCTTCCACAAACTCCGCGAATGCACCGCCGCCAGTGGTTCAGGATGATCACAGCGAAGTCAAGGCAAAGCTACAGAAACGCCGCAGCTCGGACTCCAACGATGAGGGCAAGCCGCCACCGCCGCCACCCTGCTCTGGGGCCACTCCCCTACCCGATCCAGGTACGGTCAACGAGAAAACTGATGACACGAACTCGAATGGCAACACGAATGGCGGCAGCAATGGTGCCACCGATAGCGCTGGCATTTCGAGCATGTGCAGCAGTGTAATCAATGTCAGTGATATTCTACAGCAATCGACCACCAGTTTCATTGAATTGTGTTCCCACTCAAAGAAGGACAAACATCCGGAAGATTCGACACAGCCAGAGTCAATGGAAACCGAGCTAACTCCAGCAGAGCCTGCCAAAGAAAAGGAACAGCAGCTGGACACAGAACAGGAGCTGGCAAAAGACTCACCTTCCGAGGCAGTGTGTAAAGAGGTCGATGAGATTTCTATTGATTTAAGAAAAATGGAGGACTCGCCCATAGAGTCTGAGGATTCCCAAATAGCTGAAGAGGTGTCAGCCACCAGCTTGGAGAATCTGCCCGACTCGTTGGCTGAAAAGCATCCGATTTCAGCTGAGTCTAGCGAAACGAAAACCGAAACTGCCTCTGGGGATGTCATTCACTTTGAGCAGAACAACGATGAGTTCAAGGTGCGCTTGGAGCTCATCAATGGACTCATTAAAGACGTGGATACTCAATTGAACAAGTTAAGTGATGAGATTCATTTGGTGGATGTGCGCGAATTGAGGCGGACTAAATCGAAGCGTAGGCTGGACGGCGGCAGTATACATGGCAGTGAGAGCCAGGAAAAGATGCGTGAGACGACTCCGCCGCAACCCATAATCGCGAGTAGCAGCAGCTCTTCCTCAGGCAGTCCCGTGAAAAGGCTGCGTCGCAATGAGCCGAAGGCCTCACCCACGCCCTCCGACGGCAGCATCAACTCCAAGGAGAACGAGGCGATAGAGAAGCAGGAGCCTGGTGCGTATTTATCATAGATTGAAACTCCTTCGAGTAGCGAGAAATCCTCTCATCCACTCTCATCCACATTCTGTTATCTCTACCTTTGCCTCTGCTTTCTTTCCCACATGCCGGTCATGCACATTTTTCTCAAAAATTATTATGTGTTCGAGCAGTTGTTGTACTGCTCTCAGAGGCCTAGCAGAGTACATTATGTACTTCATGCGGTGGGTAAGCACTCCTCTCTCGCATGTCTTTCGATCTGCTGTGGTGGCCAAACCCGTTGCCTTCTGTGTCCGAATTGCTTCCAAAAATCCCAACCGACTGATTATTTTTGTTTGTTTACAGACGAGGGAGTGTCCGCCAAGCGACTCAGCCAGAAGCTCTGCCAGCAGCAGCGATACACCAACGATGATCTCTACAAGCCCCGTCCGGTTCTGTCGCAGCGTTCGCGTCGACGCGGCTTGGACTCAATCCTCTAGCTAAAGAAAACAAATCAAAATGTTGTGCAAAACAAAATAAAAACTGCGATCGACTGTTGTTGAATGCATTTGACGGGAAAACAAGTCAAGACAAGAAGTATCTGTGTTTCATTCTGTTTTAATGGGCAATTTTCAAATTTCCAATTGTGGTTTTCGGTTTGGAATCTGTTTCTGTTTTGGTTTGAAATCGTGGTAACAATCAAATTGTAATTTTAGAAACTACACTTTACAGTTTAAGAATAAGACAATTTATATATATATTTATCTACATTGCCGCTCAACGGAATAGGTTTTAGCCACCACACACCATTATGCCATCCGTGCATTGTGCAATTGTGGTTTCGACTTTAAATAGAGGTCAAAATCATAGTAGTTAGTCCTTTCAGGTTGACAGAGCCCCAGTCCTTGCTAAATGTCATATGTATGTTCTTTCCAGAAACCAATCTTAACAATTTAAATCTCTTCAAATGCTTGGCTCTCCGTATAAGGTTTCCAAACTTGCATTAACACTAGATTCTTCCCCTTTTTTGCTCCAGGACGATAGAAGTTCTAATGTTCTGTCGCCTGACCGCGCTGAGAACTTTAATACTTTTACCAAATTTTGAATCAGTAACAATAAAATCCACAACTTCCCTTTTGGTCTGATTTTGATGCCTTTTGCAGTCGATTTAGTATAGAAATCATATAACCCCTTTTGAAATTCATCGAATTGCTTCTCGCGACCTATTTCACAAAATAACAGCTTTAAATACCTCGATTTCAAATAGGAGAAAACATTTACGTCCTTAATTCATCATGTGTAGACCATAAACCAGAGATCGCAAATAACCGTCAACCATTTTGAAGTGTCCGAAAAAAACCGATCTACGAACACTCTAAGAAGGCGGAGCGAAAGAACACATTCAAAAGTGTTTTCGCTAAATAACTGTTCTTCTCAGACCAACACCAACACTTTTTTTGTGTTTTCTTTTGTTCGCTCCCTCAGGGACTGTTTTGATTGGTCACTTTCGGAAAAAAGTCTTTTTGTATGTGTGCGTGCGTCTGTGTGACCGGCGAACGAGAGCAAGGTATATTTAACAAGGCAGAAGCACTCGCTCTCTCGCCCTCTTGTTTACTTTTCTTCTTCACTGAAATAAGAGGTACTGGCTCTCCCAGTGCGGCAAGGTAGCCACCTTGTTAAATATACCTTGGTCACACAGACGCACGCATACATTCAAAAAGACCAAAGTTACCAAAGTCTGAGAAGAACAGTTATTTAGCGAAAACACTTTTGAATGTGTTCTTTCGCTCCGCCTTCTTAGAGTGTTCGTAGAAGAGCGGTTTTTTTCGAACACTTCAAAATGGCTGACGGTTATTTGCGAGCTCTGGTTGTAATGTTCTGTCGCCTGGCTTCTGGTATTGTCGCGCGCTAAGAACTTCCTTTAATACTTTTACGCATAAAATGAACAACTTTCATTTTGGATTCGACTGATTTAATGCATTTTTGCGTCGATTTAGTATAGAAATCATATAGCGCCTTTTCAAATTCATCGAATGGCTTCTGGCGACCCTTTTTAAAAAAACAAAAGCGTTAAATACTCTCTTCTTTTCAAATAGAACAAAACATTTACATACGTCCTTGATTCATCATGTGTAGACCACAAACTCAAATTATGGCCTTGATTTAAAAATCATCAAGGAAGGAATTCTAGTTGTTTCCTCAAGGTTCAGTTCTTTTTTCTTAATTTCCTGAACCTGTAATTTTCTTTTAATGTTTTCTTTTTAGGGTAGTGCTTCTATTTTTCAAATATATTTATCTGGTTGTACTTGAACTGTGCTAATTGCAAAGCATTAAATTGCAACCCATAAAATAAAAAGAAATTCATAAAAATCGGTAAGCTGAAAGTTGAAAATAGTAGTTTAGAAATAGTAGCTTTGAACCCATTCAGCTGAGCGGCACTGTAGATGTAGTAATGCATATATATTTATATATAAACAATAAAAATAACAATGAACGTAATAATATAATGGTTTTATTTATTGTGTGTTTCTGGGTTCCCCCGACACACTCTGGCACTTGACTGTGGTTATTATTTGGATGCATTCTAGAAGCTAGAACACGAGATACTTTTTATGCAAATAAGATTTCCAGTGGTGATGTAATGGGAGGGGATCGTCAGTCAAATGCCAGAGCCAGTGCCAGGGCAGGGGCTAGACTTTACTCTACTCAAGGGATGGATGGGGGCCTGGAATAGGAAGGAGCTCTATGTATTGTTGCAGGCTTTTTGCCTTATTGTAGGTATATACTATATTTTGAAACATCTCAGTTTTAAGATGAAAGTGTAATTGGATTACAAATCATTGAATTTTTGCCTTTTGCGAAACAAATTACTTTTTTTTTTTTCCTGTTGGCATTTTGCGTTTTTTGTTTTGTTTTTGCTCTTACAACGATCAACAAGTATATGCATAATATATATATATATACTTTGAATTTTGTTTTTGTTTTGTTTTGTTTTGTTTAAAAAAAATATATCGTAAATCATATAATTGTAATACATAATGTAATGGTAGTAATATAATAGTACTTTACACGAGGGTTCCACTCAATTCCGAGCAACATAGATACAACTTTTTATCATCGATAATCATTATTTTTTACTTTGTTTTTTTTTAACAAGAAATTTGTTTGCTTTTTGCCTAAAACTGAACTGTGTTTGTGTGTGTGTGTGTGTCTGTATGGGGATGGGGGATGGGGGGTGTTTGCGTGTGTTTTGTGGGGGGAGTGTGAGAGCGAGAGTTTTGTGTGCAGAACAACAACTACGATTTAACCTCCGACTATGGGAGTGATAACACTCTCTCACCGACTCCTCGCAGAGTATTCATACAAACAGCTGGGGAAAGAACGAGGCCAGAGGCGATACATGGGGGCGGCAGACGTTTCAAACGTCGTGTCCGTCCCACTCCACAAACTGGCTCCTGCCGCCTCCAGCCACCCTTCCCCGCCGCCGCCAACTAATAGCTATGCCTATGTGTTTTAGCTGTCGCCGCTGCAAGTGTGTCGAACGCTGGCCGCCTCGCTCGCGGCCACGTCCTCGCGCACAGTCTACGTGCTGGAGAAGCCCCGCTCGTAGGGGCCCTTCACCTCCGTGTGCCTCGTGTGCAGGATGGTGGGCGCAGCGGTGCGTGTCGACAGTTCGCAGACGGTCTTAATGGCACCGGCTGCATTGACAGTGGGCGGCGTCGGATGCAGGACAGCGGCATCCTTGCCGGCAGCGCTATCCACGGCCAACGATTCGGGATCCTCGTCGGTTGTGCTCTTCGGCAATACGTAGGCTGTTTTGCGGGGCTCCTGCAGCTCGGAGCGACCCGTAATTGACGATTTGTATTGATCACGTTCGAGGCCACACAAATAGAACTTGAAGAACTCGTAGGTGGACCAGCAGATGGCCGTCGCAGGCATCGAGTACAAGACGCGAGCCGTCATTCCCTTGAAGAAACCCATTGGCCCAGCCATATGGTAGATCTGAAAGTCAAGCAAAGTCAGACGACAGTTTGGTGCATTCTATTTTTGTATCAAATACCTTGCGACAGGCCTCAATCATGCCTTTTGTTAGACCCGTTTCCTGTGTGTTTAGCAGCGTTTTCACCACATCCAGGGGCGTGGTTATGGCCGCTGCACAGGCACCAGCCGCACCACCAGCCACCATATGAACTGGTGGATTATATCGGCGATCCAAATTGAGCTGCAACATAAGTAAGGCTTGAACGGGGTCTTCTCTTGGATATATTATAATAGAAGTACTCACTTTATTCTGGATAAACTCGTATGTGGTAAAATGTATCGTCTGATATGGTATATTCATGACCAATTGGGTGCTGTAGGAGCGATAGAAGGCCTTGAAGCCCTCCTTTCGATAGACATCCCGCATGCACGTGATGACCGACGAATATGGCGAGTTGTACATTTGCATGCGCTGCTTGATCACCTCCGTGGGATTGGAGATGGCGTCATGTATGAGAGTGGCCACTGCTCCAGAAATGACTGCAGAGACAGGCAGAGCATTAGAGATTAGAATTCATAGAGTCGTAAAGTACCAACCGTAGTTAAGGTGGTTTAGTGATGTGAATTTGGTCAGCATTTCCTTGGTCATCTCGTAGGCGCCGAAGTAGAGGGAGTGCGCTGGTCCTGCACCCACAACCACAGCACTGGCACCACGAATGGGTCTGCAAGGGAATCATTTATAAAGTGTTCATCCTGTATCCTGTATCTTTGCTGGCAATTACCTCAATAAACCCTCACGGCTGATCATATTCTGAAAGGTTGACATGATATTCATGTTGGAGGCCGATGTAAGGCTCTGCATTCGCGTCTGTAAATAAGATATAAGATATAACACTTAGTGGGCAATTTTCTATCTAAAAAGGGGGTTTCCGGAGTGTTATTTTCTTTTCTTTAGTTATTTATCAATAAACCTGTTTATTTGAATAACTTAACGTTTACCCCTGGACTGGCTATCACGTTTATAAAGGGTTCAATGTGCACTGTCATCATTACTCAAGATATTCCCCCTAGAATACGGGGATGAACAATACTCGTAGTCTTTCTCATTCGCAGACATAAAATATGCATTTCATGGTGATTCAGAGAAACACTTATAGCGCTTTAATGGGGAGCATACATATATGTAGATAAAGTATAATACAAGTGAACTTTGTCTACGAATTAGCTGTAGCTGGAGAACATTTAGCAGTCAATCCCCCCATATTTAAATCGTGCAATGAGTACATACATGTATGTACTTATATACTGTATATGTACTTGTAGGTGCGCCCGCAAATCAAACCCCATATAGAATAAAAGGCGTAGAGTAGAGTAGAGAAAACAGCATCATCGCATCCCACATATCGTAAATTACAGGGACAGATAAGAAAAGAGATAAGAAAAACAGAGAAACTCGACTGCATTGCATTGTTTACGTGTTTTAGTGGGGCCACTAGGAGTATCATCTATCTGAAAGGTGATAACAGGTCCACTCAAGGTGAAGAAAAACCCCAACCCATCCACTTGTCTCTCTCGAGTGTGGGCGGAGCAATCGGGGAACACTGTGCAAAATCATAATTAAAATGCCACCGAACAAGCTGACAACTGGGGAAGAGATTACATAAAAGAAGGCGGGGGGGCAGGCTGATAAAAGCTGATAAAGCAAACACAGAGCCCCGACCCGAACGAAGACCGGCAAGCAGGCAGTCAGGCAGTCGAATTGCCAATGCATCATGCGCCAGCGATAAGCGAAAAAGAGAATGAAATGACAACCAGCCAACAGCCTATGCCATTTACAGATAGATTATTTATAAACAGAGAGACGGCAACAATGCGAAAACTAATATTAATAATGTGAATAAAAGTGCCTCAATTGTTGTTCAATTAAACGTAGAGCGCTGCTGCGACTGCGGCTACTGCGGCTTCTCTTGATTTCGTAAGTCAATGAAATTAGTTCGTCAAACACAACGCAACAACTGGACTATAACGATGACAATGACGCCGGGAATCCCGACCCGGCATTACTTGGGCTTTAGTTTTGGCATATTGGCCGCATTGCCTGTCACGACTTCCTAGGGAGCTTCGACCGATTGACTGACTGTCTCAACATATGGCCAGCCAGTAAAGAAAATCAATATCTCTGCTCGAATAGAGCTGCGTGAAAATTGGTTTTATATATATAGTAACCAGCAATGGAATCTAATTATTGAGCAGGCCTGGCCTTGGTACATACATATGTATGTATGCATGTGCATTTTCTACAGAAAATTTAATATGCAAATGTCTTGACATCGAAATTGCATAGGGCACGGGCACGGGCACGCAACGCAACGGGCCGATCAAACTGTCCTGATAGCGAACATAGCAAATCTCAGAGCTGGAGTGGTTGGGGGCTAATCTTATCGGCCAGAGCATAAACCCACAGAACGTGCTCTGATAAACGCCCGACCAGCTGATTAATGAGCGCTGCAGGGCAAATACCACCCGCCAGAGGCTATGAGAGCCAGGGAATTACATCACGATTATGCCCGAGCACTCGGCACAGACGGCACAGACATATGAAAATATTTCGATTGTGTACACGCATTTGTGAGGTTATGTGACCGTGTTTATGCAGCGGAGGGAGACCCTGGGACCCTGGGGTCTGGGGGCCCTGCTCCCAAAAGCTCTCACCTTAACAGAGTCCAGCGGATACATGACCACATGCTCCAGCACGCCAGCAATGGCGCCCGCCGTCATATTGATGCCGACACTGGTCGTCGGCAAACTCTCGTAGTCGTCGATATTCATGGCTGTGGATGTGGATGCCCTTGCAGTGGGTTCTTCTGTTACGAACGCACGCTTCTGTCGCTTCTGTTCCAGTGCTCTGTCCAGTGGCAGGTGCACACACCGCTTGTTACTGGCTTTATGCTTTCACCGCGGCCAAACTTTCGCAGCTATTCGAGCTATTTGCACCGAGCAGCTGATAAGGGATTACGAATACACCACGCACAGTTAATTATTTTGAGCACACGCACTGAGGTCGGGGATTGATTAGATTCCTCTGGCCCGAAGGACAACATACACGATTGGTGTTAGCCGGCGTTGTTTAGGGCACTGGTCAATTTTGTTGTATAACACGGAGCCCGCAAGTGGGGGGAACGGGTGGTGTGGTGTGGTGATGTATGATGTATGAATGGGAATACGAAAAACTACTAATTGACACTGCGGCTGCTGCTGGGGCTGCTGCTACTGTTGCTCCACCTCCACGCACAACTCGACACGACTAGCATCGACTCGACGAAATGCTGCTCTGCCTGCGGTGTCTGCCGATTGGGTTTCTTCGCTCGCCCCAAGTTTCGAGTTTGCTGCAGTGCCTATTGCGCTGTGTGCGATCGTCGTTGAGGGGTTTCGCGGTTGCTGCTGCCGTGGCGCATGCAATCAAGTGGGTGCTGGAGATACAATATTTAAATGTACATATCTTCTGATATTGTATATGCTTGACAACTCACGCAAACGTTGAATGATTGCAGAATCATTAAATTTCTTTCCGACTAAACTACCGCATTCGCAAATGTGTTGGTGTTGGTGAGCATGTGAGGAAGGCGAGGGCAAAAAGGAATGTCAAAAACAGCTTGCACAACTACTCGATTACCCAGTTATCGACACTAGATTTTTAGATCTTCAAAGAAAAAAACTCCTAGTATAATTACACTTAAATTAAATGGACATTTATTTAAAATTTTTGGGTCTACAAAATGTCCAAGAGCGAATTACGAAGCGCATTTATTTTTGCAAATTATCGGTCACACTGTCGAAGCACTAACCATACAAAAACTAACCATACAATCTATAGACACGACACTCCATACATTGAATTTGGTGGCACCAACAGGGCAGGCATCAGCTACACGACGAGTCGTTTGCAAGTGTGTATGAGCGCACAACTGATATTTGCGCTCTCTTAACTTTTTTTTGATTTTTGTGCTCGCGCCAAATTCAATATTCAATATATAAAATTATTTTTATTTTAGGCAAGCGTCATCATAAAATCATAACTTCCAATCAATTCTAAAGTAATGGGTGTTTTTGTTTAGCAGCGTTTGCTCTCTTGTGTCAAAACAAAGGAATTTGTACATCATGCATATGTTATTTTGTATATTATAAGATATTTTGTTGTCATAATTAGTCTGCAGGAAAATTTGTGCTAGTTGTAAGATTTTTATCGATAGCAAAATACGAAAAGTCAAAAGGAACAAGACAAAATCGTCCCCGGAAATGCGTCGCTCCCTGAAGGCAGGTGCGCGGCTACCTTGTTAAGTATGCCTTGGCGCTGCCCAGCTGAATTATGATGCTTTTTCTGCATAGCGCCAAGGCCACACGATCATTTTCGCTGCCGCTGCGCTAGCCGAGCAGAAGCTGCGTGTACATAGGGCCGAAGCCACACGATTCGCTGCCGCTGCCGCTGAAGCCGAATGATCGCAGGGCCGACGCTACACGATTGATTTTCTCTGCCGGTGCGACAGCCAATCAGAATTATGATGCTTTTTCTGCATGGGGCCAAAGCCACACAATCATTTTCGCTGCCGCTGCCGACTGCGCTGCCCCGTGGCCTTTTTTCTATGGACTCTGCCGGCCTCTGCTCTAGATCGCTTTCTGTCTTCTTTTGGCTCTCCTTCTCAGTGTTCGCCAACAGCCTTGCCATTGGTCACAATAATGACACAAATTTTTGTAAAATGGCGAACTTCTATGCAGGCGCCAATGGGCTATGCAGCAGGCCCCAGGGGTAAGAATCGCATCGTTTTCGCTATTCTCCACTGTGCCCTCGCTGTCTTCTTCTACAAACAGCTGTGATTATAGTTTATTATATTATTTATTTATTGTTTCTATTTTATTTATTTTCTATTTTGAAGGATATTGAAACTCCGCCAATTTAATTAATTGTTATATTCAACACGGTATATTTTAAATATGAGACCAAATATTTACGTATATTTCTATGGGACAGAGAACATTTTCTTTCCTTCTTTCAACTGCCTTGCCATTGGTCACAATAATGACATGCTCTGCACAAGAACACACACATACTTGCATGCACACACGTTCTTGCAGGTTCTGTCTTTGTATATAGATAGATATAGATTCATATGTACATATAGGTGTCCGCAACGTTTGGACTGGTATCTATATCTGTGTGTTCATCTTAATATACATAAGTATGTACATAATATACATGCATACATATACACGTTTCCGAGGGATCGTATATAGGGACGCATAGTGCTGGAGGCTTTTGTTGTTGTCTTATTTGTAAA